>OV277865.1:16631500-17328000 GCA_922989275.2 Gari tellinella
GCAATGTGGCGGCCGCACGGCAAATCCCAAAGTTTTAAAGGCCGTAGAGGTCGCCGCAGTATTATAACGCGGAGTTATAAAAAAGTTCATTTCTATGATGGCCGTAGAAAACGACACGCCATAGAGCGGTTCTGCGGCCGCCGGGCCTCAATGGTTAATTTTACTTTGGACATTTGCACTTTTCTTCATATGTGTCTATTGATCTAAAAGTGGAATCATATATGGCCTTTGAGTTCTCGGTGTAGTTGGACGGATATTAGTTATGTGCACATGTAGCAAGCCAATGTGTGTAGCAGGAGCAGCATTAAGACTGCACATCAACGGCCGCCGTACGGCCATTTGGCGGTCGCCGTGGCTTTTATTAGAAATCGCGGCCGCCGCAGAGGCGACGTACGGCTGCCGAGCGGAGACCACACTGCCGCAAGTTTTTTACCCCCAAAACATCAAATCTCGCATTGCGGCGGCCGCAGCAAATGTGAGCGCAACATACGGTGGTCGTAGGAAATCAACGGCGGCCGGGAAATTGCTACTCGCCGTAAAAATAATAATACGTGCGACTGCCGTACGACCGCCACAGCCAATGTGAGCTAGGTATAAACAATACATTTGTCCAATCCATTTTTTTGTCACTGCAACAGAAATCAATTAATTGACTTCAGGAGGTAACACATACACCTTCTGTTGGTAACGTATACACGTAAATGGGACTTCAGGAGGGCACATACACACTCATAAACCCTTCAGGGTACTGTGAGTGATTTAAAGTTGTATACATTATTGTGAAAAATAAATTGAAAAAGTATGGAAAAATGAAGCTATTAATAAACATGCATCATGTCTGAGATGGGGTTCCAGAATATTTGTAAATATAGTGGATCATTCCAATGTTTTTTTCGATAATCGCCCGGTAATATTCATTTAAGAGTGACAAATTGACGTTTGTGCTTGATATACATACTTATTTTCCATAAATAATACAAGAAAAGGTATGTAAACAGTTTATTCACGAACCTATACTGTAATTTGCCAAACAAATAATTCAATTGATATGTGTGTCTATGGACACAGGTGGTTAATGCGAATGTCAACGCATAAAAAATAGTACACAAATGGCTGTGTTTACATGGATTGTAGGTGCGAAACATATACAGGACTTCTGTGCGAAACGGGCCTTCGTGATACCTCGATGGCCCCCAGTGATTGTGCTCGATGATTTCCGTACAGCCAGCTAGAGATGTTTATTATGCGTAATGTACTGTAGAGAAGACATTATTATTTCCCGTTTAAAAGCAAATGCAATGCACTAAACTGAAGAAAATTTCAACTATCTTTTAAATCTGAGTGGCAAACAGGTTGGAGCCTGATCAGACGCCGGGTTACCCGGCGTCTGATCAGGCTCCAACCTGTTTGCAATGGAAACAATAATTTTAGCGTAAATGCGTTTATTGGAAAAAGAAGAGAGGAATATATCAGTAAAATTAGCGCAACGGTCTCGTGTTGCACGAGGATCATGCTTATCTCGAGTAGGAAAGAGTACGAATATATATCCGATGTTACCCTGTTACCTATTTACCATTATAAACTATTCTGTTCTAAAAATAACTCGGTCATGTTAGAAAAATCGGATACTATATAGCATTTGAATTTAGTTTCGTCTAGACGAGAAAGTATCTCGTCTTCTCTACTATATAAACTGTTTGAAAAGGATTCAACATAGTTGTCAGTAGAGTGCCAAAGGTTAGATACATTCCTAGATGAGAAGTCAAAGAGATTTCTTGCAGACGAAGCCATGTATATCTGTATCCTTACACCCCCAATCATTCCATTGATTATTCAATTCAGACACGACACAATCCTGTTCACCTCCCCAGCTATTAGGCTGCCCCCGTTTCCAAATCCTGAAAATAGAGACGAAACAAATAAAGACGGGTCACCAGGTAGATAGATAGATAGATTTATTTCAACATGAAATGTACAATAACATGGCAATCTGTTATTAAAAACATACACAGTAAACAATAAGCAACAATATGTATGATTTAATACAGCCATGTCACTCAACATTATATGCCAAGGATTACACAAAAAAGAGTAAGAAATACTCTTATTTCTATTAAAAGCGTCACTCTGACTATACACTGTTTGCTGTCGTTGTGATGAAAACGTTTTGCATCAAACAAGGCAAACTAATGATTTTGGGTAAACTATAAAATATATTCTAAACCTCTCGCGAAAACATGATATTCCAATACTTTTGATTAAACCAAAGGAAACTATTAACCCCCTCACTGCCTTACCCCGGGTACAGTAGTTATTTGCAAACAGTTTAGACCCTGATCAGACGCCGCGTAACGCGGCGTCTGATCAGGATCCAAACTGTTTGACACTCATTTCAATATTTCCTCAGTCAAAATAGCAAAAATTTAAATTTAAGAAATAAAAGCAGACGACAATTGTTTAAAATTGATGACGTCACGGCAGTGAAGGGGTTAAATAAATAATTGTGTTGTTAGTCGAGCTCTGGTACAGAACCTTCCTGATTGTCTATGCCAAACAGGTATTGTTAAAAGGGTGTGGTTATAGGCGATGCAAAAAACTATCGTGGAATATCTCTGATTAACATTCTTGCAAAAAATTACTCTCAAATTCTCCTTAAAACAGGCTTATAGTTTGGTGCAATAAACACAATAAAATAGCGGATCACCAATATGGCTTTCAGAAAGGAAAATCTACTGTTGACTGTATATTTTTACTACACTCTATAATAAATAAAACACTAGGCAAGCTGTACTGTGCCTTCCTAGATTTTGAAAAGGCTTTTGACAAAATACAAAGATCTCTACTCTGGCAAAAACTTTTATCCGAGCACATCAGCACTAAATTTGTGAAAACTTTACAGGCCATGTGCAAAGTAGTGAAATCGAGGGTTTCAGGCACCATCGACTCATCGGTTGGATTAAAACAAGGGGACCCGAACTCACCCTCTACTTTTCATGTTTTTCATTAATGATATAACACAAACTGTGAGTTCTGATCTTGATGAAATATTCACATTTGATAATTTACAGTTATTTATTATTCTTTATGCTGATGACTCAGTAGTTTTCAGTACTTCAGCCTACACATTACAAACAATCCTGGATGACATAAGTATATACTGCAGAACATGGGGACTCAGGGTTAATACAAGAAAAGCTAAAATCATGATATTTGAGAAAGGTAGGCATACACAATTTAATGTCACAATGAACGGCGAAATCTTAGAAGTAGTAGAATCATTTAAATACCTAGGCATTCACCTATTTAAAAATGGAAATTGGAATAGAACCACAAAACTTTTGGCTCAACATGGATGCCGAGCAATGCACAATCTTTTTAGAATTTTAAACTAGGTAGAACCAGATATTAGTGAAAAATGCAGGCTATTTGATTGTCTAGTTGCTTCTATCCTTAACTATTGCTCGGAGGTATGGGGAACACATGAATCTATTGAAATGATCCACACTAAATTTTGTAGGCAGATCTTAGGGGTAAAAAAATCAACAAATTTGGTCGGGTTCTATGGTGAACTTGGTCGAACACCGCTATTGACAAACAGAAAAATTAGCATGATCAGGTACTGGATCCACATTTTAAAACAAAAAGAAGATTCTATAATAAAAAAATCTATCTGATGCCAATTCAAGACATAGAACAGAGAACCTCAGGGTATACCTCTTATTGGGCATTTAAGATCAAAACCATACTAGACGAATTAGGACTATCTTTCATCTGGATACAGCAGACTGACATTGATATACGTCATGACAAAAATCGACAGCGCATACTAGATTGTTACCATCAGTCCTGGTATGCAAGTATTAAAAACTCGAATAGGCTTGCCTCTTACGCACTATTTAAACTTGATTGTAATTCAGAAATATACCTTCAATCGATTCAAAACAAAAAGTATAGAAACGCGTTAACCAAGCTAAGACTTTCTTTACATAAACTTAACATAGAAGCTGGACGCTATCTAAATATACCAAGAAACGAAAGAAAATGTGTATTTTGTAACACAAATTCTATAGAAAACGAATACCACTTTTTACTAACTTGCCCATTTTACAGAGAATTCCGACAGAAATATTTCAAACCGCGTTACTGTAGATTTGAGGCCTTAATGAACACAAAATCAAAAAACATTCTTTTTAATCTATCAAGATATGTATTTTTTGCTTTCAAGAAAAGAAATGAAAATATAAATTGACCTGTTTGCTGACCCTCTCAATGCTGTTATGACGACACATTTTCTGCCAGAAATATCGTCTGCTTTTGTTGCTGGAGTTTACAAATCCAGGCAGTTCGATTTAAATATCCTTCATAAGATTGCGAAGCTGTTTGGATATTGTTCAGGCACCACGTTAAGCGGTGTCGGATCTGGATCCAAACTGTTGGTAATGGTGTTGAGCTAAGCATTGACGAGGCATTTTGCATGATGTATTGTTATAAAGACTGTTTGATCTTTATCACTTCTCTGAAAACGTACCTCACTATGTTAAACTGTGTTGGCTAAAGACATGTGTATGTTTAAGCTGAATAAAATGTATGTATGTAAATGAATGTTAAAAAAAATATAGGCAAAGATACCCCTTTCTCTGTCAATGACGTCAAAGGTGCCTTTGCAAACAGATATGGATCCAAACTGTTTGACACTCGTATTTTTAATTTTTCTAACTTTGAAACGGTATTGCAGATAACAATATTGAAGCAGACGACAATATGGCGGTGAATGGGTAAAACTCTCACGATAATTTTGACAATGAAAGGGTTAATATAGGCATAGTGCAGATGCTGCGCAATATTTGCCAAAATTTCTGAGGTCAGCTTATTTGTCGTTTTTTATAAGAACATCAACTCTATAAACTTTGACCCCAAGAGGCGGGGCCATTGTTTACCCCATTGTAGGGGAAAATCTTGAACATCCTTTATAGATGTAGTTGATACTATGTGCCTAATATCTAAGCTCAGGCTTTTGTGATTTTTGTTAAGATGTACAAATTTCACTATATAATTGAAAGATTAAACGAGACTTACCTAAGTTGAAGTTTGATCGAAATTCTCCGAAGCACAATCATGATGATGGGGACTAAAGTGAGAGCAGCGCTTCTGTGGTCTGGCCATTCTTTACAGCTGCCGCGTTTGAACACAACAATGTATCCAAAGTTTGAGTTCTTTGGAGATTTGAAATCTTTGTATTGGGATACATTTAGTATGATAAAACACCCATGGTAGATACGGTTGATAAACTGAGGGAGGGTACTTTGGGTGGGACTTTAGTCCCCATCATCATGATTGTGCTTCGGAGAATTTCGATCAAACTTCAACTTAGGTAAGTCTCGTTTAATCTTTCAATTCTCCTTCAGCACCAATCATGTGATGGGGCCTAAGTGAGACTTTAAAGTGTGTTCAAGAGCGGCAAAAATAAACATCGGTAGTTAACCAATGACACAATTCATTTATGATTATGATGATCTGTTAAAATTGTTACATAAGGAATATTGAATCAATACTGATTGCAGTCACAAAAGTCATATTGCAATCTTAGTTACTAAGCTTCATTAGTGCTCTGAAATAGTTAACACACCTTCAGCCAATGCCTGGCTGTTCGTTCGCTTATTTTTAAAACTTTAATAAAGGTTCATAATAGTCTGTACAGACTGAGGTGCCACTCTTGTGAGCAGCACTAGTGACAGCCGACCTGATACTATGCCCTTTAAATTGAAAAATGTCGACCTTGCACTTGCTAATAAGTACTGCCATAAAGAGATGGTTTCTGTGGTGGTTACATATTTATGTGGTTTCTGATAACTATAATAAACAGACTGGTTATATTTCCTCTACGAGGACTACATTTAGTATTATCTAAATATACATTAGGGGCTTAACTACATAAAGGTTAAGAGGCAAATATTAATGGCTGAATGTTAAAACCTGGTCATGTTTGCTTAATCACCTTATCTATAACCATCTTTCTCGGCAGATATGTATATATTTCGAATATTTATGAACTGGAGTGTTTGAGCTCTTTGACCCGAAAGCAAGGCCATTAGCATCACAACCTGCATAGTTAATTGCTTGAGAGATAATTTGTCTGCAGGTGTCAGGGTTTTAAGATGCTGCAGTACCTCTGAGACAGCCCATGTCTTGATAACATGTAGAACAAAGCAATTAATGGTGGTCTCAAATTGAAAGCTCCTCCATAAATCTCTAGATAACGGGACCAGCCGAGCAGACCCGCTATCTCTCAGCACCACCAAAGATAATGAACTCTGAGCTGCATTAATGACATATGATTGTTGCTGTTCTAAAATTTTATTATAATCATGTACAGTTGGATTTTCACTCTGGCTTAACAGTCATTCTTACTACAAAATAACTGCCTGATATGTCTGATATTATTTCTTAGTTCTTCTTCGCCATGAGTACATAATTATATCAACAGCACCATGAATTTGAATTTCTCTAGGATACAAGATATACTATCATTATCAGGTTTTGATTAACACTGGGTACCAGAGTTGAGGTTCCCATTGTGGTACGACACTTAACCCTTGAGTCCTGTCCTGTATTTGATCTTCCGCAGAAACCAGCCTTTCAGCCTGAGACTGAGAGGTGAAAATACATAAAATTTATAGCCTGACCAGTCAATGATAACATAGCATCTGGTCTCCAAGCAGTATAGATATCAACTTAATGATTCAATCGGGAAGCAAACAAATCTTTATTTAGCTCCAAAATTTTGTTTTGTAATTTTATTGAATATTGCAACTGATAACATCAACTCTGTATTGTCATAAAATATGCAACTTTCCCTATCAGCAAGGTACTTTTCCTTGCCTCGCAATTGTTAAGTTTTTAACCATACATGTATACATGTAACCATACATGTATATCGCATTCTGCAGCAAAACTCCAAATTTTCCTGGTTACCTATGTCGTTTATATTGGCTACTGCTGTTGAATTGTCAGCTCTTATTTTTAAATGTTAATCTTTAATTAGACTTTAAACACATGTAAACCAATTTAGGCTGCCTTATGTTCCAAATGATTTATTTTGCTTTTGAAATTTGATTCTATTGCTGACCACTGTGTACCTGTACTATACTGATATCTAAGCAAATTGTCCCTACCCTTATTTCAGACAAAATTGTTTATCGTGTAATGACAGGTGAGCCTCAATACAGCGGTGCTCCACTGTATATATAGCGTTTATCCACCAGTGAAGATCCTTAATGACAGCCTTACCTAACCACATATGTGTACATCAACATTGCCATTAGTTTGCTTTAGAGTATCAGCTTTTACATTAGAACTTTTGCGTATAAGAAACCATATGATGCAGTAATACTCTAATAACTCTAATAACCCAGCTAATTGAGCTACCTGTTGTTTTGTGTAACAGGTGACATGCTGTATTTTGGACATACCGGTATTGAACATTTTCCTTCAGCGAGTGAAATTGTCAAACTGATAGTAATTGAATTAAGTAAAAACCCAAGGAACACACGTTTTTCTTGTGTTGAAACTAAGATGGATATCCATGAATCAGGATAAAGCATACTTTTTAAGTGTATTGTGTTGTAATAACGTCTGTCAAACAGTCCATATATATGTATTCTCTAGAAGAAAGGAATCATCTAAATATTACTGATAAAAAACCTTTTGATCTCAACCTTGTAACGAAGGCCTTTAGGCACAACGCAAGCATTTGGTAATTAAGCAAGTGGATTGAAAAAGCTGACCACTCCAAACAAATCGAAGGTAATTTCTAAACTGTTTTTGATACATTTACTGCACAATAAGCATCTTTCAATTCTATTGAAGCCATATAAAAAACCTGGGGTTATAAGCCTAACAGCCTCTTGAAGGCTTTCCACATTAAAATATACATATTCTACGGAGTCAATCAGTTCATTTAAATTCGATATCATCCTATAACGACCATTAAATTTTGGGATGAGAAAAACTGTTATTATGAAATGTCGTCATAGTTCTCTACCTTTTCAATTACACCTTTGTTTAAAAATTTCGAAACTTCACTGTCTAACATTGTAAATTCTTTAGCATTTAAGCATTCTCTAGCATGAATTTGAGTTGGATGGGGCTGAGAAAATTCTACACTACACCCCTGAACAGTGTCTATACTATGATAAGAAGACGGTTGAA
This sequence comes from Gari tellinella, assembly GCA_922989275.2. Taxonomy (NCBI): domain Eukaryota; kingdom Metazoa; phylum Mollusca; class Bivalvia; order Cardiida; family Psammobiidae; genus Gari; species Gari tellinella. The sequence continues at coordinate 16,639,709 of OV277865.1, forward strand.
TCCATTCTTTTCTGCAATTTTTGCAAGCGGTCAGCTACCGTGACATCGTATATGCGACACACCTTTTGACAATTTTGGTCAGTATTCAGTATCTTGCTGGCAACAATTAGGGAGACATGCTGGCATGTCCCGAATGCAAGGGTCTCATGGGAGCCTAGTATATTTAGGGTGTCCTTTTCCCCTCCCCCTACCTTGTCGGAAGCGACCCTGCATTTGCCGTTTCATTTCGACCTTATCAGATACTGCATCTTAGTTGATCACTGAGAAATGGTTGTGAGTTGTGACAGGGTTGCAATTAGAGTATATTGTTTAATATTCATTATTTAGGTCGCATTTTATATTGTCATGCCTATTAGAATTAATCCCAGCATGTTTAAGATCATGGGATCTACAAGAGGCATTATCATGTGATCTATATCAAAACTATCCGTGCTTTTTCTAGTTACAAACAACATGTCAATGACACGTAAGACCCGGACCGCTGCACGTAAGGTAGACTGTTTCTCTCTCTGCAGCTTGATGTCCGTTGATCTGGTGTGCGTCTCAAAGACCCTCCAGATTTAGTGGGAAGAGGCGATTTGTGTTCTCGGGGATACAGTATTTGTCCACCAAATAAGCTTGTGGCTTTCCTCGATTGTAGAGCCTAGAAGTAAATCTTGTGTCAGGTTTAACAAGGAAGTTCTAATACATATTGGAGCCCTTTTTTCCTCCAAGAGACCAGTTCTCTGCAGGATCCTGGAAAATGTGACCATCTTGGTCACTTGGTTTAGGTGTAAAAAATAGAATAAATGAGTAAATGTCACCAATGTATTAATCTTCCGAGTGTGACACATATATGAGTAGAGTTTCTCAAAAACTGACGTCATGTCAGCAAATCGTGCAATCAGCTCTTGCATAACATCCATTTGTTCCTTCTCTTCCTTTCTTAACTCTAGAAAGTATTGTCTGGTGACATCATCATAACTGTTTGTGGCCCGATCACTTTCTTGTGTCCGGGACTTATCCCGTTTAGACACACCCTGACGTTCATGTGTCCGGGACTTATCCCGTTAAGACACATCCTGACTTTTTGTGTCCGGGAATTGTCCCGTTAAGACACATCCTGACTTTTTCTGTCCGAGAATTGTCCCGTTTAGACACATCCTGGCTTTCTTGTGTCCGGGAATTGTCCCGTTTAGACACGTCATGACTTTCTTGTGTCCGGGAATATTGTCCCGTTTAGACACGTACATTCTGATTTTCTTGTGTCCGGGAATTGTCCCGTTTAGACACATCCTGACTTTCTTGTGTCCGGGAATTGTCCCGTTTAGACACATCCTGACTTTATTGTGTCCGGGAATTGTCCCGTTTAGACACCTCATGACTGCCAACCCGATTGCGGGCATAATCTTGAGCAGTCTGAGTAAAAGTTTCAGACAGAGTGGCTAATAAATTGTCACCCGCCACTATTAGCCTTACACTAATCACTATGTACATACTATATCACAATAAATATAAAATCCAAACTATTAATCTGTATCTATGTCCAAAAATAGCAGACAACACTTAATTTTCAGTCACTGTCAAGCATTATAATCCATTAGTAAACAATCCGTGTACAGCAGGAATACACATCTGGCACAGTTGACCTACAGGCGCTAATGGCCAGACCACAGAAGCGCTGCTCTCACTTAGGCCCCATCACATGATTGGTGCTGAAGGAGAACTGTATGTGAAACCTTGATCCCCGGAGCGGGGCCAATTGTTGTCCCAGATTAAGAAATTGAACAATCTTGATAGAGGATTTGTACACGATGCTTTGTGACAAATGTCTAATTTCTGTGTACTATGGTTTTAGACAAGAATAGTTTTAAAGTTCCGTTGAAGTATATATAGTAAATGTGCAACAGACCGGAACTAATTCAACAATATAGGTAAAGAATCCCTAGAACTGTCACTATACTAAATATCAAAGCTCTGGCCACAATAGTTTCTGTGGCTGTCGTTATCAATATCTATGGTACCCAAGGCTGCCATTTCTCCGGATTTTTCCTAAATCTTCGGATTTTTTTTCTAATACATGGTAGCTTAAAGCAGGCTGAAAGTAAAACAGAATGCGCCTTAATGCGCATTCTCCTTTACTTCCAGCCTGCATTAAGTAGTCACATATCAACACAACTAGAAATAGGTTATGGTGTAAAGGTACGATTCATAAAACCGCACTTGAATAATGAAAATTTGGAAATCTTAGGGTTTTTTCATGTCAACTTAGGGCAGCCCTGGGTACCTCGTTATCAATTTTTTATACCCCGACCCCTCCCAATGTCGATAAATTGCATTTTGCAAAGTCAATAGAACATCCCTTGCCTTTCTACTTACATGTTAAGTAAATATTGTTTTTGTTTTTTTGAAAATGATTCAAACGTTATGTTAGCATTTGCATTTTTCATTTTTAAGCATCAACCCGTGTTAACAGAAAGGTTGTGGTAAAAATGATAAACAAAACGTTCCGACTACATAACGATTACAAGTATCTTACAAAGTTTCAAATAATACATAATTTCCCATGATGGTATCGCAAGATGTTTTCTTCAATTTTTCTGTCGTTTGTCTATAGTGATTTTTTTACAAATTAAACCGGCGGACGTAGTCGAGGGGTAAAACACCCGCTTACGACGTCAGGGGTTGTAAGTTCCATCCCCCGCCGGACCAAGTCCTTCGGATGAGACTTTATAAACATGAGTGCTTTACACTTGGCACTTAAAAGAAGAAGAGAACTCTTTAGAGAATAAGAGTAGGGCATCGCGCCCGGGTTCTCTGTATCCGCTCCCCTCTCTCTGGGGCGTCCAATTAGCCCATAGATGGCAGAAACGCACGTTAACAAACAAAACAAAAGTTACAAATTAAACGCTCAGCTAAAACGTGAACTAGCCAGACCAGGGTGACAAATTATTGATATATTTGTTAGTGACATCTGTGTCAGAGGTATAGCTGGCGCCAAGGTTATAAAGCGTTTGAGTTGAGTCTGAGTGTGCTCTCAAGCTTTTGATTGGTCAGATTTGAGTCTAGACCAATCAAATGCTTGAGAACGACTTCAGACTCAACTCAAAATCTTTATAACCTTGGACCCTGGATAACGGATGTGTCACAAGCAATGCAAAACGCCCCTAGATAAACATTATGCAACACTTATGTCCCGCAGTAAGCTGTAACCTGTCTTAAAGACTATCAATGTATCTTCTTAGACAGACAATGAATGCAGAACTGAACGTCCTTTGTCTGCTGGCAAAATTCTTATGCCTATATTTCTTATAAATGCAGCATGATCATACATTAAAATATCTCTATTACGGTCACTAAAACGAAGGCTAATTGATTGTATAAAAGACAGGCGACAGCTCAAAGCAAGGTGACAGTAAAACAGAAAGCTCCCCATGGAGCTTTCTGTTTTACTGTAACAGTGCTTTAAAGTCCCATTGTGTTTTCAGACCTTTTCTTAATGTCTGATATACAATAACGGCTAATAATAATGTTTGAACATTCTTATGGGCCAAACTGATCTATGAAATGATGAAGACGGACCTAAATCACCAAAAAGGGCGATTTAAAATCATAACAAACCGAAAATAGAACGTCTGATATAAACATTACCACACGGCTTAGTATCACGTGATACAGCCGGATTCAACTTCACCGTGTGCAACCGTATCTACCTTCGCCCGTCCATCCATCAGTCAGTTAGACTATCACACTTTTTTTCCGCTCTCTAACTCGAATATTTTTTATCCGATCGTCCACAAACTTGCTGAAAATGTTTATTGATATAAAATTAAGGTTTAGTTTGATTACTACTAAAATCGCATAAGGTATTTTTTATTTATTGCCTGTTTATTAATAAAAAATGACTGTTTCAGTCATTTTTGCACTCTAAAACAAACAGCTTTTATCGTATATTCACCAAACATGCTGAAAATATTTATTCATATAAAATTTAGGTCTAGTTTGATTATTACTAAAATCGCATGTGGCATATCTGAGTTTTTGCCCTTTATGTATTAGAAATGACTGTTTTCAGCAAATTTTGCTCTCCAACACAAATACTTTTTTTTAATCTTCACCAAACTTGCTGAAAGTTTTCATTAATATAACATCAAGGTTAAGTTTGAATCCTACTAAAATCGCATGAGGCATGTTGGAGTAATAGCCCTTTAATTATTAAAAAATGGCTGTTTCAGCCTTTTTTGCTCTCTAACACAAAGAGTTTTCATCGGATCTTCACCAAACTTGCTGACATGCTTTATTTATATAAAATCTAGGTCCAGTGTGATTAATACTAAAGTCCCATAAGGATTATCTTAGTTATTGCCCTTTATGTATTAAAAAGGACTGTTTACCATTTTTTGCTCTCTAACACAAATACTTTTTTTCCTTGACCTAGATTTAATACCAATACACGTTGTCAGCAAGTTTGGTGAAGATCCAATAAAAAGTGTTTGTGTTAGAGAGCAGAAAATGCTGAAACATTCATTTTTTAATTATTCAAGGACAATAACTCAGACATGCCTTATGCGATTTTGCTAGTTATTGAACCTGACCTAGATTCTATACTAATAAACATTTGTAGCAAGATTAGTGAAGATCAAAAAAGAAGTGTTTGAGTTAGAGAGCGGACAAGGCTGAAACAGTCATTTTCAGCAAGCTCATGGTATAGATCCTCCGTAATGTTTTTAATCGCTTACCCATGGTGAATGATATGATAATATGTACACGTTGTCACTGGATCAAGTAGTGTTTAACCCTGTGCCTTTACGGGAGTTTACAAACTGTTTGAATCTAGAAAGACGCCGCGTGACGCGGCGTCTCATCTGGATCCAAACTGTTTGACACTCGTCTTAAGGTTTGTTTAATTAAAACAATGCATAAATCTAAACTGAACAAATTTTGCAGACAACAATGTCAAAGCAGACGTCTGTGCAGCAGAATAAGGGTTAACAGGGTAATTCTCAGTACTCCAGCTATACACATGTAACCGGGAGCAATCTGAATTAATCTAACATTTTCTCACTCATTTCAGCACCGAATGCTATGGTGTTACTACTGATTAAACCGTCTCTTCGAGGCAATTGTAATGAGTATGACACCATTGGGTTTAAAAGCAGAAATAAAGATTTTAGTTTTTCGAAATACTTCCGTTATCTGGAGCCCTGTATTTACAGAGTTGTCCTTCTTTCCATTCACAAGGGAGGCTTTTTAATTTGTGCAGCACAAAAATATTATAAATAAAATTTAAAAAGCGAATTTCTTAGATAAAGCCGGTTTTTGTGAAAGAATCACGTCCTACGTAGTTCAAATGGGACCCCCAACAACCGTTTTATGCAGGTTTCTCAAAAACACAATGCGGCTTTAAGTAGTCCCCTGTCGTAAAATACCAAATAATTAACACAATTTAGTGGTCGTAATAAAGAGGTTTTACTGTATTAACTTACGTGAATGAAGCTTCGGAATTAGTTCTATCCCATATCCAAGTGCCTTTCTCCTCAATGTCTGTGAGGCCAATCCAGTACTCACCATATCCTACCAGGCCTTTGACAAAGTCCGCCTCAGCTTGGCTCAGCAGGTCGACTACTGAAGCACCATTGTCTGCACATACTCGCTGAGCTTCTGAGTACACAACGTTGTCATTGAAGTAACGGTAACAGAACTGGCCATACTGACTCCAAAGGGCGGGACATTCATATTTATTAACCGAAGTGGTTGTCGAATCTTTAATTCGTTCATTGAAATCTTGTTTTATTTCATTAAGGGTTTCACCCATTGTCATCTGTTCCTTTTCAATTTTATCAATTCGTAAAACTAATTGTTTAAGTTGTACAGTTGAAAGTGAAATGTTTTGTGTTACTTCCGTTGAAGTTGTTTCAATTAGGCTCAGCAATTCTTCCTTTACATCTGCTATTGTCGTGTTAATTATTTCTACTGTTCTTTTTAAATCGTCGTAATCAGATCTCAGTGTCTGAATTTCCATTGATGTTATTCTTATACTTGTGTCGTTGATTTCCTCTAAGTGTTGATCAATTCTATCAAGGGCTGCTTTTACTTTGACCTTTTCATCACTGAAAGCGGTCATCAGGCGTTGTTCTGTGTCTTTACGAGAAACAGGCGGTATTGTTTTAGTTTCTGTGGTTTCTTTTACTCGGTTAGAGCTTGCACTTTGATGGCCGTTCCGACAGACAGCTTCAAGTTGATTGAACGAGTCATTCATACCTATAACTTTTTCAGAGACGTCAGCCATTTCCACCAGCAGGTTACTTGTTTCCTCGCTCAATCTTGTTTCCAACTTATTTACCCTATTTTCTAAAACTTTCACGCGCTTTTGCACTTTAGTAGATTTCGGTTTTTCTGTCGAAACTACAGAAACCATTGAAACCATTGAAACCATAAGAAGAAACGCCACGAAGTAATCCATTGTGCGTATGTTCTGGAACGTGTCTGAAGCGTTCGAATACTAGTGCTGCAGCGAAAAGAACACATGCGCCTTATATATATACAGCTTAATCTTTACGCTGTCATGATATAGACTTCTGGAACATTGAAATCTGTGTTTGTGCCAAATCCAACCCTTTGCCTGCTGATCGCGACTTTACTGATATTTCCCAACAGTGCGTTACGCGGCGTCTGATCTGGATCCAAACTGTTTGACACTCGTCGTTAGGTTTCTATGCTTGAAAAATGTATAAATCTAGATTTAAAACATTTTGCAGACGGCAATTTCGAAGCAGGCGATATCACCACAGGATAAGGGTTTAGAAGTACCATTTAGCCCCTCTTTTACGAGCGCAAACTTGTGTTAATTAGTGGGTGTTTAATGCAGGTGGCTACTTAAAACAGATGAAAGTAAAACCAGAAAGCTTCAGTTTTACTTTCACATTGCTTTAGCTGTGGTCGTAATAGAGTTTGTTTGTTATTTTTTTTTTTTACTGTAGACTGTTTTCCCTGAGGAAACACTTATAAAAAAATGTATATCAACCTGTTTGGAACTAGATCAAACCAGTTCAGACGTCGACTGAGTCGCCGTCTGATCTGGATTTAAACTGTTTGCAGATAGAGGTTGAGCTGTGCTTGGTATTTTAACCCATTCACTGCCATGGCTGACGGTATCAGTTTAAACAGTTGCCGTCTGCTTTTATTTATCAAATCTAAAATTTAGGAATTTTGACTTATATATTGATACAAAACATGAAATTGAGCCAAACAGTTTAGATCCTGATCAGACGCCGCGTAACGCGGCGTTTCAACAGGATCTAAACTGTTTGCAAATGATTATTATATTCGGGGTGAGGCAATGAAGGGATAAATAGGTAACTGTAACAGACAGTTGTTTTTATTTCGATCTATTTGAGTAGTTGCCAACTCCTGGTTAGCGCATTCTCTCCTGATACTTAGAATGAAATAATTCGGCTATAAATTAAGTCTAGTCCATTATTAGCTACTTATGGTCGTTTTGACAATATATATTTTGCAAAATGACAAACAGTGCAGATCCTAATCAGAGATATCCTATAGGAGCCCTGTAAACTGTGTCTACACTTTTTACACAGGACTAATATACTCTTCATACAGTGGAGAAAACGTTATTCTTTCCCAATAAACGCGTTTACGCTAAAACTATTATTTCCATTGCAAACGGTTTGGAGCCAGATCAGACGCCGGGTAACCCGGCGTCTGATCAGGCTCCAAACTTTTGCCACCAAGATAAACATGAATTATCAGAATTGTCCGAAAGTTGCACTTTTCTACGTTTTAGTGTTTTGCGTTTGCGTTTCGTTTCGTTTAAACGGGAAAGAATAACGTATTCTCCACTGTACTCTTCATAGGTATATTGTTTGTAAAGGTGCGCATACTCGTCGCTAGGATACATGCCAGACTTTAGTCATGATTACCAAGGTCGTTTGATTGGCGTTTTGTATATTTTCATGTCTGCAAGATTGCTTCAAAGTTAAATACGAGATTCAAACAGTTTGGATCCTGTTGGATCCAGTCTGTTTGCAACATTTATTTATCGACTTTATGCGGCTTCCGCAGTGAAAGGATTGTTCTTATTTATATTTATTTACGAGGGAACTTATTTGTTTTTCTCCAACTTGGCCAAGTGGATTCTTCAATGCTACAGTGGAGAATCTGTTATTCTTTCCCGATAAACACGTTTACGCTAAAACTATTTTTTCTTTTACAAACAGTTTGGAGCCAGATCAGACGCCGGGTAACCCGGCGTCTGATCAGGCTCCAAACTGTTTGCCACCAAGATAAACATGAATTATCAGAATTGTCCAAAAGTTGTTCTTTTCTACGTTTTAGTGTTTTGCGTTTGCGTACGTTTGCGTTTAAACGGGAAAGAATAACAGATTCTCCCCTGTATTATATTGGATCAGTACATGTGTGACATAATGGGTGCCTGATTTAAATGTTTCATTTTCGTTTTGTTTGATAAAGACATCCCTATCAGCAAACAGTGTAGACTCTGATCAGACGCCGCATTTATGCGGCGTCTGATCAGAATCTACACTGTTTGCCTATGTCCTATATATGGGACAGTGGGATCAAATGTGTTATCCTTATAGTTAGTTTCAAATGAAACAAACCTACGTACTGCAGCGTGCAATGAAACGTGCCAAGACAGACAACTCTTGCATAAAATGTTTGGCAGTCACTAAAGTTATCTTTCTTCACTGGAAGACACATGCCTGTCACGTTGTCCAAGTACATAAAATTAGTGTGTTTTGTTGAGGTGGTTTATTGTCTGTCCAGACCCCAATGTTTTAAAGCATTTGGTATGACTTTGAGATTGTTCTCAAGCTTTTAAATGGTCAGATATCAGAACACTATTTATTTCTTTGTTTTCTTTGAGGTGCGTTGTGTAATAAAAAGGATACATGGGAAACTCTGTCTAATAATAGTGTGAGGTGTGTTGCAACTTGTGCATAGGGTCTCGAACTACTGATTCCTTTGTTACTTATCCATCGCGTCAAAATGACAACATTCAGATTTTAGCGCCATTTTACGTCATTTGGTAAACTCTACGGGCGTTTTCACCTGAGACTCGCGAGTCTAGTAGAGTTTACCAAATGACGTAAAATGGCGCTAAAATCTGAATGCGCACGCACTTTTCACCAGAACGACAAACCCTTCAGACGAGTAAGTAATGGGTCAAATTAGGTAGTCTGGTACCCGACTATTGGGATTTTGCGTTGTGTTTTTCTGATGCCATTTTGAAACTCGACTAACCCTGCGCAGCGACTGGGTTAGCCTAGAGTTCAGTTCAGAGGTCACATGACGTCATTCGAGTACGAACACTGTCTGTTCACCTGTAACCCGGGGAACTCGGGTCGATTCTAGGATCTCAGGTGAACACGCTCTTGGAGTGCTGGGACCCGTTTCATAAAACTTCGTACGACAAATTTTGTCGTAAGTAAGATTATAAAAACCTCAATAATTATTTATTTCTCCATCTAATCCCGTCTTGTGACATCTCTTTGGAATCGTCTTTTCAAGACGATTCCATAGAGATATCACAATACAGGATTGATTAAGACATGATTAGATGGAGAAATCAGAAATTAAATGTATCTTTAAATTTTGACTTACGACCCGTTTTTGTCGTACGAAATTTTATGAAACGGGCACCAGGGCCCGGGTGCATGACACTTTGAGCGTGTTGACCTGAGATCCTCGAGTCGACCCGAGTTCCTCAGGTTACAGGTGAACAAACAGCGTTCGTACTCGAATGACGTAATATGACCTCTGCACCGAACTCTAGGCTAACCCATTCCCTGCGCAGGGTTAGTCGATTTTCAAAATGGCGTCAGAAAATGACAACGCAAAATCCCAATAGTCGGGTACCAGACTACCTAATTTGACCCATTACTTACTCGTCTGAAGGGTTTGTCGTTCTGGTGAAAAGTGCGTGCGCATTCAGATTTTAGCGCCAGTTTACGTCATTTGGTAAACTCTACTAGAATCTCGAGTCTCAGGTGAACACGCCCATAGTTAGTGTCTACCTGGGCCCAGGTGCATGACACATAGTTAGTGTCTACCTGTAAGGTAAGTACCTCGCAGTTAGTTTATCTATACTGAGTATAGTAGTAAAAAATCAATTTTTAACTCTCAGCGATGGAGTTACCATACAGGTAGACACTAACTATGTGTCATGCACCCGGGCCCTGTATGCTATCTCCATCGCTGAGAGATAAATATTGATTTTTTACTACTATACTCAGTATAGATAAACTAACGGCGAGGTACCTACATTACAGGTAGACACTATGTGTCATGCACCCGGGCCCAGAACTCGACTTCACTAATGCCCCTATTCCACACCGACTACGAATCCCACGAATCGCTACGAATTGGAAAACGCTAGGATTCGTAGTTGATTCTTAACAGATTCGTGGAGTTCTTACCTGATTCGTAGTCGATTCTTGCAATTCGTGAGCGGTCGGGGATTCGTGGCAAAAGTTTTGATCTGTTCAAAGTTTTGGCCAAGACCTCCACGAATGGAACAATGGGTAGTTAATTCGTAACAAATTCGTAGTGCATTCGTAGGATTCGTAGCTGATTCGTAGGATTCGTAAACGGCCTTTTTTGACGTTCGTGGTATTCTTAACTCATTCGTGGGATTCGTGAGTACTAGTTTGATACCTTTCTCCTGTAGCCAGGAGTCTGAGAGTCAATACCAGCTTCACTCCGGCATATATATTTTGTCTCACGTGAGTGTCCCTCCTCTGCATGGATGACTGACCTATAACCCTGGCATTCTTACATACAGCGCTCCCTCTCTATATACAACGACACCCAATGGGACACACACAATATGTTCGGAGGGAGTCGTTATAGGGAGGGAAACTTAAGACTTGATTTACATTTGCAAACAGCTTGAATTAAGATCAGACGCCGAGTAACACGGCGTCTGGTCTCGATTCAAGCTGTTTGTCACTCGTCATCAAAATGTCCAATATGTAAATTTGAGAAAACCAACAGACGATAATTTTAAGCAGTCGATATTGCAGCAGCAACAATGTTAAACGTTATTGTCATGTTTGGGGAACTGCCGTAAGGGTCGTTGTACGGAGGGGGTCGTTGTTTGGAGGGCTGTTGTAGAGTGTGAACACTGAAGTTGGTAAACCTAATGTTCTATAGCCTTCTAGTCGGAGTCAGCCACTGTCTAACCCACCACCTTGTGGATCTCTCCCTTCTTCTGCGGGATATCTTCTTGTTATTAGCATGCAGCTAGCGTTGATACGCCAGTTCCAAATCCAGTGCCACTGCTGCTCTATCTTAAAAGTCCATTTTTGGACTGATGCCCGAGTTGAAACGGGAACTACAGCGCTCCCTCTCACAATTGGGGACAAAATGTGTGCGTTGTTGGAAGGAGTAGTTATAGGGAGGGAAATTGGCTTACATTTGCAAACAATTTGAATCCAGATCCGACGCCGAATTACGCTGCGTCTGATCTGGATTCAAGCTGTTTGTCACACGCCATTATTTTTTTTCTGTCAAATGTCTATTATAATGTAACTTTGAGAAAAACAGCAGCCAACAATTTTAAACAAACAATATAGCAGGCGTGAAAGCTTGGACATATTTGTTTTTGGTTGGAAAACAACGACAAATGTTGTTGTAAGGAGGGAGTCGTGGTTAGGACGGCCGTTGCAGGGAGGGAACACTACATACCTTCAAGAATCCCACGAACCGTCAAGAATCAAATTTCATTCGTAGCTGATTCGTAGATGCATTCGGCACATTCGTAACTAATTCTTAGCGTTCGTGCAGTAGTCGTAGTGGATTCTTGCAATTCGTACTGAATTCTTGACAGTATTCGTAAGATTCGAGCCGAATCCCACGAATAGTCTTAACTCGTTCGTAGCCGATTCGTAGCCGATTCGTAGAGGGCCACGAATTGGATAGAAAGAAATGCCGAACTCCACGAATCCCCACGAATCACAGCATTTATCAATTCGTGGGATTCGTGGGATTCGTAGTCGGTGTGGAATAGGGGCATAACAGTTGCATATACAGTGCTTCCTCTCTACAATGGCCCTCCCAACAACGACTCCCTCCTTACAACGACCCTTGCTACTGTGCCCCTAACAATACGTTTATTTCCAACCGTTTCAAGGATGCAATACCGTCTGCTTAAACTTGTCGTCTGCTGTTTTTCTCAAAGTCAAATTTTGGACATTTAGTCAGAAAAAAATAATGAGTGACAAACAGCTTGAATCCAGATCAGATACCGCGTGCCGCGGCGTCTGATCTGGATTCAAGCTGTTTGGAAATGTAAGACAATGTCCCTCATTATAACGACTCCCTCCGAACAACGCACATTATCTTCGTCTCCCATTGGGAGTCGTTGTAGAGAGGGAGTGCTGTAGTTTGGATCAACCGCCGCGTAACCAAAATGTTTGACGATCATCATTAATTTGCTTATACTTCTGTCAAAATGTCCGATATGAGAAATGAGGGCAAACGACGTCTTTGACATAAGACTTTGTTTAGATATGTTCCATTCCTTTTTGGCTCGTCTATTTCGAAGAAGGACAATGAGCTATCTCTCCCTCCGACGTCTGCGTCGTAGTCGTCGTCGTCGTCCAAAACCTTAACGTTGGCCATACATTTGGAACTAAATGTAATACAGATTTTATATTAGGTATGTGTACTCACTACTCACCTTAAGAAACTCTTGCGCTCAGTACAACCTGGGAGATTTTTGACAAAGGTCACTGTTATTTAGAGGTAAAATAGGGTTAATTTGACATTGGCCATAACTTTTCAGTTGCATGTAATAGAAACTTAAAGCCGCATTGTGTTTTAGGGAAACCTGCCTAAAACGGTTGTTTGGGATTCCATTTGAACTACATAGTACATGATTATTCCACGAAAAGCGGCCTTATCTAAGAAATTCGCGTTTTAATTTTTTTTTAAATTTATAGATATTATATCCATAAAAGAGTTTAACCAAGTGAATGGAAAAGAGGACAACTCTGTAAATACAGGGCTCCAGATAACGGAAGTATTTCGAAAAGTAAAATCTTTATTTCTGCTTTCAAACCTAATGGTGTCATACTCATTAAAATTGTCTCGAAGAGACGGTTTAATCAGTAGTAACACCATAGCAATCGGTGCTGGAATGAGTGAGACAATGTTTGATTAGTTCAGATTACTCCCGCTTACATGCGTATCTGGAGCACTGAAAATGAAGCGGTTAACCCTTATTCTTCTGCACTGCAAAATTTGTTAAGTTTAGATGTATGCATTGTTTTAATTAAACAAACTTAAAGACGAGTGTCAAACAGTTTTGATCCCGGTGAGACGCCGCGATACGCGGCGTCTTTCTAGATTCAAACAGTTTGTAAACTCCGTAGAGTTACGACCAGTAGGCACAGGATTTAACTATGAGATCCAGTCAAAACGTGTAAAAAATATTCACAGGGGGGTGAGCGTTTAAAAAAATACGGATAATCTTTACCAAAGATTGCTAAAAATGACTGTTTCAGCCTTGTCCGCTCCCTAACTCAAATACTTCTTTTTGAATCTTCACCAAACTTGCTACAAATGTTTATTAGTATAGAATCTAGGTCAGGTTCAATAACTAGCAAAATCGCATTTGGCATGTCTGAGTTATTGCCCTTGAATAATTAAAAAATGACTGTTTCAGCATTTTCTGCTTTCTAACACAAACACTTTTTATTGGATCTTCACCAAACTTGCTGACAATGTGTATTGGTATTAAATGTAGGTCAAGAAAAAATTCGAATACAGTTGAAAGAAAATCCGTTAAGGGGTAAAGGAGAAATGGAGTGGTAATTTATTACTTAACTTATTACCAACACGGCTAAGATGAAGCACATGCAACCATTGACCAAATATTTGGCTAAAATAGAATGAAAACTTGTCCTTTTACAGAGTGGACAGGGCAAAAATAAGGATAAAATAGCAAAATTTTAAAATTGAAGAACCATAACTCCAACATGACTTCGGCGATTTCGGTATTATAGAACTGGACCAAGATTTTATACAAATATTATTTTCAGTAAATTTGGTGAAGATCCAATTACAACTGTTTGAGTCAGAAAGCTGACAAGCCTGAATTAGTCAATGTTTAGTCATTCAAGGACAATAACTCCAACATGCCTTGTGCGATTTTGGTAGTTAAGATGATTGACCTAGATTTTATATTAATAAACATTTTCAACAAGTTTGGTGCATATCTGATAAAAACTGTATGTGTTAGAAAGCAAAATATGCTGAAACATTAATTTTTAATACTTAAAGGGCAAAAACACAGACATGCCTTTTGCGATTTTAGTAGTATTCAAACCAAACCTTGATTTTATATAAATAAATATTTTCAGCAAATTTGGTGAAAATCAATAAAAAAAGTATTTGTGTTAGAGAGCAAAAAACGATGAAACAGCCCTCTTTAATACATAAAGGGCAATAACGAAGATACTCCTTATGGGATTTTAGTAAACATCAAACTGGACCTAGATTTTATATAAATAAAGAATTTCAGCAAGTTTGGTGAAGATCCGATGAAAACTCTTTGTGTTAGAGAGCAAAAAAGGCTGAAACAGCCATCTTTTAAAATAATTAAAGGGCTATTACTCCAACATGCCTTATGCGATTTTAGTAGGATTCAAACTTAACCTTGATTTTATATTATTGAAAACTTTCAGCAAGTTTGGTGAAGATTTAAAAAAGTATTTGTGTTAGAGAGCAAAACTTGCTGAAAACAGTAATTTTTAAGACATAAAGGGCAAAAACTCAGATATGCCACATGCAATTTTTGTAAAATTCAAACTAGACCTAAATTTTTATATAATTAAACATTTTCAGCAAGTTAAGTGAATATCCGATAAAAACTGTATGTGTTAGAGTGCAAAAGTGACTGAAACAGTCATTTTTTATTAATAAACAGGCAATAACTAAGATATACCTTATGCGATTTTAGTAGTAATCAAACTAAACCTTGATATTATATCAATGAACATTTTCAGCTAGTTTGGTGAAGATCCAATAAAACGTATTGTGTAAGAGAGCAAAACTTGCTGAAAACAGTCATTTTTTAATACATAAAGGGCAACAACTCAAGTATGCCACATGCGATTTTAGTAATAATCAAACTAGACCTAAATTTTATATGAATAATTATTTTTAGCATGTTTGGTGAATATCCGATAAAAGCTGTTTGTTTTAGAGTGCAAAAATGACTGAAACAGTATATTTTTTTTATATTAATTAACAGGCAATAACTCAAAAATACCTTATGCGATTTTTGTAGTAATCTAACTAAACCTTGATTTTATATCAATGCACATTTTCAGCAAGTTTGTGGAAGATCGGATCAAAAATAGTTGAGTTAGAGAGCGGACAAGAAAGTGTGATAGTCTAACTGACTAATGGATGGACGGGCGGAGGTAGATACGATTGAACCCTGTGAAGTTGATTTCGGCTGTATCACGTGATACTAAGCCGTGTGTTAATGTTTATGTCAGACGTTCTATTTTCGGTTTGTTATGATTTTAAATCGCCCTTTTTGGTGATTTAGGTTCGTCTTCATTATTTCATAGATCAGTTTGGCCCATAAGAATATTCAAACATTATTATAAACCGTTATTGTATTTCAGGCTCTTAAAGAAGCTCTTGACCTCAGTACAATTTGGGTCATGCCTGACAAAGGTCAATGTCATATAGAGGTCAAATAGGGTTTATTATTTAACATTGGCCATAAGTCTGAACCGACATTTGATAGAAACTGCCAAATCAATGGTGAGATTTTTACCCCTTCACCGTTTCATTGTCGTCTTTTTCAATTTTGTTGTTTGCAAGATCGTTTTAAAGTAAGATTCAATGTAGTATGACTTAAAACATATCGATACGAGTGACAAACAGTTTGGATCCTGGTCAGACGCCGCGTTAAAACTGTTTGCAAACGCGCTTTATGTCGTCACTGAGAGTGAAAGGGTTAAACAAATTACCGTACTGTGTGCTAAAAGCGATTAGTTTAATGTTTAGAATCATTAGAGCAGTTATACAGGGTGTCCCAATGTTGAGAAGTTTTACCGTAGTGATAATTTACGTTTTTCAGAATCCATGGCTGTTGGGAAACTGGTTCTTCGAGGTTCTGCAGGCCAGCACGGACCACAGGGAAACTTTTCTATACTGTATGATGGCGACGGTGAACTGGACTTTAAGCTTGTGAAATACACCAAACATTACAACGGCAAAGGTAGAAACATATGCCCGTTTCATAAACCATTTTAAGAAAAAGAACAGTTTATAGGCAACTTACATAACACTTGAACTTAAGAGGTAAAAGTAGACGATAATTGTTTTAATCAGATAACGCATTGGCTGTGAATGGATAACGTCCATTATACATACAGTAAACACCCTGCAAACCGGAACCTCTTAATACCAGAATTCTCTCTAAACCGGACAAAAACGTTGGCCCCGTTTCCAACCCTTCTTTATTTTAACCCATTACACAATAAAAAACCCTTTTACGCCTTTGATTTATTCTTTCACTGAAGAAAATACATTCATGAATATGTATCATCAGAAATATTTTCTATATTCTAGCTTATGGTAGCTTAAACAGATTGAAAGTAAAGCAGAATGCGCCTTAAGGCGCATTCTGCTTCTTTAGGCGCATTCTGCTTTACAGTCAAACTGCTTTAAGTGATCAGCTATCTTCCATACTAGAAACAAGCTATGGTTTAAATCCCCTCTATACCGGAAACCCATCTAAACCGGAAATTTATGTTTTCCCCACACATGTCCGGTTTAGAGGGATTTCACTGTATATACTCGTATTTCTCAGTTACATGTACATCACTGTATTTTAAAGTTAAAGGTGAAAACGCACGTTTTGAGAGAAAAAAACGGGTAAGTTAGTAGACCTAAGAGAATTTGATATATCGAAGTTTGACTGTACATGCTTTTTTCTGTATTGCAGGTAGAATGATTGTTGAATTTCATGAAAAATCTGGTGGAATTTTTGTCAAGATCATGAGAACCAACCCAAGTAACCCCATCCATAATATCAAAGTTATTCTCCCTGGATTTGAAGACAGACATGAGTTATTCCCCTTTTACCCACCATTCCTTGATAACTTGAAGAGATACTCAGAGTTGCGGTTCATGGATTTCATGCACACAAACGGGCACATGGTTAGTTTACTTTTATAATAGACACCATTATATCTTTAGTTTGCGAACAGTGTAGACCATTTCCCTTAACTCATTCACCCCTGAAATTTGTAATGGATAACACGTCCCTATATAAACAAAGACGGAATATATCTGTGTTTAAAACATCAATAAAACACACACGCGCTGTAACGTTTTAACGTGACGTCATATGGCTTAGAAAATGCGTACGCCAAGAAATGTAGAAAATTTATATAAAGAAAAGTTTGATCTGCTTCAGTGTCTTATCTGTTAGCGCAGTTGGTACGGTGATTGACTTGCAATCGAAAGGTTCTAGGTTCGATTCCCACTCGCTTCAAAACTTTTTTTTTAATAAATTGTCCGATTTTAGTGACTAGTCAATTTATAACGCGGTGATCAAAGGACAGGCTATGTTTAGTCACCTAATAATGAATAATATCAGATGCAAGTATAGTCGAGTGACAGCTACTTTTGTGAGGATTTATAGCCTATATGACAGATGGCAGCTTAACACAGGACAAAAGTAATGCTAAAAGATAGATCCTAAAGGAACTTTTACGCATTACTTTTGTTATGCTTTAATCAGTCACCTGCCTTTTAATATCTACAGGCTACCGTATTCAATGGTTCCTTATTACAGGATTGACTTATGGTATTATTTAGAGCTGACGGCATTTTAAAGTTGAACTCAAGGGAGGTTACTCGTTTTGTGAAAACATTTGTCAGAATTTCAGGAAATCAGGTATAAAATGTAAATTCTGCTGTAGATTTTCATGAAATTTTTGTGACTAGTAGAATTAAGTTATATCTATCTAATAAGAGTAAAATTAGTATATGTTAAACAGCTAGATTTTTTGTAATTTGACTTAAATTTTTCAGAATTTGACTTTTTTTAAATATTGATATTTCCAGAAAATATGTCATGAAATACTTTTGTTTGCCCAATATCTTATAGTCTATGTACTGTTTACTTGAATGTACAGAAATTATTGAGTTATATCATTTTTTAAAGAAAATATTCCCGTTTATTAAAAAAGGAGCTTTTCTCGACAAAAGGTCCTGTCAGAAAAAAACGGCACTGTAATTGTTTTTTATTTTAACGATTTTTCACTCTCCATATGGTATATTTCAATTTAGTCAAGGTTTCAGTGATTCAATTACTACGCATCTCAACTCCTACCCGTGTTTTATTGCACTATAAATCACTGGTAAATGCATTGAACATGACATGTGAGGTTGTGCACTTTAATTGTTATACTGTTATTACACATGTTTTATTGTATGCATATTCAACATGGCATGTACGGTTGTACAGTTTACTGGTATTTTGTACACATTTTAGTTAGGACATCAAAGTTTGTAAATTTAATAGTAATATTTCTATTACAATACACACATATAACATGACATGCAAAGTATGTACAGTTAATTGTTATAACTAGTACCCAACACTGCACAAATTAGACATGACACGTATCGATAAGGAACCCGTGTACAATTATATTGTTACAACACAGAGCTTTTTAACACAAAGGAAACATGACATATCACGTTTCCTAATTTATTTTAGATGTCAGTTACATGTAGATATATGCGCCAAATTTATACATTAAACTTTCTATGAAGAGGTAAGCATCAATACTAGTTTAACCCATTTTAACCCCTATAATTTATTATTCCAAGGAACAAAATAGTTTCAATTTATACAGTTTATGAATATGAATCATAAGAAATACTTTCTACATTCTAGCAGATGGTCGCTTACAGAAGGCTGACAGTAAAGTCAAATGTGCCTTAAGGCGCATTCTGCTTTACCATCAACGTGCTTTCGTTCATTAGCGCGAACTGTACCGAGCCTCTCGCCGCGAACCTGTCTGCTCGGGGCGAACCACAGGTTCACATGACTTCAATAGCAGTTCGCCGCGAGATGTTCGGTAGGGTTCACGCTTATGGACAAAGGTCTTGTTTAAATGGGCACCGATCTTCAATACCGAAAACATTCTATGGGGTAAAGGGTTAACTGTATCTTTGTAATTTCCAGCCGGAACCCAGCACATGGAACACTCGTCGTCTCACTACGTTTCACACACAGACTGGGGACCATGGCGCTGCCATAGAATATGCCATACATCTGGTGAACATTCTTGGCGCCAATCCATGGTTCTGTCAACCACATTCTGCAGATGATAACTTTGTGACACAGTTTGCTAGACTGGTTATGCAGACACTGAGACCAGAGTTGAAGGTTGGTGTCGATGGGTTAGCTGTCTTCACACTATGTAATGATCGACTGCGAAATGTGTCGTTTGCAACACTTTTTAAGTGTAGGCCTATTTAACTTTTTAACTGCCAACGGCACCAACATTCGACTTTGCAAACAGTTTGGTTCCTGATCAGACGCCGCGTAACGCGGCGTCTGATCAGGATTCAAACTGTTTGACACTCGTAACGATATTTCTTCATGCAAAACATCCCGAAATCTGACTGTAAATATATACACTACTAATGCAGACGATATTTGGGGGGTAAGAGGGTTAAACAGACAATAAAACTTGGCAGTGAAAGAGTTAATGTTTTAGCTTACATTATGACGTAAATAACCCGTCTAACCCGTCTAAATTTAGAATTTCAGACAGTTTGACTTTAAAAGCATTTAAATGAGTATCAAGCAGTTTGTATTATGATCAGACGACGCGTATCGCGGCGTCTGATCTGGATTCAAACTGTTTACATATGCTATAGTTATTTAGCTTTGCAGCGAAGTTGTTAAAGGCATTTTGTTTCAGATTTTAAATAAATCTTCAAACAGGTTGGATCGAGATAAGACGTATAGAGGTGGTGCATTCGGTACTTACGATTGATAAATACTTGATTTGGGGCATTGATGAATATATATATTCTAAACTCTAGTCATAAACTATTTATGAGACGCCCGTGTTTGGACAATTCATCCTCTATTTACAGGTTTATTAAGAGTATTCCAATGAAGTGTGGAATGGAATTTTCCGACAGACGCGGTACAGCCAGACTCAAGGAGCAGTATTGCACCTGGACAGTCAGGCCTATAGGGCTGGAATGAAGTATTACAACATACGATCTGCCGAAGTCATGAAAGTGTGGAAACAGGTACAGTTTCGAATAAAGCTAATAAGAAACTATTGAAAAATGTACAAAGTCAAATGATGTCATGAAATGGAAATACAGGTACAGTGTTAAGTGGATGTCCAGGGCTGCCATTTCTCCGGATTTTCCCTAAATCTTTGGATTTTTTTCTGTTACATGGTAGCTTAAAGAAGGCTGAAAGTAAAACAGAATGCGCCTTACGGCGCATTCTGCTTTACTTCCAGTCTGCTTTAGTAGTCACATGTCAACAAAACTAGAAACAGGCTATGCGTTAAAGTAATGATTCGTAAAATGGCACTTGAAAAATGAAAATTTGGAAATCTTAGGATTTTTCAGACCAACTTACGACAGCCCTGGATGTCATGGTACAGTCACAGATAAAGGCGTGTAACTGTGAAAACAGACACAGTGTCAACCGAAGTCCTGAAGCTGAACACTTATATGTGTATATATATTGAAGGCGTTCAACTCATTCACCCTTGAAACATTTAATAGAAATTTTCCAATTTACAATAACATGTAAGTGTAATCCATTTATGGATATTAAGAGTTGATTTCATAATTTTATTATAGGAATAAACAACATATTTTTTACGTTCTTGACGGTATGACTACATAAGCTTCGCAGGGGGTTAGTTTCGTAAACGCCCGAAGGGCGTTAACGTAAAACTTACCCCCCCAAGCTAATGTAGTCATACCGTCATGAGCGGCAAAAACGCTTTTTAAAGATGTTGCTTATTCCTTATATTTATATTTTATTTTTTGTCTTGTCAATTTAATGTGTGTATTGATCAGATTTGTTTTTCTGTATATGAATATATCAAATACCGGTCAAAGAGGTTTGATAGATGTAATCTCGATGTAATAGCCATTCCAGTTTCTAAATTAGGTGATAAAGTAGTCCCAACTACATGTACTGTAACTGTTTTATAAATTCAGGATTTTACCCAGTAAACTTTCTCTCTGTGATTGGAAAAGACTTACAAGACAAACAAATAAACAGTGCAACTTGAATATCTATTGCCAAAGCACATTCTCAAAATACATGTCGCGGTTGTTTTCTTAACCCATTTACCCACATAGCAACGCGATAGCGACGACCTATATAGGCTTCGTAGTCGATCAACTGGGTCTGTATCACTCCGCTAGCGTCATATGACCGTCGACCAATGGGAGCTTAGTGTTAAGTGCCTGATGTAGTCTGTTTTAGGAAGTCCACGAATAGCACGGGGGAAATCCGAACTGGCTAGAACCAGTTTCGGTTTGTAGGTTCACCGGCAGATTGACTGCATATTTTTAATAGGATTACATAAAGACTTTACAGGGTGAATGTAAATATTATAGGAATAAACAACATATTTTTGACGTTCATGACGGTATGACTACATTAGCTTCGCAGGGGGTAAATTTTGTAAACGCCCAAAGGGCGTTTACGTTATCGGGCGTTTACGTTAAATTTACATCCCGAAGCTAATGTAGTCATATCGTCATGAGCGGCAAAGAGATGTTGTTTATTCCTTATATTTATATTTATATTTTCTGTCTTGTCAATTTAATGTGTTTATTGGCCAGATTTGTTTTTCTGTATAAGAATTTATCATATACCGGTCAAAGAGGTTTGATAGATGTAATGTCGATGTAATAGCCATTCCAGTTTCTAAATATGGTGAGAAAGTAGTCCCAACTACATGTACTCTAAATGTATTAAAAAATCAGGATTTTTTCAAGTAAACTTTCTCTCTGTGAATGGAAAAGACTTACAAGGCAAACAAATAACAGTGCAACTTGAATATCTATTGCCAAAGCACATTCTAAAAATACAGGTAGCGGTTGTTTTCTTAACCCATTTACACACATAACAACGCGATGGCAACGACCTATGGGTCTGTATCACTCCGCTAGTGTCATATGACCGTCGACCAATGGGAGTGCCCGATGTAGTCTATTTGAAGAAGTCCACGAATAGCATGGGCGAAATCCGAACTGGCTAAAACAAGTTTCGAAGTGTAGGTTCATCGGCAGATGTACCGCATATTTTTAATAGGATTACATAAAGACTTTACAGGGTGAATGTTAATATTACAAAATGACAAACAGTGTAGACCCTGATAAGATGGCCCTTGCAGGAACCATCTGATAGAGCTTGGGGTCTACACCGTTAGGACAACTGTACTTTTCACAGGTCCACGGTTGGTTAATAGCGATCATACTCGTAGCTAGGGTTGAATGTGTTAACTGTGAAAAGAGGTTAAGTGTCTTATGAAGACTGGCCCCGAGGTTATAAAACTTAAAACGAACTCTGTGCTCAAAACTCAGTTTTGATCTCATGCTCTAGTTTTTACATAACATGCATTAACTTATTTCTGTTTCCTCATTTGGATATATCTTTACCGTAGACTTATGTGTGCAAATACTCGTTGTATATAAAATGTTCGCCGGAGAATTATGAGTTGAGAAAAAATCTGAGTTTTGAGCAGAGTTCGTTTTAAGTTTTATAACCTGGGGGCCTGTGACTGTGAAAATAGGTACAGAGTCTAGTGAAGGCTTGTAATTGTGAAAATAGGTACAGAGTCTAGTGAAGGCTTGTAATTGTGAAAATAAGAACAGAGTCTAGTGAAGGCTTGTAATTGTGATAATAGGTAGAGAGTCAAATGATGGTTCGCATATTTAAAAATAGGTATACAGTCTAATAAAGGTTTGTAGCTGTGAAAATAGGTATAGTGTCAAATGAAGGTTTGTAACTTTGAAAATAGGTATGCCGTCTAATAAAAGCTTGTAGGTTTGAAAACAGGTACGTATGGGGTCAAATGAAAGGTTGTAAATGTTAAATCAGGTATAGAGTCTAGTGAAAGTCTTTAAAGTTAGACAGGGAAAATGTCAAATGAAGACGCACATCTGTTAAAAATAGGTAGAGTATGATATTGGAAGGCCAACGTAGCCCGACAGTACTGCAGCATGATCTTGAACATCCACGTTAGCAACATATTAATTTCTTTTGATGATTTTGATAGAGAGTCTTAACCCGTTACCCCCATAGCCTGGTTCTTGCTTGTATTTAGGATAGGTGATTCCTTAAAGTTGGTTGAAAGTAAAGCAGAATATACAATAGACATATTCTGCTTTGCTTTCAGCCTGCTTTAAGCTAACTGCCTCTTTCATTTATTCAAGCCACTTTTTCTTGTGAACACTTCTCATGAAACTCATGTCATTACGGTAAGCAGAGATCTGTTTTTGGTGATACCCCTATTTCTTCATTTAACACTTTCCCCATAGACATTTACATTTCCGTCATAGCAATGATTTACAAAAAATGTATATTATATTACATGTATATATGGTCGCTGGTCATAGCTATGAATTTTCATGGTTCCAACATACTCTGATAACCATAGAAAAGTTTTCTGCACCCTGACAAACGACTGAGAAGTAAGCAGAATGCTCTTTGAATGAGTTCTACTGATTCACTTTCAGTCGGCTTTAAGAAACTACATATTGTTTTCAACCCTGCAAACAAGCTATGGAGAAGATTGTATAATGGTTGCGTTGAACAGATTTAGCATACATGTTATTTACTCGTAGGTATTCGGTGCCCCGTCTAACAGACTGGTTCCGGTATGGGCATGGCAGACTGGTTACAAAGATTACACCAGACAGGCGTTGGAGGATCTTGGTTCGAACATTTCAGAGTTTAAAGCAATCGCAATAACTGGCTATTTCAATTGTGACAGAGTCACATATAAACATGTAAGTATAAGTCAGTTATATACACATTAGAGATTAAACAAGTATATGTTATATGGATGCATATAAGTAAGTGTGACATATAAGCATGTAAGTGCATGTTAAACTTCTTAATGCATGTCATGCTATGTACAAATGCACAAACACATATGTACACGAAACATATGAATATAATTATAAGTACATATAGCATATATATATGCGAGATATAAGCCATTTCATATCAAATATAGACATGTAAATGCATATCACAATTAAGTCGCATTTGAATACATGTATAAAAGTATAGTTGCAATGACAATAAACAATTATTTCAGAAAGAAATAACATTTAAAGTCCGGCAACCATTTGACTTAGTTTTAAAAACATAGTACAGACTGGAGATAAAATATTTATACTTGTATAAGTTAGTCTTGTCGGGAGTATGAATACAACAATACTATGAAAAGTATAGTATTATTTTCAGAAGTGAAACAAGTAAACATAATTCAGTAATATGATTATCCTTGAAGTATATGTTATCACATTTATAGCGGAGAATATGTTATTTTTTTCTAATAAGCTCGTTTATCCTAAACACCTTCTGTCCATTGCAAAAAGTTTGAAGCCATTTCAGACGACGGGTAACCGACCGTCTTATCGGGCTTCAAACTGTTGCTATGCAGAGTAAAACTAGTCGTTATTATTTTCAAACAACTGTTATTTTTTACATTTTATGTTGTGTTTGCAGTTAGGTTTACTTAACCCTTATCCTGCTGTGATATCATCTGCTTTGAAATTGTCGTCTGCACAATTTGTTAAATTTAGAGTTAAAGATGTTTTAAGTAAAGTTACCTAAAGACGAGTGTCAAACAATTTGAATGCAGATCAGACGACGCGTAACGCGGCGTCTGACCTAGATCCAAACTGTTTGCAAGGAAAAATGAAAAATCACGACTAGAAGGCAAAGGGTTAAAAGAAATAATTCTCTTGATACACTATTTCCACTCATGTTTCAGTACAGTTACATTTTAATTCAACTCGAAATCGTTCAGTTCAAACTAACTAATAATAATTATATTGCTTAATTTCTATAATTTTCACTAGCCTAGCACATTGAACCCTAACGACTAGTAAACTCGTCATTTACAAACAGTATATACATGTACACGTGTCCTTGCTGTCCTTTGCAACAGTGTAGACCTAGTTCAGAGGACGACCTCTCAGTGTCTGCACTGTTCGTCATTTTGCAAAATATGTTGGAAAACAACCCTAAATAATTATATATCGAACTCGCGGTAGTTCAAACATACCCGTATTTCAAAACAAACGTGGCTTAGCCACGTTTAAACTTTGAAATACGGGTATTTTCGACTGAAGTCAGATCGATTTTTTCCAAATCTTAACCCTTAGCCCGCCAAATAAATTGTCGTCTGCTATATTTCTCGTCTGCTTCAAGTTTCAAAGTGCTTCAAAGTTGCTCAAAATTGCTGAAAATGTTGTCCGAGTGAAAATGTTGTCCGAGTGTCAAACAGCTTGGATCCGGATGAGACGCCGAGTTACTCGGCGTCTCATCCGGATCCAAGCTGTTTGCATATGGAGCTATAGTCGTGAGTGGCAGGCTAAGGGTTAACTGATGAAATGCTGGTGATGTTGATTTAAGCAAGTTCGTAGTATCGAGTTTCAACTGTAATTGAAAGTGTGCTAGACTTATAGGAGACTGAACTTCCCATTACCAGTGTGCTAGACTTATAGGAGACTGAACTTCCCATTACCAGTGTGCTAGACTTATAGGAGACTGAACTTCCCATTACCAGTGTGCTAGACTTATAGGAGACTGAACTTCCCATTACCAGTGTGCTAGACTTATAGGAGACTGAACTTCCCATTACCAGTGTGCTAGACTTATAGGAGACTGAACTTCCCATTACCAGTGTGCTAGACTTATAGGAGACTGAACTTCCCATTACCAGTGTGTTAGACTTATAGGAGACTGAACTTCCCATTACCAGTGTGCTAGACTTATAGGAGACTGAACTTCCCATTACCAGTGTGCTAGACTTATAGGAGACTGAACTTCCCATTACCAGTGTGCTAGACTTATAGGAGACTGAACTTCCCATTACCAGTGTGCTAGACTTATAGGAGACTGAACTTCCCATTACCAGTGTGCTAGACTTATAGGAGACTGAACTTCAGGGGTGAATGAGCTAAGTGGTCATTACTAGTGTACTGTGTAATTTTTATTTCAGAATATCTCTTCCCTCAGCGTGGCCCAAGTGTCACAACTGTGCAAAAAAGAGATTCCTGATCAAAAGGCTACTTTCAAACACTACATGGATGTTGCTAAGGTAAGCATCTTTAACACATTACTTGTACAATGTACAGCGCCCCCTCTCTACAACGACACCCAATGGGAGACAACAAATATGTGTGTTGTTCTGAGGGAGCCGTTATAGGGAGGTAACTTGGTTAACATTTGCAAACAGCTCGAATCCAGATCAGACGCGTTTGATCTGGATTCAAGCTGTTTTTCAATTGTCATTATGGTTTTTTTTTCTCTCAAAATGTCATTTATGTAAGAAAAACAGCAGACAACAACTTTTAGTAGCTGATGATGCATCAGTGCAAGCATAAAACATAATTTTCGTGGGAACAGCGGTGAATGTCGTTGTAAGGAAGGAGTCGTTGTTCGGAGTGCCGTTGTAAAGAGGGAACGCTGTAGTTGCTATAGATATTTGGTATATTGGTATTTGCAAACAGTTGGATTCCTGATCAGACGCTGCGAAACGCGGCGTCTGATCAGGATCCAGACTGTTTGACGCTCATTATTATATCTAAAATACCTAAAATTGATATTCAAGAAATAAAAGAAGACGACAGTTGTTTCAAATTAATGATGTCATGTCATTAAAAACAGTTGATTAGTTAAGCACTTAAACAAGCGACGAATTCGTAATAAGGATTATTCTGTAACTTTTTAGCAATAATTAAACACATGTCTGTCCTTTCTCTTCTTCAGAACCACAATGTTACATTGCTCATGTACGAGGGCGGTCCTGGGTTAGAGAGTAGCCGTAGTCATGACGACAATGTCACACAACACGCTATAGCCTTTAACCGTCATTCCCTGATGGAACTGGCCGTCACTGATGACCTAGAGTCCTGGTATTCTATAGTAGACAATGACCTATACAACTCATGGCCAGGTAATTACTGGTATGCTCACAGGTACTTGACACATTTTGGACTATACCATATAAACGAGTGTTAAGTACCTGTGGTAATGCCATAATAGAAAAGGACCCGTAAAACTTAAGACCTGGTTATTACTGGTATTCTATGTAATCTATACTACATTATTAGTTAAACAGTTTCTACCCAGGGTACTTGAGGGTTTATTCCCGGCTGAGTAAATCCATGTTGCCCGAGCCGTCAGGCAACACTAATTCCCAGTCGGGCACCCCAAAAACAATCTAACTGACGTCACATTAAGCTACGTCAGATTTACTTGATTTCGTCATGTGTAGAGCAGCCAGCTGATCGATACAGTTGTGACTTTTGTTTGGGGCATAAAGACAATACTCTGGATGATAAATGCGCAATTAAATGGAATTGAAAAGGCAAATATTCAATTTTAATTGTAAGTGACATCTTTTTTATTGTTTTAATGCTTTCTTTGAATGTGTATGTGATCGATCGAAGCGTTAGGATAACGCGATTCAAAGACGCCTGAGGATAATGCTGCTTTGGTTAAACTGAAACACTTTCTGTGTAACGTTCAGCAACGGTATTATATACTATCATCTGCGTTGATCTATAAATAAGGACGTGTGTTGGGCAAGTTATTTATTGCCGCGTGTCTAGCCTTTTATGTACTCATTTCCTTGTTTAGAGTTTTAGAAATAAACTCATTTTTAACCTTATAAACCGAGGTCCGATGTATCAGTGCGTTACACTTTGCATCCTAGAGATCGAACCACAGAACACTGTCGATAATAAGGGTCTTGGGTAGAGCATCGAGCCGGGGTTTTCTGCATCCGCTCCGGTCTCTCTAGGGCGTCCAATTATCTCAAAGCTGGCAGAAACGGACGTAAACAAACCAACATTGTTTGTTTTCGTGACGGCACTTTGTAATCGGTGTTTACGTTAATATAGACTGGACGGAACTCATTTTCAAAGACTGTTGCATGTGTTAAACAAAAGTTGAACATTTTTTATTCGTTTCCAAGAACATATTTTTACATCACAAACGTTTCGTCGTAGTGAAATAGGTTAATATTTGGTCGAGTCGAGTAGTCGGCCATCTTGTTTGTGACGCAATGAAACATGAGGGTCCTCCCAAGTGGAATTTCTATGTACCCTGTCAGCTCACAGGGTACGTGGCTCAGGTCTAGGGCTCGGTATCCAATCAGAAGCAAGGAATTTACTTTGCAGTATAATAAAATGACCAGTAGATCTCCTGGTCGGATGATGAACAAGCACAAATCAAAATTGTATTTAGCGATCATTAATTGAAGTGGCACGGACATATCGAAAGACATGTGGTTTTCCCAATCATTGATCGCAATTTTTATCCGCTATTTCATAATTTTGAAGACAAAATAACGTCTGCTAAAGTTTGTCGTCAGCAGTTTTATGCCAGGCACAAATGTTTGAAGTTTTGAGAAAGACATATACGAGTGCGAGGCAGCTTAATTATTCCTGGCGTCCACTAGAGTGCGGACAAGATTAGGAAGGTTTGCGGTATCAAAAATGGCATTTAGGCATAGCTTCCGCGTCAGGTACGAAACAATATCCGATGTTTTGAAATATTGTGAACCTCTGCCACCGGGTTCTGCGTACTGTCTGCAGACATACTTGAGACAGTCCTAGTTCATTTCCGCGTCCAAATTTTGCTCTCGACCAAAATTTCGACGTGGACAATTTTACCCCTCCGGAAGGTGCAGAATCATACGGAAGTGTTCAGGAATGATACGGGCAATGAAAAGAAGCTTTCAAGAATGTGCGGAAGGGTTGCGGATTTACAAAATTTGTATTCCGCGTCTTGTCACAGCCCTAGTGGACGCCCGGTCTTACGGAGCATCTGACCTTGCTCTAAGGTTATAAAGCGTGTTTGAATTGAATCTGAAGTCGTATGAAGCATTTGATTGGTCAGATTTGAGCTCATGCTCAAATTTGACCAATCAAATGCTTCAGATCAAACTCAGTCTCAACTCAAACGCTTTATAACCTTGGAGCCTGGACTGTTTTAAAAGTCGACTTAAGTTGCCTAGTGCGACGAAATGTCTGATGCAGGCTCCAGACTGTCTGTCACTCAGATAAAAGAGAATCGCAAGGATTTTCAAAAAAGTGTCATGCCTCACAATTTATTGCATTCCGTTCCGTTTAAATGGGAAATACGCCTTATCAACTTTATGTAACCGGCTGAACATTAGCGATGAGTATACATGTACCTGTAGCGCGTTCAAGTACCGTATCGGAGAACGGCAACGTTAACCGATGCAAACAACCCTTATAGTACGACACCAAACGTTCTCCAATACTCTTCAATAATGACTCATTGCGCCCCCATCTTTATTTTATTTTCAAGGGTACGAACGAACTATTTACGAATCGGAATAACTCAAGTGTACTAATAAACTGAAATGCATCAATTTACCGCATATAAAAATCAGATTTAGCTGCTCAGATGTAAGCTGCTTTGTTTGATACATTAAGTATCGGAAAATGTTGTTTTATTGATGAGAAATTAACTCGGGATTGTTCGCTGTTTTTTGTAAACTCATTTGGTTGCCATTTTGTTTTGCTTGTTGGCGATGGCTAACTACCTCTGAGGCCGTTCGTGCCGTTCGCAATCGATATCGTGCAAACAGGTCGTTTTAGCTAAATTGTTACGTTTTCTGATGCAATCGATGCAATCGATACGGTAGCTGAACGCGCTACTGTATTTTACCAACTGTGTACCTGTTAAGAGTACATTTATCCTATGCGAACAGTGTAAACCAATGTCAGATGGTTCCTTTTTGCAATACACAACATCAACTAGTCATATAAGGGTCTATACTTGATTAGAAAGTAGAAATGTCAAAATTTAATTTCAAAACTGTCACACAAAACAATCATGAAACAAAATTCAAGTTCTACAAGTAAGATTTAGACGACAAAATAGGGGTACATGTTTTCTGTGTACCAACGGTTAGCGCCATTTTTATTTTTATTTCCTTGTATTATCACAAGACGTTATTCTTTTCAAATAAACGCGTTTGTAATAAAACAGTTTTTTTTTTTTTTTTTATTTATTGTTTTTATTCAAGAAAACTACAATCACATATGTATATACACTTATCTTCAGATCAATTTCATATACACAATATGTTTATATATATTGTAATTCAAGAATGTCATAACCTCATGAGTACAGTATGTATGTACATTCATATCGACATACATGTATATATATATATATATCTTCGTTGAAACTTTGAATGCTGATGAATGTTTGTGTTTGATATATTCAAGGTGGATATGCATAGAAATTTCATAAACACTGTCTTCAGCATTCAAAGAATCAACGGCAATATATTCCATCTAACAGAAGAGTGAACACTTTTTAATATTGCAATATTCAAGAGTTGTTATGAATTTTGTCATTGCAAACAGTTTGAAGCATGATCTGACGCCGGGTAACCCGGCGTCAGATCATGCTTCAAACTGTTTGCCACTCAGATTAAAAACGAATAGTCCGAATTGTCAAAATACTGTCATTATGGCATAGTGTGTGTTGTATCCGACTGATTAGGGAATGGACTGTATAAGAGTGATTTACTGCATACATGTGAGTTATCTGATTACTGTCATTATGTACATTTATTTTGATGCGTTCAAATTTATTTTTTGTTTAAACGGGAAAGAATAAGGTATTTTTCTCTGCATTTGCAGTATACATGTAGAATAGAGTGTATTTACAGAAATACTGATTAGGGGACCATGCTCATAAAGCTCAAATCTGACCAATCAAAATGTTGAGATTATTCTCAGACTCAAACGCTTTTTAAGCATCGGGACATGTTAACTTTACATGACATTAATAACTTAGCCGTTCTCTTGTCGGTGTTATAATTATTATTTTAATTATTAACGTCATTACTATTTTTTGAAGGTGGGCTGTTTAATTACTTTACATCTGTGAGTTCCTACTCTAAGTACGGAAGCTGGGGAATGCTGGAATATACGGGACAAGACCCCTACACGTCCCCGAAGTACCTAGCCATGCACAAGTATGTCTTTTAACCCTTTCACTCTCATTTTTTGTGATATTTTTACCCCTTCACCGTTTTATTGTCGTCTGCTTCAATTGTGTTGTCTGCAATAGTGTTTCAAAGTTCAAATATAAGACAATATGACTGAAGAAATTTTAAAAACAAATGTCAAAAAGTTTGGGTCCTGGTCAGACGCCGCGTTACGCGGCGTCTGATCAGGATCCAAACTGTTTGCAACCGCGCTTTTAAACGTCATTGAGAGTGAAAGGATTTAACCCTTTACTGCCATAATGACGTAATTACCCGCCTAACATAGTCGATGTCATACCATCGTCTGCTTTCGTATGCTGTAACTTATAAAACATGTAGACTAATGACGTAATAATCCGTCTAACATAGTTATTTCTATTATCGTCTGCTTCAAAAGTGTCGGTCTTGGCAGTGTATGTATCTTAAAACTCAAAACAAACCTATGAGCTATATCTTATGGGAGTTCACATTTCTTCCTTTGCAGATATATAAATCGACATTATAACGACGGTAACTATGGCCCTAACTGTACATTTGTCTCAACGCCATCTGGTGGTTATGGTTGTTTCACAGAGGCGACTCTACGGGTCAGATGTGGAGCTACACTAGACCGTGGCTATACATGGAAGGTTATGTATAAAACATAATGACACTTTTAACCCACTCCCCCATTAATACGCGTTTTAAGCCTTTTTTACGCCTTTAATTGATTCATTCACTGAAGAAAATAGTTCCAATATTATACAATTATGAATATGTATCATAAGAAATATGTAGGTTATACAAAGTAGCTTAAAGCATGATGAAAGTAAAGAAGAATGCGCCTTAAGGTTTAAGTGGTCAACAATTTTCAAAACTACAAACAGGCTATAGGGTACTGGGTTAAGGGATAACTCCAAATTTCCAATTTACTAAAGTCGTTTTTTTTGTCTATTTATGATTGAATTTAACAGTGCATTTCAAACAGTTTCGACCTTGATCAAAGGGCTTCTGCATGTCTACACTGATTGTATTGGACAAGTGTACTCTTCACAGGTATACTGTTTGTTAATGACCAGTATACTTGTCGCTATGATTGAATGTTTTAAGTCTTATCCGCAAACAGCCTACCACCTGATCAGACGCTTAATAACTCAGCGTCTGGTCAGGATCCAAACTGTTTGATACTCATACCGATGTCAAATTTGTCTGAGTTTTGAAGTACATGTAGATGGTAAATTGGCAGTGAGTGGGTTCAAAACAATAGCGACATCTTAATTAATATTTTATTTTATCCTAAGTAAACCACTGCCTGTTGCGCAGTAAGTGTGTAGCTGTCTAGCAATTATTTGACTTTAAACCCTTCGCTGTCATGACGTCATCAACTTCAAACAACGATCGTCTACTTTCATTTCTAAATTTTAAGTTTGACGTTTGACTTGAGAAATATTGTATTGAGTGTCAGACAGTCTGGATCCTGATCAGACGCCGCGTTAAATACATATTGTGCTAGGGTTAAGACAATGAAGGCATTCAACCATTTCCTTTGTAGTCAAAAGTGCAAATCACTCATACCTGACTGCGCTTAAGACCGGTGTTTGGCTAACCCTTTCATGTCCAAATTATTCGGGAAATGTTTACCCCTTCACCGCTTTATTGTCGTCTGCTTCATTATTGATGTCTACAAGACACGTTTCAAAGTTAGATTTAAGGTTGTACGACTTAATAAATATCGATAAAAGTGTCAACCAGTTTGGGTTCTGATCAGACGACGCGTTACGCGGCGTCTGATCAGGACCACAACTGTTTGTAAAGTAATACTGGGGGTACAGTGGAGAATGTGTTATTCTTTCCCAATAAACGCGTTTACGCTAAAACTATTATTTGCAGTGCAAACAGTTTGGAGCCAGATCAGACGCCGGGTAACCCGGCGTCTGATCAGGCTCCAGACTGTTTGCCACCAAGATAAACATGAATTATCAGAGTTGTCAAAACGTTGTACTTTTCTACGTTTTAGTGTTTTGCGTTTGCGTACGTTTGCGTTTAAACGGGAAAGAATAACAGATTCTCCACAACTGAATATCTGCTGTAGAGTGGTGAGAAATCTTCCAAAATACACTTTTATGTCAAACATTTTATCCTCTGCTCACAGTTTGGAGCCAGATTACCATGAGACACGAGGCCACCCGGTGGCTTATCAAGCTACAAACTGTTTGCCATTCAGATTAACTGTTTCATGATCAAAATTATCGTGAGGGTTTTACCCCTTCACCGCCAAGTTAGATGAAAGGCAGATTAACTGACGTCATTTCAAAACAAGTGGCAATCAGTTTTCATCCTGAACATAACGTGGCGTCTGATCAGGATCAAAACTGTTTCAAATGCGCTTTATGACGTCATTGAGAGTTAAAGGTTTAAATGTAATGCTAATATTTTCAAAAGGTTGCCATTGTTTTCGTTATGCTGCATTGTCCTTTTTAGTAAGTTCCGTTTTATTTGAAACAATAACATCTTCCCCATACATGTAACAGTCACACTTTTAGAAGACACTTGACTACAAAATGGACGTACAGTGGAGAATCTGTTATTCTTTCCCGTTTAAACGCAAACGTACGCAAACGCAAAACACTAAAATGTAGAAAAGTACAACTTTTGGACAATTCTGATAATTCATGTTTATCTTGGTGGCAAACAGTTTGGAGCCTGATCAGACGCCGGGTTACCCGGCGTCTGATCTGGCTCCAAACTGTTTGCACTGCAAATAATAGTTTTAGCGTAAACGCGTTTATTGGGAAAGAATAACAGATTCTCCACTGTACATCTTGCCAGATAATATTAGACTTTCTGTTCCGAAACAATTAAAACGAATGCAAACTGTTTCGTACCTGATCAGAATCAAACTGTTTGCACAACTTGAGTCTGATTAGAATAAATCGTTGAATGTTAAAAAAATATTTCATTTTCTACATTTTATTACATTGCACTGCACTAAAACGTGTTTACTAAATGCGAATGTGATCCACTTTCAGTACTACCCAGCAATACCCGGAAGTCCTAGAGCTGTAGTTCTCGACGGATATGACGTAGACAGTCACGTGATCTACGTGCGTGCTGTGGACAACTTGGCTGTGTCAACATTTTATACTCTTGACACCGTGATAGATCACCCAAGATGGCAAAAGTAAGTATTGTCAGTGTCTTTTGGGAAGTGTCTGATTTGAAATAAAGATATTGCCAACCACACGTTGAAACTTGTATTTTGTGTCCTTATGAATGACTCCTTCAGTCAAGTTTGACGTTCAGTAATTCACCATTAACTCTTTAGCTCTCAAATTCATCGTGAGATTTTTACCCCTCCACCGTTTCATTGTCGTCTGCTTCAATATTTTTGTCTGCAATGCCGTTTCAAAGTTAAATTTAAGGCAGTATAACTGAAGAAATTTCAAAACAAATGTCAAACAGTTTGGGTACTGATCAGACGCCGCGTTATGCGGCGTCTGATCAGGAACCAAACTGTTTGCAGCCGCGCTATTTGGCGTCATTGAGAGTGAAAGGTTTTAGCAGGCACCTGTATTTTCTGTGTTTAGTCATGTGTTCTTTGCCAGCAATGGTTTCGATTGTCTGTACATGTAATACCAATTACTTTAAATTTTCAGACTGGACGTGTTTGATTACCACGCCCGGCTGGCTCCAGCTCATGTCACTAGACCGATGCCACAGGAGGTTCACACTAACATCAGCACTAACAATCTAATGTGTACATTATGATGGAATTACTGTATTGTACATTTTGTGCAAAATTATTTCTGTTTGGAGCAAATTTACTGTACTACATTCGGTTTCTTTTCTGTTCAAAATGAGTTTCAGAAGGAGAAAGCTTTCTTTGATTTTATGTGCAGGCTGGGTGTGATATACCGGTGTTTCCTTAACTCTTAAACCTTCGTCACACATAAAGTCATCTTTTGCAAACAGTGTACCTATAAACAATCACCTATTCAAACAACCCTTAATAGTACGACCTCTTAACTTCTCTTGAATATTCTCCAACAATATTCCATTGCGCCCCATGTATATGAACTTTCTATGAGTATGAACTAATTATTTACGAATCAAATCGCAAACGTCCATGAGTACGAACAAATTATTTACGAATCAAATCGCACTCGCAAAAGTACATTAATCAACTTAAATTATTTAAGAATCGAATCACACACGCAAAACTGAAATGAATAAATTTTACCACATACAAAAATAAGATTTAAATATAATACTGCAAGCTGCTTTGTTTGATACATAAAGTATCGAAAAGATTGGTTTATTGAACCGAAAGTGGACTATACATTTGAAGGTCAAGACAAAATTCATTTAGTCGCCATTTTGGTTTTATCGTTACAAATTGCGAACTACCTTTGATGCTTATTCGCGTAGTTGGCCAACGATAACTGTAAACAGGTCGTTTTTGTAAAACGTTGTTTCGGATATTTGCCCACGCTGGGCTCTGATCCATTTACTGAGTTCACTTTGAGCAGTTAAGTGAGACTTTATGACGATATTTGTCAAACCTTTCCATGTAAATATCACTTATAATTTTTAGCTAATGTGACATTCTGTTTCTCGAGCTGACGACCATAAATGTCAATGACGGTGTCATTTCTATATATACATAAAATGTCATATTGGCACTACTAGTACTCTACCTAATTGTTTCCTAAACGGTCAGCAAATACCATTATCCCTGAAGATACACGGCTGTAGTAAATTCGTCGTCTGTAAAAGTCGTCAAAACAATCTATTTGAAGATAATTGACAACATAACGTAAAAAGGTGTTGCGAGCAATTTGGATCCTAATCACACTAGGATTATATACTGCGTCATTAACAAATTCGAAGTGATTTCATGGCATTTTACTTGGCAGAATAATTCAAAGTACATGACATTTTCATTACTTGCTACAGTGGAGAATCTGTTATTCTTTCCCGTTTAAACGAAACGAAACGCAAACGCAAAACACTAAAACGTAGAAAAGTGCAACTTTTGGACAATTCTGGTAATTCATGTTTATCTTGGTGGCAAACAGTTTGGAGCCTGATCAGACGCCGGGTTACCCGGCGTCTGATCTGGCTCCAAACTGTTTGCAATAGAAATAATAGTTTTAGCGTAAACGCGTTTATTGGGAAAGAATAACGTCTTCTCCACTGTAACAACCCCTTCACTGCCTCACCCGAGTATAACGGTTATTTGGAACCAATTTAGATAACGCGGCGTCTGATCAGGATTCATAATGTTTGACAATCATTTTACATTTCTTTAATCTAATATTTATTAACTAATTTTAAATGTAAGAAATAAGAATTGATAAACATACGGCAGTTGTTTAACCCATTTGTGCCTTTAGAAGCGTCTTATAAAAGGACGTTATGCGGCGTCTGATCAGAGTCTATGCTGTTTGCTGATAGGAATTTCAATATAAAATAACAAAAAGAAAATGAAAACTTGGACCAGGCACCCCATATACCCAAAACGTACTTATCCACTATATAAACATGGACAAATCCAAAGGGCGCATATAGATGGGTTAAAGTAGATGGCGTCACGTGGCAGTGAAACGGTTAAAGTTACTGCCTGTTTTAAATAAAAACAATCTTATATTTTATTTGTAGTATTGCTCAGAAGAGGCTGTGTGGTAGTTGATCATTATTTACATTTATCACATAAACGTGCAAAATATAGAGGACCGTAAAAATCGTACGGCCCACTGGGCATATATTTTATACTAATTTTCGAATCACCAAAATACTGTATTACTACGCCGACTTTAAATCAGTTAAGAAAATCTAGACAAAATAAGATCCCCACTAGGGATCTAAAACATTTCCAAGTGTCCTAAAAACATTATCCCAGGCAATCCCTCAAATTCAGGCTGCAAATTAGGCTACCTGGAGCTCTAGTAGAACAGTGACTCAGACTGTTTTTCAAATTTAGACGTTACAATAATAATGACGTCGTGTTGCTATAACGACGTTATTTTGAAAACAAAACTTGATTCTAACTGTCAAATGATCATTTTTAGTCAGTTAGAACAGTTTTAAATTAAATATTAATTTAAAATTTGAATATGGTATCGGAAAAGTCTTTACACAACACATTGATGTTTATTTTCTTTATTTTAGTTTGATCGGTGTTTTTATCTACGGATGAATAAAACCGAATAACTCCTATGACGAATCGTTTTCCTAATAGCCGAGGGCAAAAGTGAAAGTAAGAGCGTTCGGATTTTCGTGTCATTTGGTGTTTATGTGATAAATAGGATATCAAATT
This sequence comes from Gari tellinella, assembly GCA_922989275.2. Lineage (NCBI taxonomy): Eukaryota > Metazoa > Mollusca > Bivalvia > Cardiida > Psammobiidae > Gari > Gari tellinella. Next base: position 16,677,344 of record OV277865.1, read on the forward strand.
CGTGTGTTGTCAGTCGTGAATTTATTGAACTCGTTGGATAAAATGATATGTTGCTCGCCAAGGCTCGCAACATATTATTTTATCAAACTCGTTCAATAAATTCACGACTGACAACACACTCATTCAATATCCTCTATGCATCATGTACTTCTAGAATCACATACTAATGTAACCTGCAGGCAAGTAGATTTATGTGATACCTTTTGCAAGCATTCTACCAGGAGCTCTTATATATAAATTAATTTAATCTCCCTGATTCTACCTAGCTGGACCCCGCTTAGATACCGAATAACTCACATCCCATCTAGATCTAAGCTATTTGACAAACTGATAAAACATACCAATTAACCATAAACTCTGAGATTTATTGTAGATGACAAACTCTGTTGAGGAAATTGTTTAAAGCCCCTTCACTGCTTTTCCCCTAGTACAATATCTATTCACAAACAGTCTGGGTCCTGATCAGACGAAGTTTAACGCGGCGTCTGATCAAGATCAAAACTGTTTGAGACTCATTTCAATACTTCAAAATACGTTATATTTAAATATTAGATATAAAAGCAGACGACATCTGTTTACAATTGATGACGTCATGGCAGTGATGAACGACGTTATGTCAGTGAAAAATTTGAATAACGAGCAGAAGGTTAAAAATATCTGACCGCATTCAAATACTTTTGCAAATGTTAAACATCCTTACAAAGACATATTTTCAGTCAACAATTAAAGAGAATGAAACCTTTTTCAATTAATGACGTTATTGCAGTGATGAACGACGTTATGTCAGTGAATAAGTTGAATTACGAGCAGGAGGTTTAAAATATCTAAACGCATTCAAATACTTTTGTAAATATTAAACATCCTTACAAAGACATATTTTCAGTCAACAATTAAAGAGAATGAAACCAATGATGAATTTGCAAAACGAAAAAAAAGCAGACGGCAACTTTTACAATTAATGACGTCATTGCAGTGATGAACGACGTCATATCAATCAAGTGGTTGAATAACGTGCAGGAGGTTTAGAAATATAACTTTTGTCAAAAAGGTCGCAGCCCAAATTTCAAACCACATGAACATCAGATAAGTTGTTTATCTCTGAAAGTTTGCACCAAATCCATGCAGTATTGTAGGAAAAAGTATCTGTTCCCCGCGATTTGTTTTCTAAACCTAACCATCAATATCTTGAATAACTCTTCCACAAAAATTGATATCAGTATCTTGTATGTGTTAACCCCTTCACTGCCGTGACGTTATCACGTTTTAACAATTGACGTCTGCTTTTATTTCTCAAAATCAAAGTTTAGCGATTTTGACTTAAGAAATATTGAAATGAATGTCAAACAGTTTGTATCCTGATCACACGCCGCGTTTGCAAATAACAAGTGTACTCGGGGTAAGGCAGTGAAGGGGTTAAGAAGATAGTTTTGAGCTAGACCTATCACTAATCATAAATACAGTGGAGAATCTGTTATTCTTTCCCAATAAACGCGTTTACGCTAAAACTATTATTTGCAGTGCAAACAGTTTGGAGCCAGATCAGACGCCGGGTAACCCGGCGTCTGATCAGGCTCCAAACTGCTTGCCACCAAGATAAACAAGAATTATCAGAATTGTCCATAACTTGTTCTTTTCTACGTTTTAGTGCTTTGCGTTTGCGTACGTTTGCGTTTAAACGGGAAAGAATAACAGATTCTCCACTGTAGCAAGTAAACATTTGACCTTCATCATCCCTAGTACATTTTGCAAATATCAAGTTGAAAAGGGACAAATTTCTGTCAAATGTGTATGAGTTATAAAACTTGGAGAAAAAGGTTCCAACATAATACAAATAATGTGTTTTAAGTTTGTAGACACAATCATAACTAGTTTTCAAGAAAATGCCATGTCTAAAAGTTCACGTTGAAAAGGGGCATACTTCTGTCAATTTTTGTGGAAGAGTTATTCAAACTGAGGAAGAGTGTTTAAACATAACATTTGTATTGTGTATCAAGTTTGAAGACAATATCATAAACAGTTCTCAAGAGTATGACAGAATGCCCTATTTAAGGAGCAGCATTTCAAGTTAAAAGGGAGCATTATTCTGTCTTTTGTTTGCAAGAGTTATGAAACTTTAAGTAGAGTCTGCACACATCCCTATTGTAATCTGTACAAAGTTTTTCCAAAGAATTCTAAACACGGTGATGTTTATAGTCTGTTCAGTTTTATTTATTTCACTCTCAGTTTGAAACATACAAAAACATGAGAACAGTCCCATACATACTAATTCACAATTTGTCAAGGAAACACGTTTAAAAATATTCGGTGAATCTATTATGAATATAGGAATATTATTAACAATTGAGTGAAGTATTAATTATATTAAGCCACGGAATTATTCCCATACCAAGTGCATAATTTCGCGATTAAACATACCAATACTCATTTATACTTCTTAAAAGTTAATATTGTAATGATTGTTATAATGCTGATGACCGTAATATTTCGAGGTCGTGGCCGGTTGGGGCGTGTCAGAGTAAATATTTTATACCTATTCAAATTCTATTAATATATCATCGTTCTATTTACAAATTTGTCGTCAGTCGCACGACGACAAAATAGGCAACGTACGGGATAATTGGATAAATACATGGGAGCTACCTATATAGCACCGCATGCAACACTCACTGGTCCACTACATGTTCACAGTTTCTTCATCCTAAAATATTTCGAAACTTTGCCTAGTCTTAATTCAGCGGGAAGCGTATGTGACTCTAAAGAAGATGTAATGATGTCATATTCTTAAAATTTGAAATTGAATTTTACTATATTAACCCTTTCACTCTCAATGACGAAAAATCGCGTTTGCAAACAGTATGGATCCTGATCTGACGCCGCGTAACGCGGCGTCTAATCAGGATCCAAACTGTTTGACATTCGTATCGAAATATGTCAGACATAGATCTACTGCTTTGTTTTTAACTTTGAAAAGATATAAGAGACAGCAACATTAAAGCAGACGACAATGAATCGGCGAGGGGGTAAAACTTTCACGAACAATTTTGCTGTAAAAGGGTTAAGTTCATCTTTTGTTCTAAACACTCATTCGAGTTTCTTTTACGTTATCAACGTGAGAAAGAATCATGTTTTGATTGATTGTAGTATAACAACAGCTTATAGTTGGCAATGAAACTTAGACCCTAAATGAAAAGTTGACTTTTTGAGGTTTGAGAGCTTGAACACTCCATTGCATTCGGAGAACCACATGGACATTCAATGGCGTATTTTTCACTCGTCTGAAAATATACACTCGGGAATTACTCCACAAACGTCGATTATACAGCGGCATTGGAAACCCTAGACTTATGCCGTGAACACATTTCTTTCAAGTCTCTTCGAAAGTCACGTCCTGCTACACAGTAGAGAACAAAGTTGACACTTGAATTGAGATAAAGTAAAAAGTTTGAAACACGAAAACTCTTCGCTAAAGTGGGGTAACTGAGCGAGTCTCTAAAATAAAAGCATATTTTCAATACTGAAATTGGTCCCGTAGTGAGACAATGGATGAGGCAAATTGCCATTGTTCGGTACGTCACGTTGTGGGCCTCGCGAAATCGTGCCAATGTCTGCGTATCAGCGACTCCATGAGTTGTTCTGAAATAAGCCGCTCTTTTACACAGTTTCTGGACAATTAAAATGCTGCACACACAATTAAGAATGAGCGGAAGTAAAAACACCAATAGAGACGTGCTAACACTGTAAATCATGGTATCATCCGGAGATTGATTAAAGCAAAACCCGTTTTGCAGTCTGTAAAATACGATCGAAGGAATATTAACTAAAATGAAAAACAATATAATTAACGTTAGTTTAATGTATATCCAATTTGGCATAGTATTGTTTCGAAACTTAAATGGGAAACACACACTTAACATTCTGTCAAATGTCACTGCTACTGTTATCCATGTTGAGACCCCAACGGCAAAGTTCGTATTGAAAGATGCAAATATACATATAGCATTACACCAATTGCGATATTGAAACTGCAGCGGAAAACAATTCAAAAGTAGTTCCATACACGGAAACAATAACACATACATATCAGCAATCGCCAGTGCTTTGAAATATGTAGAGCATATGGCTTTACTGCAAAGTGGGCCTTTGTGGAAAACAATGATTGATACAATGTTTCCAAGTAATCCAATTATCATTATAGTCCCGAGGAAATATTTACCTCCTGCACACCCGGTTGACACGAACTCCGTATAAGCTTTTTCTATGTCCAAACGGCTCATGTTAAATGAAACATTTGCCATTTCTAACACTCATTAATGAGTCAAATGTTTAATATTTATATTTCTTAGTATTCATTGGTATGCTCTCATTATTCAATTTTATGTTTTCCACCGCGAAATAACACGGTCATGATAACTCTAAGCATGCTGTTGAACGTGTGATTTGTTATTTAGTGTTTTACAGTGTGTTGATGTAGTCCCTACTGCTTCAATATTCCGCCGAGCTATATGTGGCAAATACGATATAACATCAGCATTTATAAGTGGTGCAATGAATACAGACTTTCCCAAACAAATGGTTCATTTACTGCCTAAATATCAACTGCTTGTACATTAGCATCAACGGTTGTTTAAATTCCAGATGTATATGGTAGACATTGGTATTGCAGCATATTAATAGTATTTTCGAATAATAATGATCCTGTTCAGACACCGTGGGTTGACTTGGACCCAATGCGTTTGCAAGTACATGTACAAATTGTTTCGACGGAGAGAGTTAAGTGTTTATCATTCCAACGACTAAATGAATAAGTGAACATTGCCTTTATATGAGTCATTTACAGACCTACAGTGGAGAAAACGTTCTTCTTTCCCTTTTAAACGTAAACGAAACGCGAACGCAACACACTAAAATGTAGAAACTAATCACATTTTGACAATTCTAACTAATCATGTTAATCTGAGTGGCAAACAGTTTGGAGCCTGATCAGACGCCGGGTTACCCGGCATCTGATCTGGCTCCAAACTGTTTGCAATGGAAATAAACGTTTTAGTGCAAACGCGTTTATTGGGAAAGAATAATGTTTTCTCCATTGTAATATGTTTTACTGCAAAATATCAACAAGCATGGGAAGTGGGGAACAAATTAAGTGCTTTCCAATGAAATATCACAGTTTATAACATGACCTGCCTGACCTGCCTGTACTGCGCCGTTGTTAATATGTACATTAAGTATTATTTTAACATTCCAGTATGTTTAACTATTCAAATTAGTCATATTACATACTTAAGGAGTCAAACAATACAAATGACGTCGACTGACTTATAGATCTGTGAATGACTACGGCAGTGGATTTTGTGTCGTGAAGGTGACAGGTTTTGGGATAACGGTCCCAAGGTGTTGCTGCTGGGAATGACGTTAAAGCGGAAATTTCAAGCGATACGAACAGTCTGATCTAAGTTCTAGTAAAACCCTCCGTTCACAGTAATTATATCGTCCAAAAGTTGAATGACATCTTCATCACGCCAAATTGATTTATGCAAATCTCCGGGCATACATATATTTCATCCATCTTTAATTACAGTCAATTCGAACACGATAAAATGTCCGAGATTCTTCACTTCAATTTAAACTGAAAATCATACTGTTACAGTGGAGAAAACGTTATTCTTTTCCAATTAACGCGTTTACGCTGAAACTGTTATTTCCATTGCAAACAGTTTGGAGTCAGATCAGACGCCGGGTAACCCGGCGTCTGATCAGGCTCCAAACTGTTTGCCACCAAGATAAACATGAATTATCAGAATTGTCCAAAAGTTGCACTTTTCTACGTTTTAGTGTTTTGCGTTTCGTTCCTTTTAAACGGGAAAGAATAACGTATTCTCCATTGTACTTATGCGTCATCATGCTTGATAACGCAGCGAATTTTCAAGAAATGTAGATCAAGAGTTCAGATTTTCCGCGATAGAATAAATAGACTGAAAGATATTGCCACGCAAAACATGGATGGACCTTTAATGTGAATGTTTATCAGTCCGACCGGCGGATCGTGATCAATTGGTAACGAGTAAGACTGCAAATCAAAGGGTTGCCAGTTTGATTCCCGACAGGACCATGTCCTTCGGATAATACTTTAAACCGAGGTCCTATGTACCAGTGCTATACAATGGGAAGGTAAAATAATGATAGGGCTTTATCAAAAAGAGTAGTACATAGCTCGGGTTCCACTGTTAAGTCATTAAGTGACTTTCAATTTGGTTTCCGACAGCACAAAAGCACCACTGACTGTGTTTCTGTTTTGCAATCTATAGTAAACAAAATCATAAATCATGAGAAAAAGAAATTGTACTGTGCTTTTATAGACTTTAAAAAGGCGTTCGATCTATACTCCGCAAAAATAGAAACGTCCCACTCTATTACAGGGACATTTTCTTGAAAGTTATACGTATATGTATATGTGGCAAATATGATATAACATCAGCAATTATAAGTGGTGCAATGAATACAGATTTTCCCCAGCAAATGGTCCCTTTGCTGCCTAAATATCAATCGTCACTCCTTAGTTTTCTCCCTTGTTACATGTACTCCGTGTATAAGGAAGTCTTCTGCGTGAGTGGGTTAGCCACTCCATTATACAGGTATATACAGTGGAGAATCTGTTATTCTTTCCCAATAAACGCGTTTACGCTAAAACTATTATTTGCAGTGCAAACAGTTTGGAGCCAGATCAGACGCCGGGTAACCCGGCGTCTGATCAGGCTCCAAACTGTTTGCCACCAAGATAAACAAGAATTATCAGAATTGTCCAAAAGTTGTTCTTTTCTACGTTTTAGTGTTTTGCGTTTTGCGTACGTTTGCGTTTAAACGGGAAAGAATAACGTATTCTCCACTGTATCACAGGTGGTAAACGCTTTCTCATAATAGACTACAATGATGTTATATAAACTGATACAAACTTAGTATGTATTGATCAGTTTAACTACATGTTAATTTGCATATTCAATTAGTTATTTGTAATGTTATACTCTTCTTACTGCTATTAAATATTTACCGCTTATGTATACACTTTGTTTATGGCGATAAACATGCACAAATCGTTTGAGCTGAAACTAAAAACTGAAACTTTATCCGCTTCCCTATCTCTGGTACGTCCGATTAGCCCAAATATTGCAGACACGGACGTAACTCAAAACAAACAAACAAAACTCAACAGTCCCATCAAGTTCAACTACTCACACAGCGTATTAGATGTAACAGCGACATTGATTAACTCACCGCATCAATTGATTATTATATACATTATGTTTAGCATTCTTGCGAGTCTATTACTTGCTTTAGACATCATAATGCAAGTAACGAAAAACTCAACTACATTTAAATACCCATCGGTTTAAGTTGCATCTATGGGTTTCTTTAGCATTGAGTGAGATGGAGAACAAATTTACATAGCATTTAATTATTAACGGACACCATTACGAAATGTCCCAGTTTTAAATTGTCATCTGTTTTTGTATGTTAGTTTCTCTTTACCTAATAATTTTATGTTAAATAGTCAATTTTGGTAGAGTTATAAATATATGTAAATCTTTCGTTGGCGTTGAATGTTTATTGCTTTAATTTCCACTCATTACCTTGAAAGGATATATGACGAGGCATGCCAAGTTATTTATTGTTTCCAGGTGATTAGTGAAAATAACCAAAAAATAAACACCAAACACTCAAGAGAGATCCTCCACATTGCTTGTTACATTAGCCCTTAACATGCTAGCGATGAAGTAGTGATTGCATATGCAAAAAGTTTGGATCCTGATGAGACGCCGCGTATTGTAAACATGCTCAGATATACATGTACGACTGTTTCAGTGTGTTTCTAAAGTCATTCTCACATCACCCGTACGACAGCCGAGCGACCGGTTTTTAGGGGTAAGTTACAAGGTTTCGTACGACAGCCGTACGGCAGCCGCACGACCGCCGTACGAATTTTCAACGTCGCAAGGCAGCCGAAACATCGCATGCTGGATTCAACATGTTCATTTTCATTACGTCACCATGCGATTTTTAGAGGTTGCAAGGCAGCCGCAATTCAGCCGCACAGCAGCCGTATGGCTGTCGTGAGACATTTGCGATGTATCTTGCGGTGCACTGGCCTCCGAAATCGTACGACACTACAATCGTACGGTTGGTGTGAAATGGACCGAATTTTCAAACAGATTGGATCCAGATCAGACACAGCAACACACGGCATCTGATAAGGATCAAACAGGATTGACACTCAAATTTCGGTTTCGAAATGCCTGGGTCACACATTCACGGATGACAGTTCAGGATGGGTACGGGCGAAACTGCCACGGACTATGGCACACCCGTGAGTTACTACGATATGAGAGCGGTTCAGAAAGCGTCGTGGAGTAGTTTTTAACTACAGTGGAACAGAACGGAATGCGGTTTGTCACGGACTGTTACGGATTTTCACGCAAGGATACGTAGCACCGTAAAGTGTATCCCGCATAAAATGGGTTAAAGTCGTTAACATAGAATTAACTGGCAGTGACACAGGTGGTTGCTTGCTGTATGGAAATAGTAAAACAGACCGCTTTTAAGGGAAGTCATGAGCATCGTAGGTGTTTTCTGCATTAATTTTGGTATGCATTTAAAAGTTATTTATGTAATTAGATCACTACCTGCGTTGATGTGTCGCCTTACACATTTTGATCATTGTAAAATGACGATATGGCTGCAAATTTAGATTACACCCATTACCCGGAGTACAACGGCTTTGGCAAACATTTTGCATTCTGCTAGACGCCGCAAAACACGGAGTCCGATCACGATCAAACCTGTTTCGCACTCGTATCAATGTTTATGCAATAAAATGGACATATATTTTGATCTGAGCAACAAAAACAGACGACACATGTTTATAGCAGGTGACGTCACGGCAGTGAAGGCCGAGGTAGCATTAACTCTACTTTGCAAACAGTTTTGATCCAGATCAGAGCTGTTTGACACTCGTATCGACATTTTTAAGTCATACTACCTTAAATCAAACCTTGAAATGATATTGCAGACACCGATATTGAAACAGGCGACACTATTGCGATGATGGGCTGACTTTTATTATATACAGTGGAGAATCTGTTATTCTTTCCCGTTTAAACGCAAGCGTACGCAAACGCAAAGCTAAAACGTAGAAAAGAACAACTTTTGGACAATTCTGATATTTCATGTTTATCTTGGTGGCAAACAGTTTGGAGCCTGATCAGACGCCGGGTTACCCGGCGTCTGCTCTGGCTCCAAACTGATTGCACTGTAAATAATAGTTTTAGCGTAAACGCGTTTATTGGGAAAGAATAACACATTCTCCACTGTACTGTAATATGAAAAGAGTCAAAGACAGATAACAGCTTAAAGCAACGAGATAGTAAAACAAAGGTTCTTATAGAAGCGTTCTGTTTTTACGTTCACTGTTCTTTCAGCAGCCACTTGCTTAAACACTAAATATTTAAAACAATTTAGTGGTCGTGATTGTCTGATTGAGAGGTTTTACTTTGTTGGCATGTACATGTTTTGGGAAATTCAAATACTTATTCGTTTTAAACATAAATTATTCAGCTTGAATTATTTACTGTAATAAATTGGCATGCTCTGTCACCCTGCTTTCTTGGACACCCAAGTTCTCGTTTAAGATATACATTATTCAGCTTGATTTATGATAGTCGGTCTTCAGTTTTGCTAAGAATATCATATAACACAGTACTTTCGAAGTTCTCCCGACAAAAAGATGGAGTTCTGGACCAGACTTCAGAGTGTTTTGTGTTTTTCGATCCTGACTTTATTTCATATTGTTGTTGGTAGCTTTACAAAATACCGTGTAGATAAGGTTTACTCAGACAAGCTTTGCTCAGATCTTACCAACTTTGAAGTTCTTCTGGCGAGCCTTCTAGAGTGTTTGTCAACCTGTTCAAAGATCACCGAATGCCGGGCTGCAATCTACCACAAGGGAAGCAGAACATGTTACAGACTTTCTGATGGGTATCAACACCAGACTTGTTCAATGGACCTAGTAGGGGCAAGGTTATACAAGAAAGGTAACTGATCTTCAATACATGTACAGTAAACCCCTGAACTTCCTGAAGGGAATTTCCGCCAAAAGTCTCTTGATGTAAGCAGAGCACCAGATAAGGGTAGTTTTTCAAAAACTAAAATCTTTATTTCTGAATTAAACCCTATGGTGTCACTACTCATTAGAATCGTCTCGAAGAGACGATTCTAATGAGTAGTAACACCATAGGATTTGGTGCTGAAATGAGTGAGAAAATGTTTGATTTGTTGAAATAACTCCCTCTTATCTGGAGCCCTGTGTAAGTGACATTCGTATTCATGTTAAAGACATTCTTATTCATGTTTCGTCATACATGTATCTTTGCAGGTTGCACTTCTATGTCTGGTAGTTCTACGTGGCTTTCTTATACATGCTTCGCCATAGCGCTACATTCTAATTCTAATTATTCTAATTCGATATCTCTTGATGTAAATGACATACGTGGCTTTCTTATGCATGCTTCGCCATAGCGTTACATTCAACACCGCATTTGTATGTAAAGCCAATTTTATAAGAGAATTTCCGCCAAAAGTCTCTTGGTGTATTTTTTTAAATCGGTGAATGGATTTCAAACTACGATAACTTGATACAAAGGTTCACCAACTTTTGACGATCTGTCCCCTTCAGTTCCCTTTGTACATAGGTCAAGGTCATATGATAAGATTACATGGTCACCGATTGTGTGTCTGGTGTGTAATTTATTTATTTGTAAATGCATTTCAAAAACTTTTGGAACATATTTTCACCAGAAGAAGACAACATATGTTTACGACAGGTGACTGCTTAAAGGACGGTGACTCTTTTATAAATCAATTAACCTTCATTTTCGTGGTCGTAAATGAGAGGTTTAACTGTTTATAGTACCTGGTGAAGACAAGCATGCATAAGAAAGCCACGCATGTCATTACATCAAGAGATATAGAATTAGAATAAGAACTAGAATTAGAACAAGAATTAGAAATACGAGACATAGAAGTGCAATCTGCACAGATACATTCTATATGACGAAAACATGAATAAGAATGTCATTAACATGAATAAGAATGTCATTAACATGAATAAGAATGTCACTTACATCAAGAGACTTTTGGCGGAAGTTTCCGTCCAAGGTTATAACACTTTTCAGTTGAGTCTAAAGTCGATCTCACGCATTTGATTGGTCATATTTGAGCCTAGGCTCAAATCTGACCAATCAAATGCTTGAGAACACACCCAAACTCAGCTCAAACGCTTTATAATCTTGGACCCATACTCAACCCTCCCGGGCCGATCAACGAGTTTTGGTGATTCCTTTACTACCATGACGACATCAATTTTACCAACTGTCATTTGCTTCTATTTCTCATATATAAATTTTAGGAATTTTGACTGAATTAACATAAAATGAGTGGTACACAGTTTGCATCCTGATCATATGACGCGATACACAGCGATACACAGCGTCTGATTAAGATCAAATCAATTTGCACATAACTAGTGTACACTGGGTAAGGCGGGGGTTCAGGAAGTTCTATTGGCTAGCGTTTAACACTTTACCCCTTAGTCTGTTTGTAGTTTTGAAGAAAGTTGACCGTTTAAAGCAAGTTGATGATAAACAAGCATATACGTATCTTTAACCCTTTCATGATCAAATTATTTGAGAGATTTTTACCCCTTCACCGTTTCATTGTCGTCTGCTTCTATTTTGTTGTTTGCAATCTCGTTTCTAAGTTAAAAGACTTAAGAAATTTATATACGTATGTCAAACAGTTTGGTTCCTGATCAGACGCCGCGTCACGCGGCGTCTGATCAGGATCAAAATTGTTTGCAAACGCGTTTTGAAATGCGACTGAGAGTCAAAGGGTTAAAAAGATATTTGTCGAAGGTTAGATTGTTTGGTGTATATATATATCATCTTTTATTCCACCATTATTGATGAGTATCAAGGCATATAAACGAAGTAGTACATATGCATACAAACACACAAGCATACAGAAAAGTACATCAGCATACAAACAAAGTTATATACAAGCATACATAAAACACATATTAATACAAATGAGGGGAAAGTGGTGTAGGCAATTTCGATCAGAAACCGAATTGTCTACGTGGATTGTATTCAAACTGTTAGTCAAAATGCACCCTTGAAATCAAGAGGAAGATATATACAAGGCTGGTTTCATTGCATAAGGACGACATGATGTACACCTTTCATACACTCCATAGCCCTTCCGCAATCAAGCCATCAATGTACTTAATATTGCATTGTTGTTATATCGACGTTTTTTTTATTATTATTATCATTTCTTTTATCTTTTAGAAATTGTGTTCATATCAGTTTGTCCAATGTATTGTAAACTCTTATTATATCAAGAGTTTAACAAAAAGGGGAACTCATATGCATAGGCTTATATAATAAACAACATTCTCCTGGGTAGCCGAAGGCTTCTCGAAACGAAATAAAAGCACATACATTAGAAGAATGATGGGTCAGATGCACAAGAATATCGTTGGCTATGTGTCAATATTGTCAATGATGTATTATGAATAGCATCGTTTCAGAAAGTTTGCGCAGATCTGTAAATAGCCAGGGAATTATTCCGGCATTATCATGTTAGTCACATTTGTGTCGATGCGTCCAAAAATATAGACAAGTACTGTGCCCTTGTCTACTCTGCCAAGCATGGATGCAAACCGTCCCGAAATGCAATTCGAAATGTTTTGCACAAATGCCTGAAAGAAGACAAAGTTTCTCGGTGGATCACAGTCAAACACTACGTGGAACACTTCATCAGTTACCATCAAGCTGCATTTTGGGCATTGAACCGTGGTTCCTAGCGGTTTGCACAGAAGTTTTGCCATAAAGCGCATATTGTTCAAGGAGCCTGTCTTTTCAAGGGACGTTCTCCAAATCATAGACAAGGCTAAATCAGCATGGACACTGTGAAAACGTTGGAAGTCGATATTTGAAGATAATCTTTCTCGCCACTGATCCCTTTCGAATTGCCACACAGACCGTTTACAAACACGTTTCCATCTTGATTTACTCGGAAAATTGCCACATTCTACAAATTGATCAAGGTAGTAGTGTAGGTCGTATTTTCGTAATATACCTGAAATATCCTTAATACAGCCTCTTTTTCTGATAGTGGAAGCGTGTTTGAACTGGTATAATCTGTGGGTGAAAACGCGAAAGGCAATGTATGTTGAGGCTAGCCTACATAAATAACCAAGAAAAGACAGTTTCTGCAAATCAATATGCGCTTCAATAGACGAAAACCCAAGAAGCCCTTTCACCATGTCTGAGCGCGTTAGTTGAGGTAAGCATTGTATCCGTTTAAGACAAAAATGGTGTGTTGTCTCAAGATGTCTCATGGCGCTGTTCGAAATTTCGGACCATAGTTCACAACCAAATAAACAGCGAGGGAGAACTGTTGACGTGTATAGTTTTGCCCCTGTTATTGGATTACAGCCATTTGCATGTAGCCCGGATTCTATAAAACTAAACAGTGTACTTCTCGCAGTTTGCCGAATTGTGTCACAGTTTGCAGGAAATTTTCGACATTCATGTTGTACAATACCTAAGTGTTTATATTCACTGACTTCATCAATGGTTGATCCATCATATGGAAAACTGGTTTGGACATTTGATCTGCGAGGTCTGTTATGTACAAGAACTGCACATTTAGAGGCATTGTATATATATCTCCACTTAGACGAATAGCGTTTACAGATGTCAAGAAGAGCCTGGAGGCCTTCTGCAGATAACGACATAAGAACTACGTCATCCGCCTGAGTCGGTGCACACACATTTATTGAATCTATTGCAAGACCGTGTTTTGATTTCGACAACGTGTTTAAAAGTTCATTGATGAACACGGTATAGAGGAATGGGGAACATATGCTACCCTGTCGGCACCCTTGTTCTATCGAGAATGGTTCAGACACGTGACCGAAGGCTAAAACCCGGCTAGAGGCTCCATGGAGCATTTCGTTAAATAGCCGTAACGGTTTGCCGTGGATACCTAGGTTACTTAGTTTGTATAGTAAACCATTTATCCACGTCATATCGAAGGCCTTTAAAGCATCGAGAAAGCATGTATATGTGGTGTCATTACGTTCCCAACAATAGTTTGATGATTCTTGGTAAATGAAAGACACAAGCTTGCACGATTTGCCCTTCTGGAAGCCGTGTTGTAACGGGTTTAATTTAGCTTGAAAATTGGCGTTTTCGATTCGATTCATGATACATTTCTCGAATAATTTGAATATCACTGGCAGTAGAGATATTGCACGATAGTTGTTCGGGGAAGATTTCGGCTTACCTTGACCTTTGTGAAGGGTAACGGTAACGCTTTCTTTGATTTTATCCGGAAACCGTTCTGTCCGGATAATAGTATTAAACAGTTTTACAATACACGTGATAAGTTTGTGTCCACCATACTTAATGTGCTCGTATGTCACGTTGTCCAATGACGGGCTTTTATTATTTGGCAGCGTTTTTAAGATTATTTGGAGCTCGTCACTAGTGACTCGTGTGACAAGTTTTGACGAGATGAAGGTGTCATTGTTTACTAGTTGGTTACGAAGTTCACCTTCAATTTTGGTTCTGAATTCTTCGTCAAAACTATGATGTTTAGAAGATTTGTAAAGGTCAGAAAAGTACGTTTGCCAGCCTTTAAGTATATCATCTGGGTGTTTTGCGATTTTGCCGTCAAAGTTCATTTCGCAGAATGAGCCGCTTGCTTTACATTTTCTAGAATTTATTAGTTTCCAAAAGCCTTTTTGGTCAAGCTCGGAAAGCTTATCTATCCGTTCGTATTCTGCCTTTTCGTAATCTCTCGCGGCTTTTCTAAGTTGGCAACGAAATTTTCGTTTCTCGGCTTTATATTCCTCAAATTCAGTACCACTTTTTGGACGGCCCGCTTTTACCCAAATGGCGCGCTTCTTAGCCTGCAGTTTATGTGATTCTGAAACAATCTGAGACCAGTAGGGCTTTAAATACGGCTTAAATGCTCGTTTTCTTATGTGTTTCTCAGCTGAAATGTTAATGCACTTAATTATTGTTTCATACGTTTCATTGATATTGTCATAATTCAGGTCTGCTCCGCTTAACAGGTAGGTGAGTTCATTTTCGTAACGTAAACGTTCCGAACCTACGGACCAATTAAAACATTTCCTCACAATCGATGGTGATTGCCAGTTGACGTTTACGTTAGCGTCAACGTCAAGATAGAGAAAAAGCGGTAGGTGTCGCGAGACATTTAGAGGCGAATCACTCTCAATGAAACATTCCTTAACGTTCGCGACAGAAACAGTGTCTACAACCGCATGGTCGATTAAGCTTGGACTGCAGTTAAGACCTGGAACGAAGGAATGTCGGCAACCAGAACACATGCTTGTGCCGGTTATAGTATGCAAATAGTGATTGACTAACGTTCTTTGTATGTAACTCCGCCTTGTGTCATGTGAACTGGCTTCGCCGAGTTTAGTATTGAAGTCGCCTAGCACAACTACTCTGCTAGAAGATTCAAATGAACTTAGCATGTCATTTAGGAGGTCAACTTCATTTTTGAAGTTATCGATAGACTCATGTGAGCAGGGCAAATAAACTTGAACCACGTATATAATTTTGTCTGCGGCTTTCAGTTTAATTGCGACTAATCTATCACTGTTTACATCTACTGCCTCGACGCAAGCGTCAATATCTTTATGCCAAAGAAGGGCTACACCACCGCGTCCATAGGTTCGACCATTGAAACAGCGCGGTGAGTTGCATGTTACGACTTTTGTTATGTAGTCTTGGTGAATATTTTTCATTAAATGGGCATTATGGGGTAATAAAAAGTGTTCAGATATACCGCATATCGTTATATGTTTCGTTTCTAATTCCTGAAGTAAGTATGGTATAGCAGTCACGTTCCACGACATAAAGCGTAATTCCATTATATAGGTATCAATAGACGTCATCGGTATCATCTCTGCCGTCATTAAAATCGGCGTTTCGGCGTTTTCTGTAATCTGAGCGTTTGAGCCAACGGCGGCAAATAACACCATCAGGCCATGTGTTATAGTCCTCTAAAATGTGCGACTGGTCTTCACTGACAACAACCTGAGCAGAGCGACAATCTTGTCTGCGCGTGACCAAATATTTTGCAGATCTGAAAACCACTCCGATTTCTTCGAGAAATGCCTCGAGACCTTCTTGGTCACTGTCGGGTGCGATTCCGGTTAGAAAGTAGGATACCGCCCTTTTTCGTATGACACCTCGGAATCTATGCGAGTCCCTAGCAAAGCGCTCGCCAGAGCCATTAGACTCCTTGCTACCGGTTACCTGTACCGCAAGCTTTATTGGGGAGTCATTAATGGTAAGAATTTCCGGTTCAACGGCTCGCGCTTCACTGTGGCTAGATTTAGGTTCATGGGCCGTAGCTGGTAAGTTGTACTTGTTGTTTAGAAGGTTAGTTGGTGGGTTATGGTTCGTGCGAGTGCTCAATGCTGATGCATAATTGCAGGCGTTTGAATTTGCAGTTTCGTTTTGGTGTTCTACAGATGCATGTTTTGGAATAGTGATAGCGCTTTGTACGTTTGTATTGCCTTCCGTTATGTTTAGTTTGGATTGATGACGTTCGCTAGAGGTACGCTCGTGCGCATAGCTTTCATGAGAGCCACGCGTATGAACGTTACTCTCGCGGATAAAATATATTTGGTCGGCGTTGCTTTGCACGTCGGCAGAAGGTGCCATGTTGGAGTTACCGACTGTTTGATTAACATATGTAAGGTCTCTGTACTGGTATTCGGGTGGTTTATTTTGCATGTTACTGTTCACTTGGTTTGATTGTATTGCCTGTCTTAAAGACTGCGACATGTTTTCATTCATGGCGTCAAGTTTTTCGCAAAGTTTAGAAGTTAAGTCTCTAAATGCGTTTTGTAGAGTTGGCACACTAGAGGTATTTGTGACTTTAGCCTCAAAGGTTTTTAGTTTCGATTCAACCATTTTGGAAACAGATTCGGATGAAGCCTTCGCTCTCGTGTCTAGTTCTTGCTTGCTATTTTCGATACACTCGTCTAAACTTTTAAACTTTGTTTTTAAAGAGTTTTTCCGTTGTACCTCACTGTCAAGTAGGTTACCGATATTCATGGTATTGCTTGCGACCTTTTCTTGTAATGTGTCTATGTCTATCTCCATCGCACGTCGTTTACTTTCAATACTTTTCAGGTTATCCACCAGAACTTTCATGCCATCGGACAGAGTATGGCACGATTCAGACTCCGTATTGTTTTCACCATCAGCTAAAATGCGCGCACAAGAGTTTATCATGTCACCCATGGATTTCAATTCGGATCCCAAGTTCGTAGATAGAGCATCAAAAGACGTTTTAACTTCTTCTGCGTTTTTCTGAAGAACGTGAACATCTGCACGAAGTGACGCGTAATTGTTTTTCAACATATTCATGTCATGACGTAGATCAGTGTCCACACTACTAGACTGTGATTTAGAGTCTGGGCATGACTGGGTGGAGTTTTGTTTGAAAAGAAATGATACATCTGAAATGTTTTTCCGTAGAAACTGGGTCAGGGTAAAACAATCTAGAGCGTATTTTTCTGATATCGTGCATTTGTTTGAATTGCGCCTGTCTTTAAGGACCCCAGCCGGAGCGTTGTCACAAAGTTTTGAACGGTTTGCTAGCTCAGTTCTGTACACATGTACCTTTTCGCTATCCGAGTTTGTCTGAGACAGTAACGTAGAAATATAATCGTCCTTTGGTAGGCCGAACAGCAACGAGTCTAGGTCGTGCTGCTGTGCAACAATTGTTGAGTCGTGACTGCTTAACAGCTGCCCGCATTGCAGATTACCATCCGTATCTAGAGCCACGGAAGGCGATGATGTCAATGTTGAATTATGCTGGGGCGATACATGGTTACTTCCCCTGTATGGAGTGTATACTGATAGGTCGATCGATTTAAGAAATGTCTGCTCAGTATCAAAACTGTTTCCAGATTGTTTATCAAGATCAAATAGGGTATAATTTTCGTCTTGTTCGCTGACATTGTCGTAAAAGGAGTCATGTAACTGTACCTGTTTTGGTGATTGCGTTCCGATTAAGCCTGTCGCCATAGTACCGGGTACAGTCCGGGTATATAGCGCACTCTAGATAACCGTTACTCGCTCACATACCTATTGTCCATTGTCCCTAGGCTACTGCTATTATCCTTGTATACGACAACACAATGGTGACACTGCTGAGCACTTTTCACAGTATATAACAATCCATTTATTGTTTATACTTTTTGTTAATAACTCCTTTAATAATTAATGTTTTTGGAAAATATCCAAATCACTGTATTCCTGACAACTTCACGAACACGTAGAACTAAACTTGTCCAGGAAACATCTTCTATAACCTCACTATTTTAAGAAGGAAAGTCCCGACCAAACCGTACTCCCGCCAAGACCGCCTTCACATCTTATAGGGTTATAACACTTTTCAGTTGAGTCTAAAGTCGATCTCACGCATTTGATTGGTCATATTTGAGCCTAGGCTCAAATCTGACCAATCAAATGCTTGAGAACACACCCAAACTCAGCTCAAACGCTTTATAATCTTGGACCCATACTCAACCCTCCCGGGCCGATCAACGAGTTTTGGTGATTCCTTTACTACCATGACGACATCAATTTTAACAACTGTCATTTGCTTCTATTTCTCATATATAAATTTTAGGAATTTTGACTGAATTAACATAAAATGAGTGGTACACAGTTTGCATCCTGATCATATGACGCGATACACAGCGATACACAGCGTCTGATTAAGATCAAATCAATTTGCACATAACTAGTGTACACTGGGTAAGGCGGGGGTTCAGGAAGTTCTATTGGCTAGCGTTTAACACTTTACCCCTTAGTCTGTTTGTAGTTTTGAAGAAAGTTGACCGTTTAAAGCAAGTTGATGATAAACAAGCATATACGTATCTTTAACCCTTTCATGATCAAATTATTTGAGAGATTTTTACCCCTTCACCGTTTCATTGTCGTCTGCTTCTATTTTGTTGTTTGCAATCTCGTTTCTAAGTTAAAAGACTTAAGAAATTTATATACGTATGTCAAACAGTTTGGTTCCTGATCAGACGCCGCGTCACGCGGCGTCTGATCAGGATCAAAATTGTTTGCAAACGCGTTTTGAAATGCGACTGAGAGTCAAAGGGTTAAAAAGATATTTGTCGAAGGTTAGATTGTTTGGTGTATATATATATCATCTTTTATTCCACCATTATTGGTGAGTATCAAGGCATATAAACGAAGTAGTACATATGCATACAAACACACAAGCATACAGAAAAGTACATCAGCATACAAACAAAGTTATATACAAGCATACATAAAACACATATTAATACAAATGAGGGGAAAGTGGTGTAGGCAATTTCGATCAGAAACCGAATTGTCTACGTGGATTGTATTCAAACTGTTAGTCAAAATGCACCCTTGAAATCAAGAGGAAGATATATGTTGATATGTTTTATTCAGCAAAGACATACATGTCTATCAGCATTATATAATATAATACATATAAAGACGAGTAATGACGGGCAGTCATTCTTATAACAATAATCTGCAAGTATATTAGAATCTGCACATTTTATATTTTTTGTATATGAATTGTTGATTATTTAACACATTTGTTATATACAAGGCTGGTTTCATTGCATAAGGACGACATGATGTACACCTTTCATACACTCCATAGCCCTTCCGCAATCAAGCCATCAATGTACTTAATATTGCATTGTTGTTATATCGACGTTTTTTTTATTATTATTATCATTTCTTTTATCTTTTAGAAATTGTGTTCATATCAGTTTGTCCAATGTATTGTAAACTCTTATTATATCAAGAGTTTAACAAAAAGGGGAACTCATATGCATAGGCTTATATAATAAACAACATTCTCCTGGGTAGCCGAAGGCTTCTCGAAACGAAATAAAAGCACATACATTAGAAGAATGATGGGTCAGATGCACAAGAATATCGTTGGCTATGTGTCAATATTGTCAATAATGTATTATGAATAGCATCGTTTCAGAAAGTTTGCGCAGATCTGTAAATAGCCAGGGAATTATTCCGGCATTATCATGTTAGTCACATTTGTGTCGATGCGTCCAAAAATATAGACAAGTACTGTGCCCTTGTCTACTCTGCCAAGCATGGATGCAAACCGTCCCGAAATGCAATTCGAAATGTTTTGCACAAATGCCTGAAAGAAGACAAAGTTTCTCGGTGGATCACAGTCAAACACTACGTGGAACACTTCATCAGTTACCATCAAGCTGCATTTTGGGCATTGAACCGTGGTTCCTAGCGGTTTGCACAGAAGTTTTGCCATAAAGCGCATATTGTTCAAGGAGCCTGTCTTTTCAAGGGACGTTCTCCAAATCATAGACAAGGCTAAATCAGCATGGACACTGTGAAAACGTTGGAAGTCGATATTTGAAGATAACCTTTCTCGCCACTGATCCCTTTCGAATTGCCACACAGACCGTTTACAAACACGTTTCCATCTTGATTTACTCGGAAAATTGCCACATTCTACAAATTGATCAAGGTAGTAGTGTAGGTCGTATTTTCGTAATATACCTGAAATATCCTTAATACAGCCTCTTTTTCTGATAGTGGAAGCGTGTTTGAACTGGTATAATCTGTGGGTGAAAACGCGAAAGGCAATGTATGTTGAGGCTAGCCTACATAAATAACCAAGAAAAGACAGTTTCTGCAAATCAATATGCGCTTCAATAGACGAAAACCCAAGAAGCCCTTTCACCATGTCTGAGCGCGTTAGTTGAGGTAAGCATTGTATCCGTTTAAGACAAAAATGGTGTGTTGTCTCAAGATGTCTCATGGCGCTGTTCGAAATTTCGGACCATAGTTCACAACCAAATAAACAGCGAGGGAGAACTGTTGACGTGTATAGTTTTGCCCCTGTTATTGGATTACAGCCATTTGCATGTAGCCCGGATTCTATAAAACTAAACAGTGTACTTCTCGCAGTTTGCCGAATTGTGTCACAGTTTGCAGGAAACTTTCGACATTCATGTTGTACAATACCTAAGTGTTTATATTCACTGACTTCATCAATGGTTGATCCATCATATGGAAAACTGGTTTTGACATTTGATCTGCGAGGTCTGTTATGTACAAGAACTGCACATTTAGAGGCATTGTATATATATCTCCACTTAGACGAATAGCGTTTACAGATGTCAAGAAGAGCCTGGAGGCCTTCTGCAGATAACGACATAAGAACTACGTCATCCGCCTGAGTCGGTGCACACACATTTATTGAATCTATTGCAAGACCGTGTTTTGATTTCGACAACGTGTTTAAAAGTTCATTGATGAACACGGTATAGAGGAATGGGGAACATATGCTACCCTGTCGGCACCCTTGTTCTATCGAGAATGGTTCAGACACGTGACCGAAGGCTAAAACCCGGCTAGAGGCTCCATGGAGCATTTCGTTAAATAGCCGTAACGGTTTGCCGTGGATACCTAGGTTACTTAGTTTGTATAGTAAACCATTTATCCACGTCATATCGAAGGCCTTTAAAGCATCGAGAAAGCATGTATATGTGGTGTCATTACGTTCCCAACAATAGTTTGATGATTCTTGGTAAATGAAAGACACAAGCTTGCACGATTTGCCCTTCTGGAAGCCGTGTTGTAACGGGTTTAATTTAGCTTGAAAATTGGCGTTTTCGATTCGATTCATGATACATTTCTCGAATAATTTGAATATCACTGGCAGTAGAGATATTGCACGATAGTTGTTCGGGGAAGATTTCGGCTTACCTTGACCTTTGTGAAGGGTAACGGTAACGCTTTCTTTGATTTTATCCGGAAACCGTTCTGTCCGGATAATAGTATTAAACAGTTTTACAATACACGTGATAAGTTTGTGTCCACCATACTTAATGTGCTCGTATGTCACGTTGTCCAATGACGGGCTTTTATTATTTGGCAGCGTTTTTTAAGATTATTTGGAGCTCGTCACTAGTGACTCGTGTGACAAGTTTTGACGAGATGAAGGTGTCATTGTTTACTAGTTGGTTACGAAGTTCACCTTCAATTTTGGTTCTGAATTCTTCGTCAAAACTATGATGTTTAGAAGATTTGTAAAGGTCAGAAAAGTACGTTTGCCAGCCTTTAAGTATATCATCTGGGTGTTTTGCGATTTTGCCGTCAAAGTTCATTTCGCAGAATGAGCCGCTTGCTTTACATTTTCTAGAATTTATTAGTTTCCAAAAGCCTTTTTGGTCAAGCTCGGAAAGCTTATCTATCCGTTCGTATTCTGCCTTTTCGTAATCGCTCGCGGCTTTTCTAAGTTGGCAACGAAATTTTCGTTTCTCGGCTTTATATTCCTCAAATTCAGTACCACTTTTTGGACGGCCCGCTTTTACCCAAATGGCGCGCTTCTTAGCCTGCAGTTTATGTGATTCTGAAACAATCTGAGACCAGTAGGGCTTTAAATACGGCTTAAATGCTCGTTTTCTTATGTGTTTCTCAGCTGAAATGTTAATGCACTTAATTATTGTTTCATACGTTTCATTGATATTGTCATAATTCAGGTCTGCTCCGCTTAACAGGTAGGTGAGTTCATTTTCGTAACGTAAACGTTCCGAACCTACGGACCAATTAAAACATTTCCTCACAATCGATGGTGATTGCCAGTTGACGTTTACGTTAGCGTCAACGTCAAGATAGAGAAAAAGCGGTAGGTGTCGCGAGACATTTAGAGGCGAATCACTCTCAATGAAACATTCCTTAACGTTCGCGACAGAAACAGTGTCTACAACCGCATGGTCGATTAAGCTTGGACTGCAGTTAAGACCTGGAACGAAGGAATGTCGGCAACCAGAACACATGCTTGTGCCGGTTATAGTATGCAAATAGTGATTGACTAACGTTCTTTGTATGTAACTCCGCCTTGTGTCATGTGAACTGGCTTCGCCGAGTTTAGTATTGAAGTCGCCTAGCACAACTACTCTGCTAGAAGATTCAAATGAACTTAGCATGTCATTTAGGAGGTCAACTTCATTTTTGAAGTTATCGATAGACTCATTTGAGCAGGGCAAATAAACTTGAACCACGTATATAATTTTGTCTGCGGCTTTCAGTTTAATTGCGACTAATCTATCACTGTTTACATCTACTGCCTCGACGCAAGCGTCAATATCTTTATGCCAAAGAAGGGCTACACCACCGCGTCCATAGGTTCGACCATTGAAACAGCGCGGTGAGTTGCATGTTACGACTTTTGTTATGTAGTCTTGGTGAATATTTTTCATTAAATGGGCATTATGGGGTAATAAAAAGTGTTCAGATATACCGCATATCGTTATATGTTTCGTTTCTAATTCCTGAAGTAAGTATGGTATAGCAGTCACGTTCCACGACATAAAGCGTAATTCCATTATATAGGTATCAATAGACGTCATCGGTATCATCTCTGCCGTCATTAAAATCGGCGTTTCGGCGTTTTCTGTAATCTGAGCGTTTGAGCCAACGGCGGCAAATAACACCATCAGGCCATGTGTTATAGTCCTCTAAAATGTGCGACTGGTCTTCACTGACAACAACCTGAGCAGAGCGACAATCTTGTCTGCGCGTGACCAAAAATTTTGCAGATCTGAAAACCACTCCGATTTCTTCGAGAAATGCCTCGAGACCTTCTTGGTCACTGTCGGGTGCGATTCCGGTTAGAAAGTAGGATACCGCCCTTTTTCGTATGACACCTCGGAATCTATGCGAGTCCCTAGCAAAGCGCTCGCCAGAGCCATTAGACTCCTTGCTACCGGTTACCTGTACCGCAAGCTTTATTGGGGAGTCATTAATGGTAAGAATTTCCGGTTCAACGGCTCGCGCTTCACTGTGGCTAGATTTAGGTTCATGGGCCGTAGCTGGTAAGTTGTACTTGTTGTTTAGAAGGTTAGTTGGTGGGTTATGGTTCGTGCAACAATTGTTGAGTCGTGACTGCTTAACAGCTGCCCGCATTGCAGATTACCATCCGTATCTAGAGCCACGGAAGGCGATGATGTCAATGTTGAATTATGCTGGGGCGATACATGGTTACTTCCCCTGTATGGAGTGTATACTTATAGGTCGATCGATTTAAGAAATGTCTGCTCAGTATCAAAACTGTTTCCAGATTGTTTATCAAGATCAAATAGGGTATAATTTTCGTCTTGTTCGCTGACATTGTCGTAAAAGGAGTCATGTAACTGTACCTGTTTTGGTGATTGCGTTCCGATTAAGCCTGTCGCCATAGTACCGGGTACAGTCCGGGTATATAGCGCACTCTAGATAACCGTTACTCGCTCACATACCTATTGTCCATTGTCCCTAGGCTCCTGCTATTATCCTTGTATACGACAACACAATGGTGACACTGCTGAGCACTCTTCACAGTATATAACAATCCATTTATTGTTTATACTTTTTGTTAATAACTCCTTTAATAATTAATGTTTTTGGAAAATATCCAAATCACTGTATTCCTGACAACTTCACGAACACGTAGAACTAAACTTGTCCAGGAAACATCTTCTATAACCTCACTATTTTAAGAAGGAAGGTCCCGACCAAACCGTACTCCCGCCAAGACCGCCTTCACATCTTATAGGGTTATAACACTTTTCAGTTGAGTCTAAAGTCGATCTCACGCATTTGATTGGTCATATTTGAGCCTAGGCTCAAATCTGACCAATCAAATGCTTGAGAACACACCCAAACTCAGCTCAAACGCTTTATAATCTTGGACCCATACTCAACCCTCCCGGGCCGATCAACGAGTTTTGGTGATTCCTTTACTACCATGACGACATCAATTTTAACAACTGTCATTTGCTTCTATTTCTCATAAATTTTAGGAATTTTGACTGAATTAACATAAAATGAGTGGTACACAGTTTGCATCCTGATCATATGACGCGATACACAGCGATACACAGCGTCTGATTAAGATCAAATCAATTTGCACATAACTAGTGTACACTGGGTAAGGCGGGGGTTCAGGAAGTTCTATTGGCTAGCGTTTAACACTTTACCCCTTAGTCTGTTTGTAGTTTTGAAGAAAGTTGACCGTTTAAAGCAAGTTGATGATAAACAAGCATATACGTATCTTTAACCCTTTCATGATCAAATTATTTGAGAGATTTTTACCCCTTCACCGTTTCATTGTCGTCTGCTTCTATTTTGTTGTTTGCAATCTCGTTTCTAAGTTAAAAGACTTAAGAAATTTATATACGTATGTCAAACAGTTTGGTTCCTGATCAGACGCCGCGTCACGCGGCGTCTGATTAGGATCAAAATTGTTTGCAAACGCGTTTTGAAATGCGACTGAGAGTCAAAGGGTTAAAAAGATATTTGTCGAAGGTTAGATTGTTTGGTGTACAGTATTAACGGTTTGTTACATTTATAAAACTGGTTAACCACACTCTACTTTTAGAGATGATCCACACTAAATTTAGACTGTATCATTATTTTGCAAGGGTTTAAATCTAACTTACATCCTGGGATATATCAGTACACCAGACCGGGCCATTCTGGCCCATTTACTAATATTTACATTCACCTTGTAAAGTCTCTATGTAATCGTATTAAAAATATGCAGGTCAATTCTCGATGAACCTACGAATCGAATCCGGTTCCAGCCAGTTAGAAAGAGGGCGGAGTCTCCGCCGCGAAGAAAATCTTCCACACGGCGGAGAGATACCGACCAAGTTAAGATCTACTTTTAGATTATCCGTTTGGGTATCTCGAAACCCCTATTTTAAGTCGTAGACAGTTCAATTAAAATCAAATTGCGATAAAAAAAATTAAATGCTGTTTTTAAAGGAGGTTATCAATAATACGCTCCGTCATTAAAGCTGTACGCGTTCTCTCCCTTCTCCGAGTGTTCTATTTATAGATTAGGCAAGTTGTCTTCCAATTACGGTTTGAAATTGACAAGTTCAAACAATTTGTTCACCAGAATTACATAGGAAAGTCGCTCAAACACAAAATAATGCATTCACACTTACTAAATTGGTAACGTAATGTTCCGTTATGACATATTGAAACTAGCCTATGTGTATTGGATATGCCACGGATAGCCGCGGGTGTGTGTACACGCTGACTGTGTAGTCGCATTTCAGCGTTGCTATTCGCGTTGCTATGTGTAAAGCGTGTATAAAAACTTGCGCCACCTAATTGTTTAAAATATGCTTTGATAATGGATATTCAGATTGAAATTTTTGTTTTAGTTTCTTACGAGCGTTCTTAAAGCACAGCGAGAAAGTTTACTGCGTAAAACCCTGAAATTATCATGTAAATACAGTACATGTAGTAAGGACTACTTTTGACACCATATTTAGAAACTGGAATGGCTATTACATCGATATTACATCTATCAAACCCATTTGGCCGGTTTATGATATATTCATATACATGAAAACAAATCTGGTCAAACTACACATTAAATGGATGACAGAAAATAAAAATATAAATATAAGGAATAAACAACATCTTTTTGCCGCTCATGACGGTATGACTACATTAGCTTCGGGGGTAAGTTTATTTGAAAACGCCCTTCGGGCGTTTACAAAACTTAACCCCTGCGAAGCTAATGTAGTCATACCGTCATGAACGTCAAAAAGATGTTGTTTATTCCTATATTGAGAGTATTTGCTTCAATCAAGTTTAAAATTGACATAGATTTTTATCATTTCTGATTGGTTAAAAATCTTTAGAAACTCGAAGTCTAAATAGAAATTAGACCGTCTTTGGCGGTAAAAAAATGTGACTTTAAAAGTTTAATCTTTACGAATAATGTTTTTACAACCTAAACAAAAGATGCTGGGTAAACCGGTGTCTGATCTGGCTCAAAACTGTTTGCAATGGAAATAATTGTTTAAACAGACACTCGTTAATTGGACAAAACTACTTCTTCCCCTATTTAACTACGATGACATATTTAGTATGCCCCAAAAAACTCAGTTGAACTAAAACATATCCATTATGTCCGCTACAAACAATTAAGGGCGATTTACTCGGTGTCTGATCAGGCCTCCAATTTGTTGTCATGGTGAAAACGGGAGTTGTCTACATTTTCTAATTCACATTACTACAGTGTTCCCTCCCTACAACGGCCCTCTCAACAACGACTCCCTCCTTACAACGACCCTTGCTGCTGTTCCCCAAACAAAACATTTATGTCTAACCTTTTCATTGCTGAAATATCGTCTGCTTAACTTTATCGTCTGCTGTTTTTCTCAAAGTTACATATAAGTGAACATTTTGATGAATCAATATAATGACGAGTGACAAACAGCTTGAATCAAGATCAGACGCCGCGTTACGCGGCGTCTGATCTGGATTCAAGCTGTTTGCAAATGTAAGCCAAGTCTTAATATTCCCTCCCTAAAACGACTCCCTCCGAACAGCACACACAACCTTTGTCTCCCCTTAGGTGTCGTTGTAGAGAGGGAGCGCTGTAGTATTTCCTTCATTATATTGCGTAGTCTGACAAGGGCCTACGCTGTAAGCTCAGGGTTGTAGGTCCAAATATTTAGGATCACTACGGTAAGAGCATGATCCAACCTGTTTGTAAACGAGCCTTTTGATGCCATTTACAATAATTTGGTTCAAATATGATATACTGATATATTCCAGCACGTGTTCTGTCCAAAGGACATTGTCCCTGTGATTGGACATTCAGGTACAAATCTTGCTACAGACTTACGGGTCAGGCTAACACCGATAAGAAAGAAAGCGAGGTAAGAACAAAACTCGTTTATCTGTCATTTGGAGACCTCATACAGTGGAGAAAACGTTATTCTTTGCCAATAAACGCGTCTACGCTAAAACTATTATTTCTTATTGCAAACAGTTTGGAGCCAGATCAGACGCCGGGTCACCCGGCGTCTGATCAGGCTCCAAACTGTTTGCCACCAAGATAAACATGAATTATCAGAATTGTCCAAAAGTTGCACTTTTCTACGTTTTAGTGTTTTGCGTTTGCGTTTCGTTTAAACGGGAAAGAATGACGCATTCTCCACTGTTATAATTGTAATTTATTGTTAAAGTACTTATCTGGTTGCTGACTCTTCTTTATTCAACGTTTTCATGGACTTGATTAAATAAACAGACAACCAACTGTCACGACTGTACTGTGAAACTCACTTACAGTGAAGAAAACGTTATGAAGGTAACCCGGCGTCTGATCAGGCTCCATACTGTTTGCCACTCAGATAAAAATGAAACCAGAAAAGTTAAAAAATTGTCCTTCTCTACTGTTAAGTGTTTGGCGTTTATGTTTCGTTTGCGATTAAACGGGAAAGAATGACGTTTTCTCCACTGTATAACAAAGTCCGCGGGACCGTATAGGCGATTAATTTTTTGTTTGTTATATTCAATATTTCGTTATACCCAACTTTGTTATAAGAGAGCTTCCATGATTTGGTTTCCTACAAGTTGTAGTTGCATACTTGGCTCACTCATATAATGGAAGTTTAGTGGAGAAAACAGTATCCTTTTCCGTTTAAACGAACAAAGAATCGCAAACGCATTGCAATAAAACGTAGATCTACAGCTTCTTGTTGTTACGATTTATTTTAATCTGAGTGGCACACAGTTACCCGGCATCTGATCTGACTCCAAACTATTTGCAAGTGATATAATTGTTTTATCACAAGCACATTTATAGAATAAGAAGAATGTCTTCTTTACATTAACAACAGTCAAAGTTTACCCTTTTGTCAATCTCTAGTTAATCGGCGACACATTTACCGACGTTTACGAATATTGCAATTGTGTCGAGTATGACTTGTCCAATGGAAACAGTGTAGCTCCAGATAAGAAAGTTCGTACAGGGGTAATCTAAACAGGGAATACAGATCTACTGTTGTAATTTGCACTACATGTGTAACGTGCAAACCGAGAGACACAGCAACAACAAACCCTGTCGATGCAAAGCTTAAGCTCACATCAAGATATGTTTGTTGCGCTATATAATTGACTCTACTTCCCAACATACAACGGTTTGGGAAGCCTCATTTGCATATACCAACGTACTACGTACGTTACATAACTCTCTCCTCCAAGAAGTCTCGTCCAGAGACTTGGACCTTGGGAAAACCGTGGGTAAGGCAACTCCGGTCTGGCAGTTCTAATTATCCCACCGCCGCCACCATTTGTAACGTGCAAACCGAGTGACACAGCAACAACAAACCCTGTCGATGCAAAGCTTAAGCTCACATCAAGAGATGTTTGTTGCGCTATATAATTGACTCTACTTCACAACATACAACGGTTTGGGAAGCCTCATTTGCATATACCAACGTACTACGTACGTTACACATGTATATTGTATAACAACTCGAAACCGTCAACAATGAACTGGACTTAGTTTGAGACTAGAATTGTCTATTTGAATATATTGTTACAGTTGGATTATTAGTTACACGGTATTTCGGCAGGGTGTACGGGCTTGTATGACGGTTTTGAATTCCGTATTTCCTGAGTGCGAAGAGCGTTCAGGAAATACAGAATTCAAAACCGTCATACAAGCCGTACACCCTGCCGAATTGCCGTGTAACGAATTTATTTCCAGTCTAGATCCAACACAAGAAAGAAAACATGCATAATCTGACAAATTGTTACTGATTTGACCCTAAAAGATGACACTTGAAATTGGCATCAGTTCACTATTCGCCGGTTGTAAAGTACAAAAATCTATACAGTTAAAGTTCAATACCTGGAACTCGCATAATTAGAATTTAACTGCAATCCTAAATTTTAATGCCATTATTTTTAAACAGCATCTGTCGTACATATTCCGTATTTCAAAATAACAACACATTTGAACTTTGAAATACAGATATCAGTTCGACTTAAATGAATACAAGATAGGCCATATCGTGGTTCGATTGTTTCTAACATGGTAACGTCATCACAGTGGAATGTGGACATCTTTTAAATGTTCTTTACCAGACTATTTCAAACGGATAGTTCGAGGAGGACAAATTTACGTTTTATGAAAAACTGTAACGATAAATTATAACAAACAGGGGGCGCAACGTAATGTAGCGAATGTTGATATTTAAGCGACGCTTTAGAGAATGTTAGTAAGATGGCGGACAAAATGTGGTGTTTTCTGGATGAAACTGATACAATTGTGGTAAGTTTCAACATTTTATTACATTTCTGAATAAAAAGTATATGCGCATCAGGTGACCGCCGGTTTCAAGAAAGCTCACAACTTTAGATCATGAACGTAGCTGTCTTCGTTTTCGAGCCAACCCCGGGACAGTTTTCGAAGTTGGAAGTTGTAAATTGTCATCGCTCTACTTTCGTTTTTATAAGTCATTCAGTAGACATTTTTTAGACTAGTCTGACGTTATTGAAACGCCTTTACTGTAAATTTAAACTCATTAGAGCTTAAATTCAATACCTGCCGATTTTAAGCACTTCGTCGGCACCCGCACGCCCGATTTTTACCTTTTGTAGGTACTTTTTGGAGAATGTTTATAATTAAGCCGATTTTAGAGAATGTTGGTCAAATGAATTATTACTTTTATCCGCGATGTACACTTACTTACGATGGCAATTTTGGCAACTTAACAGTTAGTCTGTTAGTTTTTTTCAGATTGTTTTTTTCATTTTCATCTTTTACGATTGTATTCATTAATAGTGCCATGACTGAAATTTATTATGGCCGTTTTCATATTTTTTTTCATTTTCATATAAACTTCGAGCGCTTCTTTATTTTAGAGATTAAATTTATTGATTTTATAGTTTTGTTATTATAAAAAAAAAAGTTAAAAGGCACATTACGGTTCAAATATGTTTGAATGACAGCATAAATGTGCATGATAAATATAAACTACTGATACAGATAACTTTCGTTTACACATTTAAGTTCGTTTTAATCAAGGACTATATAACGCGGACTGAGCGCGAAACTAGTGTAAGTGCTTCTTATTTTATATGCACTTACACTCGTTTCGCATTCATCCATCGAAATTGATTTAGTCAGTGGTTTTTATCGGTTAGTTTTGTCTAATTAAGAAGAACTATTGTGATGTTTAGCAGATTCTCTTCAAGCAATTGGGTTGCATTTCATTTCAATGTATTGCCAGTGCTTTTAGTAATATGTAACAGTATGAGTAGTTATGTATTTTAATTTGCTTCTTATTAACTCTCACAAGAAAAGGAAGAATTTTATGACGAGAGAAAAGTGTTAATTACTTTGCATATATATACGTCTTGTATATAAGTATTCGTTGTAGTTCATTTTTGAAAATTACGGAAAATAACCAGAAGCGACCGTAGGGAGCGAACAGGTTATGTTCCATAATTTTCAAATAAATGAACTATAACTTATTACCGTTGCCCAGTTTTAAAAGTCAGTTACCGTTCAACCTTTCACTCCAGTTTATCAGCCAATAACGGGGTTCTATTTCGGTGTGCGGAGCGTCATAGTCTTTGCGGGAATTGAGCGGGAATTTAATAATAAAAAAAAAATAGATGACAAGCCAAAAATTTGAATTTTAATGTAAGCTAGTTTGTTTTTCATTTTTGTTTCGTAACAAAGACTGAACGTTCCAAGTTTCAGCGAGGAAAATTGGTGTTGTTTGATTATTTGCTTTGAATCTACATGTACAGTGGAGAAGACGTTATTATTTCCCGTTTAAACGGAACAAAACGCTAACACAATGCAATTTTAAATGTAGAAAACGGTGAGTTATTGGAATAATAGATGATTTATCTAGCATTGCAGAGTGGCAATCAGTTTGGAGCCTGATCAGACGCCGGAGTATCCGGAGTCTGATCAGGTTCCAAACTGTTTGCATTGGCATTATTGTTTTAACATTAACGCGTTCATTGGGAACGAATTACGCCTTCTCAACTACATGTACAAGCAGCCTAGACCTAGATTAACAAGTATTTATCTGGATTTGACTCGCTTGTCCCACTTTTGGTGCTAATTTAATTTGTTTAAGGAATGTATCAAACTACATGGTGAAAAATTGAAAACACCTGAAAAGTCGTCGTTGGAGAGGACATTTTGGAGAGGACTCACATAGGCTTTGCCTGTTGTCCAATCCTTTTCTTCTGAATAAAATATTGTTTAAACTAAAAGTCGTCGTTCAATTTGGGACTGCGCTGTATGCATTGTTGGCAAAAATGCTTATGGTACCGAATGGGTTTAAGGCGGGTTGCTGTTTAACGCAAATTGAAAACTCACAGGAATACTCTGCTTTTCTGGTGCAGTAAACAGTCAACTATATCAAGAATAGCCTCAACCCATATTCTGATGTCGGCTCTTGGAGGTATTACAGTCAAGCCTGAGTGTAGTAGTCACTCTAAAGAAGGTCTTTGGGAAGTCTATTATAGACGGATAGCCGCTTAAAATGCAGGACTAAAGTCATTCTCTTTCAGAAAGCTCAAGTGGGAGAGTCCTGGGAGAGTTGACACACACAACAACCTTTACTGTTTTTATGATTTCTTTGGCGATGTAGAGACAAATAATACTGGTTTGTAAACTTTTTGCCACATTCACATTCCACTTCATCAGAGTTGTTTGTTTGAGTGTGAACGTTTAACGTTTGTTTTCGTGAGTATTTTTTCTCGAATATGGTGCACTCAAATAGACGTGACGGCTGTTCCTCGGCCATGATTGCATGTGCCTGAAAATGATAAAAAGCAGTCTTTATTATTGCGCATTATATCCCAAGACAGGAAATATTAACCAAAGTTCAAGGATTATAAGTTTAGAAGATTTCATGAGACATGTCATTGTCTGTAACTGGCGGGAACGACAAATTTTCCTCAATATCTAATTGTATAGGTCAATGCCAACAAGCAGAGGATATGCACATCTCATTAGGGTATTGAAAGTTCCCATAAAGTTTCCTTGAAATCCAGTTAGTAGTTGTCGAGAAAGAGCGCATAATAGAATGTTACTATTCAGGGGCCAAAACTGTGTGTTAAACGGTGCGGATGGGACATGAGGATAGACGCATACTTTCTAGTTTCGTTGAAATCTGTGTTAAAAGGTTCGACCGGGACACGCTAAAGATATGTGCATCTCTTCTTGGTATGGAAGGTTTGTGCAGAGTTTCGATGAAATCCAGTCAGTAGTTACCGAGAAATAGCGCGGAAATGAATTTCGGACGGACGGAAGGATAACTCCCAATTTCATCGGCGGGGAGTAGAGCTCTAGTAATTTCTTCTTAATGTGTTCCGTTTAATTAAGTACACAGAATGGTGCCGTCTGCTGTGGTTTGGATGTGACTGTAAATATGAGGTGAGGGAAAAAAACTAAATAATTCATTTGACCAACATTCTCTAAAATCGGCTTAATTATAAACATTCTCCAAAAAGTACCTACAAAAGGTAAAAATCGGGCGTGCGGGTGCCGACGAAGTGCTTAAAATCGGCAGATATTGAATTTAAGCTCTAATGAGTTTAAATTTACAGTAAAGACGTTTCAATAACGTCAGACTCGTCTAAAAAACGTCTACTGAATGACTTATAAAAACGAAAGTAGAGCAATGACAATTTACAACTTCCAACTTCGAAAACTGTCCCGGGGTTGGCTCGAAAACGAAGACAGCTACGTTCGTGATCTAAAGTTGTGAGCTTTCTTGAAACCGGCGGTCACCTGATGCGCATATACTTTTTATTCAGAAATGTAATAAAATGTTGAAACTTACCACAATTGTATCCGTTTCATCCAGAAAACATCACGTTTTGTCCGCCATCTTACTAACATTCTCTAAAGCGTCGCTTAAATATCAACATTCGCTACATTACGTTGCGCCCCCTGACAAATGAACATAAATAATCAGCAGCGAACAAATGAACACGTAGGTCCACATGTAGGTCAGTGGCTATAGGCATATCGAGTTATATGTCTATTTCGGTTGAGTTTGATAAGCATATTAATCTAAATATATCTTAATTCAGTGTCAATTTTATTATAAACGAGTGACAAGTGCCGTTGTACTTTGCATTGTTCATTTCACTTCCAGTCTTTTTGTTTACCATGGTCGGGTGAGGTAATCAGGGAAAACAAAGCACAAAACTAGCATAAAATCGATATCTGAGTTACATGTACGCATAATGATAGATTCAAGACAGTTTTTCTTTTATTTCGTGCAAAACAATTGCTTATAAACAGAAAAAGAGATATTGTTTACGCGAATCGATCGGGGCGAAAACATATAATCTGTCACGTGATCCGTACTACCCGGATAGATCAATGTGTACGGTCTCGTACACATTGGTCACATGAGCAGTTTTAGCCTATCAGAGTCCAAGAATTTATGATGACTGGAAATAAAGTGTGGTATGATGCCGTAACAATCATAAGTATTGGGATACGCATGCCTGAGCAAATAGTGTAGACCCTGATCAGACTGACCAGGATTAGTTTTAGGATAATTACAGCAATTGTACAGGGTGTCACATTTTTTAGTTTATTACTGTAGGTGTCATCGTGACATAATAGAGGAACACCGCAAGCATTAGTTTTTCTTCTTATCACAGCACTTACTAATTTTAGTGCTGACTGTTTCATCCATTACTGTGTATATCTCAAACCTACTAACTACGTGTTGACTTCTCACTCGTGGCTCTTTACCAACACGATGAACTAATTCAAGTACATACCGTAAAAATTCTATGAGAATCCAAAATAGTTGACACTCATTTCAATATTTCTTAAGTCAAAACACCTAAATTTAAACTTTAGATATAAAGCAGGAGGCAATTGTTTAAAACTGACGACGTAATAGCAGTGAAGGATGACGGAATGGTAATGAGGGTGACGTCATAGCATTGCAGGGTGACACCATGTCAGTGTATTATGATGTCAAGGTAGTGAAGGGTGATGTCATGTCAGTGAAGGATGACGTCATGGCAGTGAAGGGTTGACGTTATGACAATGAGGGATTACGTCATAACAGTGAAGGGTGACGTTATGGCAGTGAAGGGTGACGTCATCGCAATGAAGGGTTGACGTTATGGCTATGAGTGGTTACGTCATGGCAGTGAAAGGGTTAATATTACTGCACAATCATACCGTAAACATTCTTAAAGTTGGGACACCTTCTACAACTAAGGTAATTATCATAAGACAGGGGAGACTGGTCAGAGGGCTCAATTAGGACTCATTTGATATGAATCGACAATGTCTGCATATAATTAAGGTACTATTCCAAGATACACTGTTTAAAGGACGCATTTACATGTCACAGAGTTTCAAATGTATAAGGTCGCAGCAAATAGTTATTGTTTAAATAAGATGGTTGTAAATTGCTCTCTCGCTACAACGGTCTTCTGAACAACGATTCATTCCTTACAACAATGCGTGCGGCTGTTCCAAAACAAGACAATTATGTCTAAAGCTTTCACTAGTGCAATTTTGTCAGCTTAAAATTGTCGTCTGCGGATTTTCTCAAAGTCACATGTTGAACTTTTTGACAGAAAAAGAAATGACGAGTGACAAACATCCTGAATCCAGATCAGACGCCGCGTAACGCGGCGTCTAATCTGGATGCAAGCAATTTGCAGATTTGAGTAAATTTCGCTTCCTATAACAACTTCCTCCAAACAACAAACACACTATTTGTCTCTCATTGGTTGTTGTTGTAGAGAGGGAGCACGGTAATTATTGATTGTCTACGTTCATAAGTTTGGAAATCACAGCGTTTCTGCTACTAAATGTTGTTATGTATACAAAGTAAACCGTCCAAAACAGAAGCCCGACAGAAATGTTCGTTTTAGAGAGTT
This sequence comes from Gari tellinella, assembly GCA_922989275.2. NCBI lineage: Eukaryota > Metazoa > Mollusca > Bivalvia > Cardiida > Psammobiidae > Gari > Gari tellinella. The sequence goes on from OV277865.1 coordinate 16,713,256, forward strand.
GTCCGGATTCGAACGGTTTTAAAGTCTTCTAAAATGATAAAAATAAAATCAATGTTCAGTCGTTACACATCACACCATAGCCTTAAAGGGACTCGCAACCGGATTTAGCATTAAAAATAGTAATTTGTAAATATATGTCAAATGCTTATATAAATGGGTAAGATTTAGTTTAGGATAATAAATTCTATTAAAAAATGTATTTCCCAAAAAAAAAGAAAAAGAAGAAACTCTGGTGAGATTCGAAACCGTGACCCTCCATGCGGAGACAAATATGAAAAATGAGCAAACGCCTTTATCTCCTCGGCTACCAGCGCTCTCTATATATTAAGTAGCGAATTAGCGTACTTCACTGGTAGCGATTGATGGTACTTTATTCGGCTCGGGTTTATGTCTGAGCCCGTGTAGAGAAGCAACAACAACTACACCGTTAGCTAACGCTATAGAAAAAAAACGATGGAAAATATCTAAAAAAACTAAGATTCGGTGACGATTCTTGAGACTTATTTTGGACTGATCATATTTTTTTAATGTCAGAAGCCAAATAATGCCACAAATTTGCTTTTATTTGAGTATTTTATTTTATTTTGACAAGTACACCATCCGGTTTCGGGTCCCTTTAAGACGTATTCTGTTTACTTTCAAACTGCTATAAGCTACCATCAACTAGGATAGAGAATATATTCATTATGGTACAAATGCATGACTACCAGTCTATAAATTGGGACTATGTTCTCAAGTGGAAGAATAAATTATAGGCGTAAAATGGCGTATCATTGGGCAATGGGTTTAATGGTAGCCAATACGAGGGGTACATATCACTGACGGATATAGTCTCAGCTTTAGATTTAAAGTCTACGATTTATTTGGTAATTCCAGACTCTGTTAATAGCAATGAAGGTTAACGACGTATGGAATTGTGTAACTGTTCCTATGTTTTAAGTAATTCGACGACTAGTCCGGATCTAAACTAGTAACAGTTGTACATATCAGCTTTAAAGCGACTCGCAACCAGGTGGTGTATTTGCAAAAATAAAAGAAACTACTCAAATAAAACCAAATGTGTAGCATTATCGTGCAGCTGGTATTAAAAAAATATGATCAGTCTAAAAACAAATTCTAGAAAAGTCTTTAAATCATAGTTTTTTTTAGATATTTTCCATCGTTCTATACGTGGGCATCGAAAGACGTTATAGAAATTGATAATAGGCTCGACATAAACCCGAGCCGAATTATGTACTCGACATCGATACACACTGAAGTACGTTAAATCGACACCAAAGATATGAAAAGCCCGGTGGTCGAGTGGGCTAAGCGGTTGACTTATTTTGCTACTCTATCCCCACATGCCGGGTCCCGGGTTCAAATCCCATTTTTTAAACAGAATTTCTTATCCTAAACAAATTCTTACCCGTTTATATAAGCGTTTAACATATATTTTCAAATTACTATTTTTAATGCTAAATCTGGTTGCGAGTCTCTTTAAGATATCATTAACTAGGATAGAGAATATATTCATTATGGTACAAATACATGACTACCGGTCTATAAATTGGAACTATGTTCTCCAGTGGAAAAATAAATTGTAGGCGTAAAATGGCGTATCATTGGGCAATGGGGTTATTGTTGTAGTTGATGAACCCTTCAGAGGTTATCTGCTTTACTTATATTCTGCATTTACAAGTCATATGTCCTATGAGCTTTGTATACCACTTCACAAAAGTGTTCGTTAGCATGTAGAATAGTAAATCCCTCTATTACGACCATTAAAACGTAGGCGGATTGATTATATATAAGACCAGTGAAAGCTTAAAACTAGGTGAGAGTTTAACAGAAAGCTCCTAAAGATGCTTTCTGTTTTACTATCGCATTGCTTTAAGCAGGTACATGAAATATACATCTTATATTTAACACAATTTAGGGGTCGTAATAGTAAGGTTTTAATCTGTGTGTTTGGGGCTGATATCTTTGTCCGGTATTAAGAGAATTATTTTTATGGGGATTCTGGTTTTCGAAGAGGGGTTTACTCAGTAAACCCCTCTTCGAAAACCAGAATCCCCATAACAAGAATTCTCTGAATACCGAACAAAGAATACTGTGTGCAATTTCTCAGGTAATTTGCAAAGGCTTCTCTGACAATGCACATCTGGTAGATATCCAATCGGAAGAGGAATATGATTTCTTCAGGAACTGGACCGGTTGGTACCCAGCTGATCTTAGTGGTTAGTAAGATATTTGTTCCCTTTACGAAATTACATGCACAGTGCTCCTCTCTACAATGCCCCCCCCCCCCCCCCCCCACTAACGACTCTCTCCTTACAACGACCATTGCAGGAGTTCCCCAAACAAGACATTTATGTCTTATGCTTGTACTGCTGCAATATCGTCTGCTTAAATTGTCATCTGCTGTTTTTCTGAAAGTTACATAATGGACATTTTGACAGTAAAATAACTTAATGACGAGTGACAAACAGTTTGAATCCAGATCAGACGCCGCGATCAGACGGTGTCGTTGTAGGGAGGGAGCGCTGTACATTGACAATGAGTGCACTTCAGGAATGATCGAGGGGCGGGGTCATTACAGCAGTTGTGTACCTGTTTATATATTTCAGTGCCAAATGTTTGCTTATTTGACTAGTGCCGTCTTGAATTTTATGCCGCATTCATTTTGTGTTAACCTTCCACAAAGTGTCTGTCGTCCGGCGTCGTCCGTCGTGCGTCAAACTTTTATTTTAAACGACATTTCTAAAATTACAAGGCCAAAGTATGGTCTTTGGAAAATCCTCCGTCAAAATAGCTACCAAAATAGCTAAACTGGTTTGGATTAATGAAAAACGCCGAAAAAATATTTTAATCGCTTCTTCTCTCAAAACGTAGGTCAGATTTAAAATGATTGGGTTGGGAAAGTTTATCTATGATAGTTATAGTCAAAACTTGAAACAAACTTGAAATCACTAGCCGAATTCGAAAAGTATCTTACACAAATGGTCCATAATTGGCATTTTAACTTAAGTACGGGTATATTTGACTTATAGAGATCGAGTTATCGAACTTAAACTTATACAATAAACGGTAATTTCGGCTTTTAAAAGCGAATTAGAGGTATCGAATCTAGACCGTACATCATGCATATGTTTCTGTCTATTAGCTTTCTGGACAGACGCCACTCACAACCACAATAATGGATGGACATGGGGTGACGGCACACCACTGGAGTCATGGCACGACGCCGACACCCCGGGCAAAAACACGGACGTCACGTGCCTTTATTACTTCCTGATACCAACAGGTTTCTTTTCCGCCATGGGTTGTGGTGTTCGACTGCGGGATGCTCAGGGATTGTGTGAACTTGACGTTTTCTAGCTCATTCACCAACAGTGTACCTATGCAAATTGTATTTTACTATATTTACATTCGCCCCATTCAATGCCATTGAAAGAAATGACGTTTAATTCGTATAGACGCGATTGCTAGAGAGAGCGGGACTTTTGGATATCTTCCGCAGAGGAGGCGGGGCTTGTGGATATGCTCTCCGCGAATCATTTTGTTACTCTGCTTCAGTAACCCGGTTATGGCTGTTCCTTTGAGGGTACACCTTATTCGTGTTAACAACCTCTAATACGGACTAAACATACATGCATACTATTAAAATGTTCATTTAATATTAGAATTTACAGCAAATATTATGTAAATATAAGAAATGAACTTAATATTTTGGGCGTTTAAGCGAATAAACGACAGAAATGATCGCAAAATTTACCATTAATCGCTAGCGCGATCATTTTCTGTAGTTTATTTCGCTTAAATGCCAAAAACTCAGTTCATTTCTTAAATACAGACAGTGTATATCATGATCAGAGAACTTATCAGGGTTTGCACAGACTTTTGTTTTGTATTATATAAGCTACCATCTGTTAGGATATAGAAACCATACCTTATGGTACATATTCATGTCTGTTTAAATATCCTAGCCTCACCAGTATCGACGCCATTAAGCGATCAATTCTCCGTATTTTCTGACCGCTGTAAAATGAATGTAATTAAAACTATGAATGTAGCTAAATGTGCAAAGTTTATGATAAAAATAGGGTAACTTATAAGTTTAAATGCCCCAATTGTTCGGAGCATCGCCGATTTGACACTACCGCGGAGTCCGCCATATTTGTTGGGACTCACTGCTATCGACGCCTCTGATTGGCTGACCTATATAAGAGTTATTTTTAGAGTTATAAATAAAGTTCATACTGTGCTGCATTTTGTACGCTTGATTTCATACTGGGGAGTAAAAAAAAATTGTTATCAATTTTTGTTTTAGATTTGTCATGATTTTCGAACAATTCAAAATATAAATGACGAAAAGAGTAGATGTAACTGGGACCTCATATTAACCCTTTACACCATGGTATGTTTCTAGTATTGAAGATAGGTGACCACTTAAAGCAGGTTGAAAGTAAAGCAGAATGTGCCTTAAGGCACATTCTGCTTTACTTTCAACCTGCTTTAAGCTATCATCTTCTAGAACACCGAAACTATTTCTAGTAATAAATATTCATGACTGTATAAATTGGAACTATTTTCTTCAGTGGAAGAATAAATTAAATGCGCTAAAAGGCGCTTCTATGGGGGGGGGGAGAGTTAAAAGAAGCGGTGGCTTTGAATTGTGTCCCACTTTCCTATAAACTTTTCAAAGCCTAAAACATGAATGTTGGGGAGTAGCTCATGTAATTCGCATTGGATGCCTGAAATAAAAATAATAATAAACTTAGAAATATTTCTCATAAATTTATAGCGCATATATGAGCCAATTAGTAATCATATGTAATCCAATAATAATCAGCATGATCTCACAGATTCCTATACTAGCGTACACCTACTAAACAGTGACTTGCTTTTCAATGGCGGGAAAATTACTTGTCACGTGACTGTCGCGTGACAAGAAAAAAATGATAAGGTGTTCCTGCTAACTAAGCATCGAAGTTTTCGATGATCATTTTAATACAGACATTCCGCACTTCATTGCATATTATTGAAAATACATAAAAATGCATTGAGAAAGGTAAAAATGTTATATTTCTCCCTTTGCATCTATGATTATTCACATGTTTGAAACAGAGCTTAGCTTTCGTGTTTACAAACGATAGCGAGTGCGCATGCTACGTCACGGGGTCGCTTAGGCTATATGAATAGTCAACAAATTTGGCGTCGAAAGAGGTGAGCGTCAAAACTTTCTTCAGTTGAGGATTGAATCAAATGCGTTAAAATGGTGTAAACGGATTACCACACTGACCGTGTTGAAAAAAAAAACACAATCTCTACTATGAACTCCTTCCACAATTACCGCGACCGTGGCAGAGTGGTTAGGGTATCCACCCTGATAGCGGAAGATCGTAGGTTCGAATCCCGGTTGAGGTTTGGTTAGAGCTGATGTAGTCGGTTTGTGAGTCGCCAGCTAGTTAAATAAAGGTAACCGTAGGTCCATCTCTGCCAGCCCCCGGCAATAAGAGAAGGAATTCGAAAGGTATTGTGGAAGCAATGCTTTGGTGTCTCATAAGACAAATTGTCTGGCCCTTGCAATAGGGGTGTCTGTATTATAGACAAAGCCTTAACATTACATGTAAGTGTTGGCAGGTGTTTACTAGGTCTAGATATGTTTGTGGTACATGTAAGTGTTGGCAGGTGTTTACTAGGTCTAGATATGTTTGTGGTACATGTAAGTGTTGGCAGGTGTTTACTAGCTCTAGATATGTTTGTGGTACATGTAAGTGTTGGCAGGTGTTTACTAGCTCTAGATATGTTTGTGGTACATGTAAGTGTTGGCAGGTGTTTACTAGGTCTAGATATGTTAATGGTACATGTAAGTGTTGTCAGGTGTTTACTAGGTCTAGATATGTTTGTGGTATTACTGGGACAATTATAATCGTCGCTGGGGATGAGTGGGTTAAACAGACTGTTTGAAATAGGCTGAACTGAAGGGTCAGATAATAGTTTTGCCAATATATCTTTCTTTCAAATATATGACCATTAGAATCAACACAAGTGCATGTATGCAATATCATAATACTTTACACACATTTCTGTCGCCCGAGCATATTAAACCTTAACTTCTAGAATATCCCCTGAGTAAGAAGTGTTGTCAACAGGGTCCAAGGTTATAAAACTTTTGAGTTGAGTCTGAAATCGTTTTCAAGCATTTGAGTGGTCAGATTTGAGTTTTTGCTTAGCAAAAACTCAAATCTGACCAATCAAATGTTTGAGAACGATTTCAAAAACACATAAAATGCTTTATAACCTTGGGCTCTGTTGTTTCTCTCCGAGATTCAAATTCTTAACCCTTTGAAAGGCCTTACTTCAATTACAATGGTTCTATGCAAACAACTTTCCATCCTGATCAGACGCCCTGTATCACCGCATCTGATCAGGATCCAAAACTGTTTAACACTCATTTGAATATTAATTTTCTGAAGTGAAAATAGAAATCTACCTAAAACTTAATTTTGAGAAATGAAAGCAAACGACAGTCTACGTCATGGCAGGGAAAGGGTTAACCCTTTAATGATCAAATTTATCGTGAGGTTTTACCCATATTGTCGTCTGCTTCAATATTGTTGTCTGCAATATCGATTCAATGCTATATTTAAGGCAGTATAAATGACGTAATTTCAAATCAAATGGCAAACAGTTCTGATCCTGATCAGACGTTACGCGACGTCTGATCAGGATCAAAGTTGTTTGCAAAGGACGCTTTATGACGTCATTGAGAGTGAAGGGGTCAAATGTTATGAATAGTATTGTTAAACAGTTTTTATTGAGCATCAAAAGCACATTGACTATGCATCTGACTTGGACACAACGTTCTCAAGCATTTGATTAATCATTTTTGAGATTTTGCTGAGCAAAACTCAAATCTGACCAATCAAATGCTTGAAAAAGAGTTCAGACTTGACTCAAAAACTTTATAACCTTGGACCCAGCAATCATGCTAATAAGATTTTCAGGTACACTTACATAGTCCCGTTTTATTATTAACTGTATGGAAGTTGTCTGTAAATGACCAGAACACATGTACTTCAGTTTCTGTAGACCTTAAAAACTTTTTAAAAAACTCTGTTTTTTCTTCTAACATGAAAAACTAATTAACTCTACTCTACAATGATTCCATATACTTAATGCAATGACATGTAATTAGTATACAGTGGAGAATACGTTATTCTTTCCCGTTTAAACGAAACGAAACGCAAAACACTAAAACGTAGAAAAGTGCAAATTTTGGACAATTCTGATAATTCATGTTTATCTTGGTGACAAACAGTTTGGAGCCTGATCAGACGCCGGGTTATCCGGCGTCTGATCTGGCTCCAAACTGTTTGCAATAGAAATAATAGTTTTAGCGTAAACGCGTTTATTGGGAAAGAATAACGTTTCCTTCACTGTACCTAGAAAACTTATTAGTGATTGAGGCCTTGTGACTTTATATAAACCCCAACTCTAGAGATGCGGTTGTATGGGTTTCAGTCGTGTCTCTGAAAGTCGTCACCATGAGAGAAATTGATAAATCATGCTTGCAAATTAAATATTTTAGGACTTGGATTTGGATATTTGCGAGTTTAATCACTGAATAAAAGTTGAAATAAACATTTAGGCCTATCTTGTGTTTTCTTGTTCATCTTCTGCCGAATTGTAACAAAATTGATATATAAAACATGTTTAACGTACCTTTCGTCGCCCTCCCTAAAATGACTGGGAACCTTAGATGGTTATGAATGTTGATAATAAACACATTCTAATAGATGTATATCAGCATATTATACATGTATAACGTACCATTCATCGCCCTGCCTAACATGACTGGGAACCTTAAATGGTGATGTATGTTGATAATACGGTAGATACTGTCTAATAGATGTGTATCGGCATATAATACATGTACATGTATAACGTATCATTCATCGCCCTGCCTTACATGCCTGGGAACCTTAAATGGTGATGTATGTTGATAATACGGTAGATACTGTCTAATAGATGTGTATCGGCATATAATACATGTATAACGAACCATTCAGCGCCCTACATAATATGACTGAGAACCGTATATGGTTATGTATTTTGATAATAGACACAGTCTAAATGACGTATAGATGGCAATATTCTCGTATGTTGGTCTATGTGCATTCTATCTTGTTTGAATCAGTCATAAAATACAAGATCCACATTATTTCCTAAGTAGTCGCGTTAATCAGTCACTGTTAATTTTGTTTTAAGTGATCATTTAATAGAGGACCTGTAAGCAGTCTTCAAATCAGGGTGGCACAAGTTTATTCTAATGAAGATGTTTGCATAACTCTAGCAGTGAATAAACTCTTTCAGTACCATTATGTCGTAAATTCCACTGTAGATATCTACAGTGGAGAAAACGTTATTCTTTCCCAATAAACGCGTTTACGCTAAATTGCAAACGCAAAGAACTAAAAGGTAGAAAAGTACGATTTTTGACAATTCTGATAATTCATATTTATCTTGGTGGCAAACAGTTTGGAGCCTGATCAGACGCCGGGTTACCCGGCGTCTGATCTGGCTCCAAACTGTTTGCAATAGAAAAAATAGTTTTAGCATAAACTCGTTTACTGGGAAAGAATAACGTTTTCTCCACTGTATGAACATGCTATACTAAACCCTTTCATGGTCAAATTTTATCGCGACATTTTTACATCTTCATCGCCATATTGACGTCTGCTTCAATATTGTTGTCTGCAATATCGTTTCAAAGTTAGATTTAAGGCAGAATGGCTAAAGAAATTTCAAAACGAGTGTCAAAAAGTTTGCATCCAGATCAGACGCTGCGTTACGCGACGTCTGGCCCGGATTAAAACTGTTTGCAAACGCGCCTATTGGCGCCATTGATAGTGAAAGGTTTAACATTACTGGGAACCAAACAGGATGAGCATGCCTGTTGTTCTACGGGGATGCCGACTTGAATCAATGGCTCACTGAGTGCAATATCAAACAGTTAACGATGCCACTGTCTGCTTCATGCAGGTTTTCTCTGCAGTATTTGTAATACTGCGTTAACCCTTTCATGGTCAAATTATTCGGGAGATTTTTACTCCTTCACCGCTTTGTTGTCGTCTGCTTCAGCCATGCTGTCTGCAATTCACGTTTCAAAGTTAAATTTAAGGTTGTATGACTTAATCAATATCGATAAGAGTGTCAAACAGTTTGGGTCCTGATCAGACGCCGCGTCACGCGGCGTCTGATAAGGACCCAAACAGATTGCTTTAAGGCGTCATTTAAAAGTGAAAGGGTTAATAATTAAAGTTCATCTTGCTTTAAGCGACCATTCAATAGAGAACCTACGAGGGGTGTTCAATATTTACGCGAAAAGCCTGTGTAGTAGCATTAATATTAATTAAACTTGGTCACCACATAGACAAAGATTTTATACGCTTAAACGTCATTGGTTGTGTGACTGAGCGGTCGTGTTATTACAAACTATGCATAACTCCACGAAGTCGACCCACCGTTATTTTGACGCCATTTTCACGTGTCACACTACATGTAGAGGCAATCATTTCTGTTAATTAAGAGCATTTAATCTTTCTTAAAGTACTCTCAGCGGAACGCAATGAACATTACGCACCTATTCCCTCCCATATGGCAAGTAGCTTTTTGTACGAACGCAATTGACTCCTGTAGCGTGTTCAGTAAAGAAATCGATAGCCGTCGATGGCCATCGATTGCGAGTTGGCTACCGGTCTGAAATACAGTGGAGAAAACGTAATTCTTTCATTCAAACGCAAACGCATTGCAATGACATATAGAAAATGACAACATTTTGACAATTCAGACTACCAGTTTTAATCTGAGTGGCAAACAGTTCGGAGCCTGATCAGACGCCGGGTTATCCGGCGTCTGATCTGACTCCAAACATTTTGCAATGAAAATAATAGTTTAAGCGTAAACGCGGTTATTTGGAAAGAAAACATTTTCTCTTCTGTACTCTGTACGCTGCACACGGAGCACAAATTGCTAACCTAAACAGCAAACAGTGGAAACTGAACACGCTACTGAACTGCACGGTATAGCTATCAAACAGCACCAACATGTTTTCCGCCAAGGAAGTTCTTCAAAGTTTGGAAGAGGAATATGTCACATGGGGCTAGATAGGGATTGTATGCCAGGTGCAGAAGTGTGTCGGATTTAGCTGGATGATAATTGTATGTGACCAAAATCGATTAGCTAGTGCATTGCCATGGTGAAATATCAAAGTCTGGAGCTCTCTTTATTGTCTCTAAGAATCTCCATGCCGAATTTCATATTTAGTTTAGTTTCTTATGAGTGTTCTTAAAGCACAAAGCGAAAGTTTCCTGGGTAAAAACCTGAATGTGTAATGCGAGTACGATACATGTAGTTGGGACTACTTTTCATACCATGTTTGGAGATCGAATGGCAGTAACATCGTGATTACATCTATCAAGCATATTTGGCCGCTACATGGTATATTCATATACTACATAAAAACAATTATGGTCAATATACACATTAAAGGAAGAATATAAATAGAAGGAATACACGACGTCTTTTTGACATTTACCGAAGTATGAACCCCTTAGGTTCTCTTCATGCTATTACGAAGTTTACCCCCAGCGAAGCTTAGGGGTTCATACTTAGGTAAACGGCAAAAGATGTTGCTTATTCCTTAATTACATGCAGTGAGAAAGTAATGATATTTCGACCATTATCAAATAAGTTAAATACCCCCTCGTACATGTATAAGCACTCTTTAAAACAGGTTAGCATTTTTTCAATAGAGCTTTCTGCAGTACTCTAAAACCACATTTATAATAATAATAATAATCATAATAGTAATAAAGACTTTATTTAACGAGAGAGCTCATTTGGTAAAGACCAATCTTCCATGAGGCCCTCAACATAATTTTTTATATACAAGTAGATTAAACAAAAGGCATTTTCATACAAAACAAATAATTAACAACAATATAACAATACCGACCGGGATGCAACAATTTGCAAGAACAAAAGTATCTTAAGCATCTGAAAAAGTGAAGGGGTTAAACTTCTACCTGTTTTAAATCATTTTTATATCTCACGTTTGACACTTATTATATTTATATGTGTTAGTACTTATACCCACTGGACGTGCTTTGGTAATTACTATAGTATATATAAGTAATATGACATTGTATTAGTACTTACACTCAACTTGAACTGCCTTGGCAATTATTATAGTCCATATGTATATGTGTTAGTACTAATGCCCAACTGGATGTGCTTTGGTAATCGTTATAGTCCATATGTATATGTGTTAGTACTAATGCCCAACTGGAAGTGCTTTGGTAATTATTATAGTCCATATGTATATGTGTTAGTACTAATGCCCAACTGGATGTGCTTTGGTAATCATTATAGTCCATGTGTATATAGTGGTTAGTGCTTATATTCAACTAGAACTGCTTTGGTAGTTTAAACATATTTTATTTCCATATACATAAGGAAATGGGGTCGGGTCACAAGTTCTCACAACATTAGATTCGACCCTTCCCCTACAATGTATATAAACAATGGAACAATGGCAAACAAAATATGAAACATATTTGAATAAACAAAACAAGAACTATCAACACATGATATTAACACACTGACCCCTAATATCAATACTTTAGTCCTTTACAAACACTCATAAGAAAAGCTGTTTGCAAATATAAACAAGTTTCCCTCCCTATAACGACTCTCTCCGAACAACGCACAGAGAGAGAGAGCGAGAGCGAGCATAATGTGTGATCTACAACATGAGAGAAAGCTATTGATAATAGGAGCTAATCAACAGTAGCTATTTTATTTAAATGTAACTGTCTATTTGAGTCAGGAATGCAGTAACAATCATAAATGGTTAATGTAGGTAACGACTTAACAGTATTTATTTTTATGCAGTTTGATAAGTTTACCAAACAAATAAAAAAAGAGGTTAACGTGGTAGTTCTTATAAAACATATGTTTATAATATATTGGTACTGATACTCAACTGGATGTGCTTTTGTAACTATGATAGTTCATATATTTATATCTATATGTGTGCACACTTATTCCACTTCATTGACTACAGGTCATCGTTCTATATCTATATAGAATACAGCGCTCCCTCTCTACAACGACACCCAATGGGAGACAAAGAGTGTGTGCGTTGTTCGGAGGGAGTCGTTATAGGGAGGGAAACTTGTTTATATTTGCAAACAGCTTGAATCCAGATCAGACGCCGCGTTACGCGGCGTCTGATCTGGATTCAAGCCGTTTGTCACTGGTCCTGATCAGACCCAAACTGTTTGACACTCGTATTGATATGTTTTAATTCATAATGCGATTGGGTGTCGAAATTAGCCGACGAGTGTCGAATTTGCCCGCTTTGAATATGGTTGAAACCCTATCCCAGTCATTATTATTATTATTATTAGTCTAAGATAGTTCATATTACCCAGAATGCATGTTTAAAACATATTTTCAGTTTCGGTTTCATATTACGGCGGCTATCTTCGACATGCCAAAAGTTGTTTGAAAAAGTTTCTTAAAGTGTCGAAATTACCCGACATTACTCTACTTTGAATCTTACTTTGAAACGATCTTGCAAACAACAGAATTGAAGCAGACGACAATGAAACGGTGAAGGGGTAAAAATCTCATGAAAGATTTAGCAGTGAAAGGGTTAAATGCCGGGTGTGTCATAGAACTCGTGCATACAACCAGGCGAAAATGTTATAAAGCATTCGATTGCTCAGACTTGAGCTTTTGCTGAGCAAAAGCTCAAATGTGAACAATCAAATGCCTGAGAACAATCTCAGACTCAACTCAAAAGATTTATAATATTGGATCCTGTATACCTTATACCGACAATCAATGAAGTGGAATATTCAAATTCCAACATAAAATGACGAGCTGTTTTATTGCTCTACTAACTGTCAAACTTTCATTAACCAATTAACTCTTTGAACCCAAGCCACGTATATATGCGTCATTTGCAAACAGTGTAATGTGAAGAGTACACTTGTCCTACGCTAACAGTGTAGACCCTGATCAGGAGCCTCCTTAAGGAGCCCTCTGATCAGTGTCTACACTGTTTGTCATTTCGACATATATTGTAAAAATCAACCCTAAAATGGAATAAATGTACTGGACTAAATTGAAAATTAGAACTGTCCATTTGAGGTTTCAGGGAGGAATAGGTTAACGCGTTTAGTGCCGCACCCCGAATACAATTGTTATTTGCAAACAGTTTTTATCCTGATAAGACGCTGCGTGCGTACATGTAACACGGCGTCTGGTCACAATCCAAACCTTAAACATTCCTTTTGATATATCTTTTAGTCAATTTACCTAAAATGTAAATTTGAGAAATACATGCAGACGCCAATTTGATTAATCCATTACCCCATAGCCTGTTTCTAGTTTTGAGATTAATCCATTACCCCATAACCTGTTTCTAGTTTTGAGATTAATCCATTACCCCATAGCCTGTTTCTAGTTTTGAAGACAGGTGACCACTTAAAACAGGTTGAAAGTTAAGCAGAATGCGCCTAAGGCGCATTCTGCTTTACTTTCAGCCTGCTTTAAGCTACCATCTGCTAGAAAATAGAAAATATATATTATGAAACAATTCATGACTGTATAAAGTGGAACTATTTTGTTCAGTGGAGGAATATTTTAAAGGTGTAAATAGGCGTATTTATTGGGTAATGGGTTAAATTGCTTACTTCGTGGCAGTAAAGTGGTTAATGCCTATCTTCCACTAAGTATACATTTCTAGTTCAACATTAAAGTTCTACTGTTTGGATAAACTCGTTCACTCTTGACATTTTTAATGGACGATTCCAATTTCATAATAAGTTTAGTCCATTTTTTATTATTTCGGGTTGATTTAAACAATTTATTTCAAAATGATACTGCCAGTGATTAACACAATCGGGTGCTTACGGCAGGATAATACCACTACAGGACACTATTATTATTAGTGTTTTCTTCTGACCTGTCCAAGTTATTTTTTTATTGGAACATTCTTAAATTTTAAAAGGGATGAGTTTTCTCTACAGCCAGTTAGAGATACGGATAACTGTAAATTTTGTGCGTAACGTACAGTAGAGGATACATTATTCTTTCCCGTTTAACGCAAACGCAACGCACTAAACTGTGGAAATTTACTTTTTAGAAATTTTAACTATATTTTTAATCTGAGTAGCAAACATGTTGGAGCCTGATCAGACTCTGATCTGGCTCCAACCTGTTTGCAATGGAAATAATAGTTTTAGTATATAAATGAGTTTATTGGGAAATAATAAAATATCAGTAAAGTTAGCGCAGCGGTCTCGTGCTGCACGAGGATCATACTTATCTCAAGTAGGAAAGTGTACGATTATATATTCGATGTTACCTTGCTTACCTATTTACCATTATTAACTATTGTGTTCTAAAAATAACTCTGACAGGTCAGAAAAATCGGACAATACCTGCATCAATTTTTCATGCATTAAGCAGTCATCTCTGTAATGTAACGCAACTTAAGGTTTTATCGCCTAACACAGTTTGGGTACTGTATACATATATCAGTAAATTGAGATAACACCCTTAGCTATTTTACTCTGAGTACAACGGGTGCTTGCACTTAGTTTGGTTTTGATCAGACGCCTCGTAACTCTGCGTCCGATCAGGATTAAAACCGTTAGGCACTCGTATTGATGTTTTTGCAATTATAATGATTTGGGAAATAAAATCGGCCGACAATTGTTTCCAGCAGATCACATCAAAGGGGTTGATGTCCCACAAAGTAAGGAACTGGGACCCGTTTCATAAAACTTCGCACGAAAAAACGGGCGTATGTCAAACTTTAAAATTCATTCAATTTCTGATTTCTCTATCTGATCCTGTCTTGTGACATCTCATTTTAATCGTCTTTTCAAGACGATTGCAAAGAAATGTCACAACCCCGGATTCGATGGAGAAATAAATGATAATTAAGACTTTTATAATCTGAGTTACGACAACATTTGTCGTACAAAGTTTTATGAAACGGGCTCCTGAAACCCTGGCTGCTAAGAAGGCTGACTATAATGTACATGTATTCGCATGTCCTGTCAGCATACTTTCTGGACCACCCAAGTATGACGCATAGATATAAATTATTCAGCTTGAATTATTTACTGTAATATATATTGGCATGCCCTGTCACCCTGCTTTCTTGGACACTCAAGTATTCGTTTAAGATATAAATTATTGAGTTTGAATTATTTACTGTCGGTCTTCCAGTTTAGCTAAGAAACTAATATAGCACAGTACTTAAGAAGTTCTCCCGACAAAAAGATGGAGTTCTGGACCAGACTTCAGAGTGTTTTGTGTTTTTCGATCCTGACACTATTTCATATTGTTGTTGGTAGCTTTACAAAATACCGTGTAGATAAGGTTTACTCAGACAAGCTTTGCTCGGCCCATGCAGACTTTGAAGTTCTCCTGGCGAGTCTTCTAGCGTGTTTGACAACCTGTTCAAAGATCACCGAATGCCGGGCTGCAATCTACCACAAGGGAAGCAGAACATGTTACAGACTACCTGATGGGTATCAATATCAAACTTGTTCAATGGCCCTTGCCGGGGCAAGGTTATACAAGAAAGGTAACTGAACAGTAAAATCCCTCTACTACGACCACTAAAACGTAGGCAAATTGACTGCTTAAAACACAGAGGACAGCTAAAGGCAAGTTGAACCTAAAATGAAAGCTCCTACAAGAGATTTTTGTTTTACGTTCACCTTACTATAAGCAGCCACCTGCCTTAAGAAGGGGACCGTTTCATAAAACTTTGTATGACAAAAACGGTCGAAAGTCAAAACTTTAAAATACACATGTACATTTAATTTTTGATTTCTCTATCTAATCCTGTCTTGTGACTTCTTTTTGGAATCGCCTTTTCAAGACAATTCAAAGAAGATGTCACAAGACAGAATAAGATGGAGAAATAAATAATAATTGAGACTTTTAAAATCTGACTTACGACAACATTTGTCGTACGAAGTTTTATGAAACGGGCACTGACAATTTATACAACTAAGTGATCGTAATAGAGAGGTTTTACTATGTTTAACCCTTTACCCCGTAGCCTGTTTCTAGTTTTGAAGACATATGACCACTTAAAGCAGGTTGAAAGTAAAGCAGAATGTGCCTTAAGGTACATTCTGCTTTACTGTCAGCCTGCTTTAAGCTAAAACTGGAACTATTTTCTTCAGCGGAAGAATAAATCAAATTCGCTAAAAGTCGCTTCTATTGGGTAAAGGGCTAAATACGTGGGCAGTCAGCCTTCTTAGCAGCCGTAGTCTCAGTTCCTTACGCTTTGTTACATCAACAACAACAATGACTTTAAAATCACTATTTTATTCATGCGATTAATCTTTTTAAATATTTGACGCATTTTAAAATTGATTTCATAAACAAATTCACTTTAATATTGCAAATGTAGTTATTTGTCGCTTCTCATTTTGTAAGTATATGCATTATACATAACATTTTATGTGAAGCGCTTTTGGATGCACAACTCCTGCCTGAAAAGAGAGCTATATAAAGCTGTTATTATAATGATTAAAAATAAGATAATAAATCAACCTAAATTCCTCCGGACCGAGCAAAGACTTCCGTCGACCCTTTCTCTACAATGACGTCATCAATTGACGTCTGCATCTACAGTGCTACCTCTCTACAACGACACCCAATGGGAGACATATATTATGTGCGTTGTTCGGAGGGAGTCGTTATAGGGAGTGGAAATTGGTTTACATTTGCAAACAGCTTAAATCCAGATCAGACGCCGCGTTACGCGGCGTCTGATCTGGATTCAAGCTGTTTGTCACTCTTCATTAAGTTTTTTCCTGTCAAAATGTCAAACATGTAACTTTGAGAAAGGCAGCAGACGGCAACTTTAAGCAGACGATATTACAGCAGAACAAGCGTTAGACATAATTGTCCTGTTCAGGGAACTGCGGCAAGGGTCGTTGTAAGGAGGGAGTCGTTGTTGGGAGGGTCGTTGTAGAGAGGGAACGCTGTATTTCTAAAATAAAAGTTCTAGGACTTTTGACTGAAGAAATATTGAAACGAGTGGCACAAAGTTTCGATCCTAGTCAAATGCCAATTATTTCGGCGTCTGATATGTATCAAAACTATTGTACTCGGGGTAAGGCGGTGCATGATTGGTTTAATTGGCTTTACCCCATATCCTTATTCTGGTTTTGAAGACAAGTAACCACGTAAAGCAGGTTGAATTAAAAAGGAATGCGCCTTTAAATATGTTATATTTACTAACCTAAATCTTATAAACAAAGAAACCGGGCTTTTGGGTGTCTGAAAATGCTCAAAACTGTTTGCAAGGGAAATAACTCTTTGAACAGACCCTCTTTAATTAAACAAAATAACTTCTTCCCCTTTACAGCTCCAGTGACATCATTAGTAAGTCACCAAAAAGGTCGTTTAACCCTTGGTGATCACATTTTTCGCGAGGTTCCCCTTCACCGCCATAATGTCGTCTGCTTCAATATTGTTTACTGCAAAATCGTTTTAAAGTTAGATTTAAGGCAGTATGAATGACGAAATTTCGAAACGAGTGGCAAATAGTTTGGATCCTGATCAGACGCCGCGTTACGTGGCGTCTGGTCAGGATCCAAACTATTTGCAAACGCGCTTTTTGGCGTCATTGAGATTGAAAGGGTTTATACTAAAACACGTACGTCCATTTATTCAATTACAAACAATTGGGACGAATTACTCGGATTGAACAGGCCCACAATTTGTTGCCATAGTGATAAAAGTGAGTTGTCTACATGTTCAAATACACGCCATTTCCTTCATGACAATGCATAGTCTGATCAGAGTCTACACTGTTTGTTCAGGACTGTACGCCTCAATACTTAGGATCATTACGGTTAGATAAGGATTTAATAAATACGAAAGACTCAAGCAGGAAACGTAACACAAACAATACACCACCTCTCAAGCAGAACACACACACACAGTCATACCACAACAAACACACACATTCACACACACGCAATACAATTCCTACATCTACACACTAAATAGAAAACAACACGCAAGACAAACATAAAGCAAAGTAAATATAGGAGCCCGCACAACAAGTGCACGCTCCTGCAGGAGGAATGATAACAATATTGATTAAATGAAACTGTTTGCAAACGCACTTTTTTGTACCATTGACAGTAAATGGGTTAGACTATTTTGTACTGGAGCCCGTTTCATAAAACTTCGTACGGCAAATGTTGTCGTAAGTCAGATTATTAAAGTCTCAATTATTATTTATATCTAATCCTGTCTTGTAACATATCTCTTTGGAATCGTCTTGAAAAGACGATTCCTAAGAGATGTGACAAGACATGATTAGATAGAAAAATCAGAAATTAGATTTATCACATAAACGTGCAAAATATAGAGGGCCGTAAAAATCGTATGGCCCACTGGGCATATATTTTATACTAATTTTCGAATCACCAAAATACTGTACTACTACGCCGACTGTAAATCAGTAAAGAGAATCTAGACAAACTTAGATCACCACTAGGTATTGAAACATTCCCAAGTGTCCTAGAAACATTATTCCGAGCAGTCCCACAAACTCAGGCTGCAAATCAGGCTGCATAGAGCTCTAGTATTAACAGTGATTCAGACTGTTTTTCAAATTCAGACGTTACAATGATAATGACGTCATGTTGCTCTAACGACGTTATTTTGAAAACGAAACTAGATTCTAAATGTCAACTGATCATTTTTAGTCAATTACAACCATTTTTAAATTAAATATTAATCTAAAATTGAATATGGTATCAGAGAAGTCTTTTCACAGCACATTGATGTTGATTTTCTTTATTTTAGTTTGATAGGTGTTTTTCATTACGGATGAATACAACCGAATTACGCCTATGGCGAATCGTTTCCTAAGAGCCGAGGGCAAAAGTGAAAGTAAGACCGTTCGGATTTTCGTGTCATTTTGGTGTTTATGTGATAAATAGGATATCAAATTCGTGTGTGTTCTGTCGTGAATTTATTGAACTCGTTGGATAAAATGATATGTTGCTCGCCTTGGCTCGCAACATATGATTTTATCCAACTCGTTCAATAAATTCACGACTGAACACACACTCATTCAATATCCTCTATTTATTTTAAAGTTATGACTTACGACCGTTTTTGTCGTACGAAGTTTTATTAAACGGGCCCTGATGTATTCCAGCATTTGTTCCGTCCGTAGGACATTGCCCCAGTGACTGGAAATTCAGGTACAAATCTTGCTACAGAGTTACGGGGCAGATTAACATCGGTAAATACAGAAGTGAGGTAAGATTAAATTCGTCTTTCTAGCTTTTGTAGACCCATAACGATTGTAATGTATTACTATAGTACTTGGTGCGTTGCTTGATTTGATTTAATCATATTGTATTGCAAATATCAGATATTATCTACATTTATCGACTTACATTTACACAGTTTTTACAGCATATATGTATACAAATTAACAATAGATTATAAGATATTGCAAACGGGTTGGGCCACAAGTTATACCAACATTAGGGAAGGCCCTTCCCTTGATGTCAATTTTAAGTACGTTATGATGTAATACAGAAGAAAATATTTTTTATCTTAGTTTACAAAAAGAAAAGAAAAATGAAAACTTAATTCGAGTATAAAGAGGAAAAGAAAATCCATGTGTCCTCCCCCACATGTGACCACCCCTCCAGATCCAACCAATTGTTATCTACATAATTCATGGATATTGGAAAAAGGTAAAGTGTTATGTTCCAAAACGTTTGGCTCGTTTAATAAATTTCTGAAACTCCATTAAGAGCAGCGAATTAAATTCGTGTATAAAGTCAGTGTTGCCAAATAGCACAGTATTAGTATTCAGTGTACGGAGGTGTGTGAGGTTTTTTTGTAGGAAGAGAAGACATTCATCAGCATACATTTGAAATTCAAAAATGAAATGTTCAGCGTCTTCTATATTAGAGCCGCATCTACAAGTAGGGCTTTCACGTAAATGATTATAGTATAGATCGAAAATAAGATCACTACAGTTGTTACGTATTCTACAGTGGTATACTGATAAACGCCTGTCACTCTCTACAAAAAGGACGGTACTTTAGGGGCTTTATAAAGTTCTTTAAGTCGAGACTTGAAAATTGCTAAAGATACAGATTCCCGTATGCTTAACGGGGTTTTATTCCACACGTCTATCGATGAAGGAACTGTTGAGTTGGATTATATTTCTGTTCTTCTAGGTATAGTAAATCAATCGTGCGAGTTTCGTAGTCTATACTGAGTAGTTTCACTAGCTGAAGTCGGAAAATGGCATTTACGTAACTAGGTAACATATTATTTACTCCTTTAAATATCAATACTACTTTTTGCAAATGTCTTCTATTTTCTAATGAGACCCATCCAATTCATTTAATTAGTTTGTTGATTGAAGTCTGTAACAACCCTAGCTGCTTCGTATTGTAATTTTTCTAAGCTTTCTTTTTTCATACATTGTGCACCAATCCCAAACAAAAGAAGCATATTCTAAAAAAAATCTGATGAAGTGTTTTTCTACTGATTTTGTACTTTAAAGTCCTCATTGACCGAATTATTTTGCTCGCTTTTAAAGTGATTTGGTTAATGTGTTCATGTCAAGTACCGTTTGAGCTAAGGGTTAAACCTAAATGTTTATGATTTTCAGTAAAATATAATGATGAATCCTGAAAAAATAATGTTTGGTCTGCCAGATTGTAAAAAGGAAAAGAACATGACCTCTGTTTTATTTGGGTTTAACTGGACTAAACATTGTTTCATCCATTCATATACTTTCTGTAGATCTGAGTTTATAGTGGCCCTAATTACAGCAATGTTATCAGATGAATGTGCTAAGAAACTATCGTCTGCAAATAAACGTCTAGTACTTAATAAATTGTCTGCAATATCATTTACAAAAATTAGAAACAGAAGAGGGCCAAGAACAAATCCTTGCGGAACTCCAGCATAAAGTGTTTGATATTCAGAGTAAGATGACCCGATAAAGACTCGTTGTTGTCTGTTTGATAGATAATCCGATAACCAGTTGTGGAGATGATCACATATTCCATATTGTTTAGTTTAAAAAGAAGTCCCTTAAACCATACTCTATCAAAGGCATTACTTATATCACAAAATACCATACATGTTGATTCTGTATCGTCGTAATCCTTACATATTTGATTATATATATCAACCAGTTGATATACAGTTGAAAGACCTGGTAGAAGCCAGATTGGTATTTATAAATAAGATTTTTAAATCTAAATGATTGCATATATACTTGAACACAACACGTTCCATAACTTTTCCAATGCAACTAATTAAGGAAATGTGTCGGTAATTACATGGAGAATCTTTCTCACCTTTCTTATAAAGCATGTTTCCAGCACTTAGGAAAATAATACTCTCTAATAGATCTATTTTAAATAAAATTGCCAAAGGTTTAAACACACAATTTACAGCTTCTTTTAACATTCTGTGACTTATACCATCGGGTCCAGTAGCTTTATGTATATCTAAATGCATTAGTACGTCCTGAATGTCTTGTTCTGTAATGTCGATTGTAGTGTATTCAATATCTAGTCAAATGGGAAATACTCTTGTATGCTTGTATTGGGTAAATTGTAGACTAGAGAATTATACTATACCGATGTTTGATCATGTGACGTGTGTTGCAAATGGCGGATAAACATGTGAACCTTAGATGGTGTCTGGTTGAATCCTTCCTATATAGATACGTTATATTAACCATCGGCGTCCTTACACTACATATTTGGCGACGAGAATAAACCAAGTATAGTATAAACCATGGGTGATCCCGCAATGTTGACCGATTTAACGGGAATTAGAAATTTTGACTCCAGTGGTGATCAAAACAGCGTGGGCATTCGGTGAACGAAATGGATTCGTTCGTTTGAACTATTTGCTGTTGGGAAAGGGGTAAAAGATCCCGAGCAGAAGAAAGCTTTGCTGCTTCATTGTGAAGGTGAGAATGTACAAGACATTTTCTTCACGTTGACAATTCCGGATCCTGCCGAGGATGAAGACGTTTACAGTGTTTGCACGAAAAAGTTGGATGATGAATTTGGCAGTCAAGTTAACGTACTATATGAACAATCTCTGTTCCGGGAAATGGGACAAAAGGAAAATGAGACTATAGATCAGTACATTGTCAGGCTGCAAGAAAGAGGTAAACTTTGTGAATTTGTCGATTTGAATGAAATGATAAGGGATCAAATCAATGAAAAATGTCAGTCCACTAGATTACGCAGAAAGTTGCTTGAATAGAAAGATCTTAAGCTTGACAAGTTAAGGGAAATCGCCCAAGCTCAAGAAATGTCACAAACCCAGGATGAATCTATGGAAAAACTTTCAAGTAACTTTGCAAATAGCATTAAGTTCAACCCGGAAAGCAACCCTGGAAAGGTGACAGACCACCGTTTCGGAGAAGATCTGTTAAGTGTTTCGCATGTGGTTACGAGGGACACACACATAAAGACGACAGATGACCTGCTAAAACGCGAAAATGCCGTAAATGCTCAAATATTGCTCATTTTGAAAAATGTTGCAAAACCAAAGATAAATATAAAGGCAAGCGCAAGTTTAAGACAGACCGAGTACGTGCCGGTAAAACGAGATCTGAATCGGAGGAGAGTGACTCAAAAGAATACACGTTTACGGTAACCAGTAGTAAAGGGGGGGAGCAATGGTAAATTTTACAGTGGGTGGTGTTAAGGTAAACTCGGAAGAAGTTATACGGGTACGGAAACCCAAACCCGTTTTACGTCATAGGTTGTTTTGATGCCGTGGTAGTTGCGAACAATGCTGAATGTAAAGCAGAGTTTATTGTGATCCAGGAAGAGGGTGAATCTCTGTTAGGTAACGAAACAGCGACCAAGCTGAGACTTTTAAAAATAAGGGTTTCCGAGCAATTTCACGCGGTTACGTCATCGAAAGATGATATTACGAAGAATTTTCCGGAGTGTTTCGAAGTTATTGGAAAGCTTAAAGACTTTCAACTTAAGACAACGATTAATAAAGACGTTACACCAGTTGTACAACCTTTGCGAAGAGTGCCGTACCACTTGCGTGAAAAGCTTGACAAAAAGCTGGATGAACTTTTAGATATGGGCATTATCGAGAAAGTTGACAGCCCAAGTTCGTGGATTTCGTCCGTTGTCGTCATTCCGAAGACGAACGGTGGCATAAGACTATGCATAGACATGCGCGTGGCGAATGAGGCTGTAAATCGTGAACCATACACGATTCGAACGGTGGATGAAGTGCTACAAGATTTTAACAATGGGAAAGTTTTCAGTAAACTTGACATTAAATGGGCATACCACCAAATTGAACTCGAGCCGAAGTCCAGAGAAATAACGACTTTTATGACACATCGCGGCTTATTTCGATACAAGCGTCTTTTGTTCGGAGTTAGCTGTGCTGCTGAGATGTATAATAAACTGATACACCAAGCGCTTGAAGGCTGTGAGGGAATGCATAGCATTCGTACACGGATCATCGGTAGAGGAGCATGACGCGCGGTTAGAAAAGGTAATGATAAGAATTCGAGACAAGACAAAGGACTAACATTGAACGCGGCAAAGTGCCAAATCGGAAATAACCATATTGAATTTATGGGTCACATACTGTCAGACCATGCTATTAGTCTGTCTGGATCAAAGGCAGATGACGTGATAGCTGCGCGAAGACCAGAAACGCCTGCGGAGGTGCGAAGTTTTCTGGGACTTTTCAATTTCAGCGCTAGGTTTATCCGAATTTAGCAACTATCGCAGAACCGCTGCGAAAACTGACAAAGAAATCCGTCGCGTTTGAATGGGGCGATGAACAAGAAAATGCCTTTACGCGATTGAAAAATGCACTCGCGAATGCAAAGACTCTGGGGTATTACGATACCCACGCCAGAACCCAAGTCATTGCTGATGCTTCCCCAGTCGAGCTGGGTGGAGTGTTGGTCCAGAAACAATGCGGTGAATATCGTGTAATTATGTACGTGAGTCGCAGTTTAACAGATGTGGAACGCAGGTATTCGCAAACGGAAAAAGAAGCGTTGGGCCTAGTATGGGCGTGTGAACGGTTTGCAATGTACCTTCAAGGTACTTCCTTTGAACTAGTTACAGACAATAAACCACTCCAATGTATGTTTTAAACGAGGTCGAAACCGTGCGCACGAATTGAGCGATGGGTTTTGCGGTTGTAGTCATTTAAATTCACTGTTAAATACATTCAAGGACCGCAAAATATCGCAGATTCTTTATCAAGGCTAGTCAATGAGGACAAAGATAGAAACACCAAAGAGAATAAAACCGAACAATATTTATATAGACTCTGTCAAGAAGCGACACCGGTGGCGATGACCACCAGAGAAATTGAGAGACAATCAGAGAAAGACAGTGATTTAACTGAAGTACGATAGTGTTTGAGTACTGGAAGGTGGCACCAGTTATCATGTAACAGCTTACCTGTACGTAATGAAATCAGTTGTTTGGGAAAACTCCTACTTCGTGGTACACGAATAATAATTCCACAAACACTAACAGACAAAGTATTAGCACTGGCACATGAGGGAAATCCAGGCGTAGTCGTGATGAAACAGAGGTTGCGATCCAAAGTTTGGTGGCCAGGGATCGACAAACAAGCGGAAGCATGGTGTAATACTTGTCATGGGTGTCAGTGGGTATCAAAACCCATGAATCCAGAACCGTTGACTAAGACCGAGTTACCAGCTGGACCGTGGAACTGCTTGGCGGCAGATTATTTCTCTTTGTTGTGGTTAACTATCATTCCCGATGGATCGAAGTTATTGTGACAAAGTCAACTACTGCAGAGAAGACTATTGACATGTTAAATCAGATCTTTGCAACGCATGGTCTACCCGTACCATTACAAACAGACAATGGACCTCAGTTCGTGAGCGACCAATTTTGACCAGTTCATGGAAGAGCTAGGGGTAAACCACCACCGTATGACGCCTCTCTATCCGCAAGCTAATGGAGAGATGGAACGGCAAAATAGCTCATTGCTTAAACGCATTCGCATAGCACATGCAGAAGGTAAAAACTGGAAACAGGAACTACAAACGTATCTCTTGATGTACAGATCAACAGCTCATACAGTGACCGGTGTGAGCCCAACAGAAGCGCTATTCGGAGAAAGTTGCGAACAAAACTACCGAATTTGTGCGAATATCATGCGACATTTTTAGAAAT
This sequence comes from Gari tellinella, assembly GCA_922989275.2. Lineage (NCBI taxonomy): Eukaryota > Metazoa > Mollusca > Bivalvia > Cardiida > Psammobiidae > Gari > Gari tellinella. The sequence continues at coordinate 16,738,578 of OV277865.1, forward strand.
GCGCGACAGAGACGCAGGACAGAAAGAAAAAGGGAAAGTGTATACAGACAAGAAGAGAAAAGCGACCGAAAATGATCTGCAAGAAGGTGATTTAGTGTTGGTGAAGCAAAGTCGCGATAATACAAATTTCAATACAAAGCCAATGGTAGTGGTAGAAAAGAATAAAAATAGTGTTGTGATAGAGTCAGATGAAAAAGTCAGATATAAGAGAAATGTCACACATCTGGGGCCCGTTTCATAAAACTTCTTACGACAAATGTTATCGTAAGTCAAAACTTTAAAATACAATTAAATTGTGATTTCTCTATCTAATCCTGTCTTGTGACATCTTTTTCGAATCGTCTTGAAAAGACGATTCCAAAAAGATGTCACAAGACAGGATTAGATGGAGAAATAAATAGTTATTGAGACTTTTATAATTTGACTTACGACAGCATTTGTCGTAAGAAGTTTTATGAAACGGGCCCCTGAAGAAATTCAATGAAAGGAAGAATGAGCATGAGTTAGTGTTAAGTCAGAAGGTGAAAAGCAATGAAAAGAGTGAAAATAATGAAAAGTGTGAAAATGATGATAAAAGTGAGAGGTTAAATGTTGAATTAGATAGTAGGGTAAAGGCAAATGAGGAAAGTGAATCAGAAATAGAGGTACAAGAAGGTGATGAGAAATTACCAGACAAAAGCGTAGAGTCAAGGCCAATACGTGTGAGAAAAATGACAGAAAAGTTCAAAGATTATAAGCTCTACAAGTGAAATGTGATCGTATAGAGCATGACTTGGTAAACGTAGTTTTGTGTGTGCATACCAAATTTGATACCTGCATCAAAACTGAAATTACAGTGTCAAATCAGAATTGATACATGTTTCCAATTTGACGAGAAAAGTTGCAAGACTTTTTAGTCAAGTTACTGTTTTGAAACTCTAGTTAAGAAGTTAATAGTTAGATATATTATAGTTTGTCAAGACGTTCGGTTACCCTAACCCTAATGCTAGAGCCCAAAGCTTGATATGTGTTTTTATCGGGCGTTCTATGAGGCGACAGTGTCTTTAGCTGGACACTAGTTAAGCATGAACAATATATACAGACTACAGTATATGAAATATATAAGAATTTTCCTTGGGCTATCTTGCCTAATGATTGAGCATGAAACTACATTAAAAACTATACAAAATGGATGAAACTAACTAAAAGTGGATGAGCTACTTTGCCTACAAAACCAAAAACTAATAAACAATATCCCCGTACTCTCAGACTGTTTGAGCACGGTGCAGGCTGGACCGTTAACCGATGTATGCTCAGCGTTACTTCTGCTGAGCTACACTATGATGAACTGATGCTGAGCGCTATTGCTCAGCGTTGGTGTAGCTGATGATACACTGTGGCACCAGCACTTGTCTCAAGAAGACTGCTCGGCGTTGTTGAACCTGTGATGAGATATAGTCTCGAACCAATTGCTCAGCGTTGTCCCTGATGAACTATCAAACCTTGTTCCACTACAGTTCTATAACGTCAATGTTCCAGCTTGTCATGGAACCTCTATGGCGTATCGTCGATCTGTAGCAAACTTTCTCTCTTTAATAATAACTGTTTTCGGTCCCAGACAAATCTCAATGATCTGAAAGCAACGTACTAACGAGCTATCATCAAAAGAAAGCTATCCCGTTAATAGCTTGTGGAGAGAGTTGTCGTGTGAACGAATTAGCAATCTCCCTGTGTTCAATATCTCTACAGGTTATATTCACCGACCGTCTAACATTGAACAGTTCTTTCAATATGCATAAATTAGTCTAAATAGTTGATTATTCCTAATAATTAAGAAAATGCAAACTTTACTTTTACACCAGCAAGTTATAAACTTTGATTATGTTTAAAATGTCCAGTACAGAAAAATAATGACTTTAAAGCTTATTTGAGAGATAATACACAAAATTCAGCTTTTGCTATACAGTCAGCACAAAGCGTAGACAATTACATTAGGCAAAGAACAAAAACGTACAATGTGCGTTATCTTCGCACTGTCTCTATATAAATCAACTGGCAATATACACATATGATCAAGAGGCTTCATAACTACACAAAGATTATTTCTGACAATAGCCCCTTTCTCAAGAAAACACTTTAAGTTTTTCTAACTACAAAATAATCTGTACAAAAGTGTGCTGAGCTTATTGTCTACTCAGATAATCAGCACACATGTTCTCAGAGCCTTTGATTGCTTCAACTCTGAACTGGTAGGTTTGCAAGAACAATGCCCATCGCATTATTCTGCCACTCTCTATCTTACACTTCTGTATGTAAGATAAAGGGGTATGGTCTGTCTGTAGAACAAACTTTGTCCCATACAAGTACTTTTGGAATTTTTTGATTCCAAACACTATTGCTAAGCACTCTCTCTCAATCACAGAGTAGTTCTTCTCTCGCTGGAGAAGCTTTTTGCTCGCATACGCCAATGGGAATATGCCATCTTCAAACTGTTGCAGCAATGCTGCTCCAACTCCGCTATCAGAAGCATCAGTTTGGAGAATAAACGGCTTTGTGAAGTCTGGCAGTCGCAAAATTGGTGACCTTGTGAGCATGTCTTTCAACGTTTTGAAAGCTTGCTCGTGCTCTGCCAGCCATATCACGTTGATTGGGCGACCTTTCTTTGTAAGGTCCGTCAGTGGAGCCGCTACATCAGCAAAAGCTGGTATGAACTTTCTATAGTACCCAGCTAACCCTAAAAAAGCACGAACTTGCTTCTTGGTCTTGGGTTGCTCGGCCAACTTGATCTTTTCAAGCTTCTCCTCTTCCATCTGTATTACACCGTTCCCAACAACATGGCCCGTGAATGCAATATTCTCAAAACCAATCAAACACTTTGATGGTTTGAGAGTCAGACCAGCCTGTCTTACTCGGCTGAAAACATCCCGCAGCATGGTCAAATGTTGGTCCCATAACTGCGTGTGACCAAGGATGTCATCAGCGTAGTTGTCCGCATCTTTGCAGTTGCGCAACAACTTTCTCATCATTCGATTGAAAGTGCTACCCGAGTTGACCATGCCAAACGGCATTTTCCTGAATTGGTAGCTCCCATCTGAGGTTGAGAAAGCAGTTAAATGCTTCGACTTGTCTTCAACCGGTATTTGCCAATAGCCTTTACTCAGGTCTATCTTTGTGAAGTACTTGTCTTCCTTCAACTTTGACATGATGTCTTCCACATTACCCATGGGCTCTGTATCAAACTTTGTGATCATGTTCAGTCTCCTGAAGTCGATACAGAATCTGTTTGACCCATCTTTCTTCTTGATCATCACAAAAGGTGAATTGTAGTCAGATAACGCTGGTTCAATCACCTTTGCGTCGAGCATTTTCTGAATCTCTGCTTCAATTTCACCCCGTTTAGCATATGGTATGGGGTATTGACGAACCCGTACTGGAGTCTTCGACGTCAATTCAATTTTGTGCTCGGCCAGCGTCGTGGTACCCGGTATCTCGGTGAAAATATCCTGAAACTCTTCGAGCAAATTCACCACGTCTCGGCGTTGTTCAGATGATAAGCTATCTGATATCTTGACATCTTTATATGTCTCGTCGCTTTTCAAACAAGCTAAGTCCAGCAAGCTTTCATCATCGACAACGCCATAGTCTTCACTGTGTTCGGCCTCTATTATCGCCATCCCAGCAACAACGCTGTCTTGCCGTTCTTCATATTTCTTCAATAGGTTGATGTGATACTTCCCTATCTTGTCACCAACTTTAACTCGAAAGTCCATCCTGTTTACCTTTTCTACCACCTCGAATGGTCCTTTCCACTGCAGCATGAGCTTGTTGCGGGAAGTTGGTAACAACAACAAAACTTTGTCTCCCTTCTCAAGGTTTCTGTTCCTGGCTGCCTTATCATAATGATGCTTGTATGTAACCTGCGCTTCAGCCATACTATCTCTAGCAATCTGACATGTATCCTCCAGCCTATTTTGAAGACCAAGCACATATTGGTATGTGTTCATGACCTCAGGCGTTTCTTTCTCTGTCCACAGCTCTTTCAGTATTTGCATGGGACCTCGAACTGTGCGTCCATACATTAGCTCGAACGGCGCAAACCCTGTTGATGCCTGTGGAACTTCTCTGTATGCGAAGAGAACAGCGGACAAGTATCTGTCCCAGTCTTTCGGCCGTTCCTGACACATTTTCTTCAGCATACTTTTCAGAACCCGTTCATCCTCTCACATAGCCCATTACATTTTGGGTTATATGGGGTAGTGAAGAATTGCTTCAGCGATATGAGTCTACAGACTTCCCCCATGAGCTCAGACGTGAATTGACTTCCTTTATCGCTCAAAATTTCTGTTGGAAATCCAACACGTGAAAATACGTCGAGCAACGCCTCGGCTACCCGTTCTGTCTCTATCCTAGGCAATGCTACAGCCTCAGGATATCTTGTGGCATAGTCTACCACTGTCAAAATGTATCTGTTTCCTTTACCAGATACTGGTGTGATGGGACCTATCAAATCGACCGCTACTCGATGAAATGGTGTATCTATGATCGGCATTTCACCAAGGGGCACCTTTGTGACCCGTCCTTTTGGTATGGTCTTCTGACAAACATCACATGATCTGCAGAATCTCGTAACATCACTAGTTATTCCCGGCCAGTGGAAACTTGTAGTGATTCTGTCGATGGTCTTCTTTGCTGACAAATGACCACCCACAATAGATTCATGAGCCAAGCTCATCACACGCTTTCTAAATTGTGTTGGAACAACTATTTGTTTCGTCTCTGTTGAGCCCTGTCCCTTGACTTGCTCGAACACTCTATACAAAACATCTTTCTTCACTGTGTAATGGTACTTATTACCACCTTTGGTCTCGAGCTTGCTCGAACTCTCAGCATATGACCATAACTTCTTCAAAGACTCATCGTCTTTCTGTGCCCTCTGAAGCACATCAACGTCAACCTCATCTAAAGGTTGACTAGGCACGTTCAGCGCTCTTTTAGGTTTCATCTCTTTAGCAGCTTGAGCCCGTGTGACAACTGCTGCAGCCACACTAGTTTGACCATGTCCTTCGGACTTACTCTGCTCAAGCCATCTTGGGTCTGGAGCATCTGATACTCCATCTACATTGCCCAAGACTAAATCGCAGATGAGTGAGCTCAACACCATTGCTTCTATGCTTCCTTTGTAATATGGTGTATCAACCTCTATCAAAGCTGCTGGAACTATCTTGGCCTGGCAATCGATAGTGATCATCACATATCTCTTGTCCAGCATTTGGCTATCCTCGACCAAGTCTTTCCGAACTGCGGCTAACTCACAGCCGGTATCTCTTAAAACTTTCACCTCTTTGGTCCCTACATAGCCTTTCTGCAACTTCAAATTTCTCTCGCCCTCTAGCGTATCTACGGTACATCCACCAGCAATGATGGACACCGACTCTCCGTTGGCAAGCTGAAGTTCGCCGTCTTGTATACACTCTTGTATATGACTTTTGTTCATGGAAACAGACATGCACAGAGCTGAAATCTTGTTTCCATCCGAACCTTTGTTCTTAGACCTGTCTTCGAACTTCCGATCTCTCTGAGATTGTCGACCATCCGTATGTCCCTGACTTCCATGGTCTTGATAGCAGACTGCTGCCCCGCTAATCTTTCTCGGGTTTGAATTCTGTCTGCAGTCTCGTGCAAAATGACCTTCTTTCCTGCATAAGAAACAAACCTTCTTCTGGGCATCAGGTCTGGGCACTGTGTTCGACCTATAGTTCGGTGCTATATGAGGTCTCGGCGGTTGCCTGTTAGGTGCTGGACCGCTTGTTCTGGCTGTCCTGTTAGACACTATGGACCCACCATGAGCCTCAATGTATTGCTCAGCTAGATGAACAACTTCTTCCCTGGAGCTCGGCATCCTTTCTTTCAAAAACAATGCTAGCTCCGGCGAACATGTTTTGATAAACTGTTCCCGGACTATCAAGTCCATCAGCCCTTCAAATGTTTCTTCTATCTCGGCCATTTCTGACCATCTACAGAAATAACGAACTATACGAGCCATAAACTGAAATACAGTTTCCCCTTGCTCAGGCTTGCTATCCCGAAACTTAGTTCGGAACCCTTCTTCTGTCAACTGATACCGTTTGAGCACTGCCTTCTTCAGCGCTTTGTAATCATCAGCTTGCTCAGGCGGCATGCTGGTGTATACTAACAGACATTTGCCTGTCAATAATGAGCTCAGACTAACTGCCCATGTCTTCTCATGCCATCCCTGGCTCTTGGCAAAACGCTCAAAACGTTCGATGTATGCGTCCATATCATCCTTGTTCTCTTCGAACTTCGGCAACTTTGGTCTGAGCGACTTGCTCGTAGTCTCATGCTTCAAAGTTCCGGCCTCAGCTCGAAGTTTCATCAACTCTAGCTCCCGCTCTTGCTCTTCTCGTTTGTACGCGGCCTCTTTGTCTTTGAGCTGTATCTCAAGCTTGAGTCGCTCATCTTCGTTCTTGTGTTTTCGTTCTTCTCGCTCAACCTCCAACCTCCGACGTTCAGCTTCTCGCTCAACCTCTAACCTACGGCGTTCGTCTTCATCCCTACGCTTCTGTTCGTCTCTCTCAACCTCCAACTTTCGACGTTCGTCCTCATCTCTGCGCTTCTGCTCAGCGCTCTCTAACTCTTGTCTACGACGTTCATCTTCACGTCTCAGCATACGTTCTTCTCTATCAAGAACATCCCGTTCTTTCTTCTCAATATATGTCATGAGCTCCGAGCCACTCAAGCCCATCAGTTTACCAGCCTCTATCCACTTGTCATGATCCATCATGAAAACTAATGATCAAACCTTAATAGTTCCAACCGTATAAACCTCCTAAGAACTATCCCGGACGAGCCCCCAAATTGTCAAGACGTTCGGTTACCCTAACCCTAATGCTAGAGCCCAAAGCTTGATATGTGTTTTTATCGGGCGTTCTATGAGGCGACAGTGTCTTTAGCTGGACACTAGTTGAGCATGAACAATATATACAGACTACAGTATATGAAATATATAAGAATTTTCCTTGGGCTATCTTGCCTAATGATTGAGCATGAAACTACATTAAAAACTATACAAAATGGATGAAACTAACTAAAAGTGGATGAGCTACTTTGCCTACAAAACCAAAAACTAATAAACAATATCCCCGTACTCTCAGACTGTTTGAGCACGGTGCAGGCTGGACCGTTAACCGATGTATGCTCAGCGTTACTTCTGCTGAGCTACACTATGATGAACTGATGCTGAGCGCTATTGCTCAGCGTTGGTGTAGCTGATGATACACTGTGGCACCAGCACTTGTCTCAAGAAGACTGCTCGGCGTTGTTGAACCTGTGATGAGATATAGTCTCGAACCAATTGCTCAGCGTTGTCCCTGATGAACTATCAAACCTTGTTCCACTACAGTTCTATAACGTCAATGTTCCAGCTTGTCATGGAACCTCTATGGCGTATCGTCGATCTGTAGCAAACTTTCTCTCTTTAAGGTTCATGTAATGTCCCTGTACGAGAAAGAAATACCCAAATTTGAAAAGTTGCATTACTCAATAACTATACCACATTGGCTAAAAATATTTGCACACAGTATAAATAATTAGTCAATGAAAATGAGCATGCCTAAATTTTCATTAATATAAGTGTACTTGTGATGTCAGAAGATCCAAAAGTAACGAACATGGAGTGAAATAGCCTCTTCAGCAGAATATATCAAACCACTTAATGGCACGTATTTTTGGAAATCTGGTAGAATACATACAAAGAACCCATTACATACTGGGTACTCCTACACAGAATGTCTTACAAAAGTCAGAAAAAACCCTTGTAATTGGCCCTTAGAATACCCCATGCTTGATTCAAGGGCAGCCATTTGCATTTTACAAATTTGTAGAAGTTTGCCAACATTTAAAGTCCATTTACTCCAAATCTACAAAACCGATTGACAATTGTTATATACGTGCGGACAGAGAAAAGAACAAGCAATATGATTGATGGAATGTCACTCACCCGAATCACTGCAGTTAGACAATGTATCCGTTCAATTATATCCAGGTCAAAGAAATATGTAATTTGTCCAACACCTCGACTTTTCCGATTAATCCGCATTTTCTCATTTTTTAATATCCATATTTTCAACTTTTATTTCAGTACACTATTGTTGTTTGATACATAAACAATAAAATAAGTACATTGCGCATTACTTTCGATCATAAATTCCTCCGACTGTCACGATTCTTAAGCGGATTACTTGTCGGGAAAGTAATTTCGTCCCTGTACAGCTGACCTTTGTTTCAGGAAAATCAAGAGTCTGTCCCTTTAAATCACCTTTTTACACCCATTCAAGTATTCCACATCTTTCCGGCTATTGTAATGTTGATTAATATTTCACTTTGCATTGCGATCTCTATTATATAAAGCGTACGTTGTTGTGAAACTATTCAAGCCTTTGGCAGGTACAGGGTTAGATTCTCATGTATATACTATTGCACGATTTGGACAAGGCTTTCTATGGTGTCCTAGTAGGGACACAACCGACGATTTCGTTGGGCAGATACACACAATTCCTTTTTTTCCTTACTACTTTTTTCACGTATATTCTGCTTCTGCATTTCACACATACACACACATTAAAATACTGTAATAGTTCATAAGTATAATTATGCAACTACCACCCTGATAGCCTTACTTCAGTAGTTGTAAGAATTTAAAAACAATCATAAGGGCACAGATATTTGGAAATTTAGTCAGAAACAATCATATAATAGTTTATCTGATGCTCAATTTGGTTTTCGTTCTAGGGGATCCTGCGTTTTACAGTTAATTGAATACATAGATGATTAGTCACATTACATTGAGGGTGATAGAATTTGGGAAAATATATTGTATATTTAGATTTTGTCAAAGCTTTTGAGAGCATAGTACATTAACGTTTTCTCGCAAAGTATCAATATTTGGTATCAGAGGGCCAGTTTTGTCATGGAAACGTGACTTTTTACTGGACGTAGGCAATATGTATCTGTGAAAGGACCCTGGTCTTTTTCGTGGAAAGACATTTTAAGTAGGATACCCCAGGGAAGTGTCCTGGGATCCATATTATTCATATGTTTATAATAGATGATCCCCTACCCCTGAAGTTATACGTTTTATTGTGAAATTATTCGCTTATGGTACCAAACTATACAACAAAGACATTAAAATTGATATTATCCAGCACGACTTAGATGCCTTACACTTAGTCAAAGTGGCTGTTGCGTTTTAATGTGAAAAATTACAGAACCATACACTTTGGAAGGGACAACCAATATTACCAGTATACTTTGAATTTTGAGTCTTCTAGTGAAAAGGGGGATTTAGGGGTAATATTTTAACAGGATTAAAAAGTAAGCAGTCATATAGCTGAAAAAGATAACAAATCCAACAGTGTATTATCCTTAATAATCAGAATGTATGATTACATTGCGAAAAGCTATTTCATAATTTTGTACAAAGCACTCGTCAGGTCAATATGGAGACACTATTATCATGTATTATGGTATCTATTCTTAAAAGAAGTGTTTAAAAATTATGTAAGCCTACCAATAAGCGTCTCCTCGATTGTCAACCTTACATGTACCGAACGATTGGTTTTCAAAAATTGCTTGGTCATCGACGAAGCCGTGGTGACATGATACAATGTTGAAAATTATTTTAAGAAATGGAGGATATACATATAGAAAGATTTTACCTTAAAACTATTTTTTGAATTAAAAAAACATCATTTTAAGTTTACAACACTTTTCACAGAGAATTATGAACAACCGGATCTCACTTCAGTTTAGAATTAAAAATAATAAATTGTGTTGATACATTTATATGCCGGATGAATCATATTTGTAATCGAAGCTTCAATGTCATAGTCATGTGTTTGTGTACTTCATTGGATTAAAATCAAATACTGCATACTGTTTAATGAATAATTCAGTTGAGAGGGGTCGAAATGGAATATTCTTAATAATTAGAATGACCATACAGCATCTGGAAACAAACATTTACTTGATGCGCATTTAAAGTGATGTTAAAAAAGCACTAGTAACCACTGTTCCCTCCATTTTACGGATACATAGCAGAATACGCCCCCCTCATTGATTTTACGTAACGTTTCAAAAACGTTGCCATTCCGAACAAAATGCACTTGGGAGGTCATTATGGTATAAATTTGATGATGTGACCCGACCTTGTTATCAAATACATCCGATATGTGTTCTATGGGGCTCATGTCCGAGGATAAAACAGGCCAAGGCAGGACGTTAATGTATTTTTAGCAAGAAAGTGTGTGGTGATACGCGCCGTGTGATGCTTTATACATGTATTGTCAAGCTGAAAATGCCAGGTCCTTCCTTTCTTTTGCATGAATCGAATCACTGTGCTATTTAAAACATTGATGTAACGCTGAGCGTTGGCATTTTATTGAATAATAACCAAGTCAATTTCCAGAGTTCCCATTTTCCCAACCCAGACCATAGCGCTGCCACCACCCATTATGTCTCTCTCAAACATATCGTTCTCCACGGTCACTCCTCCTTTTTGCGCATTGAGGCGAGCGGACCGTGGCGAGAGATTCTCTTGCCTTCGCGGTAATGAATGTAGCGCTGTTTACAGTGGAACACCTGTATCTGCGCACGTGCAAAGTAAGGAAGACGTTGGTAAGCTTAGACGCATAAAGAGACCTGGGATTTGAATAGCAATTGTGTAATCGTTATACGCAATGAAGTCATTATAATCATGTATATATCTTGCAACATGCGTTAAAACACAGTTATAGAAGAATTCTAGGAAGAGGATGGGCTTATAAAGAAGCAGATCCTCCCGCGAGAGCCCAACAACGATTCTCAGTGTATTCTCAAGGTATAATTCAGTTAAAAAAAGACGAAAAAAATAATACAGTCTGCATATTTATACATGTAATAATGTTTGACAGAGGCTCGTGTTGCCCACCATACTTTGGAAAAAATAAGTAGTCCCCCATGGAAAAATAGTGTTGTCCTTGAAAATTGTCAAATATTCTATGACTTCTTCTGTTGTTATTTGAGTGGATTTCGTCAGGATTTTGGTCCTACTACCTCATGTAAAGCATATTCTTCAAGATAGAGGAAGGATTTGTTGAATTTCAGTACAGAAAATTTGCTTCACATTTTGGTGCAAATCCAAACATATTGTTCAAAATCAAGATACACAGATTTTCCTTTCAAATTGTAAGCTATCTCATAAGCTTGTTCATTTCAATACGAACATTTTGATATGAAATTATGCAAGATTGTTCCATAAATGACCAAACAATCACCTTTCAAACATGCACCAAAAAACACTTTACAAGAACCTTAATAATAACTGTTTTCGGTCCCAGACAAATCTCAATGATCTGAAAGCAACGTACTAACGAGCTATCATCCCGTTAATAGCTTGTGGAGAGAGTTGTCGTGTGAACGAATTAGCAATCTCCCTGTGTTCAATATCTCTACAGGTTATATTCACCGACCGTCTAACATTGAATAGTTCTTTCAATATGTATAAATTAGTCTAAATAGTTGATTATTCCTAATAATTAAGAAAATGCAAACTTTACTTTTACACCAGCAAGTTATAAACTTTGATTATGTTTAAAATGTCCAGTACAGAAAAATAATGACTTTAAAGCTTATTTGAGAGATAATACACAAAATTCAGCTTTTGCTATACAGTCAGCACAAAGCGTAGACAATTACATTAGGCAAAGAACAAAAACGTACAATGTGCGTTATCTTCGCACTGTCTCTATATAAATCAACTGGCAATATACACATATGATCAAGAGGCTTCATAACTACACAAAGATTATTTCTGACATAGTTCTATAAACAAGGTTCATTATAAGTATCAGTAAATAGGACAAAGGTAAAGTACAGACTGGAAAAGTAAAAAACTGATTAAAAACTGATGGGTATTAAAGATTGATTGAGGACTATAAACAGGACAAGTAGTAATTGCATATCATCATGTCATATGATATTATTTACAGACATATATTTGGTGATTTACATTTGTTATCTACTGACTATCTGGCTGTTTTGGTGTATTAATCTTTAATTAATTTAACTAATTCTACTTAGTTATTTTCTAAAAGAAGGAAAGAGAATGTAGTGTATTCAATATCTAGTCAAATCGGAAATACTCTTTATGCTTGTATTGGGTTAATTGTAGACTCGAAAATTATACTATACCGATATTTGATCATGTCACGTGTGTTACAAATGGCGAATAAACATGTGAACCTTAGATGGTGTCTGTTTGAATCCTTCCTGTATAGAAACGTTATATTAACCATCGGCGTCCTTACAGTACATCGATGTTGTCCAGTCTAGCATTTGTCTTGTAGTTAAAGTCGGGTAAAGCAGAGTAAGAGTCATCAATTGTATATATTGACGCAAAATAGTTATTTAAAGTATCAGCTTTCTCGAAATCTGCGTATGAAAAGTCTTGTCTATTGTTATTAAAAAGAGGAGGAATCATAGTATTGCTACTCGAATTTTCTTTGACGAGCATTTTCACAATTTTCCAATACTGTCTAGGTTTATTAACATTAATATCTGAAATAAAGTATTTCAAATTATTATCTGTCGCACTTTTGTGCTCGTTTTTGCTCTCAGCTTTTTACTTATACTCTTTTTAAGGCAGATCTTAGGCTTATGTCACGATCAGCAGCTTTCTCACAGGCTCTTAATTTTAATGAAATCTATCTCTGAGGAATGAAAATGGATCAGGTGCCAAAAAACTTGACATCTGATCCAAGTTCATGACTTTTTGTGATCCAAATTACGTGTGTAGAGGTCATATACCCAGATCGGGCTCCGACGTACCTGCCGTGAGCCCGATCTGGGTGTATACGTTACGCGGCGTCTGATCTGGATTCAAACTGTTTGCAGATGTAAGCCAATTTCCCTCCCTGTAACGACTCCCTCTGAACAACGCACACAATATTTGTCTCCCATTGGGAGAGGGAGCGCTGTATTGATAAAGTGTTATTACTTTTTGAGCTGCCCTTGTCTCAATTATGACGCAATCCGCCTGACCGTCTTCGGTAATACTTTTTGTTTTGCTATATCCAATATTTCGTTAAATCCAACGTCATAAGAGAGTTTCAATGATTTAGTTTCCTACATTTTGAAGGTACTTACATAATATGTGTTATTCTGTCTCGATTAAACGTAAGCGAAACGCAAGCTTATCGCAATAAAGAAATATTAGATTTACAAATTCTTGGAATTTCTTACGATTTGTTTTAGTCTGAGTGAAATAAAGTGTGGATAGCCCGGCGTCTGATCTTGCTCGACATTGTAAGCAATTTATATAAGTGTCTTATAAGTACTCTGTGTTCAGTCTTACTTTAATTCAAATAATAAATGAATTCACTAATTTATTCCATGTAAAGGGGAAATTACAGCAGTGAAACCAAGTTGAGAACTTTGTTAATATGGACTGGCATTCAGTTGTCCTATACATGTATATAGAACAACTATAACACTGAGCAATGGCCAGTGGAGCTTCTGTATAATAAATATACATTACCAGTTGACAGTGTGATACAGAGTGATGTATTTAGCTCGAGACGATTTTGGCGGAAATAGCCGATCTGACGAGCGCCTTGGCGCGAGTCTGATCGGTTGTTTCCGCCAAAAACGTCGAGAGCTAAATGCAACACTCTGTAGCACACTGCCAACTGGTGATGTGTTTATCATATGCCTTGAATACACACCAGAAACAACTAAATAGTTGTTTAAATCATTTTATAGCCAAAATTTATTAGTCCAAGATTATTTGTTTGCCACAGTGAATAACGCGGCACTTGTACACGTACGTAAATCACAGGGCCCCGACACGATTGCTTTTTGAGGAGAAAAAATCTTCAGAAGGTATATATATAGAGACAAGGGGTACAACTTATTGTCAGTATATTCTCACCCTATCACGACAAAACCGGACATATCATGAATAAATATCTATGAACCGAAACATTTGTTGCATTTCTGTCTTGCTTATATAACATCCTTTCTTAAAAACATAACAATAAACCAACTGTAAGCATGCACTTGCAACAGCAATTGCGTCTACTCACTGAAATCACCGATTGTTTGAAAACGGGACATGGGTTCGTACATAGCCGACACAGCATTGACAACTACTGTACGCTTGTTTAGGCGGTAATATCGAGCTTAACAGTCATACAGTTCCGTAGATATCCATTTGTGACACCGATCAAAGTTGATATATAATCATATCATTGCAATACCAACAACAAATTTCCATGTTTCATCAGCAGTAAAGCTATTCTTGTACATGTAAGCTTTTTTTAGAACGGCAATGATTTGAGAAGAAATCAGCTTTGAACGATGTCAAAAATACATATCTATGGAACTGTACGACTGTCATGCTCGATATTACCGCTTAAACAAGCGTATAAAAGTGGTCAGTGACTGTAATGCTCGATATTACCGCCTAAACAAGCGTACAGTAGTGATGAATGTCGGCTATGAACGAACCCCTGTCATATTTTCCAAAAATCGGTGATTTCAGTGAGTAGACGCAGTTGATGTTGAAAGCTCATGCTTACAGTTGGTTATATGTTATGTTTTTAAGGAAGGATATTTTATTAGCTAGACAGAGATGTAACAAAAGTGTCGGTTCATCAATATGTATTCATGATATGCCTAGTTTTGTCGAGATAGGGTGAAAATATTCTGACAATCAGTTGTACCCCTTGTCTCTATATATACCTTTTGACGATTTTTTCTCAAAAACCAATCGTATCTGTGCCCTGTGACGTAAATGACGTCACGTTAAATCGAAAGCGAGATCAGAGTAAAATACAAAGTGGCTGATACAAGCTGGCTGATACAGACTGTGCAAATACACGCGAAAACGCTCGATATCATACAAAGGCATATAATAAATAAATCTATCCTGCTGTCTACCCCAACTACTGGGACACCCATATAGCAGTAGAAAACTGAACCCTGGATCTAACTAAAAGTTAACTATCTATACTAGTATTAGTTTGAACTTGCATTCCAGTATTGAAGCGTTCTTGTCTAAAGTTAACATGTCAGTTAGAAATCAATTTGATTTTCCGAAAGATTTACAACAAGCTGAGACAGTCAACGCACAGTGCATTCCAGCCACTTCAGTCCCTACTGAAAGACTGTTCAGTATTGCTTGAAAAAATTTCAGACCTGTGAGGAGTCACGTCAGTGATGAGACATTTGATGTACTAATGGTGGTCACATATAACTAAGAAATTTGAAAAATTATATACAGTAGAACCCCTCCATTACGACCACTAAATAGAAAGCTAATTGTCCGTATAAATGACAGGTGACAGCTTTAAGCAATATGAAAACAGAAAGCTCATGTGGGAGCTTTCTGTTTCACTTTCACATTGCTTTAAGCAGTCACCTGTCTTAAACGATTTATATTTGACAGACCTTAGTGGTCGTAATAGAGAGGTTCTACTGTACATCTGCTGCGCATAAATTGATATTAACCCATTACTCCATACCCTGTTTCTAGTTTTGAAGGCAGGAGATCACTAAAGCAGGTTGAATGTAAAGCAGAGCGTGCCCTTAAGGGTGTATCAATGTCATGAGCCATTTTTTCAAAGTATTAAACTTTTTTTCTATCATTGTTTTTTTGGAAGAGCTATTTATGATGAATGATGAATGAAAAAATGAAAAAAAATATATATGGTGGTGTCCTTTTTTTTGCGCTACAGCGATTTGAAAAAGGTATGTCAAATTTGGAAAAAAAAAAATCAAATTTTACCCATTCAGAGTACAAGCTTCAGTAAAATCTATTTCAAAACAAAACAAAAATGTTAATTTGGGTTTTCTTTATTTATTTCATGTCTATGGTGGTATGTTCACATATATAAACCAACTTTAGACAAAGCAGGCACCAGGTTTGAACAATATGGATCCTTGAATATCAAAAATATGCTTTATATAGGGCATGATTTTATTAGATTTTTTATTTTATGAAAAAAAGTAAAAAAGTTTGAAAATGAAATAGTTCTAGTATTTAACTTTTTCTTATATTCTACCAGATGAAAGCTCATACTAAGGCAGTTCAAAATATGAAAAGAAATTGAAAGGTCAGTGTTGAAAATTTTGAGTTATTAAAGTAAAAAGAGTTATCGCCCCTTACAAAATTTACAAAAAAGTACCATACCGATGATATATAGAGCTTTATAAATTTCACATTTGGTGCCTTTTTTTTTCTTAAATTAGTTTTTGTATGAAGAAATACTACCATAGATAGGAAATAAATAACACAAAACCAAATTATCATATTTGTTTTCATTTAAAATGGGTTTTATTGAAGCGGGCTGTTTGAAAAGGACAAAATAAGAGGAAGTGGGTGGGGTAAATTTTACATGGCCGTAGAGCCAACTGTTGTTCACCAAAATGTACACTTTTTCTATTTTTTCATTCATCTTAAAAAGCTCTTCAATACAAAATCATCATAGAGTGTTTTCATGTACTTTGAAAAGTTCCCAAATTCATGACATTGATACACCCTTAAGGTGCATTCTACTTTACTCTAAAACTTTTTTTAACCATATAACTAGGATATTGAGAATATTTCTTAAGGTAACCTTATATGTTTATAACTGTATTAAGTGGATCTATTTACTTCAGTTAAGGAATAAATTAAAGGCGTAAAATGTGTATTTATGAATAATGGTTTAACTCACTTCATTCTAGATATTGAAATTTTAAAAAGGTATTTGTAGTTATATGTTTAATATTTGGATCCAGATCAAGCTACAAATATTATGTGGTCTGGTAGTAAATCTGAACTACTCTGTCATTGTAGAATAGGTTGTAGACACACATTGTAGACTGCCATAATGACTGTAAACAATGGGACAGACTTACCTCAGTATTGGGACAGACAGACCTAATAAAAAGGAGTGAGCAGTCAGATCAGGAGCTACACTGTTTGCCGTACAGTTTGCATTTCTAGACATTGGCCAAAATATACTGCGTGATAAAAGTAGTTACGCGGCGTCTGATCAGGATGGAAACTGTTTACAAATGCGCTTTATAGCGGCATTGAGAGTGAAAGGGTTCATGTCGCTGCAAACAGTTGGATAAAATGGTGGTAAATAGTGATTTGCTTTGTTCATACTTAAGTTTGGAAATCACATTGGTTTTGTTACCAGCTGTTGTTCTGTACTCAATACACTGAAACTGAAGACTTCCGGTCAGACAAGTATGTCCTTTTTGAGAGATGTGACCAGTGTACAGATGTTTTGTAGCCTTCTATATTTATTTAAATGGTCAGTGCTTTAACCCTTAGCCCGCCAACTAAATTGTCGTCTGCTATATTTCTCGTCTGCTTCAAGTTTCAAAGTGCTTCAAAGTTGCTCAAAATTGCTAAAAATGTTGTCCGAGTGTCAAACAGCTTGGATCCGGATGAGACGCCGAGTTACTCGGCGTCTCATCCGGATCCAAGCTGTTTGCATATGGAGCTATAGTCGTGACTGACAGGCTAAGGGTTAACCCAGGTCCTCTTGGCTTCTTAAGTTTTGAGAAAAGGTGACTACTTAAAGCAAATTGCAAGTATAGTAGAATGAACCTTATACATGTACCGCATTATGCTTTGCGTTCAGCCTGTTTTAACCCTTAGAACCCTAGTCCCGCATATAGGCGTCCTTTTCAAACAGTGTACATGCGAATAGTACACTTGTCATGTGCAAACAGTAAAGACCCAGATTAGAGGGCTCCGAAAGGAGCCCTCTGATCAGGGTCTTCACTGTTTATCATAGTGCCAAACATTGACAAAAACAACCCTTAAAAGTCAGAAATGGACTAGACTAAAATGGAAACTGGAATTGTCCATTTAAAGTTTCAGGGAGGAGAGAGTTAAGCTGACATCTGATACGATAGATAGATCGTAAATGGTGTCTATTCATGACTGTAAATTAGAGCTATTTTCTCCTATGAAGGAATACATTATATGCGTGAAAAGGTGTACAGTGGAGAAACGTTATTCTTTCCCAATAAACGCGTTTACGCTAAAACTGTAATTTCCAATGCAAACAGTTTGGAGCCAGATCAGACGCCGGGTAATCCGGCGTCTGATCAGGCTCTAAACTGTTTGCCCCTCAGATCATAATGAATTGTAAGTGATATCGAAAAATTTACATTTTCTACATTTTAGTGCTATGCGTTTGCGTTTCGTTTGCGTTTAAACGGGAAAGAATAACGTTTTCTCCACTGTATTTAGAGTGTAATTGATTAGAAAGTGGTTGCTTAATGCAAGACAAACGATGCCATTAGGACCTTTCTTCATTACCCATGTCCTGCATCAAGCAGTCATAAATCATATGGGCTATGCATACAGTGGATAAGACGGTAGCCATACGCGTTTATATTATTTTCATTGAAAACAGTTTGGAGCCAGGCTCCGAACTATTTGCCATTTATATTAAAACAAGATAATTAGAAATTTCAAAATATTTTCTACAGTTAAGCCCGTAACGTTTTGAGTTTCGACTGTGTTTAGACGAGAAAGAATATTGTCTTCTCCACTGTACCTATTCGTTGATGGATTGCTTAACTCTTTGAACCCTAGTCCCGCATATAGGCGTGCTTTTCAAACAGTGTACATGTGAATAGTACACTTGTCCAATGCAAACAGTGAAGACCCAGATCAGAGGGCTTCGAAAGGGGCCCTCTGATCAGGGTCTTTACTGTTTGTCACAATGCCAGATATTGACAAAAACAACCCTTTAAAGTCAGAAATGGACTAGACTAAGATGGAAACTGGAATTGTCCATTTAAAGTTTCAGGGAGGAAAGAGTTAATATTTAATAAACATGAGGGGTCGTAAAAGAGGGGTTTGCTGCAGTGAAATCTCTGTATTACGACCGTCTCTAACGTGTGTTTATTATCAAGTGTTTATGACAGGTTACTTTTTAAAGCAAGACGCAAGACGAAAGTAAAACAGATGTAAAGCGGAAAGCTGCTTTAGGAGCTTTCCGCTTTTCTTTCACTTTACTTAAAGCTTTCACCTGTCTTTTAACCCTTTGAACCCTAGTCCCGCATTTAGGCGTCCTTTTCAAAAAGTGTACATATTAATAGTACACTTGTCATATGCAAACAGTGAAGTCCCTGATCAGAGGGCTCCTGCAGGAGCCCTCTGATCAGGGTCTTCACTGTTTGTCATAATGCCAAACAATGACAAAAACAACCCTTAAAAGTCAGAAATGGACTAGACTAAAATGGAAACTGGAATTGTCCATTTAAAGTTTCAGGGAGGAAAGAGTTAAACATTCATTTAATCTTCCTTTTGGTAATCGTAATAAAGAAGTTTACTGTATACAGTGGAGAATGTGTTATTCTTTCCCAATAAACGCGTTTACGCTTAAACTATTATTTGCAGTGCAAACAGTTTGGAGCCAGATCAGACGCCGGTTAACCCGACGTCTGATCAGGCTCCAAACTGTTTGCCACCACGATAAACATGAAATATCAGAATTGTCCAAAAGTTGTTATTTTCTACGTTTTAGTGCTTTGCGTTTGCGTACGTTTGCGTTTAAACGGGAAAGAATAACAGATTCTCCACTGTACACGTGTACTTTTTTCAGGCGATTTGCAAAGGCTTCTATGACAATGCACATCTTGTAGATATCAAAGAGAGAGAGGAACATGATTTTCTCAGGAACTGGACCTATGTGTACCAAACGGAACCTTACGGTAAGTAAGACCGGTGCTAGTAGTCCAGTGGAAACACGTTGGACTACGGTACCAGGGGTCGTGAGTTCGAACCCCCGCCGGACCAGCGGCCAGACTAGGGGATACTTTCCCGAATCCCCGATGATGTACAGGAATGCTCTTGAGCAAGATATGTACCGCGAATTGCTCCTCTACCCAGGGGTTAAAATGGATACCTGTGAAGGGTCTGAGCCGGTGTCCTATGAGATCTGCAAGCTCTATGAGAACTGCAAGTAAGGGTCTCCACGCATGCGCGAAGACCGGAAATAGAGTGCCGCAAACGTCGGCATGAGAGTTGCAAGCTCTGTTCGATAATTGTTGTATTTTCGTTCCAAATATACAATGTACGTTAAATTGCGTGATTCAATAGTTTTGATTAAAGGCCGAGGCGATTATTATCTGTGCTATTCTTTCTGGAAGAAGATACGCGCCATATGTTAGCAATGCTCAATATTGTAGGCAAGATGGCTCAATGATCAGGGGAGCAAATGAACGGTCGGACTGAAAGTAAACTAAAACTTGGTATATTATATAACGTTTTTACTTTTTTACCTTTCTAAATTACATTGACGTTGAAATGCACGTCAGGCAGCGTTATGGAGAGGGCCATAATGGCGGTTTCATAGGGGTCAATATAGCAGTTTATTTACCGGTGTAACAGCCAATTCTTTCCCCCCTGCTAAAAGTTTCCCCGGGGAAAGAGTTGGCTAGTCGAAAATATAGCGGGGGGGGGGGGGAAGTTTCAACTAGGGGGAAAAGAATTGGCTAGCTAAAAGTATTCTCAATTATGAGTTTTTAGGGGGGAAAGAATTGGCTAGCCAATTCTCCTCCCCCCCCCCCCCCCCCCGCCCCCCCCCCCTCTGTGTCAGTCTGTGGAATTGTATACTTTGACTATCTTGGAGGGGGGAAAGTTTTGGCTAGCCAATTCTTTCCCCCTATCTGACAGTGTGCAGATTGTATGCTTTGACTATCTCTGAGGGGGGAATATTTGGCTAGCCAATTCTTTCCCCCCTGTCTGTCAGTCTGTGGAATTGTATACTTTGATTATCTTGGAGGGGGGAAAGTTTTGGCTAGCCAATTCTTTCCCCCCATCTCTTACAGTCTGTAGAATTGTATGCGTTAATCATCTCGGAGGAGGGAAAGGTTTGGCTAGCAAATGCTTCCCCCCCTATCTGACAGTGTGCAGATTGAATGCTTTAACTATCTCGGAGGGGGGGAAGTTTTGGCTGGCCAATTCTCCCCCCCCCCCCTATCTGACAGTGTGCGGAATTGTATGCTTTGATTATCTTGGAGGGGGAGGGGGCAGTTTTGGCTAGCCAATTCTTCCCCCCCCTCCCCTCTGTGTCAGTCTGTGGAATTGTATACTTTGACTATCTTGGAGGGGGGGGGGGGGGGGTTGGCTAGCCAATTCTTTCCCCCCTATCTGACAGTGTGCAGATTGTATGCTTTGACTATCTCGGAGGGGGGAAAGCTTTGGCTAGCCAATTCTCCCCCCCCCCCTATCTGACAGTGTGCAGATTGTATTCTTTGACAATCTCGGAGGGGGGGAAGTTTTGGCTAGCCAATTCTTTTCCCCCTCTCTTTCAGTCTGTGGAATTGTATACTTTGACTATCTTGGAGGGGGGAAAGTTTTGGCTAGCCAATTCTTTCCCCCCCTCTCTTTCAGTCTGTGGAATTGTATACTTTGACTATCTTCGAGGGGGGAAAGTTTTGGCTAGCCAATTCTTTCCCCCCTCTCTTACAGTCTGCAGAATTGGATGCTTTGATTTTCTAGGAGGGGGGGAAAGTTTTGGCTAGCCAATTCTTTCCCCCCTCTCTGTCAGTCTGTGGAATTGTATACTTTGATTATCTTGGAGGGGGGATAGCTTTGGTTAGCCAATTCTTTCCCCCCATCTCTTACAGTCTGTAGAATTGTATGCTTGGACTATCTCGGAGGGGGGGGGGGTTGGCTAGCCAATTCTTTCCCCCCTATCTGTCAGTCTGCGGAATTGCATCCTTTGACTATCTTGGAGGGGGGAGTTTTGGCTAGCCAATTCTTTCCCCCCTCTCTTTCAGTCTGTGGAATTGTATACTTTGACTATCTTCGAGGGGGGGAAGTTTTGGCTAGCCAATTCTTTCCCCCCTCTCTTACAGTCTGCAGAATTGGTTGCTTTGATTTTCTTGGAGGGGGGGAAAGTTTTGGCTAGCCAATTCTTTCCCCCCTCTCTGTCAGTCAGTGGAATTGTATACTTTGATTATCTTGGAGGGGGGGATAGCTTTGGCTAGCCAATTCTTTCCCCCCATCTCTTACAGTCTGTAGAATTGTATGCTTGGACTATCTCGGAGGGGGGGGGTTTGGCTAGCCAATTCTTTCCCCCCTATCTGTCAGTCTGCGGAATTGCATCCTTTGACTATCTTGGAGGGGGGGGGGGGGAGTTTTGGCTAGCCAATTCTTTCCCCCCTCTCTTTCAGTCTGTGGAAATTAATACTTTGACTATCTTGGAAGGGGGAAAGTTTCGGCTAGCCGATTCTTTCCCCCCTATCTGACAGTGTGCAGATTGTATGCTTTGACTATCTCGGAGGGGGGAAAGTTTTGGCTAGCCAATTATTTTCCCCCTATCTGACAGTGTGTGGAATTGTATGCTTTGATTGTTTTGGAGGGGGGACAGTTTTGGCTAGCCAATTCTTTCCCCCCCCCCCCCATCTCTTTACAGTCTTTAGAATTGTATGCGTTGATCATCTCGGAGGAGGGAAAGTTTTGGCTAGCCAATTTTTCCCCCTATCTGTCAGTGTGCAGATTGAATGTTTTGACTATCTCGGAGGGGGAAAGTTTTGGCTAGCCAATTCTCCCCCCCCCCCCCCCTATCTGACAGTGTGCGCAATTGTATGCTTTGATTATCTTGGAGGGGGGGGAAGTTTTTGCTAGCCAATTCTCGCCCCCCCCCCCCCCTCTGTGTCAGTCTGTTGAATTGTATACTTTGACTATCTTGGAGGGGGGAAAGTTTTGGCTAGCCGATTCTTCCCCCCCCCCCCTCTGTGTCAGTCTGCAGAATTGGATGCTTTGATTTTCTTGGAGGGGGGGGGTAGTTTTTGCTAGCCAATTCTTTCCCCCTTATCTGTCAGTCTGTGGAATTGTATACTTAGATTATCTTGGAGGGGGGAAAGTTTTGGCTAGCCAATTCTTTCCCCCCATCTCTTACAGTCTGTAGAATTGTATGCGTTGATCATCTCGGAGGGGGGAAAGTTTTGGCTAGCCAATTCTTTCCCCCCTATCTGACAGTGTGCAGATTGAATGCTTTGACTATCTCGGAGGGAGAAAGTTTTGGCTAGCCAATTCTTCCCTCCCCTATCTGACAGTGTGCGGAATTGTATGCTTTGATTATCTTGGAGGGGCGGGGGAGTTTTGGCTATCCAATTCTTCCCCCCCCCCCCCCCCCTCTGTGTCAGTCTGTTGAATTGTATACTTTGACTATCTTGGAGGGGGAAAGTTTTGGCTAGCCAATTCTTTCCCCCCATCTCTTACAGTCTGTAGAATTGTATGCTTTGACTATCTCGGAGGGGGGAAAGTTTTGGCTAGCCAAAACTTTCCCCCTCTTAGATAGTCAAAGCATACAACTCCACAGACTGTCAGATAGGGGGAAAAGAATTGGCTAGCCAAAACTTTCCCCCCTCCAAGTTAGTCAAAGTATACAATTCCACTGACTGAAAGAGAGGGGGGAAAGAATTGGCTAGCCAAAACTTTCCCCCCGCCCTCCAAAATAGTCAAATGCTGCAATTCCGCAGACTGACAGATAGGGGGGGGGAAAGAATTGGCTAGCCAAAACTTTCCCCCCTCCGAGATAGTCAAAGCATACAATTCCGCACACTGTCAGATAGGGGGAAAAGAATTGGCTAGCCAAAACTTTCCCCCTCCAAGATAGTCAAAGTATACAATTCCACAGACTGAAAGAGAGGGGGGAAGAAGAATTGGTTAGCCAAAACTTTCCCCCCTCCAAAATAGTCAAATGATGCAATTCCGCAGACTGACAGATAGGGGGGAAAGAATTGGCTAGCGAAAACTTTCCCCCCTCTGAGATAGTCAAAGCATACAATTCCACAGACTGTCAGATAGGGGGGAAAGAATTGGCTAGCCAAAACTTTCCCCCCTCTGAGATAGTCAAAGCATACAATTCCACAGACTGTCAGATAGGGGGAAAAGAATTGGCTAGCCAAAACGATAGTCAAAGCATACAATTCCACAGACTGTCAGATAGGGGGAAAGAATTGGCTTGCCAAAACTTTCCCCCCTCCGAGATAGTCAAAGCATACAATTCCGCACACTGTCAGAGAGGGGGGAAAGAATTGGCTAGCCAAAACTTTCCCCCCTCTTAGATAGTCAAAGCATACAACTCCACAGACTGTCAGATAGGGGGAAAAGAATTGGCTAGCCAAAACTTTTCCCCCTCCGAAATAGTCAAAGTATACAATTCCACAGACTGAAAGAGAGGGGGGAAATAATTGGCTAGCCAAAACTTCCCCCCCCTCCAAGATAGTCAAATGCTGCAATTCCGCAGACCGACAGATAGGGGGGGGGGGGGGGAAGATTTGGCTAGCGAAAACTTCCCCCCCTCCGAGATAGTCAAAGCATACAATTCCGCACACTGTCAGATAGGGGGGAAAGAATTGGCTAGCCAAAACTTTCCCCCTCCAAGATAGTCAAAGTATACAATTCCACAGACTGAAAGAGAGGGGGGGGGGAAGAATTGGCTAGCCAAAACTTCCCCCCTCCAAGATAGTCAAATGATGCAATTCCGCAGACTGACAGATAGGGGGAAAGAATTGGCTAGCCAAAACTTTCCCCCCTCTGAGATAGTCAAAGCATACAATTCCGCACATTGTCAGATAGGGGGGAAAGAATTGGCTAGCCAAAACTTTGCCCCCCCCCCCCCCCCCTCCAAGATAGTCAAAGCATACAATTCCGCCAGATAGTGAGAAAGAAATCCTACAGTGCGAAATTATAGGGGGGGGGGATTCTTTCCCCGGGGAAAGTTTCAACTAAGGGGGGGAAATAATTAGCTAGCTAAAAGTATCCCTCTTACGAAATTATAGGGGGGGGAGAATTGGCTAGCCAATTATTTCCCCGGGGGAAGAAATTGGCTAGCCAATTCTTTCCCCGGGGAAGGTTTTGGCTAGCCAATTCTTTCCCCGGGGAAACTTTTGAGGGGGGAAAGAATTGACTGCTACACCGGTTTTAAACTTCAACTGGGTCATTATAACACTTATTGAACTGTTTAAAACTTACACTGTGGTAATTACAGCTGTTACTTTACCTGTTTAAGATTTTCACTGGGCTCCTTATATCAGCTATGTTTTATCCGATTTTTCTGACTTGTCCGAGTTATTTTTAGAACAGAATAGTTAATAATGGTAAATAGGTAAGCAAGGTAACATCGAATATATAATCGTACACTTTCCTACTTGATATAAGTATGATCCTTGTGCAGCACGAGACCGCTGCGCTAACTTTACTGATATTTTATTATTTCCCAATAAAAGTATGTACTACGGGATTTTTAATTAAATGATTTAACCCCATCTATAATAACTAAAACTAAAAAATTTCCATTGCAAACAGGTTGAAGCCAGATCAGACGCCGGGTAACCGGCGTCTGATCAGACTCCAACCTGTTTGCTACTCAGATTAAAAATATACTTAACATTTCTAAAAGTAAATTTCCACAGTTAAGTGCATTGCGTTTGCGTTTAAACGGGAAAGAAAAAAATATTCTCTACTGTACATTACGCAAAAAACTACAGCTATCCGTATATCTAGCTGACTGTACGTAAATCATCGAGTACGGTACCCATCCCTTTTAAAAGTTTAGAATGTTCCAATCTAAAAAAAACTCGGACAAGTCAGAAGAAAATACTAATACCTATTTAAAACTTACACTGTGGTAATTATATTATATACCCAGCTGAAATGCGCGCATTTGATTGGTCGAGAAGGGTGTACGCGAGTGTCCGCAAAAAGTGATATTCACCCGCAACATTATTTTTCACGAACGTGCCAATAAAAATGACACAGTCTCAACAAACAAAGTGACAGCACAATCTTTCAAATGATATTTTGCAAGAATTTCGAAGAGAGATTAGAAAGAAAATGTGAAGTCACATATATTGTTTGATATATTTTTAGAAGTTGGATTAATCATGTGAAAGTGTTTGATAAAAATGCGTATAATATAAACTTTTTTACATAATGTTTTGATCATAGTGTGTTTTTACGGACCTACCGGGAGTGATATTGACCTCGGACTTGGTCATCGGTCAATATCATTTTCAAAGGTCCGTAAAACACGTTTTGACCTCAACAGAAGTAAATAATTGTATAGCATTTATTTACCTGTTTAATATATCACTGGAGTCATTTTGGCAGTTCTTACCTGTTTAAAACTTCCACTGGGGTTATGATAGAAGTGATTTACCGGTTTAAAACTTCCACTGGGGTTATTATAGCAGTGATTTACCTGTTTAAAACCTTCCACTGGGGTTATTATAGCAGTGATTTACCGGTTTAAAACTTCCACTGGGGTTATTATAGCAGTAATTTACCGGTTTAAAACTTCCACTGGGGTTATTATAGAAGTGATTTACCGGTTTAAAACTTCCACTGGGGTTATTATAGCAGTGATTTACCGGTTTAAAACTTCCACTGTGGTTATAATAGCAGTGATTTACCGGTTTAAAACCTTCCACTGTGGTTATTATAAAAGTGATTTACCGGTTTAAAACTTCCACTGGGGTTATTATAAAAGTGATTTACCGGTTTAAAACTTCCACTGGGGTTATTATAGCAGCAATTTACCTGTTTAAAACTTCCACTGGGGTAATTATAGCAGTGATTTACCGGTTTAAAACCTTCCACTGGAGTTATTATAGCAGTGATTTACCGGTTTAAAACTTCCACTGGGGTTATTGTAGCAGTTATTTACCTGTTTTAAACCTTCCACTGGGGTTATTAGAGCAGTGATTTACAGGTTTAAAACCTTCCACTGGGGTTATTATAGCAGTGATTTACCGGTTTAAAACCTTCCACTGGGGTTATTATAGCAGTGATTTACAGGTTTAAAACCTTCCACTTGGGTTATTATAGCAGTGATTTACAGGTTTAAAACCTTTCACTGGCGTTATTATAGCAGTTATTTACCTGTTTAAAACTTCCACTAGGGTTATTATAGCAGTGATTTACCTGTTTAAAACTTCCACTGGGGTTATTATAGCAGTGATTTACCGGTTTAAAACCTTCCACTGGGGTTATTATAGCAGTGATTTACAGGTTTAAAACCTTCCACTTGGGTTATTATAGCAGTGATTTACAGGTTTAAAACCTTTCACTGGGGTTATTATAGCAGTTATTTACCTGTTTAAAACTTCCACTAGGGTTATTATAGCAGTGATTTACCTGTTTAAAACTTCCACTGGGGTTATTATAGCAGTTATTTACCTGTTTAAAACTTCCACTGGGGTTATTATAGCAGTGATTTACAGGTTTAAAACTTCTACTGTAGTTATTATAGAAGTGATTTACCTGTTTAAAACTTCCACTGGGGTTATTATAGCAGTGATTTACAGGTTTAAAATCTTCCACTTGGGTTATTATAGCAGTGATGTATCTGTTTAAAACTTCCACTGGAGTTCTTATAGCAGTGATTTACCTGTTTAAAACTTCCACTAGGATTATTAGAGAAGTGATTTACCGGTTTTAAAACCTTTCACTGGGGTTATTTTAGCAGTGATTTACCGATTTAAAACTTCCACTGGGGTTATTATAGCAGTGATTTACCTGTTTAAAACTTCCACTTGGGATATTATAGCAGTGATTTACAGGTTAACAACTTCCACTGTAGTTATAATAGAAGTGATTTGCCTGTTTAAAACTTCCACTAGGGTTATTATAGCAGTGATTTACAGGTTTAAAACGTTCCACTTGGGTTATTATAGCAGTGATTTATCTGTTTACAACTTCCACTGGGGTTGTTATAGCAGTGATTTACCTGTTTAAAACTTCCACTGGGGTTATAAGAGAAGTGATTTACCGGTTTTAAAACCTTCCACTGGGGTTATTATAGCAGTGATTTACCGGTTTAAAACTTCCACTGGGGTTATTATAGCAGTGATTTACCGGACGTTTAAAACCTTTCACTGGGGTTATTATAGCAGTGATTTACCGGTTTTGTAACCTTCCACTTGGGTTATTATAGCAGTGATTTACCTGTTTAAAACTTCCACTTGGGTTATTATAGAAGTAATTTACCGATTTTAAAACCTTCCATTGGGGTTATTATAGCAGTGATTTACAGGTTTAAAACTTCCACTGTGGTTATTATAGCAGTGAATTACAGGTTTAAAAACTTCCACTGGGGTTATTATAGCAGTGATTTACCCTTTTAAAACCTTCCACTGGGGTTATTATAGCAGTGATTTACCTGTTTAAAACTTCCACTGGGGTTATTATAGCAGTGATTTACAGGTTTAAAACCTTCCACTGGGGTTATTATAGCAGTGATTTACCTGTTTAAAACCTTCCACTGGGGTTATTAAAGCAGTGATTTACAGGTTTAAAACTTCCACTGTGGTTATTATAGCAGTGATTTACAGGTTTAAAAACTTCCACTGGGGTTATTATAGCAGTGATTTACCTTTTTAAAACCTTCCACTGGGGTTCTTGTAGCAGTGATTTACATGTTTAAAACCTTCCACTGGGGTTATTATAGCAGTGATTTACCTGTTTAAAACCTTCCACTGGGGTTATTAAAGCAGTGATTTACAGGTTTAAAACTTCCACTGTGGTTATTATAGCAGTGATTTACCGGTTTAAAAACTTCCACTGGGGTTATTATAGCAGTGATTTACCTTTTTAAAACCTTCCACTGGGGTTCTTGTAGCAGTGATTTACAGGTTTAAAACCTTCCACTGGGGTTATTATAGCAGTGATTTACCTGTTTAAAACCTTCCACTGGGGTTATTATAGCAGTGATTTAACTTTTTAAAACCTTCCACTGGGGTTATTGTAGCAGTGATTTACAGGTTTAAAACTTCCACTGGGGTTATTATAGCAGTGATTTACCTGTTTAAAACGTCCACTGTGGTTATTATAGCAGTGGTTTACCGGTTTAAAACATTCCACTTGGGTTATTATAGCAGTGATTTACTGGTTTTAAAACCTTCCACTGGGGTTATTATAGCAGTTATTTACCGGTTTAAAACTTCCACTGGGGTTATTAAAGCAGTGATTACCGGTTTTAAAACCTTCCACTGGGTTATTATAGCAGTGATTTACAGGTTTAAAACCTTCCACGGGGGGTATTATAGCAGTTATTTACCTGTTTAAAACTTCCACTACGATTATTATAGCAGTGATTTACCTGTTTAAAACTTCCACTTGGGTTATTATAGCAGTGATTTACAGGTTTAAAACCTTCCACTTGGGTTATTATAGCAGTGATTTACAGGTTTAAAACTTCCACTGTAGTTATTATAGAATTGATTTAACTGTTTAAATCTACCACTGGGGTTATTATAGCAGTGATTTACAGGTTTAAAACTTCCACTGGGTTTATTATAGCAGTGATTTACCTGTTTAAAACTTCCACTGGGGTTATTATAGCAGTTATTTACCTGTTTAAAACTTGCACTAGGGTTATTATAGCAGTGATTTACCTGTTTAAAACTTCCACTGGGGCTATTATAGCAGTTATTTACCTGTTTAAAACTTCCACAAGGGTTATTATAGCAGTGATTTACCTGTTTAAAACTTCCACTGGGGTTATTATAGCAGTGATTTACAGGTTTAAAACCTTCCACTTGGGTTATTATAGCAGTGATTTATCTGTTTAAAACTTCCACTGGGGTTATTATAGCAGTGATTTACCGGTTTAAAACCTTCCACTGGGGTTTTTATAGCAGTGATTTACCGGTTTTAAAATCTTCCACTTGGGTTATTATAGCAGTGATTTACCTGTTTAAAACTTCCACTGGGTTATTATAGAAGTGATTTACCGGTTTTAAAACCTTCCACTGGGGTTATTGTAGCAGTGATTTACAGGTTTAAAACTTCCACTGGGGTTATTATAGCAGTGATTTATCTGTTTGAAACCTTCCACTGGGGTTAATATAGCAGTGATTAACCAGTTTAAAACCTTCCACTGGGGTTATTATAGCAGTGATTTACTGTTTAAAACTTCCACTGGGGTTTTTATAGAAGTGTTTTACCGGTTTAAAACTTCCACTGGGGTTATTAAAGCAGCGATTTACCTGTTTAAAACTTCCACTGGGGTTTATTATAGTAGTGATTTACAGTTTTAAAACCTTCCACTGTGGTTATTATAGAAGTGATTTACCTGTTTAACACTTCTACTGCGGTTATTATAGCAGTGATATACCTGTTTAAAACTTCCCCTGGGGTTATTATAGTAGAGATTTACCGGTTTAAAACTTCCACGTGGGTTTTTATAGCAGTGATTTACCGGTTTTAAAACTTCTACTGGGGTTTTTATAGCAGTGATGTACCGGTTTAAAACTTCAACTTGGGTTATTGTAGCAGTGATTTACCGGTTTAAAACTTCCCCTGGAGTTATTATAGCAGTGGTTTACCGGTTTAAAACTTCCACTGGGGTTATTATAGCAGTGATTTACCTGCCTTAAACCTTCCACTGGAGTTATTATAGCAGTGATTTACCTGTTTAAAACTTCCACTGGGGTTATTATAGCAGTGATTTACCTGTTTAAAACCTTCCACTGGGGTTATTGTAGCAGTGATTTACAGGTTTAAAACTTCCACTGGGGTTATTATAGCAGTGACTTACCTGTTTAAAACTTCCACTGGGGTTATTATAGCAGTGGTTTACCGGTTTAAAACATTCCACTTGGGTTATTATAGCAGTGATTTACTGGTTTTAAAACCTTCCACTGGGGTTATTATAGCAGTTATTTACCTGTTTAAAACTTCCACTGGGGTTATTAAAGCAGTGATTACCGGTTTTAAAACCTTCCACTGGGTTATTATAGCAGTGATTTACAGGTTTAAAACCTTCCACGGGGGTTATTATAGCAGTTATTTACCTGTTTAAAACTTCCACTACGATTATTATAGCAGTGATTTACCTGTTTAAAACTTCCACTTGGGTTATTATAGCAGTGATTTACAGGTTTAAAACTTCCACTGGGGTTATTATAGCAGTTATTTACCTGTTTAAAACTTCCACAAGGGTTATTATAGCAGTGATTTACCTGTTTAAAACTTCCAATGGGGTTATTATAGCAGTGATTTACAGGTTTAAAACTTCCACTGTAGTTATTATAGAATTGATTTACCTGTTTAAATCTTCCACTGGGGTTATTATAGCAGTGATTTACAGGTTTAAAACTTCCACTGGGGTTATTATAGCAGTGATTTACCTGTTTAAAACTTCCACTGGGGCTATTATAGCAGTTATTTACCTGTTTAAAACTTGCACTAGGGTTATTATAGCAGTGATTTACCTGTTTAAAACTTCCACTGGGGTTATTATAGCAGTTATTTACCTGTTTAAAACTTCCACTGGGGTTATTATAGCAGTGATTTACAGGTTTAAATCTTCCACTGTAGTTATTATAGAATTGATTTACCTGTTTAAATCTTCCACTGGGGTTATTATAGCAGTGATTTACAGGTTTAAAACCTTCCACTTGGGTTATTATAGCAGTGATTTATCTGTTTAAAACTTCCACTGGGGTTATTATAGCAGTGATTTACCGGTTTAAAACCTTCCACTGGGGTTTTTATAGCAGTGATTTACCGGTTTTAAAATCTTCCACTTGGGTTATTATAGCAGTGATTTACCTGTTTAAAACTTCCACTGGGTTATTATAGAAGTGATTTACCGATTTTAAAACCTTCCACTGGGGTTATTATAGCAATGATTAACCGGTTTAAAACTTCCACTGGGGTTATTATAGCAGTGATTTACCTGTTTAAAAACTTCCACTTGGGTTATTATAGCAGTGATTTACCGGTTTTAAAACCTTCCACTGGGGTTATTGTAGCAGTGATTTACAGGTTTAAAACTTCCACTGGGGTTATTATAGCAGTGATTTATCTGTTTAAAACCTTCCACTGGGGTTATTATAGCAGTGATTAACCAGTTTAAAACCTTCCACTGAGGTTATTATAGCAGTGATTTACTGTTTAAAACTTCCACTGGGGTTTTTATAGAAGTGTTTTACCGGTTTAAAACTTCCACTGGGGTTATTATAGCAGTGATTTACCGGTTTAAAACTTCCACTGAGGTTTATTATAGCAGTGATTTACAGTTTTAAAACATTCCACTGTGGTTATTATAGAAGTGATTTACCGGTTTAACACTTCTACTGCGGTTATTATAGCAGTGATGTACCTGTTTAAAACTTCCCCTGGGGTTATTATAGCAGTGGTTTACCGGTTTAAAACTTCCACTGGGGTTATTATAGCAGTGATTTACCTGCCTTAAACCTTCCACTGGAGTTATTATAGCAGTGATTTACCTGTTTAAAACTTCCACTGGGGTTATTATAGCAGTGATTTACCTGTTTAAAACTTCCACTGGAGTTATTATAGCACAGATTTACCTGTTTAAAACTTCCACGTGAGTAATAATATCAGTGGTTTACCTGTTTAAAACTTTCACTGGGGTTATTATAGCAGTGATTAACCTGTTTAAATCCTTCCACTGGGGTTATTATAGCACTGATTTACCTGTTTAAAACTTTCACAAGGGTTATTATAGTAGAGATTTACAGGTTTAAAACTTCCACTGGGGTTATTATAGCAGTGATTTACCGGTTTAAAACTTCCACTGTGGTTATTATAGCAGTGATTTACCGGTTTAAGACTTCCACTGGGGTTATTATAGCAGTGATTTACCTGTTTAAAACTTCCACTGGGGTTATTATAGCAGTGATTTACCGGTTTAAAACCTTCCACTGGAGTTATTATAGCAGTGAATTACCGGTTTGAGGTGTCTTTAGAGCTTTAAAACTGCAAAAAAATTGTTTTTAACCTTTTTTCCGATTTTGATAGCCGACATTCTGTTTTACATTTTACCAAAATCCCCAAAACCAAACCAAACGCATTACACGGCTATCTGATCAATAAATCACACCTCATTAAGCACTCCGTAGTGCAGCCACGTGATCACCCAGAGACGTTCTCCAGCTGCTGTTGCGTGATTTATTGGTTTCGCATGTTAAAATCATTATTGAATTATGATTGGTATATTTTATTAAGGGTGGAGCTAAGGAAAATCGCTTATGAAATATGTGTCTTCTTATTGGTTGAAACAAAAAGGACATAGTTGAACCCCGGGGGTATTCGCACTGTTTCAGACAGTCAAAATGACACGCTTATCAGTTAATTTACGTTTTCGGCACCTCCTTATTTTCAAACACGCCGCATATTTGGAAAACGATTGTGTTCGCGGTAGGGGTCCGATTTTCATGCGGTTTAAAGCAAATGAAAGGGTATTATCTTCTCTAGTGAACCGTGTCTCAGAATGTTGATGAGGTCCTCCAGCAGTTTACAGCAAAGCATTACGTAATAGAAATCGACTTTAAACGGTAAAATAACTTTGATGTTACATAATAATAGTTGGAAGGGGGATTTTAAAAATCTGAGACACGGATCCCTAGATATGTTACTGAAAGGTATTATGGGCAATTTTAAAGGCGTTACAAATTAAGACGGCTTTGAAATCGCTGTTTGAATTTTTTTTAAATTTGTCTTATAAAATCGTAAAAAAAAAGTATTTTTTTAAAAAAAGACATTTTGTGGTGACATGTGTACCACTTAAACCATTCAGCTATAAAATGGGGGAATAAATTATAAATCATGATGATAAATAAGAAAAATCCGCTTGCAGTATCGAAACTATCAAGCTACCTTAAAACTTCCACTGGGGTTATTGTAGCAGTTATTTACCTGTTTTAAACCTTCCACTGGGGTTATTAGAGCAGTGATTTACAGGTTTAAAACCTTCCACTGGGGTTATTATAGCAGTTATTAACCTGTTTAGAACTTCCACTGGGGTTATTATAGCAGTGATTTACCGGTTTTAAAACCTTCCACTGGGGTTATTATAGCAGTGATTTACAGGTTTAAAACCTTCCACTTGGGTTATTATAGCAGTGATTTACAGGTTTAAAACCTTTCACTGGGGTTATTATAGCAGTGATTTACCTGTTTAAAACTTCCACTGGGGTTATTATAGCAGTTATTTACCTGTTTAAAACTTCCACATGGGTTTTTATAGCAGTTATTTACCTGTTTAAAACTTCCACTGGGGTTATTATAGCAGTGATTTACAGGTTTAAAACTTCTACTGTAGTTATTACAGAAGTGATTTACCTGTTTAAAACTTCCACTGGGGTTATTATAGCAGTGATTTACAGGTTTAAAATCTTCCACTTGGGTTATTATAGCAGTGATTTATCTGTTTAAAACTTCCACTGGGGTTGTTATAGCAGTGATTTACCTGTTTAAAACTTCCACTAGGATTATTAGAGAAGTGATTTACCGGTTTTAAAACCTTCCACTGGGGTTATTATAGCAGTGATTTACCGGTTTAAAACTTCCACTAGGGTTATTATAGCAGTGATTTACCTGTTTAAAACTTCCACTTGGGATATACAGCAGTGATTTACAGGTTTACCACTTCCACTGTAGTTATAATAGAAGTGATTTGCCTGTTTACAATTTCCACTAGGGTTATTATAGCAGTGATTTACAGGTTAATAACGTTCCACTTGGGTTATTATAGCAGTGATTTATCTGTTTAAAACTTCCACTGGGGTTGTTATAGCAGTGATTTACCTGTTTAAAACTTGCACTGGGGTTATTAGAGAAGTGATTTACCGGTTTTAAAACCTTCCAATGGGGTTATTATAGCAGTGATTTACCGGTTTAAAACTTCCACTGGGGTTATTATAGCAGTGATTTACCGGACGTTTAAAATCCTTCCACTGGGGTTATTATAGCAGTGATTTACCGGTTTTAAAACCTTCCGATTGCGTTATTATAGCAGTGATTTACCTGTTTAAAACTGCCACTGGGGTTATTATAGAAGTAATTTACCGATTTTAAAACCTTCCACTGGGGTTATTATAGCAGTGATTTACAGGTTTAAAACTTCCACTTTGGTTATTATAGCAGTGATTTACAGGTTTAAAAACTTCCACTGGGGTTATTATAGCAGTTTTTTACCTTTTTAAAACCTTCCACTGGGGTTATTGTAGCAGTGATTTACATGTTTAAAACCTTCCACTGGGGTTATTATAGCAGTGATTTACCTGTTTAAAACCTTCCACTGGGGTTATTATAGCAGTGATTTACCTTTTTAAAACCTTCCACTTGGGTTATTGTAGCAGTGATTTACAGGTTTAAAACTTCCACTGGGGTTATTATAGCAGTGATTTACCTGTTTAAAACTTCCACTGTGGTTATTATAGCAGTGGTTTACCGGTTTAAAACATTCCACTTGGGTTATTATAGCAGTGATTTACTGGTTTTAAAACCTTCCACTTGGGTTATTATAGCAGTGATTTACAGATTTAAAAACTTCCACTTGGGTTATTATAGCAGTGATTTACAGGTTTAAAACCTTTCACTGGGGTTATAATAGCAGTTATTTACCCGTTTAAAACTTGCACTAGGGTTATTATAGCAGTGATTTACCTGTTTAAAACTTCCACTGGGGTTATTATAGCAGTTATTTACCTGTTTAAAACTTCCACAAGGGTTATTATAGCAGTGATTTACCTGTTTAAAACTTCCACTGGGGTTATTATAGCAGTGATTTACAGGTTTAAAACTTCCACTGTAGTTATTATAGAATTGATTTACCTGTTTAAAACTTCCACTTGGGTTATTATAGCAGTGATTTATCTGTTTAAAACTTCCACTGGGATTATTATAGCAGTGATTTACCGGTTTAAAACCTTCCACTAGGATTATTGGAGAAGTGATTTACCGGTTTTAAAACCTTCCACTGGGGTTATTATAGCAGTGATTTACCGATTTAAAACTTCCACTGGGGTTATTATAGCAGTGATTTACCTGTTTAAAACTTCCACTTGGGATATACAGCAGTGATTTACAGGTTTACCACTTCCACTGTAGTTATAATAGAAGTGATTTGCCTGTTTAAAATTTCCACTAGGGTTATTATAGCAGTGATTTACAGGTTTAAAACGTTCCACTTGGGTTTTTATAGCAGTGATTTACCGGTTTTAAAATCTTCCACTTGGGTTATTACAGCAGTGATTTACCTGTTTAAAACTTCCACTGGTGTTATTATAGCAATGATTTACCGGTTTAAAACTTCCACTGGGGTTATTATAGCAGTGATTTACCTGTTTAAAAACTTCCACTTGGGTTATTATAGCAGTGATTTATCGGTTTTAAAACCTTCCACTGGGGTTATTGTAGCAGTGATTTACAGGTTTAAAACTTCCACTGGGGTTATTATAGCAGTGATTTATCTGTTTAAAACATTCCACTGGGGTTATTATAGCAGTGATTAACCAGTTTAAAACCTTCCACCTGGGTTATTATAGCAGTGATTTACCTGTTTAAAACTTCCACTGGGGTTATTATAGAAGTGTTTTACCGGTTTAAAACTTCCACTGGGGTTATTATAGCAGTGATTTACCGGTTTAAAACTTCCACTGGGGTTTATTATAGCAGTGATTTACAGTTTTAAAACCTTCCACTGTGGTTATTTCAGAAGTGATTTACCGGTTTAACACTTCTACTGCGGTTATTATTGCAGTGATGTACCTGTTTAAAACTTCCACTGGGGTTATTATAGCAGTATTTTACCTGTTTAATACTTCCACGTGGGTTATTATAGCAGTGATTTACAGGTTTAAAACCTTCCACTGTGCTTATTATAGTAGAGATTTACCGGTTTAAAACTTCCACGAGGGTTTTTATAGCAGTGATTTACCGGTTTTAAAACTTCCACTGGGGTTTTTATAGCAGTGATTTACCGGTTTAAAACTTCAACTTGGGTTATTGTAGCAGTGATTTACTGGTTTAAAACTTCCCCTGGGGTTATTATAGCAGTGGTTTACCGGTTTAAAACTTCCACTGGGGTTATTATAGCAGTGATTTACCTGCTTTAAACCTTCCACTGGAGTTATTATAGCAGTGATTTACCTGTTTAAAACTTCCACTGGGGTTATTATAGCAGTGATTTACCTGTTTAAAACTTCCACTGGAGTTATTATAGCACATATTTACCTGTTTAAAACTTCCATGTGAGTAATAATAGCAGTGATTTACCTGTTTAAAACTTTCACTGGGGTTATTATAGCAGTGATTAACCTGTTTAAAACCTTCCACTTGGGTTATTATAGCACTGATTTACCTGTTTAAAACTTCCACAAGGGTTATTATAGTAGAGATTTACAGGTTTAAAACATCCACTAGGGTTATTGTAGCAGTGATTTACCGGTTTAAAAGGTCCACTGGGGTTATTATAGTAGAGATTTACAGGTTTAAAACTTCCACTGGGGTTATTATAGCAGTGATTTACAGCTTGAAAACTTCCACTGGGGTTATTATAGCAGTGATTTACCGGTTTAAAACTTCCACTGGGGTTATTATAGCAGTGGTTACCGGTTTTAAAACCTTCCACTGGGGTTATTATAGCAGTGATTTACAGGTTTAAAACTTGCACTGGGGTTATTATAGCAGTGATTTACCGGTTTTAAAACTTCCACAAGGGTTATTATAGAAGAGATTTACAGGTTTAAAACTTCCACTGGGGTTATTATAGCAGTGATTTACAGCTTGAAAACTTCCACTGGGGTTATTATAGCAGTGATTTACAGGTTTAAAACCGTCCACTGGGGTTATTATAGCAGTGATTTACAGGTTTAAAACCGTCCACTGGGGTTATTATAGCAGTGATTTACAGGTTTAAAACCTTCCACTGGGGTTATTATAGCAGTGATTTACCTGTTTAAAACTTTCACTGGGGTTATTATAGCAGTGATTTACCGGTTTAAAAACTTCCACTGAGCTTATTATAGCAGTGATTTACCTATTTACAACCTTCCACTGGGGTTATTATAGCAGTGATTTACCGCTTTAAAACTTCCACTCGGGTTATTATAGCAGTGATTTACCTGTTTAAAACCTTCCACTGGAGTTATTATAGCACTGATTTACCTGTTTTAAACTTCCACAAGGGTTATTATGGTAGAGATTTACCGATTTTAAACTTCCACAGGGGTTATTATAGTAGAGATTTACCGGTTTTAAACTTCCCCAGGGGTTATTATAGTAGAGATTTACCGGTTTAAAACTTCCACTGGTGTTATTGTAGCAGTGATTTACAGGTTTAAAACTTCCACTGGGGTTATTATAGTAGTGATTTACCGGTTTAAAACTTCCACTGAGGTTATTATATCAGTGATTTACCGGTTTTAAACCTTCCACTGGGGTTATTATGACCCTTTTGTACCTGTTTAAAACTTTTACTGTCATTGTGTCGTTGTTTAACAATTGCTGTACGCAATTTGATACCACATTTATTGTTTAACTCACCTGGAACATGTAATGTGGGCTTTTGTGGTCGCACCGTCCGTCGACAACATTGTCTTTCATTTTTACATTTAATATGTAACATACTTGACATTTTATGGTTCAGCCACCAATGTCAGGAACCACAATGGAAATAATGGAAAATGGGTTTCTCATTTTAGTGTTATCCTTGGTATGGGTGAATCTCTTCATTTGTATGTACATGATTTATTACTCTTTGTTTGATATTTGTATACCCATTGTTGGTTGCCATGATGTGCATATTGTTACCTGAATAAATTCTATCTACCTATCTAAAGTTAAAAATGGACTAGTCTTATCATGCTAAGTGTAAACAGTTTGAATTCAGATCAGTTGCCACGTAACGCGGCCTCTGATCTGATCTAAACTGTTTGTCATTCATATTCAACTATTCTTCAGATTAAAAACCTTTGAAAATAAGTTTTATATTTTTACGCAGACGACATACAGTCGAACTTCGATATCTCGTACTCGGTTAAAGAGAACATACCCGTATTTCAAAGTTAAAACGTGGCCCAGCCACGTTTTAACTTCGAAATACGGGTATGTTTGACATAACCGAGCATGAAATAATGAAGTTCATGTGTCGACATATCGGATTGTTCGAGTTAAGCGAGTTCGAGATATCGAAGTTCGACTTTACATGATAAAGGGTATCGGAAACAGAAACCGTTTACAGCGCACCCTCTCTACAACGACACCCAGTGGGAGACGAAAAGTGTGTGCGTTGTTCGGAGGGAGTCGTTATAGGGAGGGAAATTGATTACATTTGCAAACAGCTTGAATCAGATCAGACGCCGCGTAAGGCGGCGTCTGATCTGGTTTCAAGCTGTTTGTCACTCGTCATTAACTTTTTTTTGTCAAAATGTCAAAAATGTAACTTTGAGAAAAACAGCAGACGCCAATTTTAAGGAGACGATACGACGTATTGCAGCAGTAAAAAGGTTCCTGTATAGGGAACTGCGACAAGGGTCGTTGTTCATAGGGAGTCGTTGTTGGGGCCGTTGTAGGGAGGAACGCTGTATATGAAATTAGGAGGGCCAATGAGTAAAATCATCATGCACGTTTTGTTCTCTCCCTTAGCTATGTGGACTGGCGCCACCTACAACAATGGATGGACATGGAGTGACGGCACATCGCTAGAGTCCTGGCATGAGGTAGACAGTCCTGCCCGTGACAATGGCCACCTGTGCCTTGTTCATGTACCCCGTCTCTACGAACTTTCGATTGCAAGCTTTTTCGATTATGATTGTCGTTACCTACGTATGAATATTGAAGGCTTGTGTGAAATTGACATATTCTAGAGTTCAGTTCTGTGTGGATCGCTTAACACTGACAAAGACGGTGTTTAATTCTAGTATCACGTTTATGTTGAAACAGTTACTTTAAAGAACGTGCGTACTCAACAAAACAATAAAAGGGTAGGCCCTCAATATAAAAACAAGTTCATACAATATTTTTTTATAAGTTTCATGTATAACTGTATTTCGAAAAGTAGAAATATATATCGCAGTTCCCTTCAAACACAACCACCCTAAAATAAACCGTGTGCCAGACTAGGTGGGTGGGGTAACACACAACTTGACCAAGAGCCCGCCTTTTAGGTTCTTCCCTTAAATTACAGCTATTATCATATGTTTTCACCACGTGCATTAATCACTTCCTTGCATCTACATGGAAATCGGAGAATTAGCTTAAGGATGTATGCAAGGGACATTCTGTGCCATTCTTCAATAAGCATGTATGTTAGCCTCTAAGGTGACGATCTCGACCGGATACCCGGTGTTGCGGCATGTCCTAAGCATCCTCAATGTTGCCGAAATGTGTTGACCTTGCTGGCCAGTCCATCTGCCCTATGCCCTCGTGTTCCAAGTACTGGTCTACCATACGTGCTCGGTACGGACGAGCTTTGTCGTCTGTCGGGATTAAGCCTGAGCCCAAAGCTCAGCGCGTGCAATAGCGTCTAGCGTCTAGCGTCTCGTCCCTGTACACCAAACTAGTCAGAGTCCATTTCCTAATGACGTAAAGGTCCGTGCAACCGTTGTAGGATATGCCCTTCCATAGGAGCACTGACCCCTTTCTGAGTCCGTCATGCTCTGCCACATAACAGTCGAAGAAACATTCGTTTCGCTGTCTTTACATTCGTCTGCAGTCGTCATTGAAATCCAAAATGAAATTTGACGCACTAGTCCACAATACGTTGCGAAAACGTAAACGGTCAAATGGCATGATTTCTGGCAAAACGCTAGATAACGTTTTCGGTGGTGTGGGGTCAAGGCCGGTCACACGACATGTCTTCTAGTCCATAGGTTTGCAGCATGAAGTCTATTCCCGACGATCTGAACAGAAATCCTGGAACCACACGTCTGTTTATAAACACTATTAAGCGTAACGAGGGAATTGAGCCGTTGACGTCATGCCATAAGTGACAACATCGGTCCTTTACTTCAAATATGACCTGCAAACGACCTTGACCTGAT
The DNA here is from genome assembly GCA_922989275.2 of Gari tellinella. Taxonomy (NCBI): domain Eukaryota; kingdom Metazoa; phylum Mollusca; class Bivalvia; order Cardiida; family Psammobiidae; genus Gari; species Gari tellinella. The sequence continues at coordinate 16,779,441 of OV277865.1, forward strand.
CTCCAATTAACCATCCCAGTGTCCAGGTACAACTATCACAACCTGTCGACGACACCAACTCCGTCATAACATGACGTTCGAAAACGACAAATGACGTCTTTAGGGGCATTGTTTTCAAATTTTGTACCAATATGCAATCTATTTTTGCTTAAGATACAAATATGCACTCGATATAATGAAAACAGCTATAAGACTAATCGTTAAAAAAAGATAGGCAGACACATCGTGCAAAAATCCAGTGGACGTTAAAAAACGTGTTTTTGATACTTGTCCGCTTCAATTCATCCAACCATGACCATTATTGCACATAGTGATGTTTGTTTCTTGATTTTTTTATTCTAAAGCATCTTAACACGCATTCACTCTTTTAACTTGAATTGTTTTTGCATTTTTAAAAAAGATATAGGATATGTACTTATATACTTTGCCCCTTTAATTATTGTGTTGAGTATATATGAAAAGCCGCTTCGCTGCTCTTCCCCGAGGACACTGATTTGTGCATCAAACAGGTTTAACCCTAATTCGACGCCGTGTTACTGGTCGTCTGATCAGGATCCAAACTGTCTGTTACTTATTTCAAGATTTCTTTTTCCACAAAAACCTATAATTGAAATTTGAGGAAAAAAACAGGCGACAATTGTTAAAAGCTATTGACGTCATGGCAGTGACGTGGTTTCACTTGGGCACAGTTACCGTTTACTAAAGAAACATAAGTAAATAGAGGATATTGTATGAGTGTTCATTATTTATCATTTTTAATAAACGAGTTGACTAAAATAATATGACGCGAGCCTTGGCGAGCGTCATATTCATTTTAGTCAACGAGTTTATTAAAAATGATAAATAATGAACACGAATGTGATATTCTATTTATTACATTACAAGTTCAAGCACCTATTAAATTTATTTGAAACCGTAGTTTGTAGACCCTACGCTATATAGATTTTCCGCCAAAAGTTACGTTGTTTACGTTAACGTTACAGTAAATGACGTCATTTGGCACCACTACATGCAGCGCTTATGGACGAACAAGTTAGGCCGGAGCCCAAAAAACGATATTCCACTAGTGGATTACGATATTTATACAATCGCTTTATGCAACTCCCAGACCGCAAATTATGTGATAAAAGGTTATATTCTGAAAACAAAACTCGGGGAAACCGGGACTCAATTTCTGTGCATTAGATCTAACTACAGTGGAGAAAACGTTATTCTTTCCCGTTTTAACGCAAACGAAACGCAAATCGCTAAAATGTAGGAAATTACCAGTTTTTGACATTTCTAAATTATTTTTTTTAACCTGAGTTGCAAACAGTTCGGAGCCTGATCAGACGTCGGGTTACCCGGCGTCTGATCTGGCTCCAAACTGTTTGCACTGGAAATAATAGTTTTAGCGTGAACGCGTTTATTGGGAAAGAATAACGTTTTCTCCACCGTATATTACAGTTCCAAGGACAACAACACTGACCACCTTTACGAACAGTTTAGACCATGATCAGAAGCGGTAACTGATTAGGATGCAAATTGTTTGCCACTGATAAATGTTTCTTCAGTAAACCAACGCCTAGAATTACAAATTATATGTAAGTAAAGCAGACGAAAATATGGCCGCTATTCTGTTGGACAGGTTATTACAGTCTTCACTCTCTACAACGACACCCATTGGGAGACAAAAATATGTGCGTTGTTCAGAGGGAGTCGTTATAGGGAAGGACAGTGTTTACATTTGCAAACAGCTTGAATCGAAATCAGACACCGCGAAACGCGGAGTCTGATCTGGATTCAAGCTGTTTGTCACTCGTCATTAATTTTTTTTCTGTCAAAATGTCCAATATGACACAATTACTGTAATGATGAGTGACAAACGCGACGTCTGATCTTGATTAAAGGTGTTTGCAATTGCTAGTGTTATTTAGCTTTGCAGCGACGTTGTTAAAGGCATTTTGTTTCAGAATTAAAATTAGTCTATCAAACAGGTTGGATCCAGATGAGACATATAGTTACTACATTCGATGCTATTTCCTCTTCTTATAACAACACCCTCCGAACAACAGACAAAATATGTGTCTCCCAAATGGGGTTGTTGTAGAGAGGGAGCACTGTAATACAGTGGAGAATCTGTTATTCTTTCCCAATAAACGCGTTTACGCTAAAACTATTATTTGCAGTGCAAACAGTTTGGAGCCAGATCAGACGCCGGGTAACCCGGCGTCTGATCAGGCTCCAAACTGTTTTTCACCAAGATAAACAAGAATTATCAGAATTGTCCAAAAGTTGTTCTTTTCTACGTTTTAGTGCTTTGCGTTTGCGTACGTTTGCGTTTAAACGGGAAAGAATAACAGATTATCCACTGTACTTGTTCGTCAAATCTTCAATGAAAAAATATAGTGAGCTTGTTTACCATCAATGCAGTCGACCATTAACCTATTAATCTCTATGACGTTATCAATTATGAAAAATTGTCGTCTTCTTCTATTTTTCAACTTGAAAATTTAAGTCTTTTGGCTTAGGCGGCGTCCAATATAAGGAACCAAAATGTTTGCAAATAACTACAGTCGAACTCGGTTAAATCGACCATACTCGTATTTCAAAATTAAAACGTGGCTTAGCCACGTTTTAACTTTGAAATACGGGTATGTTCGCCATAACCGAGCTTGAAACAATGCAGTTCATATGTCGAACTATCAGATAGTCGAGTTAAGCGAGTTCGGGATATCGAAGTTCGGCTGTATTGTTTTCGGGGTAAGACAGTAAAGGAGTCAATGTGAAAATGTATTATTAACCGTTAAGCCTTAGTCGTGCCAGCTAGCATTCCTTTGGGTCCAGGGATAATATATTACTAGTCTAGTAATATATTATCCCTGTTTGGGTCTAAGTAGTTGAGACAAGTTTAACCCTTTCCCCCAATAGAAGCGACTTTTTAGCATTTAATTTATTCCTCCATTGAAGAAAATAGTTCCAATTTATACAAACATGAATATAACCAGGGATAATATATTACTAGACTAGTCTTATCCCTGATATAACTCATAATAATTAGTTTCAGTTTCCTTGCAGACTATAGCTTAATGCAGGCTGAACGTAGAGCAGAATACGCCTTATGGCACAATCTGCTTTACTTTCAATCTGCTTTAAGTAGCCACCTATCTTAAAAACTAGAAACAGGATATGGGGTACAATGTGACCGTTGCCATAGTGGGTTATTTTTAACACGGGCTTGAATGTTTAATTCTTTCCCGTGTTACTAATAATCTCCTTGTCCTTGAATTTTTGTTAGATGTTTTACATGTATTTACTTACTGTGTTGCCGGATGTTTGGTTGTAAGGTTGTGGAACAGGGTTTATATTTTATGTACACTCTTCGTCTTTATAGGTGAATATAGGAGATAAGAGTGAGGTTGGGCGCCCCTAAACCCAGGTTTAACACCCCAGTGGTTGTTGGTGATTGATTTATAATTAATTATTAATTGCTACTGACCGTACCAAGGCGGGCTCCTATATTCACGTTGCTTTATGTTTGTCTTGCGTGTTGTTTTCTATTTAGTGTGTAGATGAAGGAATGGTATTGCGTTTGTGTGTGTGTGTTTGTTATGGTATGACTGTGTGTGTGTTCTGCTTGAGATGTTGGTGTATCGTTTGTATTACGTTTCCTGCTTGAGTCTTTCATATTTGAATGGTTGACGCATACACACGTGTGTGTCAGAATTATCGTTTTAGCTCCAGTGAATTAATCTGTTTCATGCTCATGGAGATATGGTCAAGTACAGTGGAGAACACGTTATTCCTTCCTAATAAACGCGTTTACGCTAAAACTATTATTTCTATTGCAAACAGTTTGGGGCCAGATCAGACGCCGGGTAACCCGGCGTCTGATCAAGCTCCGATCTGTTTGCCACCAAGATAAAAATGAATTATCAGAACTGTCCAAAAGTTGCACTTTTCTACATTTTAGTGATTTGCGTTTGCGTTTCGTTTCGTTTTATGGGAAAGAATAAAGTTTTCTCCACTGTACGCTGTCTCGATAGTGTTTCAGATACCCGTTTTCAGGGCTGCCATTTCTCCAGATTTTTCCGAAATCTTAAGATTTTTATATAACATGTTTTAGATGCATGTGGGTGTCAGACAGTGAAGATCAAGATCAGTTGCCGCGTCCTTGATCTACACTGTTTGCAATGCAATAAGATACATAAAATTCAAAGGTAAATGCCTACTCTTTAATTCATGGGTTGACTCTGAAATTCTATTTTTAAATGACGTCATACATAATAATGGCGAAATTAATAAACAATATCACAAATAAAAGTAACTGGATCTCTGAAATAACCAGATTAAAAGCAACAATTCCGAATGCCTGGAAAACCACAGTGAAATTAGAAAAATCCATCAAAACACAAGTTAATATTAACAGAAACTCAGTTTTCGGTAAAAACTGTAATATCACTAAATTAAATAGCAAGGCTATAAAGAGAACATTTGTTGCAAACAAATTTGAAACTCCATACATACACACATTCTGGGACGAAAAACTGAAAAGTAAAGTTCAGTGACATGAAGTCTACCACACAATGAATAATGTTTATATCGATAATAGAATAAAAGAACTTAATCAAACTTATCCATAAAATAGTACCCAATAATGAAAAACTTTTCACGTGGAAACTAATACAAATGTCATTCTGCAAACATTGTAATGCAATTAAAACATTAGAACATGTTTTCATCTTTTGTTCCTATTTAAATACCTTTTGGGTAAACATACACAACTTACTTTCAAAAATAGGCATTAATAAAAGAAAAAATATTAGCATGTACGAACTCGTAGTCGGATACAAACTACATTGCAAAGGCTATCAAGAAATAAATATTATCATAGGGAACATTATGTACACTAGCTACAAAAGATACATGAAAAGCGAAAAAATAAAATATATAGTGAATATGATGAACATTTATATTTCGATTTATTAACTATAGAAAAATACTACTGTGAGAAGAAATTGAAACATCCAACAATTCAAAAGTTCAACAAAGCATTGAGAGAACAGATTTAATAAAATTTAAACAGATTTAAATATTACAGTATATATACATGTACGTATATGCATTTTGTTTTTGTATTTATACATACATACTCGTATGTTTCCTTTGTAAATATTATGATTTTATTTATGATTTTCATTTACTGTATGTAAACGGACTTCTAGTAGGCAGTTCCAAAACGAAAAAGAAAATAACAAGATTGCTCATGGCATGGATTGTATATAAAGCTCCACCAAAGATCGAATCTATTATCTGAACTATTGCATCACCTTTAAATTCGATCGTGGTGGGATAAGATTGTTTAGTAGATTTCTTTAATTAAACTTATATAACGATGTAGAAATGTTTTTGAAAGTCCTTGCTGAACAAATTTTAAATGCTAGTCGGCAGATGGCGTACGCGCCTATTTTTATTTCTATGTTGTATATTTACAAAGCATTAAAATAGGTCGTTCAAACCTCATTTGTCTGCCATATATTTTAACGTTACAGGCAATGAACTCTAATCCAACACAATCCACAACGATTTTGAGCAAATATACAGATCTCGCGTTATTTCGATAAGATCATCTACGATTTTCAATTAGAATGTCAAAGTTTAACCCTTTACCCAATAACCTATTTATAATATTAAAGACAGGTCTTATTTAAAGCAGGTTGAAAGTAAAACAGAATGTGCCGTAAGGCACATTCTGCTTTACTTTCAGCCTGCTTTAAAGTACCATCTGTTAGGTTATATAAAAATATTTATTATGAAAATTGTTCATGAGGGTATAATTTAATATTGTTTGTTTTCATTACATTTAGTTAGCTGTGATTGGCTGTAATTTTTCTTTCATAACTCCATGAAAAAAAAAAAATTCAGGCCACGCCTTGTCAGGACTACATTCCCTTAGTCCAACTGCTCTTCACAAGCGCTGCATGAAGCAGGACGCCAAATGACGTCATTGACGTCGACGTTACTACATAACAACGTCGCGTTTTTGCGGAAAATATATATGGCGGAGGGACTACAACCTACGTTTTAAAGCGTTAAAAAGAACGCTGATTCGCGTCAGATTCTCTAATTAACTACTTTCTTAAATTCAGAAGTGATATTAAATTATAAGGAATAATTCGGAATATTTATTGTATTCATGGAGGTATGGAAAAAAAACCTGGTCACACTTTTGTATGAAACCGCTTTATTCCTTAAATAAACTTGAACTATTTTCTTCAGCGGATGAATAAATTAAATACGCTAAAAGTCGCTTCTATAGGGGTTAACTTAAAATGCGTCTCATTTTTATATATCAGAACATCATATTGCAGTAAATTTGTAGGCAGTTAAAATGGCGGTTTAGCAGATTATGCCGTGGTCTCCTTATTTCGAGGGAGAAGGGCTTAAATTGTTTTAAAAGAATTCTTTGTGGTTTAAGAAACCAGTTACCATTCCGATTGAAGTCTAACAGTTAAAGGGACTCGCAACCGGATGGTGTACTTGTCAAAATAAAATAAAATACTCAAATAAAAGCAAATTTGTGGAATTATTTGGCTTCTGACATTAAAAAAATATGATCAGTCCAAAAAATGTCTCAAGAATCGTCATCGAATCTTAGATTTTTAGATATTTTCCATCGTTTTTCTATACCGACTAGTAGACGGTATAGTTGTTGTTGTTGCTTCTCTACACGGGCTCAGACATAAACACGAGTCGAATTACGAAGTTGTATGCACTTTCGATCGCTACACATTGAAATACATTAAATCGATCCGAGATAAACGGATAGTTCCGTGGTCCATTGGTCTAAGCGGTTTCCCCTATTTTGCCTTCTGTCCGCCAATGCCGGGCCCCGGGTTCGAATCCCACCAGAGACCAATATTTTTTTTTATTGAAATACATTTTTTAAACAGAATTTCTTATCCTAAACTAATTCTTTACCATTTATATAAGTGTTTGACACATATTTACAAATTACTATTTTTAATGCACCATCTGGTTGCGAGTCGCTTTAAAGGCTTACCCGTATTATCTGGAATTCTGGTTGGTTGTTAAAAGCTTGTTGGTGTGGAGACGTGAAAAGTCTTCGGCTCAGTTCAGAATGTTAGTAGCATTTGAAATCTACCATATTGAATTCTTTGTCGTCTTTTTGTTTTTGTATATTGAGATTTAACTATTCAGTGGTATAAAATAAATGACAATTTGCAGCAGGTTAAACATGTGAAATGTAAAAAAGAGACAACTTAAATTCAATTGATGTTTTATGTGTCAATAACTGTTAATGTCGCAATTCCAACAGTTTATCGGAGAAAAACTTTGATATATTCTCGTCTGTAAAGCGACTGGCAACCAGATGGTGCATTTGCAAAAATAAATTTTAATACTCAAATATAACCAAAAGGGTAGCATCATCGTGCATCTGGCATTGGAAAAATATGACCAGTCTAATAACACCCTCTCGATAAGTCTTCAAATCTTAGTTTTTTAGATATTTTCCATCGTTTTATCCATAGCGTCAAATGTTGCTATAGAAATTAATCACGGGCTCAGACATAAACCCGAGCCGAATTATGAAGTTGTATGCACTTTCGATCGCTACAAAAGTGAAATACGTTAAATCGATTCGAAATTTATGGATAGTTCCGTGGCCCATTGGTCTAAGCGGTTTCACTATTTTGCCTTCTGTCCGCCAATGCCGGGCCCCGGGTTAGAATCCCACCAGAGCCCAATATTTTTTTTATTGAAATACATTTTTTTAAACTAAATTTCTTATCCTAAACTAATCCTTTACCATTTATATAATTTACAAATTACTATTTTTAATGCTAAATCTGGTTGCGAGTCTCTGTAAAACCGTGATACGTTTATTTGATGTATTATTTAGGTAACTGCTTCTGTCATCGCGAACATATTAAACATTTTATGATCAAAATTTTCGAGGGGTTTTTACCCCTTCATCTCTTTATTGTCGTCTTCTTCAGTATTGTTGTCTGTAAGACACGTTTCTAAGTTAGATTTAAGGTTGTATGACTTAAAATATGTCGATAAGAGTGTCAAACAATTTGGATTCAGATCAGACACCGCAATACGCGGCGTCTGACATGGATCCAAACGGTTTGCAAACACGCTTTCAAGCCTCATTGAGAATGAACATATAAAAAGAGGATATTTGTAGTTTAAACACTATATATGTGCTAAAGGGTTGTTCAGATTAACTCATTGAGCCCTAGTGGCGCATATATGCGTCCTCTACCAAATATTTACCTGTTAAGAGTACACTTCTCAATTGCAAACAGTGAATTCCCTGATCAGAGAGCTGGTGAGCTGGATCCCTCCGATCAGGGAAATTACTGTTTGTCATTTTGAAATTTATTGCAAAAACACAACCCTAAATAGTCTTGAATGGACGATTCTTTATTGCAAACTGGAATCGTCGATTGAAATGTTCAGGGATAATGAGTTAATAAAATGTTGCCAATGTCTAAGGGCGTCCTATCTCTGTTCTTGCAGTCCAGTCTTTATCTTATACAGCAATGCTTGAATCACTAGACCTGCTGCATAAAAACATGTGTTTCAAGTCTTTTCGAAAATCTGTTCCTGTTACACAGTAAATGAAGAAATTAACACCTGAATTGGTGTAATATAAGTAGTTTGAAACACGATACGCGTATGCAATAGTGTAATTACTAAAAGGGTCGTCAACGAAAAAATGGTAGGTTTGCAGTATTATAACTGGTCCCGTAGACAACAAATGGACAAGGCAAATAACCATTACTCTGTACGTGACGTTTTGAGCCTCACAGTGTCTAGCAGCAGTCTGCGTTTTGTTGAATCTGTGAATGTTCTTGTAATAGTTAAGTCTTTCATACATAGTCCGTATCAATAGGATGTTGCAAATGCCGTTCAGAATGAGTGGAAGTACAAATACAAATAGAAGCGTGATTATGCTATAATAAACGTAAGCAGTCAGAGATGAAAATTCACAAAAACCCGAAATCAACCCGACATATATTACTGATGGAACATTGATTGAAATGAAAAACAATGTAATTGATGTGAGTTTGATGTATATCCATTTAGTCTTAGTATTGTTTTGAAACTTGAATGGGAAACACACACTTAACATTCGGTCAAAGGTCAAGGCCACGGTAATCCAGGTTGACACTTCGACCGGTATGTCAACATTGAAACTTGCAAATTTACACGCAGCAATACTCGAGTGTCGATATAAAAGCTCGAATGACACACACAACAAAATCTGTTCCATACACGGAAACAATAGCACATATATATCAGCAACCGCCAGTGCTTTAAAATAAGTAGAACATATGGCTTTACTGCAAAGTGGGCCTTTGTGGAAAACAATGATTGATAAAATATTTCCAAGTAACCCTATGGTAACAAATGTCCTGAGGAAATATAAACCTCCTGTGCATCCATAAGATATCACATCCTGATACAAATCTACGAATGAGCTGTTTGAAACGTTAGACATCTTTTCATTCGAACTTGCGATAGATTCAAGTGTTTTGGAATGTAATTGTGGTTAGAATCCAGATCGGCTTATGTAATCCAACGATAATAAACGTCTTAAGCAAACATTAGACTCTAACACTCACAAGCTTAACACATTAAGCTAATCCTCAATAATACGGAGTTCCTACAAACCTTTTCATCAGGAATTCTCATGTTGTATGAAATATTAGTAAATTTTACTTAAACAGAACTTGCTTCAAATGTTTTGATAAACCGAAAATGTAGAAATCGTAGTTTATTTTTCGGTTGCTCCGTGCACTATGCGACCTATTATCGTCAACACAAGGATCACTACTATACATATATATGTTGTAAGAGTGAGCAGTTGTGCTACATTTGCAAATACTTTGTAAAATAGTATGTGCAGACAAGTGGCATTTATAATCTAACTAGATCGATTGAAGGTTTACCCTTTTACCGCTTGTGTTGACTAAAGTTGCGTCGCAATCCGTTCTGAGCGGGAATAGACTCCAAATAATTTGATATCTGAGATCAAAATTATTTGATTCTCATATCACTATTTCTGTTATCACACGATCTTAAATTCAGATTTAAATTCTAACAACAGCCAAGTCAATTCAATTACCTCAGGCTCTAGAATGCTACAGTTAAGGTCAAAACAGTCTGTGTTTTTGATGTCGAAAATGTCAAACAGCTAAACGCGACAATTAACACAAAAGTACAATAACAAATTACAGCGACAGATCTCGCTATCACAATCGCTCAAAGGAAAGTGTTTGTATGTTTTCACGGAAGTTGGCTGTTTAAAGCAGAAATGATTATACGGAAAGTTCCACACGGAGCGCGCTTGGCACCAGTATGTGCAGACAAGTAGCCTCTTTGAAGGTATCGCAATGTGACATGTATATACACCAGATCTCCAGATAAGGGGGATATTTCAAAAAATAAAACCTTTATTTCTGAATTAAATGGTGTCACTACTTAATAGAATCGTCTCTTCGAGACGATTCCATTGAGTAGTAACAGCATAGGATTTAGTGCTGAGATGAATGAGAAATCGTTGGATTTGTTCAGTTTACTGCCTCGTATCTGGAGCCCTGAATTATACATTGCTTTCACCCAAAAACGGTCCCGGAACAATGGTGCTTGCAACCATTGCCTAACCAGGACAAGCATGTATACTTTGCACTCCTTATAATAACCCTCTCGGCAAAACACACAACGCATTTATTTCTCAATGTTTGCTGCTGTAGAACACCGTGTATGTTGCCATAAGTAACTAACCGTTTACTGTCTAAAAATAAACTTAACCCTTTCATCGCCAGAGTCACATAACGTCGACTTTTGCAAACAGTTTGCATCCGGATCAGACACCGCGTCACGCGGCATCTGATCAAGTTCCAAGCTGTTTGACATACATATCAATATTTACTAAGTCATACTACATGTACCTTAACCCTTAGCCTGCCACTCACGACTATAGCTCCATATGCAAATAGCTTGGATCCGGATGAGACGTCGAGTAACTCGGCGTCTCATCCGGATCCAAGCTGTTTGACACTCGGACAACATTTTCAGCAATTTTGAGCAACTTTGAAGCACTTTGAAACTTGAAGCAGACGAAAAATATAGCAGACGACAATTTATTTGGCGGGCTAAGGGTTAATTTTTACTTTGAAATGATCTTGTAGACGACATTATTGAAGTAGACGACAATACAGCAGTAAAGGGAGTAAAATATCACGATTGATTTGGCGTTGAAAGAGTAAAAGCGATGCGTTAGCAACTGTTGGTTTGTTTTCAAATGTTATATTCAATTAGCACTTTTGACTATATCGTCATAAAATCATCAACAATTTTATTCCTTATCTGGAACGATTGGACTTTGACTTAACAAGGTAGAGCGTCCGCTTTCGAGGCGGGAGGTTGTGGGTTCGATCCCCGGCCGGGTCATACCAAATACCATTATAAAAACGGTACTGGTACCTCCCTTGTCTGATGCTCGGCATTGTAAGGGTAGTGTTAGGAAGGTGACTGTATAATGCCCAGGTAAGTATGCATGTTAATGGATACCTTGTTTGTCAGGTCTAATGGGCCCGTCACACCATAACGTTCTGGCCAACGTTCGCTGAGCGTTTCAATCGTTCGATTTTCGAGCGTTCTAGAATATTTATGACACTTCTGGCGTTTGATTAGCGTGTGTCTAACGCATGACTAGCGTGTTTCTAACGCACGAGAAGCGTGTAACAGCGACCAAGTAAGATACCCCCGAAAACCATTAGCGTGTACTAACGTGCCACTGGCGCGCGACGAACGATCTTCCAGAGTTAGACGAGCGTGTTGAGCGTTCGATTAACGATTGACTATCGTGTGTCTAGCGATAGAATAACGTTTTGCTGGCGTGTGATTTTTACGATCGAACGGGTACAAAACGCTGGGAATTTCGCAGTGAGTTCATTTGTACCTTTGAGTTTGAACAGTCAACATCATTTCTAACTATCTTTTTAATCTGAGTAGCAAACAGGTTAGAGTCTGATCGGACGCCGAGTTACCCGGCGTCTGATCTGGCTCCATCCTGTTTGCAATTGAGATAATATTTTTAGCGTAAATGCGTTTATACGAAAATATCAGTAAAGTTAGCTGCACGAGGATCATGCTTATCTCAAATAGGAATGAGTACGAATATATATTTGATGTTACCTTGGTTACCTATTTACCATTATTTACTATTCTGTTGTAAAATAACTCGGCCATGTCAGAAAAATCGGATAATATCATAAGAATACATAAACACATCAAAACATAATTTTCATGTCACAAGAGTTTTCATATCATATCTAATTGCCATGGAACAGCACCAGCCTCTGAGTTGCACCAGTGTTTTAGGAGGTTCCTCTGGCGCTTCCCCTGTCTGTTGTCCACGTTAGGCCCTCTGACATTGACGGTGTCCTCCAGATTGCGATTTGTTCTCCATTGACCGGGAATTACTTGATGATTATCGTCCTCACGGTCCATACGAATGATCTGCTGGCGTGGATACCTAATACGCATGAGATTGTGCAAACACAGGCACGTGGTAACGATGAGCCTTGCGGTTGCGGGAGCATGGTTCATAGTGGTGAGGAGAACCTGGAACCTATTGGCAAGGATGCCAAAGGCATTCTCGACCACACGACGTGCCCTTGACAGCCTGTAGTTGAATATCCTTTCGTCGTCGGTCATACCACGGTGCGAATACGGCTTTATGAGGTTAGATCTCAAGGCGAACGCGTCGTCACCGATTAGGTAGTACGGCACATCCTCGTTGTCGTTGGGCATTGGTTCAGCTGGTGGGAAGCCAATGGAGCCATCATCGATGCATTCTTTCAGCTCAGACCCATTATAGATTTGTGCGTCGGATGCTGCTCCTTTCCCTGAAAAAACACAAATTACATCAACGTAAACAACCAGAATAAACAGTAACACCAAGACTAATCTAATTCAATCTTATAAATGTTACAGTCACTCATGAAATGCCTCAATTTTTCAGTCAGTACGTGAAATGACTGTTTCACTTAGTCATTTCATGAAATGTCTCAAACGTTTAACCATTTCGTGAAATGACTAAAACTCAGCTTCAGTCTTTTCACAAAATGACTAAACAATACATGCATATTTATTCTTTGATAAATGCGTGCAATATTTCTCGAATAAGTGTTAGATATTAAGTTTGAAACAATAGTATGCATATTGAAAGACATGATTCGAATGAGCAACTGCTGTTGAATGAATTAAATAAAAGTAATTTCACACATTGCTTGAATCCTGTTAAAGGTATCTAGCCAATGTGTGTAGATGTGGCCTGTCATTATCAGTCATTTCATAAAATGACTGAAAACTTCAGACATTTCGTGAAATGACAAAGTGAAACAATCATTTCACATAATGACTGAAATTTTTAATAATTTCGTGAAATGACTGGGTTACACAGATTGACTGTTACATATACACTGGCTTCTGTGTAAACATTCGACTGGATTCCTTTTCAAAATATGGTAGTGTGTACAATCTTTTTCAATGAACATCGCGTGTCACTTGTTTTGAAACTGACGTAATATAGAAGACGCAGCTTTTGGCACAGTTCTCCTTTATAGAGAAGAAAATTAGATCACAATTTTATAAGATAGAGTCCCTCAATTACTGTTTTAATTACTGTTTATTCGCATTTAGACGCCCGTTATTTAAAAACCACAGATTCTCAATGGTTGGACATGTAGGGCAGCTACTTAAGACATTATGTGAAAGAGCACTTACCTCCAACATCTGCCCAGATGAACTTGTAATCTGCGTCCACTAGGGCCATAATCACCACAGAATAGAACCCCTTGTAGTTGTAGTAGGTTGATCCAGAAGAGTTAGGGCATCTGCAGGCAACATGTTTGCCATCAAGGGCACCACAACAATGAGGGAAGTTCCACCTTGTCATGAACTGGTTGGCAATCTCACGCCAGGCTTCAGGACTGCTTGGAGGAGTCATTACCTCATGTAGATACTCGTCAATGATAGCCCGACACACCTCATTGTGTTAGATGGAACGCGCCAACCAAACTTCATGTCTGCATACTTAGATCCAGATGCCAAATGTCGCAGTGTCACCGCCAATTTCAGGCCAGGTTCGAGGGGCTCTCGGTAAAAAGTGTGCTGCTTTGTCAATCTGCCCCTTACACGTCCAAGGATTTCATCAAACATTTCCGGCGGCATGCGCATGAAGTTTGTGAAGGTACTGGTATCTTCCTGGCGAACTTCAACCATGAGTTGGTCGTACAGACCAAACTCTTGACGCCTTAATATCCATGCTTTACTCCAGCACTGTCGTCTTCGTTGGTGTCTTTTTCTCTTGCGGGCGAGGTCTCTGAACATGTTCAGCTATTTGCAAGTTAAGTACATCTACTTCATGCTGGGCTACAGCAAGCACATAAAGTCTCCTTAATCTTTCTGGATTCTCCATAGTAAGTGTTCTCCACGGTAGTCCACCATGAAATGAACCTTGCTTATAAAACATTAGTTTATATACCCATAGATATGGACGTTCGGGAAACGTTCGAATAACGCTCAGTGGACGCCAAAGGACGTTCGCTTGACGTTAGTCACACGCTGCGAACGCTAGGGAATCGTTCAGCGATCGTTGACAGGTCGCTAGTGAGTCGTTCACTGCACAGCAAACGATTTGTAACAACCAAGTAACGCTAGAGAAACGACTGACTAACGATAGCCTAACGCGTGCAACGCTCGCTGAGCGTTAGTAAAACGATCAACGAACGTTCTTAAACGATCTCCAGCGTTTAACACTAAACGTTCGAAGAACGCTTGTCTCAGAGAAAACTTTTGTGCATGTTCAAAACTTTTTTTTCGGACCAGCGTTCTCCGACGATTACCGACGATCACCGCCGTTTACTAGCGTTTACTAGCGTTCACATAACGTTCTTCTGGCGTTATACCAGCGACCATGGGCGACTACCAACGTTTCCTCAATCGTCAGAGAACGCTGGCCAGAACGTTATGGTGTGACGGGCCCATAAGATGGGTAATGCTTGACTGCGCACAGGGACCCCGACACGATTGCTTTTTATATTTATATTTCTGTTTATACACCTGACGTGTTTTTTTCTCAAAAGGCAATCGTGTCGGGACCCTGTAAGAAATCGAGCGGAAAGTGGAAAATTTTGCAAATCGACGAGTGGCCGGTGCGAAACTACACAAAAAACAATATTTTAGTGGATTATAACTATTGTGCGGACGGTAAAATTGTTGAGTCTTCCAATGAAGAGCTAGATTTGCCAGGATCTGCGAGACAAGCGCCCATAAATGAGGGATGCGTGATGAGATGACATGATGATGAATACAGGAAGATGATTTCGGCTAATCTCATTTGTTCCAAAGCAGCCGGTTTGGATTAAAACCACCAATCCGCCTTCGTTTTAGCTCTTACAGTGGAGAACACGCTATTCTTTCCCAGTAAACGCTTTTACGCTAAACGTACTATTTCCAGTGCAAACAGTTTGGAGCCTGATCAGACGCCGGGTAAACAAACTGTTTGCCACTCAGATAGCAATGAAAAGTCAGAATTGTCAAAAGATTGTCCTTTTCTGCATTTTAGTGTTTTTGCGTGTAAACAGGAAAGTATAAACGTTTTCTCCACTGTAGCAGAGGGGATAATCTCTGTCTAATAAACATATAAACATTCCCTGTAAAAAATAAGCCCCAGAACCACAACAAAGGTAGAGGAACAGACTGCCTATTAAATACAGGTCTGACCGTAAATCAAACCTGTGGTAAATTGCCAAACATGTTTTCCTAAATCAACCCTTTACTCCATTGATACTCATGTTAACACATTTAATTTCTTCACTCAAGTAAATAGTTTAATTTTACACAGTCATGAATATGCACAATAAATAGCCTTTATCTAAGCAGACTGTACATAGTTTAAGCAGACTGGAAGTAAAGCAGAATGAATCCTGCTTTAATTCCAGCCTGCTTTACGCAACCATCTCTCTATTGTAATTATTGGGTTTCAACATACCAGGCGTTTATTATGAAACTTTGTAATCATTTTCAACTTTTACAGTCAATCTTGTATTAAGCGATCACTCTAGTGAATACCCATATTTTGTCTTGTATGGAACTGTCTGTTTAATGCAGGATAAAACTAATTCAGAATGCTTCAGTAGGAGTTTTCTTCACTATTTCCACCCTGAATTAATTAGTCTAGTGTCATAATGAAGAGATATGCACACTGATTCGCAAGGTGGTTGCTTTATACAAGATTGACTTATTTTTCACATTTCTTACTGGAGAATATTGTTTATCTTGCAGAAAAGATTTGTAAAACAGACAATAGCTATTAAATTGACAATTTTTTGTGAATTCCACAACTATTTACAAATGACAGTGCATGTTATACCGACAAACTTCAATTTTCCTTGATTTTACTTTCCCATAAAGTTGACCCCTCTCAAACATAAATTAATTTTTCTCAAGTTACATGAGGTCAACCCTCCTACTTTTTTTGTATTTTGTTCTAGAGACATGGTAGATAATTTTAAGTGTGGTCACTATGAATGCCCCTGCCTAATTTTTCTCAAAATCTCAATTTTACTAAAATGTAAGACATGATTTTTGAGAAAAAAATGGACTCATAAATTATTTTTTCCGAAATATAAGATTTTATTTTAATGTTTTATGCAAAATATTTAATTTTTCTGCTTGTATTAGTATAAAACAATGTCTTAGGTATGAATGCGTAAATAATTGTTGATCTTTTTATTAATATTTGTAATTTTTATCCTCGGAAAGAAAAAGGAGGGGTAGTCATTTTAGGACTTTTTTTTAAAGTAGGGTACAAAGACAAAAATACTCATAATTTCAGTTATAGATGGTGAAAAATCTTTTAACGCTGGAAAATGATGTAGAATTGAATACTGAATAAGATGGTGTACAGCTTTTGCGGATTTATTTCGGAGAGCATTACCCATCTAAATCCTTAAGTATGCAATGCATACTAGCTGTAGCAGCGACATTGATTCAACCCTTCCTTGCCTTAGCCCGAGAACAATAGCTATTTGTAAACAGTTTAGATCCTGATCATACGCCGCGTAACGTTACATACGGTTAAGATCAAAACTGTTTGACACTTGTTTCAAAAGTTCTTTTTTCAAAATACCTTAAATGAAATTATAAGAATTAAAAGCAAAATTAATGACGTCACTGCAGTGAATGGGTTAACGCCCCGCATATCTTCATTATATTTTGGCACATTGTTTTTACTTGCTTTACTTGGTGGATTGTGACACTTTAGTCGAGTATTTTACCTTTATGGTCACCTGAGTGCGTTGGTTTTCAATTCAAAACAACTGAAACAGTTTGATATAACTACCGTAAAACCCGACAACGAGTTTATCAGTTTTCTGACAGTAACATACACTCCTGACCCAGGGTAGATTATCTACGAGAATCTTTATCTTTTTACAGTCAGGACTGAGTAGGTGAAGTTGTTTCAACCCTTGTTCACATACAATAACTCGTCCATATTTATCCACAGCAATGCCTCCCAGTTGCTTGACATTTTTGTTTTTGTACACCGCTTTAACAGTGCCATTTAAAGACATGCTTTTGACACTGCTGTCCCCTTTATCTGATACATAGATTGTTACACCATCTGGACTCAGAGCCAGAAAACGCGGATCTTTAAACAGAAAGTTTCCGTGACTATCGTATCCTATCATCATTTCTGGTTTTCCAACTAAGGACAAGATGATAATCCGTGCAGGGTTACGAAATGTTGTGATCAATTTGCCGTTCCCGTGGACAATGCCAAGGCATTCACCACCTGCTGGTACCCCACGGTCTAGCTTTAGCCCACTACTGATTTTCACAAACATAATTACCTTCTCACCAGGAAGTGTTACGGCAACTTCTTCGTTGTTCACTGTGGTCACTGCATAAGGATTTGAATTCAATTGGAGTTCTGAAACAACCAAGCCTGAATCTAAGTTCAACATTAGTAGTTTATTGTTATGGTTATCTATCAAAACCAGCGTATTTTCAGGGACAAGGGTTGAACTTTTGATTAAACAGTCCCGGAATAGTTTACCAGTACTTGTTTTCACATTGATGTCTCTCAGGTGATGTGCGTTTAAATCCATCGGAGATGTTCATACACTTATGGGTGTATTTGATTTTATGGAATCTTTAGCCAATGGAGATATTCCGGCTGGATAATCAGGCTCATCGTTTGAAGATGTACTTGGTGCTTGGTTGTCAAACTTTATATTTCCCAAAAGCAATGTACCATTTAGAATATTTTGCATCTCAGGTTCAGGTACAAACGCGTTTTCATTCACAGTGAACCTTTTGTCTTCGTGTTCGACAACTTCATTCAGGTTTTTCAGTTTATCTTTTGAATCGATAATTTGGATAAACTGCTGTTGGTTGTTACTTTTCAGACTCTGCATTTCTAATATAATTTTCTCTATTTCACTAATAACGTGACTGCCTGTTTCGGAAAGAGCGTTTAGATAGTCTAAGTCTTCGGACTGCTGTTGCTCTGCTAGTGATCCTATGTCTTCCTCCATTCTTTCAAACGACGTATTAATTTTCTCTCGTAGTTTCTTAACAGTAGCCTTGGTATCGGAGCAAATGTTTTCGGCGTCGGATCTAGCTTTTTTCGTAAATTGATCAATTTCTTCACAATTCTTTCTTAAAGTAAAAACATCTTTCTGTAACTGGTTGCGTTCCTGACGGATTCGTAGATCTGTTGCTAAGTGATTGATATAATCTACATGTAAACATTTTTTGTGATTAATTTCCATGCAAAGTCGGCAACCTACACTTCTATGGTCCTGACAGAATATATTGACAACCTCCCTTCCGTGATGATCACACAGTTTATTATACATTTCTTTACATCTTTCTGACAACAATGTGTGCTTTTCCGGTGGCATTTCTCTCTTGTCTTGAAGCGTATGGAATTTAAACTTCTGATGGATTTTGTGCCCCTTGACACATTCCCTGCACAAATAATTCTTACAGTCTACACAGAATCCATCTGCTTCAACATATAACCCATCCGCTCTACATGGTTCACATACAATATCAGCAATGGCATCAGACCCTGACACGAGGGTAGCAGACGGTCGATATGAAGAACTCCTGCGTTGCGTTCAGCCATTCTGGTCAAACCGACAGGTTATACATCAAGTTGTAACAAACATGTGATATAGCCAGTAGTTTTTATCTCTCTCAACAAATTAATCTGAAACGTAAAAAACATACTTACAGTTCTCCATCCCTACAGCGGCCCTACCGAAAACGATGTTCAGATTATTCCGTCTTAAACTTTGACTGGTGTAATATTGTCTGCTTAAAACTGTTGTCTCCTGTTTTTTCAAAGTCACTTATTAGTGGACATTTTGACAGCAGAAAAATAATGACGAGTGACAAACAGATTGAAATCAGATAAGACGCCGCTTTACCCGGCGTCTGATATGGACTCAAGCTGTTTTCAAATGTAAGCAAAGTATTAATCCCCCACCCCACTCCTATAACAACATCTTCCAAAAAAGAAACCTAGTCGTTGACTTGTCTTCCCTAAGATGTTGTTGTAGAGAGTGGGCACTGTAGCATTATCCTTTTTTCTACAATATCGTGTTTGGATGCAACTATCCTGTAATCCTTCTTCTAGCCCTTTTACAGATGTTTAAGATGGGACGGGAAAAGTGTTACAGACGGACAGACAGACGACTGGACGGACAGAGAGACGAAATGTGTTACCTAAATCACGTCAGTGATTAAAAACATCGAAACTCATGATAAACGAGTTGAAGCATAATTATTTATCTATTAGTAAGGAGTTCTTATATTATACCCCAGAGACCTTTCGTCCTTGCAGCGGTTCTAGGGCTTAATTGGCATATTTTTGATGGCCTAGGCTTGCGGCTACGGGTACAATCACTTTGCTCTTTGATTAAGTGACACTAACATATTTTGTAACATTGCGAACACGTTTCATTTGGCATGAGGTCGAGGTAATCCGTCTGTAAATTGACGTGTTACATCATACAGCAACTGCTCAGCTGAGATAAAAGTTCAACGATCGGCACGCGACGCAAACAGTAATAATTTTGTCCAACTTTGACATAAAACAAACAATTTATTAAACATGTGGTTGTTGAATGCAGGACAAAAGTAATGCCTAGAATGTTTTGCATTGATTTTATTATTTTGCAATATATATTTAGGAGAAAGTTGTCTTTAATTGCCTCGATATTTTAGCGAGTAATCACAGCGAAAAAGGTTGACTGTACATTTGCAGCCATTTGTCTTAAAAGGCCATAAACAAAGCCCCTACTAATACTCCTAGATCCATTTCAAAATGGAGAACCAGACGTTTAATGTCCTTCACAATGATAAGTAGTTATTATTAATTAAAACGTTTGCGTTTTATTTAAAATCTCCACAACGACTAGAGCTGAAATACAAACTGTTTGGACAAGGTTCAGAAGTTTCGCCATTCTTATCTTAATTTCTTATACATCAGCTTTAACCAATCACTCCATAAATACGCATTATACGCCTTTATTTTTTTAATCAACAGTCAAAATATGCTCCAAAAGAATTTCTTCCTATATCCTGTATTCCTATATTTTAGCATAGGGTAGCTGAAAAATGTTTGAGAGTAATGCAGAATGCTTCTAAAGAAGCATTCCGCTTTACTTTTAATCTGCTTAATGCAACCCTTTGTCTTTAGCAAACCTGGCAAGGTTTCCTTTGAAAAGGAAATTGTTATGTTTATTTGGGAAACATTTACCGCTCTGCCAAAGTTTCAACAGAAAGGCGAGTCGGTGGTGTTTAACCCACACGCGGTTTTGCAGGGAATATGTTTAGCCAACTTCACCATGCAGCGTTTCTGGGGCTTAATTGTCATTTGGGATTTTATTGGTCGCCGCAGGAGCGGCGATCATATGGAATCCATTTACAAATTTACCTATGTACGAGGGCAGCGAACAGTTTCTATATAACCTGATCTACGAAAATGACCGAATTGACCTAAATTAATTGACACATTAAAGTGTAGCAGAGAAAAGTTTAAACATTTGCTTTGCTATAAGCATCACGTATGATGATTTTGCAATAACATAATGGTTCAATAATTGGTATTAAATTTTATCTTTTATCTAAGTGTCATACTGTTTACATCATAAAACAAATACACTAAAAACAATATTTGAACAAACTATGCCATTCAATATTGAATTATAAGAGACTATTAAAGGACAGGATGCATAACATTAGCCCCACCACATTGAAATAATATACTCAAAAAAATAACTAAAGGGGCACGTCTTCTTTATTTCAACTGCGCGTGTTTTCAAACAGCTGTATGGACATTAGTAGTCATCGTAGAGCAAAATGGTTTTCAGATCCAAGTTTCTCAACACCAGCAGTATCAATTTCGAAAGAAATATTTTTTTTAAATAAAATCAAATTCAAATTTGCAAAAAACACTATTTTACCCCCAAAAAACAAAATATTTTTACCGACATGTCAAATGATGTCCATATGATGCATCATGAACATTTCAAGTATGCCGCGTGTGTTTACGAGGCGCAGTGAACTAAACCGATTTCACCCTGAAAAAAATCCATTGATTTTGAATGGTAACGAAATCCACATTTTTGGGGAATTCGATAGTGTGCTTCGAAAACTTGCTAGAAATCGGCTGTGTTCACGCCAATGCACAAACACATGTGTCGTACTGATCGAAAAGTTTTTCGTCAAGGACAATAACATTTCAAAGTTACAAAAATATCAACCCAGTCTTTTTTGTGGTAAAAAAATATATTTTTTGAAATTTTAGATTTATTCAAAATGTAGCGAAATTTCAGGGACTATTTCTAATAGAACATTTTCTAGAAAGGCGTTTCGATTAGCAAAACAGGTTTTTTTTTATCATTGGCTGTTAGTTTGCACCATACATCGGTTTTAAGAAACACTCAGTTGAAATAAGGAAGGCATGCCCCTTTAATTGTTTTGTTGAGTATAGTTGGATATATCAGTTTTAGTAGTATGTGTTGGTTGTACTAAGTTTCAAAGGCTTATGATTCTACATCTTCTCATAGCCTTAATTGTGTTGTGATAAAATTAATATAAATGCAATTTTAAGCAACTTAACAATAATCCGATTTTTTAGTTTTATGTGAATAAAACTAAGTTGAGTAATGTAATATGCTGCAGATCAGATACAAAATACATTCTTACGTCTGTGGTAATTTTATTTCTGCTATGTATGCGTTTAGATCCTTCTCCTCAAATTTAAATTAGCAAACCATGTAAACAGAAGAGAAAGATAAACCAAACATGCCGTCTATTTTAGAATATATCTTCTTCAAATCACAACACTTACTATTTGGGTTTGCTTGCAACGACTGTGATAATAACAATAGTAATCCATTATATAAGTATTAATGTATCTACTTGCCAAACATTATCCACACCACATTCGATTCGCCGTCTGTCTAAATACGAGTTTAATAAATACGTTGAATGTCTTTCTTTCTTTCTTTCTCTATATACTGCTACACGCCCCTTTCGGGTATTACGAGCAGGGGCACTTTTTAGGTGCACCAATGGGACTGTACCCGGCCGGTCACTTTATCCTGACACCGACGAACCAGTTGTAATGCTAACCCGAAATCCTGAGCGCCAAGGAGGGAAGCCATTACTACCAATTTTTAAGTCTTTGGTTTGACCCGGCCGGGGATTGAACCCACAACCTCCCGCACTGCAAGCGGACGCTCTACCACTAAGCCACGCAGCCACGCAGTCTTCCTTTACTATATAATTATCCTTGCAATAACTAGTAACACGATATTCATACGACAAGTAAGGACCTCCTGTTCAGCCATTACTGTATATACAATGGGCGTTTTTGCACTATGATATTCAACCTCTTGCATGATCAACTATTGTTTAACGAAAGCCGACCTACTTGACAGACGATAGCTATTGTGTATTACTGTTGTACCGCTGGCAATATGTTTAAATCTATGTTTATCTCCTCTTGTCAAATAGCGCTAACGCTTAAGTAACATGATACATGTTTACTTTGACACATATCACAACATCTGAAATACTTTGATGACATTTCTATTCATACCGACATAGAGTCTTTGTGATTTGCCACAGTAAGTTACACTCCTGACCCAGGGTAGTTTATCTACGAGTACCTTTAGCTTTTTACCGTCAGGACTGAGCAAGTGAAGTTGTTTCAACTTTTGATCACAAACAATGATTTGTCCAAATTTATCAACAGCGATGCCTCCAAGCTCATTCCATTTCTTATCTTTGTATGCATGTTTTAATGTGCCATTTAACGCTATCCCTTTGACGCTAGTGTCTCCGATGTCTGACACATATATTGTTTCACAATCTGGACTCATTGCAATATGACGTGGACGTTTGAAGAAACAAACCCCATCAATATCGTTTGCTATTGTCATTTCAGCTGTACCATCTAACGACATGATGACAATGCGTCCCGGGTTACAAAATGAAGTAAATAATTTTCCACTTGAGTACGCAATCCCAAAGCATTCACCACCTGCTGGAACCGTCCTGCCTCGCTTAAGCACACTCGTCACTTTCACAAACAGGATAACCTCATCATCCGGGAGTGTCAGGGCAACTTCCTCATCGTTTACTGTAGTCACAGCATATGGCTTTGATTTCACAGAAAGTTCTGAAACTACGATGTCTGAGTCTAAGTTCAGCATTTTAACTTTGGTGAAATATTCATCTATCAGAACCAATGTATTGTCAGGTATCAATGTAGAACTCCTGATAAGACAGTCAAATAGGGATCTAACATTACCTGTTTTCACACTGATGTCCCTCACATGAGATGCATGTACTTGTTTTGGATCCTCGACCTGGTCTCTTGGTGTTCTAGGCGACAAAATGAATTCATTATGTAAACAAGCACTTGGTGTAAAATTGTAGTTATTAAGATGTCCGATAGCCAATTTGCCTTCTAGTATAGTCTGTATCTCAGGTTGAGGTACAAATGAGTATTCACTCACAGTGAAGCTGTTCTCTTCCTGATTGACAGCAGCACTCAGATTATAAAGTTTATCTTTTGATTTGATTATCTGGATAAACAGCTGACAGTCTTGATTGTTACTTTCCAGATGTTGTAGGTCTGATGTAATTATTTCTATTTCAGTGAGTATGTGGCTACCTTTTTCTGAAAGGGCATTAAGTTCTTCTAAATCTCCAGACTTTCGTCTCTCTGCCTGTGAGCAAATGTCTGCCTCCATCCTGTCAAGCGCCCTATTGACACCCTCTCGTAGGTTTTGCACAGCAGTTTTGACACCTGAGCAAATACTGTTTGCGACATCTTTATATTTGTTTGTAAATTGTTCTATTTGTTCACAGTTGTTTCTCAAAGTGCGTATATCTGAAAGTAATTGTGTGTACACTTGGCTGATCAATTTACTACCCACCAGTTCATTGATATTATCTACGTCCTCACATTGTCGGTGATTCATTTCCATGCAAACACTGCAGCCCAAACAAGCATGGTCCCGACAGTAATACTTGACAATCCTCCCGCTATGACGATCACACTGTTCAGTACACCTGTCCTCAATCATATCTAAATTCAGGTGTAGCTCTACTTCGTCTGTGGAATCGGATGCTTTTACTGTAGAGTGGGTATCACTGAATGCGGCCATTTCCGTTTTAGACGTAGTGAACACTGAAATTTAAATGGACAAATCTAATTTCAAGATAATTCTAGTTCATTTTTATTTTTAAGGTGACAATCATCGACCCTGATCAGATACCCCTGCAGGGGCCCTCTGATCAGGGTTTGAACTGTGCACAAAAGATAACTGTACTCTACACCAGTTCGTAGTTCATATGCAGTGTTAATGGGTGAAATAGCAGGGATTCCCAGATTAATATATACAGTGTCCCCCTCTTTAACCCTTTACCTGATAGCATTGTTTCTAGTATTGAAGGTATGTGACTACTTAATGCAGGTTGAAAGTAAAGCAGAATGCGCCCTAAGGCGCATTCTGCTTTACTTTCAGCCTGCTTTAAGCTATTACCTGCTAGAATGAAGAAAGTATTAAATATGACACATATTCATTACGGTATAATTTGGAACTAATTTCTTCAGCGGATGAATAAAATGCATGTGCTAAAAGTCGCTTCTATAAGGGAAAGGGTTAAAACACCACTGAATGGGAGAAAAAGAGTGTGCGTGTTGTTCGAGGTTGTTGTTGTAAGAAGGGAAAATTAATACCCTTTGTGTGCAAACAGTTTGAATCCAAATCAGACCCGCGTAACAGTTCACTTTATTTTATCAAAAGCGCTAATATATATTTTTTTAGAAAAACAGCAGATGACAATTTTAATCAATACAGCAGATGATATTACAGTGGTGAAAGAGGTAGGCATAATTGTCATGAATGGGGAACAGTGGCAAACATTGCTGTAAGGATTAGTCCGGCAGAGAAATCAGAATTTTGAGGTCCACCTAGAAATTGTGTCCTCAGTTTTTTCTTGATTGATATTGATAGTTCAAAGCATTGTCATTCTGAATTGGCCGGGTATGACATTGTCATCCTTGAGCATTTTGATATATTTCCGGTTTACCCCACCCACCCTTTTTTACACATTTCCACGACGTGGGGGCTCTTATTGCTATACCCCGGCATCGAATACCGGGTAAATTCCTTGAAAGTTTGAGTATTATATCAATGAAACTTAAACCAAAGATGCACATTAATGAGAGTAGTAATGTTGCATTGCAGTTTGGTAGTCTTGACCTTTGCCCTGACCTCTGTGACATTTGTAAATGTTTTGCGTTTGATATGTCATTTTTTGACTACGTACTTCAATTACGGTCACATAACTTCACGTGTATGTGCATTTCAATGAGTAAAACTAGTTACAATAGTAAATTACTAAAATTGACCTTTAACCTTGACCTCAGTGGTCTAGATTTTTTTCTGTTTAGGTCAGTGTCGGTCTAAGAACCAGCAGCTAGGGTCGCGCAACTTAACATGTTTTGTGCGTCAAAATATTTCATTATTAGCATATAGGCTTGGTACTCATCAGCTTAGTTACTGCTTAGTTACTGCTTAGTTACTGATGATGGTAGTTTGATGACAGACAGTGGCTTAGTCTATATATTTGCTGATGCCTTGAAAGAGTGTAGTGTATAGTGAAATGCTGCCTTAAAATTCCGATTCAGGTAAAGTTAACTAACAATGGCAGATGTAGCATGGCTTACCTGAAAGAAATTGAGGCTCTCCGGAGAGCAGTGCTCAGAATTTTTTTGAAAACTAATATTTGATGAGACATGGACGAGGTATATAAAATGACATGTCATATGTTCATTGAAATCCCCTTTATGTGCCATGAGCATGTGGCCGATTGCATACTTAAGATTACGATAAAGCAGAAATACTCATAGGCTTTAAACATTAACATGTACAATCAGCTGCAAGCAAACTTGGATATCATGTTGGCTCATAGAGGTGATCCTGAAACTGACTTTGAGGGGCACAAGGAAGACGGAAAATAGAAAGCAACGCAAAGGACATGGAAGGCATGGTAAGACAAGAGGACCATGGTGACCATAAACTTATTGAATCTGGTAGTTTCATCATTAAGTTTCATCAATAAACAAAATCATCCTAAAACTTAAAGCCTTACTTAACTTGTAAAAGTTTTGAAAAAAATATTCGAAATTGTAGACAGTAGAGTGCATACATTGTTAAAATCTTGCCTTTTTTAGCCTATCTGAGTGCATCAAGGACGGATACCTCTTGACGAAGGGGTTCTATTGCACCCAAACTTCAACTTATGGAAGAACTTACAGGTGATATACACTGTGGGCAAGTCTGTTTAAAGTGAATTTAAAAACTGTAGTTGATAGGGTGTATAAATTGATAAAGATGGCGTTTTCAACATTGTTACTGAAGAAATGGAATCAGATGATGTGCGTAACAGCTTGAAAACAGGCGAGGGACAGCTAATAGAATTGGACAAACAGGATCCCAGAGAACAAATCACCGTGACCAAAATAATGTGATGGTTGGTCAAATCATGTGAAATATACTCAAAAGTCTTGGAAAGTCTTCAAGCTAGCAGCCATGAGGTTGATATCGGAGATGTTCTGTAACATGAATTGACACCTTTTCCAACAGCACTGTTTGGTGAGCAGAATAATATGACAGTAAGGAAAATTGATAAAGCAATTAAAAAACAAAACAATTCCAGATAGGAGTTTCTGACACAAAAACGGGACCAGTAGACAGTCACCATAGTGTTAATGAAGCTGATAATCTCTTACATTCCAGATGCTAAGACTGTTCAGATTGAGCACACACATCTTACCAAGCTAGTAATAATAGGTAAAAATGAAACACATGCTAAAGCAAGCCGAGGTGTTATGTCAGAAAGAAAACATTTGAAAACAACAGATAATTAGTAGACAAAATCATTGTGTAGTAGGTATTCTCATGCACAATAAATTATTCGAATCCTAAGCCGTCAGTCATATTATAAAACAAGAAGGGCGAATAAAATGTTAATCAAATCTATTTTTGATATTATATTGCATTGGACAAAGATATGGATATTATTGAGGACATTCTTCCTGCACATATCCTCTCCGGATTGTAACACAGTTACCGACAGCTTTGGAATTTGAACTAGAACTGCTGCAAGAAAGTAATTGTGGTCCAACTGTGTGTTTTCACTTATCGGTTGACTTGACTTTTCTTTTGAAACTTTATTCACAAGCGATAGTATTTCCTCGAGTTCATATCTGAAACACGCGCTCAAGTTTAGACTTCGCAGCTTAGCGATAAAACATCAGCAAAACTTTACTGCCGTGATTTAGGCATTTATGAGAGGAAACAATCTACCGGATCTTGACCCAGCAGGGATTGGCTGGAGGAAGAAAAAACGGCTAACATCTTCACAGCCAGCGACTTGGACCGAAAACCTTGTCATAACGCTAGAGTTTATTTTTTAACTGAGCAATGTGTGACAGTCAATGTCGCATGCCCTAAAGAACGTAAATATTGATATGTAAAAGCATGGATTGATGTAAAAGCATGGATGAACGAGTTGGATTTTAGGGTACTGCAACACAGAATAGGTCATATAGCGCCGATAAATGATAAGACGAGATGATGATGATTTCAGATGATTTCGACTAGTCTCGTTCGTTGCGAATCAGCGCATGGGATCAAAACCACCGACCTGCCTTCTTTTTAGTTCTGGGCATTATCTCGGTCAAATAAACAGAAACATGCCTATGACAATTAAGCTTTAGAACCACGATCAGGTAGGAAGGTCTCTTTGGATAAGCGTAAAAGCGCTCTTGTGAACAAATACCATGTGCTAAAATAAAACCAGTCAAGAAACAACTTTTTAATCTGGCTTTTGGACATTTGAAATATTTTAAGCATTTCTATCGCAATTTTGGCCGCTATCTTGAATATACGAAGATGCTCGAAGGTGAAAAGATGTCACCTGCAATATTTCAATAATGAGTATTATTCTTTCAGTAATAAGTATCATTCTTGTAAGGTCAACCCATTTAAGAATAAGAAATTATGAATGATGTTGTTTTGACTTATTTTGTTTTAAAGCATATCGGTCAACGCTTTGGTCGCCATCTCCAATATATGGAAATGCTCAAGGGTGACAAAATGTCATCTACGTACAGTTCCATAACAATAATCATGTTTTCGATAATAAGCAATATACGGAAATACTCAATGATGAAAAAATGTCAACCGTTACATTTCATCAATAAGTATCGTAATTTTAATGGTAAGTATAATTACGTTGATATCGAATCAGTTAAGAATAAAAATGCATGATTGTTGATTTTTGGACTTTTTTTTTGCTAAACAACATTTCTGTCACTTGTTTAGCCGCCATCTTGAATATACGGAAATGCTTAATGATAAAGAGATGTCACCCGTAACATTTCAATAATGAGTATGATCATTTCAATAACGAATATCATAATGGTGAGATCAAATCAATTAATAAAAAGAAATTAAGAATGCTGATTTGTTGACCATTTCGTTTTAAAGCATTTCGGTAGCCATTTTAGCCGCTATTTTGAATATACAGATATGCTCAAGGGTGACAAGATTTCATCCGTAACAGTTGAACAATATGTATCATCATGTCAGTAAACACTTTAATGATGATGGGTCAAATAAGTTCTATGAATGCCTGAAGTTTAGAGTAATTTTAACGCATTTTGGATAGCTATTTAAGTCGCCATTTTGAATAAACGGAAATGCTGAAGGCTGACAAGATGTCACCCGTAACATTTGTAAAACATGAATTTTCCTTTCAATAATTACTCATTATGGTGAGGTCAAATCAGTTAAAAAATGAAACAATGAATGCTGCTTTTGTATTATTTTGTTTGAAAGCATTTCGGTAGTAATTTTAGTCGCCATGTTGAATATACAGAAATGCCCAGGGGTGACAAGATGTCTTTTATAGCAGTTCAATAACATGTATTATTTGGCAAAACTGCTAAGTACCCCAGGATCTATTTTGAAATTTTCCTTTTCATGGATCGTGATTACGTAAAGGGCTTTTCATATTTATGAAATATAAACATTTTTTAATTATTTTATGAAATATTAAAATGTTTGTGAGAAAATAATGCTTTTATACGTTCAATAACAAAGCATAATGCCATTCAAAAAGCTACGTTTTTGGAGCAATGTCAATAATGTGTATGGCCACCGTTAGCTCTCACTACAGCCATGCACCGAGCCCTCATAGACACGATACAATTCCGGAAGATGTTATTCCCTTGGATTGTGAACGTCTTTGTTTATCTGCTACACTTTCGGTTCTGCGGTAGCGTGCCAGAAGCTTGATCATTGATTGCTTCGGCGAGCAAAATTTGATGAAAGTACTCTACTGGGTCAGATAATGCTGGTATCATACCATAACAGAGAAAGAAACGTGATAAAGGTGTTAAAATGGAAGACGTTTTCAATTACCTCAGCATTGGTCAGCCTGCTCTATAAAAGCTCTATGGTTCTACCTCGTTCTTCAAGAGGCATCCGACCCATTTTTTGTTTTTTCTAACTGTTGAAGTCAACACAGTAATTTTTCAGGTGAAATTTGTGAAACATAACCCAGCCCGTGTTGCACGTGCTACTTACCCTGGTTCGAGCCTGTGTACCGTCTACACTTAACGGCTGGCTTAACACAACTAAAACCAGTTTCAGTCGATCAAGAATCTCCATGTACACGTTTTGGCGTGTAAACAAAATTTATTTGATTAAAAACTAAAAAAACAAATGATATTTATGTTGGGGTACTTAGCAGTTTTGCTGAGTATATTATCAATTCAGCAATATCTATCATTATGGGGGGGTCAAATCAGTGAAGAAAACCAAACCATGAATGCTGAAGTTTAGAGTAGTTTGTCTCAACGCATTTAGGTAGCCATTGTAGCCGCCATTTTGAATACACTGAAATACCCAAGAGTAACAAGATATACCCGTAACATTTTAAAAACATGCAACGTCTTTTGAATAATAACTATCATTATGGTGAGGTCAAATCAGTTTAAAAAAATGAATGCTGATTTTTTTACTATTTTGTTTAAAAGCCTTTCGGCAGCCATTTTGACCGCCATCTTGAATATTGCGAAAATGCTCAAGGGTGACAAAGTGGCACCCGGTAGTTTTTTAAATAAGTAGCATATGCTGAAGTAGAATCAGTCGAGAAAAAACCTTAGGACGGCCTTTCCAGGTCCAGTCAGCCCTCTGCCGGACTAGATGGAGTCGTTGTTGGAAGGAACGTTGAGAGGGGATGGAGCACGTTAATGTATGAGCTTGTTTACAGAGGTATCGGCAGTTTCCAGCATATTGATTTTGACATGTACATATGATGAATTTCAATGCGTACTGTATATAAGACAGTAAAGATTTTGGTATGGCCGATGAAAGCATGTTAATTTCTTGTTTGTTACAATGATTCGAAATGAAATCAGATTTGAGCGGTCCACACAAGTGTATATCTATGGAACTTCATGACTGCTATGCTCGATATTTGCCGCCTTAACAAGCGTACAACAGAAGCCACTGCTAAACCGACACAGGACACACCCTTGTACCAATTAACCAAAATATGCCGTTTCAGTGTCAGAGTAGACGCAGTTACTGTTGAAATTGCATGATAACCGTTGGTTTTATGTTATGTTTTTTACGGAATGGTTTACTCGTATGTTCTCTAGACAGAAATGCAACAAAAGGTGTTTTATTAATTATAATTCACGATATGACGAATTTGTTCAGGTAGGGTGAGAATAAACTAAACATCAGTTCTACCCCTTGTCTCTGAAATAACCATGACTTATTAATCACTATTTTAATCATGTGATTAATATTCTTAATATTTGACTCATTTTAAAATGATTTTATAAACTAATAATTATTATTTTTCAAATCTATATCTAATCAAACGAAAAAAGAATTTCTCTTATTCAAGATTTCTCCATTTCGCCAAGGTAGGGCGTTTTTAACTGTATTGTAAATGTAGTTATTTGTCTTTTTAAACCTTGTTAGTACATGTATTTATTTCATGTGAAGTGCTTTTGAACGCACAACTCCTGTGTGAAAAGAGCTATCATGTATCAATTAAGTATAATAACAAGAGCTGTCGGAGAACAGCAAAGCTCGCCTAACTAAACCTTTCTTAAATAGGTAACTATCAATAGAAAAGTGTATCAGTACATTGATATTCAAGCCACAGGGAACCTCCATTCAAAATATCAGCTTATTAATGCAAATATGCCATGTAGTATAAGTGCATTCAAACGCTTACTCCATAACTAACTTTGAAATTTCAGTCCCAAAACTCTAAGTCCACAACAGGTAAAATTTTGACTAAATTTAAACTTTTTTTTAATTTTAATTACGCAACATCAATGTTCAACCCACAGGGCACCTCCATTCCAAATAGCAGCTTCCTAATACATAGAGGATACTTGTTTTTTGTTTTTTCAGTATCAGATA
Organism: Gari tellinella; assembly: GCA_922989275.2. Lineage (NCBI taxonomy): Eukaryota > Metazoa > Mollusca > Bivalvia > Cardiida > Psammobiidae > Gari > Gari tellinella. The sequence goes on from OV277865.1 coordinate 16,811,585, forward strand.
GAAATTTAATCCATTGAGTGAACATCAGACGTTATATTTTCACGAGTGGCGAAGCCACGAGTGACAATATAACAGTCTGATGTTCACGAAATGGATTAAATTCGATCTTATACTGAAAAAATACTATAATTCTATTTATTTATGCTTTTAAGCCACTTTTTAATGATTTGACGTCATCCGAATTACGTCGTTGCTCCCGATTTTGGATTCGTGTTCTTTCGTTGAGTGGTTCGCGACAAATCGGACTGCCGAAATTTAACGATAAGACACGATTGACTACGATTTTTGGGGAGCCCTACGGGGAAAACGGCGATTGGTGATAATCCACTGCAGTGGATTACCAAGTGATAATCCACTGCTATTTTCCCGTAATCCACCGAAAAGCATAAATAAAAATATTTCATGTAGTATTAGTGCATTACAACACTTACCCCAAAACATTAACCATGAGAAACAGCCGAAAAATCCAAGTCCACAAAAGGTGAAATTTTGACTATTTTTTTTTTTTTTTAATTTTAACTACACAACATCAATGTTCAACCCACAGGGCACCTCCGTTCCAAAAATCAGCTTCCTAATACAAATATTTCATGTAGTGTTAGTGCATTACAACACTTACCCCAAAACTTTAACCATGAAAAACCGACGCCGACGCCGGGGTGATTCCATAAGCCCCCCCCCCCCCCCCCCCCCCCCCCTCCATTCTCCGCCGAATAGGCGAGCTAAAAATCCTAAATACAATTCCCCATATAATATTATGATCCCTGTGTAACGTCTATCTTATATCTTATTGTAGTTCTTTCATGAATGGTATCATCATAACTCACTTTGGTTACATGTTTACCCCTTCACTGCACTATCCCTACAGTGTTATTTTCACACAGTTTGAATCCTGATCAGATGCTGCGTAACACGGAGTCTAATCAGGATCCTAGCTGTTTGACACTTATTTCAAAATTGCGTATGTCGCATTACCTAAAATTCAAATTTGATAAATTAAAGCAGACGACAACTGTTTCAAATTGATGACAGCGCAGGTGATTAAGTACAGTGGAGAATCTGTTATTCTTTCCCGTTTAAACGCAAACGTACGCAAACGCAAAGCCTTAAAACGTAGAAAAAGAACAATTTTGGACACTTCTGATAATTCATGTTTATCTTGGTGGCAAACAGTTTGGAGCCTGATCAGACGCCGGGTTACCCGGCGTCTGATCTGGCTCCAAACTGTTTGCACTGTAAATAATAGTTTTAGCGTAAACGCGTTTATTGGGAAAGAATAACAGATTATCCACTGTAAGTACGCTACTAGAACATTTAAAGAGCATTAAACAATCAACACCATTTATTTGGCAATGAATGAATGTCGATCCATTTGTTATCTGATTAATGACTATTTCTCCATTCACATATGTCTCAATTATCGTAACATAATTTTATTAATATAGTATATACGGGTTAACACGTCGTCTGCTAGTTAATTTTCTGCTTCAATATTGCTGTCTGCACTTATTCTTTCTGTTTTAATAAGCATTATATGTATTAGACACCGTCAACGGGAGACAAAAAATGAGTGCGTTGATCGGAGGGAGTCATTAAAAGGCGGGAAAATTGCAAACAGCTTCAATCCAGTTAAGACGCCGCGTGTCGCGACGCCTGATCTGGATTCCAGCTATTGGTCACTCGTCATTAATTCATTTTCTGTCAAAATGAAATTTATGTCACTTTGAGAAAAACAGCAGACGACAATTTTAAACAGACGATATTGCAGCAGTTACAGCGTTAGATGACTGTCCTGTTTAGGGAACTGCAACAATGGTCATTGTAAGGAGGGGTCGTTATTTGAAGGGCCCGTTGTAGAGAGGGAGCGCTGTATTGTTAAATAATTTGAATCCTGGTCGCACTCCTGAGTTTTTCGACATCTGGGCAGGATCTATATTGTTTACAAATTCAAAATGTTCGGGTCATAACAACGACGTGTAAACACATTGTTTAAACATTTACACAGTTATGAAAATGTAACATTAAATATGTCCCATATCCTAACAGATTGTAGCTTAGAGCAGGCTGAAAGTTATGCACAAACACCTGAATGCACATTCTGCTTCATTTTCAACCTACTTTTAATTGAACACGTGTCTTGAAAACTAGAAAATGCTATGGGGTAATGGGTAAAGTATCTCTATATAACAAGAACTATAGAATAAGGTTGATATAAAACATCACACTGTTACATAGAATTATGGTTGTTGCTTATTAGAAATGCACAAGCAGGTAAATGACAAACTGTGATTGTACACTAAACACTTTGTTCGCTAACAAAATTATTGAATTACCTTCAATTAAAATAACCGGTATGCCAATATCATATTGAGGTCGTCATTTAATCATACAACACCCATTCATTTTTAAATCAGAATCTCCGTACTAGAATAATACTTCCTTCTCAACCTAGACGTAACTTGGATACCCCAAACATAGAAACGCGCCACCTGCTGTCAAAGACAGTCAACCAATCAGAAATCTGGTAGCACTTTCATACACACAAACGATCACCCTTGTTCATGTGCGACGGAGTACCGGTATTTTAGCATAATCCAGTCTAATATTGCCAGATATCAGTAAACTACAGTGTATTTTATGAAAACAGCGAACAAACGTATCGAAGTGGCAATGTTATGTGTTTTCTAATCAGGTCCGAAACCGAATGCAGCTCGGATAAAATCCGAAAGGCTGTCAGATGCTTTTTATTTTTATTTACTGCATAGCTTTTGGGTTTAGTTTCTTTTAACCCTTAACCCAATATAAACGCCTGTTGGCGCATTTAATTTATTCCGCTACTGAAGAAAACAAGAATGAACGCATGACAGCTGTGACACTGACATTTTTATGGCAATGTACAGCTTAGTTCTTTCGATAAACTCATCTATCCCTAACTTTTTAAGTTGAATAATCCAGTTTTAATTTTAAGTCTAAACCAGTTTTATTAATGATTGTTGTTGTAAAGTATTCCAAAATCACAAAGAGTACAGCTCTCCGTTCATTAACGAAAGCGCCTCGTGACGCTTTACCAATGTAGCGCGTTCAATTACCACTGTTTACTGTTTAGTTTAGCAGTGTGTGCCCCGTGTGAAGCGTGCAGAGTACAGTAAAGAAAACGTTTTCTTTCCAAATAACCCCGGTTACGCTTAAACTATTATTTTCATTGCAAACAGTTTGGAGACAGATCAGACGCCGGGTAACCCGGCGCCTGATCAGGCTCCAAACTGTTTGCCACTCGGATTAAAACTGGTAGTCTGAATTGTCAAAATGTTGTCATTTTCTATATTTCATTGCAATGCGTTTGCGTTTGAACGAAATAACTACGTTTTTCCACTGTATTTCAGACCGGTAGCCAACTCGCAATCGATGGCCATCGATTTCTTTACTGAACGCATCACATGGCCCGCTTACCTCAAGGCGCACAACGGTGGAGTGTCTATGGAGAACGACGAAAGCATGCAATGTTGAAGGCACGTGAACCTGTATGTGCCCTGAGGTAAGCGGGCCGTGGCAAAGCGTCACGAGGCGCTTTCGTTAATGAACGCAGGGCAGGTCTTGATCTAGTCTGGTACCCGACCTCTTCACAAAGTACGTCAGGCAATATGTAATAATGGCCGCCTCCATGAAATAGAGAAAAGTGGGTGGAGTTATATGAGCTGTAATAGGGGGGTTTCTTATTTTAGGTGGTTCACAATATCTCATTGTAACCTACGGGTTCAATGTTATTCAAAACTAAATTACCAATTCAAACATATGTGGTAAGCGACTGAATTCAGCAGAAATTCGTGCAACGAATCATTTTAAAGTACTCCTATTTTCGGCTATTATAAATAATTTGGATTACATATTAGTATATTGTATCGTTGGTGTAGTGGTTAGCGTCCATGCTTCTCGTCCAGGCGACCCAGGGTCGAATCCCAGCCGGCTCAATATTTTTTTTACTCTTTATTTGGAAATGTATTTTCAATATAAAACGTTAAATATTTTTACGATCGAATAACACCTCTAAGAACGTTAAAATGTAAAATTCAATGAGTTTAAAAATGTTGATGAAATCTCAGAATTTCCTCAATTTTCCCCTCCGGAACCTGAACAAATTTAAAAGTGTAGATCTACATGTATATGTAACCGAATGAATAACGACGACGTATTAGAATCTGTAAAATTTGAACCTATAGCATTGATTTCTCCATGTTTGGATGGAATTGATCAAAATATTTTGGAAGTTATACGGTGAGACAGTGGCAGGGTCAATGCATTAATTAGTAGCCAATCTATGAAGGCGTATACCTTTGTTGCTAATTAAACTTTGAGTGGTAAATCAAACATTAGTTTAGTTATTTTTATTGGTTTTCCGAAAAATAAATCATTAAATAGATGACATTTATTATTTACTACGTTTAAGGTACTTCGCATATGCGCGTAGTTTCCATACGATTGTTATGAAACTTTTCATGAAGAATGATAATAGCCTAAGAAACAATGTGTGTAAATATAGGCAAAATTTATCGTGTGGTTTGTCTTTAAGGTCTTTTTTCTGACAAAAACCTAGAATTTTGATGATTTTATTTTTCTTAAAAATGAATAAAGCTAATGACTATAATTCTCACCCAATAAGTAGTCCACAACATTCATTACAAGAAAAGCTAAAAACATTTTGAATAAAGGTGTTCAGAAAAATGTTATCAGCTATTTAAATTTTGCAAAATGCTAAAAAATTGAATTACAAAAAACTGACTCATTCAATGTATATTTGTTTTCATTTTATTCAAATATATGACATAGACATAGACATAGTTTATTTGGTAACTTATACACATTGTATCTCGTTACATCAGCATATATAATCAAATTGTTTAAACAGGTCAAATCATATCACGTGACAAAACTATTGTTTTTATGTATAAATCCAAACAAAAAGATCATATGATTGAGATCAATCCAAAAAAAAGAACGAAAAAAGGAAAAAAAAAGATTCCTCGGATAAACTATGAGGAGAATGAACACCTGTTTTCAAGTGAATCACGTTAATGTAATTTTGTAAATAGTGGACGTCTAGAACAAAGCGAAGCAGAGCATGAAACTCCTAACGGAATTCACGGCCAGCCCCCTCTGCTTAGGTATCCATCTGTTTTAAACACCGAAAGCTCACAACCGGGGAAAAGTTTAGAGCGATGGCGCAATTAAATGTACATGTATATGTATATAACTTATAGTAACAAAGTAACAACATAGTTACGCACAGCGGAATATACGATTCACTCTCAAAAGCGCACGTACAAAATCAGGTACGCCAATTGCAACCGGTGTTTGTCCAAATTAGACGTCGAGTAACTCTGCGTCTGATCTGGCTCTGACCTGTTTGACCGCTATTTTAAGAAAGAATAATTGTTTCGCACTGCACTTAATATGTACAAACTTATTTACAAGAGTAACAGTCGTTCAAGTAAGTTTATCATAAGCGAAATGAAACCACTTAAAGGGCTGAAACATCAAATAAACAGGGTAAAGTAAATTACCTAATTACCGTGTTTCCATAAAAGTGACATGGAACACAATAAAAGGGAAGCACATTCGATTCTAGCGACAAGTATAATCGTCGTTAACAAATATTGTACTTGTTAAGCTTGTCATTGTACTATGCAAACAGTGCAGAGCCTAGTCGTAGGGTTCATAATGTAGTTGTTGAACAATATGGTTGTTGAACTAGTCAGTCTGAAAAAATTAGAAAATATTACAGTCAGGATTTGTTGTAATAACATATTTTCTTATTAAAATGTGGGATATTTGTTGTTTCGATACAGTTACCTACCTTAGAATTAAAACTTTGTCATTAAAATGCATTATTATTTATTCATGGACTTGCATACAAGGTTTATTATATTGTTTTAACATAATTATAATGGGCAATATCGATCTTGAAAAGGTTAGCGTATTGATAAGCTTCAATGTGTGGCTTTATAGTTCGATCCAATCGTTTACATGTATACCGATTTAATTGACTTGTAAGTCATTAAACTAAAACGTACAGGTAAGTGGACATATACTTGGACCGTAAACATCACTAGTTCTAATCAACGAAGACTAAACATAACATGTCTCTTGATTACTGCGTTATGGATTGACAAGTCAATAAATCGGACACTAAAAAAAATATTTGGATCGGATGGGTCTCGAACCTATGACCTTTTGATTGCTAGTCAACCACTATACTAACTGCGCTATGAAGGATTATACTAATTCGTATCAACATTTCCTTTATATAAATTTTCTAGTATAAACACGTACGAAAACAGTCTGTGTCGTCAAGACGCATATCCGCTCGCCCGCAAGACCGACTTCCGGTAGCCAAAGGCCTTAAAAAATTATGACCAAAAAAGAAAAATACATTCCGGTGACGGGAATAGAACCTGGGCCGCCTGGACGAGAAGCAGGGATCCTAACCAATACACCAACGGCTCAGTACGGAGGTTAAATCAAACTGATATATATAATAGCCGAAAATAAGGTTAGTGTTCCAACAAATGAGACAACTTAAGGGCATACGAGCCAGATTCATGGTAACAAAGTACGATAATTCAAGAATCGTTACTCAACGAAAGTGTGCGTGTCGGTTACCTCCCGTGGATACTTTCGGTTTCTAACAATCTCTATAAACGTGAAATTTAGTGTGAACCCGAGAACACATACAGACACACATACCTTAGTTATCGCTTGCGATCCAACGCTCAACCAACCAGAGCACGACACCCATATGTCGGTCAAACTTTAGACGCGTGGTGCTATGTTAAATTGTGGTCACGACGTCATTTGAATTGGAAGCAGGCTGACTGGCACCGAGTTCTCTTTCGTGACGAATCTCACCGAGCAATGCAGATGGTAGGCTACACAAATTTTAACATTCAAGATTCAGCAGTCAAGATTTGAGACAGGCTTCACAGGCAAGCGTGGAGGACTGAGGTACTTATTGAACGTTAACATGTACGCTACGCCGTAGAAATGTAGCGTGTATTGGTGCAAATAGTGGTACTAAGGTACGTTCGAAGAACCTATGTAGAAATGTTCATAGAGTTCCTACGAAGATTTCATTTTGGCGCGTATGTCCTTAATTCAATAATAATCATACAATCTGGCGAGGTTTTATTTATCCGAAATGTCAACGGACCTGTATAATATCCGATAATAGGGCTAGTTTTGAAATAAATTCGTTGCCCGAATTCATATTGAATTCAACTGTTTGATTTATAATGTAACTTTGTATAAAACTGTTCCCATTTACTACAATGGCTTATCGTGAACCACCTAATATAAGAAAACGCCCTATTAAGCTCAAATGACTCCACCCACCACTTATCATTATGGTTCCCGGTTTCCTCTTTTTCATGGGTGCCGCCATTTTTGCCCGTTGCCTGGCCCTAACTGTCTGAAGATAAAGGGACATAACCAGGCTAGTCTTGATCAAACAGTTCATCTGATCTGGGTATGCGCTGTTTGAATAGAAGTTCACACTTTTTATGGTCAAATTCATCGTTAGGTGTTTACCCATTCACCGCCATATTGTCTTCTGCTTCATAATGTTCGTTTGCAATATCGTTCAAAGTTAGATTAAAGACAGTACGACTGGCAATATTATGTAATGTGTGTCAAAATGATTAGATCCTGATCAGACATTGTGTTACGCGGTTTAAAATCAGGTTCCAACCTGTTTACAGATGCGTCTTATGGCAGTGAAAGGATTAACCATTTCATTCTCAATGACGTCGTCAGGGCTGCTATAACTTGACATGAAAAATCCTAAGACTTCCAAATTTGCATTTTTCAAGTGCGATTTTACGAATCGTACCTTTACCCAATAGCCTGTTTCTAGTTTTGTTGACACGTGGCTGCTGAAAGAAGGCTGGAAGTAAAGCAGAATGCGCCTGAACTTTCAGCCTGCTTTAAGCTACCATGTACTAGAAAAATATCCGAAGATTTAGGAAAAATCCGGAGAAATGGCAGCCCTGCGTCATAAAGCGACGTCTTATCAGGATAAAAACGGTTCGTTACTTATTTTGAAATTACATCAGTTATACTGGCTTATATCTAACTTTGAATTGATATAGCAGACAACAATATTAAAGCAGACGACAATATGGCGGTGAAGGGGTAAAAACCTCAAGATAAATTTGATCATAAAAGGATAAGGACGTGTAAACGTGTCACTAGGTTAACACATAAAATGTTAGTTAACTTTCCCTTCCAAGCTCTGTAACAATACCGGGTGCTAAAATGTGTAATTTCTTAAATTTCCTCATTTGATGAATTATCCCAATTGGACTGACCGATTTTTGTTTGAATATTCCAAAACTCTTCTGACCATTTATGTGTCAAACCATTCATCTTATCACCCAGATCCTGGCTGGTTTTAGTTTTACTCTAACGCCCAAAATACGTATAGTATTCTGTGGCCCGTTTTACGAAATGCCGTACGACAAAAAAGGGCGTACGTCAAACTTAACTACATCTAATTACTGATTTCTAAATTTAATCCCGTTTTTTGACATCTCTTTTGAATTGTCTTTTCAAGAAAACTCAAAAGATATGTCACAAGACAGGATAAGATGGAGAAATAAATAATAATTGATACTTTTAGAATCTGACTTACGACCATTTTTGTCGTACGACGTTTCATAAAACCAATGATTTATATTAGCTATCCGTATACACTGTCTCTGATCAAACGAGCCCCTGTTCTGTATGACTGTTAATCTTGTCAACTGAAATTTCATGTAAAATTTAAATCTTTAAAGATCTGACTGAGGAAATAATTATACGAGTGCCTCAAAATGTGGATCTAGATCAGACGCTGCGCTACGCATTGTCGACCTTAGTCGCCTATGACTTGGAAATGGTTCATGTTTCTTCCTTTATCGTAAATACATAAAAACCTATAGTTTCTCTTTCTTTTTACAACAAATATTGGACTTCTCTGTGTCTATGTACAGTGTGTTTCGAGAATTTTTTTGTTTTCTTGCGAGGGAAATCATATATACAGTGAAGAATCTGTTATTCTTTCCCGTTTAAACGAAACGAAACGCAAACGCAAAACACTAATACGTAGAAAAGTGTTACTTTCGGACAATTCTGATAATTCATGTTTATCTTGGTGGCAAACAGTTTGGAGCCTGATCAGACACCGGGTTACCCGGCGTCTGATCTGGCTCCAAACTGTTTGCAATAGAAATAATAGTTTTAGCATAAACGCGTTTATTGGGAAAGAATAACGTTTTCTCCACTGTACTTTGCTACTATCCAGGTGCAACAAAGACAATGTCATCAACAATCTATCAAACATTTATTTCATCAAAATGACCAATTTAAATAAACATGTTGCTTAAACTTCTAAAACAATCCAGCATTTAACAAAACACTTTCATAATAGTCACAAAGTAAACTTTAAGTACACTGATGTAAGAGTGTTCACATTCGTCCGGAGTGTATACATATATATTTCTTTATTTCTGTCTCTTCTTTGTATACAGCGGTCTTTATTTTTCTTTCGTTGTGGCCCTGAAAATCTTTCCATTGTTGAAAGATATGTAATAGATACACGACGGGTTTCGCCTTAAAAGTGTACGGTATGAATCGTAATCAGACTGTTTTGCGAGGGCGACAACAAATTGTCCGAGGCGAAGCCGAGGTCATATTTGTTGTTCGTCCTCGCAAAACAGTCTGATTACGATTCATACCGTACACTTTTAAGGCGAACAAGTCGCTGTATCTGACTTATACGTAGATTTTAATAAATATCTTACACCGAGTCAATAATGATTGCGGTCAATGTAATATTGCAAATTAATATATGTATCTATTTATAAAATATTGAAATTCACGTAAACCAACTATTATTTTCATTGGTCCTTTTTATAGTTTGCACGAGCATTCCGTGCAGCCTGTGTGCTGGGTCATGCCGTAAAATAACTACGTACATGTATTTATTTATCTGCGCTCAGAATGAGTATTCAGCTAGTATAAGGTAAGCGCTGTATTTATCAATTTAGATGACATCTTTTTTTAAGCATTTAGCTTTAAGGTCAATAAATATTTTATCATTTTAGCCCGATATAATTCCTTTTCCGCTCCTTATAACCAAACCAAGGACCAGATATTGTTCTCCTGAACAGGCACACTATTAAATAGCGTCGTTTACTCTTGTACTGTCGTATTGTTGTCTGCTTTGAAATTGCTGAATGCACTTATTTTCCAACGCAAAGTTTCGGGATTTGATTGCACGAATCAAGTGTCTATCAGTTTGGATCCTATTCAAACGCTGAGTTACTGTGTGTTTGATATTGATCCAAACTATTTGCAAAAGTTCGTTATCCCTTATCGTGCTGAATTGCCGTCTGCATCAAACTTATCGTCTGCGGAGAATCTCAAAATCTTTCTTATGCTTTCCAAATTGAATCAAAAATGAAAATCAGTGCCAAACATTTGGATCCAGATCACATGCCGCGTTACATGGCGTCTTCTATGGATCTAAACTGTTTCCAAATGTTAGAGAAGCGGTACTCACAGTGGAAAAACGTTATTCTTCCCCAATAAACGCGTTTGACGCTTAAACTATATTTTCCATTGCAAACATTTTGGAACCAGATCAGACACCGGGTTACCCGGCGTCTGATCAGGATCCAAATTGTGTGCCACTCAGATGAAAAAAGATGATGAAAAATGTAAAAAAAAAGTTATTATTTTCTAGAAATCTACATTTCGTGTTTTGCGTTTGCGTTTCGATTGCGTTTAAACGGGAAAGAATTACGTTTTCTCCACTGTAGCATAACAAGGGTAACCTCGTCCATTCCCGGGCAGTGCAAGAGCTAAACCGGTGACCGCATGCTCACCACGTGCAGCACGCCCGTAAAAAGTATCCGGTAACCGAAAGTAAAACTGTCCGGTAACAGAAAAAAGTGTCCGGTATCAGACGTAAGAGGACACTTTTTGAATAGCTTTGCGGGGGTATCTGCGTATAAATACATGTAGGTCGTTTGGTAGCGCTGGAAACTAATGTTTCCATTAATATCTCTTTAACTACAACACCAAATACCACCAAACTTGCACATAATTTAGGTCCTACAACACCAAACAGAAAATAGATGTGTACTTATCTAAATAGTCAAAATAATGCGTTTGCCATTGAACCCCCATTGTAAAATTAAAATTAAGATATCTAAAGATTATTGTAAGACCAATAAATGGAACAGCCTCCACTGCATAACACGAGGTACAGTCAATAAGTTCCCGGACTGCTTTCATAATATCGGCGTATCACATAACAGATTATGAAATATGACCCACTTTAAAGACTAAAGTTTTTTCCAGCACAAGATATAAAATCAGGGCTACCATTTCTCTGGACTTTTCTGAATTTCTCCGGATCTACGGATTTTTTCCGAAATCTTCGGTTTTTTTGCTCTTACTTTTAAAATTTGATTTTTTTTGCATGTTTTACTTAGGAAACTATAAAATTGGTGTCAAATAGTTTAGATCAAGATCAGACGCCGCGTGAAGCGGCGTCTGATCTGGATCCAAACTGTTTGAAAAATTATGTTGGTGTTATAGAACCCGGCAGCGTAAGGGTTAAAGGTATGATTTATAAAATCACGCTTGAAAATGAGAAAATCTTAGGATTTTTATGAGCAACTTATGGCATCCCTGTAAAATACGTGTACTAGGCTGAGGGTATGTCTCCAGGAACTGTTTAGCTGTCAAACTAAAACAGTAAACCCCTCATGACGACCACTAAAACGAAAACTATTGATTTATAAAAGACAGGTGGCAGCTAAGGTGACAGTAAAACAGAAAGCTCCTAAAAGAGCTGTCTCTTTTACTGTCACCTCGCTTTTAGCAGTCACCTGTGGTAAACACCAACGTATAACAACACATGGGTTTTGCTGTATGTATCATGATAGATGGTTTCAAACAATAGGTTAAACCTCAATCCGCCGAATACATTGTCTGCTTTGCAAAGTCGTGTACAAAAATAGCAAATTTAGGTGGGTTTTTTTTTTTCAATTTAAAGTTGAAACGAAACTTCCATATGAAAAGAGTATTAACCCCTTCACTGCCGTGACGTCATAAATTTTAAACAATTGTCGTCTGGTTTTATTCCTAAAATTTTAATTTTTGCTAATTTTGAAATGGGTGTCAAACAGTTTGGATCCTGATCAGACGCCGCGTCACGCGGCGTCTCATCAGGATCCAAACTGTTTGCAACAAAATATTGTGCTCGGGTAAGGCAGTGAAGGGGTTAATCCGATTGGACCAGATCAGATGTTGCGTGAAGCGGCGTTTGATTTCGATCCAAATGAGTTGACACATATTTGCAAATAGTTTGAATCCAGATCAGACGCTCTGTTACGCCGCATCTGATCTGGATCCACACTGATGGCAAATTTTAATCAAGTCGAGATCGGCAGAATGAGGGTTAATTAGAAATGCAGCTTCTTGACTTTAAATTTTTCATTCCGTCTCTTTTCCAACAAAATTTAGATTTGTACTAAAATATCTTAGTAAATTATATCATTGTTCTCAAATACGAATGCTTCAATGGTTCTTACTGAAATATTTTTATTATTCGAAACCATGCTGTAGCATACTCTTTTGATGGTCCTCAAATTGATCAAAACTGTCCTTTTGGCAATTTACTTTGAGATGACCCCCTCGCTCTCAAAATATGCATTTTCCTTGTCATTTGATAAGCATTATAAAAGACAGATGGCAGTTTAGACAAGGTGAAAAAAACAGAATTATCCTAAAGGAACTTTTTGTTATACTTTCATCTTGCATTAAGTAATCACCTGTCTTAAACAGCTTATAATGAATGTAATTAAGTGGTCGTCATAGAGAGGTTTTACTGCATTTATTTGAGTTAGATTTAAATGTAGTGGGCAAAGCCTGAGCCGAGTCATGTAATTTACTCTACATGTTTGTTTACATTGCCCATATAAAGATGATGACATGACCTTGGTAAGTAAATTTAGTAACAAAACCATGTGCTTTTCTGTTTTGGTATATTGATGGCTCTTCCACTCCTTCCACCAAAATATAGCAAAGAAACTGCTAAAAGTGTGGCATTTTTTAAAAGAATATATTTTTTTGTAAGTTCTAAAAATTGGGAAAATTCATTTTTGCAATAGTATAAGGGAGCGCCCATTAGCTTCGTAAAGTAAGTTTATCGTAAACGCCCTTCGGGCGCTTACTTAACTTACCCCCTGCGAAGCTAATGTGTTCATACCGTCGTAAACGGCAAAAAGGTGTTGTTTATTCCTATATTGACGATTATATTGACAATTATTTTAATTGTGGATGCGTCGTTTTAAAGTATGTGGCTACCTGTTTACCCGCAAATTACAAAGTGCGTGTATTAACTTCAGGAGCACTCTAATACTCCTTAGTTAGTCTTTATTTGTTCCCCAGTTGAAGAAAAGAGCTCTACTTTATAAGTCTGCAATAAGCTCAATAAGAAACCTTTTCTATAGCCTAGCAGATTGTAGCTTAACCCTTTCACTCTCAATGACGCTTAAAACGCGTTTGCAAACAGTTTGTATTCAAAGGAACCAAAGTGTTTGACACTCTTTTTGAAATTTCTTCAGTTATTCTGTCTTATTTATTTTTTTACTTTGAAACGGTATTGTAGATAACAAAACTGAAACAGACGACAATGAAACGGTGAAGGGGTAAAAATCTCACTAAAGATTTTACAGTGAAAGGGTTAACTTAGTGAACGTTAGCGACGAGTATACATCTTCATTACAAACCTCTGATTATTTTCCACTTGCGTTAAATAGTCACCTATCTTCAATACTAGAAACAAGCTATTGAGTTATATGTTAAACACAAAATATGCAGTGAGAAGTGCATGAGACAAACACGAAATATACACCACATGGGTACTTCACATAAGACCACAAAATGTGAAACTATGATAAATGTACACTAAACTGACATATGTCATTCTAGAGATGACTACAAATAGCAAACACAACTACTACAAATAAATGATTATCCATGTCGCTTGCGTTAGAAATGAACTACGTCTGCTCCATTGTATCAGGATAAAAAAAACTTTTCATTAACCCCTTCACTGCCGTGACGTCATTAATTTTAAACAATATATCGTCTGCTTTTTATTTTTCAAATTTAACTTTTAGGTATTTTGATTAAAGAAATATTGAAATGAGTGTCAAACAGTTTGGATCCTGACCAGGCGCCGCGTCACGCGGTGTCTGATCAGGATCCAAACTGTTTGCAAATAACCATCGTACTCGGGGTAAGGCAGTGAAGGGGTTCTGATAAACGATTGATTACAAATTTAAACCCTTCTGCACAAACGGAATAAATAATCAATTTTCCGTTTTATTTAACTCTTTCACTGCCAATGGCGCCATAAGGCGACTTTACAAACAGTTTGGATCCTGATCAGACGCCGTGTCTGACGCGGCGTCTGATCAAAACCCAAACTATTTGACACTCGTATCGACATTTCTTTAGTCAGAATATTCTAAATCTGACTTGACAAAATATTGCAGACAATACTACCATTGCAGACGATAATTTGGCTGTGATATTGTTATAGCAGGCGGTGACATTTGGCAGTGAAAGAGTTAATTCTTTCAAAGGAACTTGTTTCGTCTGCTTTAAGTTTTTTCAAAAATAAATCGTCCGCTTAACCCCTTCACTGCCATGACGTCATCAACTTTAAACAATTGTCGTCTGCTTTTATTTCTCAAATTCACATTTTAGGTATTTTGACTTTAGAAATATTGAAACGAGTGTCAAACAGTTTGATCCTGATCAGACGCCGCGAAATGCGGCGTCTGATGAGGATATAAACTGTTTGCAAATAACAATTGTACTCGGGGTAAGGCAGTGAAGGGGGTTAAGCCTTTGAGCAATTGTCTTCTTTCATACTGTGGCATGCACTTTCAATTCAAAGCTAGATTGTATGCTCAATGACTGGAGAAGTGTCGAAATTATTGTCAAACAGTTTGTATTTTGCATTCGCACAATCGACTACAGGGACCAAGGTTATAAAGCGTTAGAGCAGAGTCTGAGTGTGTTCTCAATCATTTGATTGGTCAGATTTGAGCCTAGGTTCAAATCTGACCAATAAAATGCTTGAGAACACACTCAGACTCAACTGAAAAGCTTTATAACCTTGGACCCTGATAGATAAAGGGTTATTCCCTTCGGCACAAACGAAATATGCTTTGCTTTATATCTTTTATCACCTTTTTGAGCTCATTTCTAAACATAGAACCACTAAACACATACAACAGAAAGTTAAAGGAATAGTTACAGCATAAAAGAAGAAATGCAACACATTGTGCAAGCTGCAATCTAGCTTTCACCTGTATGTCTGTAACATCTGAAAACATTTTGGCTTTTATGACAGCAAACATTGTGAAAGGCAAGGTAGTTATAACAAAGCATGTACTTAGAACGAAGAGTATTCTTGCTGCAGAACGCAACCTGTTGTCAATGATGGCAGGTTGTCCAGGTTGCGGGTGCACTCTTGTGTTCCTGTTTCTCTTTTTGAGGTACAGCGTAATGGCAATGGTTAGATTTCCAGCAGTTATAAAAATTAAAGGAAAGATATTGAACAAAACCAAAACCAAAACCCTGAAAGTCGAATGTATATAGTCATGATATTGTTCCGTCCTTAACAGGCAAACATGTACGCTGTCGGTTACGTTGTGTGTTCCATTTAATGCCAAATTGTATTGTGATAAATCTATAACATTGAGTTCAAACATAAACAACAAATGGCCGGATAAACTTATAATGATAACTAGAAGAGTTGTTGCGGATATAATTGAGTGTTTCCTTGTCAGTTTTTGCCTTGCCCAGACTGGCCAAATTGTGCAAAGCAATCGTTCACCTGTCAGCAATACCAAAACCCAATTCGAGAACCCTCCTGCCGTGTAGCTAACCCACTCGTGGACAATGCAGTTAAAACTAGATAAGTTCTTTATGTCAATGTTGAATCTCAGCAAAAAATGTCTGGACAATATAGACGACACTATCGTAAGGTCTGACACTGTCAAAAACAACATGTAAACAGTTGAAGAAAAAGCTCGTATCTGTTTACGAGTAAGCACAATCAGATTTAGAATGTTCCCAGTAAATCCGATAACAAACAGAAAAGGAGTTACAATTTTCCACAACCAAACTGTAATTGTACACTCAATTTGTACTGGCTCCTCACAGAACGGTGATACTATGAATGTTGTTCTATTCATTCTTCACGGTCAGTTCAAATAAGTATGGAACACTTTTACAAACAGTAAATACAAACTAGAGCCGTTCCCATTGTAAACGCTGCTTTAACCCCTTCACTGCCTTACCCCGAGTACGATGGGTTTTTTACAAACAGTTTAGATCCTGATCAGACGCCGCGTCACGCGGCGTCTGATCAGGATCCAAACTGTTTGACACTCATTTCAATATTTCTTAAATCAAAATACCTTAAAATTAAAATTAAATTTGAAAAATAAAAGCAGGCGATAATTGTTTAAAATTGATGACGTCACGGCAGTGAAGGGGTTAACCGACAATACTAACATTCACAAACAGATTGGATCCTGATCAAACGCCGCGTTACGCAATGTATGATCAGGATCCAAACTGTTTTACACTATTATCAATGATTCCTAAATCAAAAACGCAAAAATCTAAATTTTATAAGAAAAACCAGACGAAAAATATAAGCAGACGATAAAATGGCACCGAATTTGTTACTCTAATTGTTATACCGTAATGGCAGATATCTGTACACTGGAGAAAACGTTAATTATCTACACAAGAAATTTACCAAGCAGATGAACTCATTCAAAGAAATTTAATCGTTTCCGTTTAAACGCAGAGGAAACGCAAACGCATACATGTAGAAATAAAATGTAGAAAATGTTAACTTTTCACCGAATCATTTTAATCTGAATGGCAAACAGTTTGGAGCCTGGTCAGACGCCGGGTTACATGGCGTCTGAATTTGCTCCAAACTGTTTGCAATTAAGATAATAATTTTAGAGTAAACGCGTTTATTGGGAAATAATAGCGTGTTCTCAATCGTCTTCTATTTCTCAGTGTTGACTTTACTAAAACATTTCAGAAAATATCACTAGAATGGCAAATACATGTAGTTCTGATGCAGATTAGGCGAATTCGTCTCCAGATGGGTTATTCCAAAACGATAGAAGACATTGACTATCTTAACATACCTTAAGCCTTTTATGCTAAAGTTTATATAACCTATCTCCTGGCGGAGGTCACGTGGAAATAATCAATATAGCATTAGTTGAGTTTAAAACACTCCTTGTGATTTTTCTCTGCAAAGTTGCAGCAATATCAAAGAATGTTTCATCAATCTGCCATTTCTCTTAGGAAAAAATTATAAACAACGTCATTAAGCATCCTTTATAGATTCTAACTGTTAACAAGAAATACTATTTATTTGACGTAAGCATGGTTAATCCAGTGCGCTCTAACAACGAGTATACTAGTCCTTCACAAAAGGTGAACATGTGAAGAGAGCATATGTCCCATACAAACAGTGTATTCTCAAAACGTTTCTGATCAGGGTCTGTACTGCTTTTTATTTTGCCCTTGATTTTTATAAAAAATCCTTAACCCTTTCGCTCTCAATGACGCTTAAAAGCGCGTTTGCAAACAGTATGGATCCTGATCGGACGCCGTTTAGTGCGGCGTCTGATCAGGATCCAAACTGTTTGACACTCGTTTTGGAATTTCTTCAGTCATACTGCCTTATTTTTTAACTTTGAAACGACATTATAGGCAACAAAGTTGAAGAAGATGGCAATGAAACGGTGAAGGGGTAATAGTCCGGGAGTCAAGGGGTTAAACGTCGAAATGCCGGATAAAGTTTTTTTCTCTGCAGTTTTCAATAGTCTAGGGGGTCCTCATCAAGATCAAAGAGGATACCCGGTGATATCCCTTGAGCATTTCTCAAAATATGCTAATTAAGTCGGCCATTACTGAAATTCCGTTATTTGGCCAGATGTCAATTAGTATGCACCCTACCTTGATCAAATTAGTGTCTATTACCAGGTTATCAGGGTCTACGGACATGATAAACCCATCATTTCAGGAATTAAATGTTTTGGACATATGCAAATTATGCAAATGAGGTCGGCCATTACTGAATTTCCGTTATTTGGCCGTATGTCAATTAGTATGCACCCTACAATGATAAAATTGGTGTCTATATCCAGGTAATCAGGGTCTAC
Organism: Gari tellinella; assembly: GCA_922989275.2. NCBI lineage: Eukaryota > Metazoa > Mollusca > Bivalvia > Cardiida > Psammobiidae > Gari > Gari tellinella. The sequence continues at coordinate 16,829,908 of OV277865.1, forward strand.
GATCAGGATTAACCCATCATTTCAGGAATTTAATGTTTTGGAAATATGCAAATTATGCAAAGGAGGTCGGCCATTACTGAATTTCCGTTATTTGGCCATATGTCAATTAGTATGCATCCAACAATGATGAAATTGGTGTCTATATCCAGGTAATCAGGGTCTACGGTCATGATAAACCCATCATTTCAGGAATTAAATGTTCTGGACATATGTAAATTATGCAAATGGGGTCGGCCACTACTGAATTTCCGTTATTTGGTCATATGTCAATTAGTATGCATCCTACAATGATAAAATTGGTGTCTATAACCAGGTTATCAGTGTCTACGAATTTGATTTACCCACCATTTCAGGAATTAAATGTTTTGGACATATGCAGATTATGAAAATGAGGTCGGCCATTACTGAATTTCCGTTTTTTGGCCATATGTCGATAAGTATGCATCCTACAATGATGAAATTGGTGTCTATAACCAAAGGGATAGGGAAGTGAATAGGAACTTCAAAGAATTCGCAAGTGAGATTTGTGTAATAATATGGCATAAGCATACTTTAAACCCCCAGTTCCTCAATAGGGGTATACCCGTTTAAGGATGCAAACCAATAAAACAATGTTGAAAAGACGATTCCAAAAAGATGTCACAAGACAGGATTAGATAGAGAAATAAGGAATTAAATGTATTTTAAAGTTTTGACTTACAACCGTTTTTATCGTACGAAGTTTTATGAAACGAGCCCCAGATGTGTATGGTTCGGATAGAGATAGAGACCCCTTATTTCTCAGAGTCTAAACTTAGCACAACACTGCTTGAAACTCTGTGAAACACAGAGGTCAACAAGTGAACCCATTTTACTACCTTACCACAAGCACAGTATCTATTTTCAACAGTTCGGATCCTGATCAGACGCCACATAAAGCGGCGTCTGATCAGGGTCCAATCTGTTTGACACTTATTTCAGCATTTCTTAAGTAAAATTATCTAAAATTAAATTTGAGAAATAAAAGCAGAGTCTGTACATCCAGTTATTTGTTATGTTATGTTATGTTATGTATTGTATTTATACAAAAGAGCATGGCCAGGACTTGCAGGTAAGCTAAATAACACATTAAATTAAAATACAGTAAAATCATCCTATAATGACCCTCCGAACACCGAGACCCTCCCTTCAACAATGAGTGCCACTGTCCCCTAAACAAGACATTTATTTCTACCGCTTTCACTGCTGCAGTATCTTCTGTTGGTGTTTTTTTCACTCAGTTATCTATTAGACATGTTGACAGAAGAAACATAAAGACGATTGACAACAGTTTAAACTCAGATCAGACGCCACATAACATAATATAATTTCCCCTCCCAATGACAACTCCCTCCGAACAACAAGCACAATCGTTGACTCAAACTTGGTGTTGTTATAGAGAGGGAACACTGTATCATAATCAAAGTACAGATATTGACTTTTGTAGTTTCATATAATAAGAGGAAAATAAAAACCGTAACACCTCTCTATTACGACCACTAAAGCGAAGGATAATTGGTTGTATGAAAGACAGGTGACAGCTTAAAGCAAGGTGACAGTGAAACAGAAAGCTCCTAAATGAGCTTTCTGTTTCACTGTCACCTTGCTTTAAACAGTCACCTGACTTAAAACCCCAATAATTAACAAAATTTAGTGGCCGTAATAGAGAGGTTTAATTGTATCTCTGTTCTGATTAAAAACAAGTGTGTTTGACTAATCAAAACACAAAAAGGATTGGTTTCTCAGATAATGGTATAACTTTAATCTAATCCGCCTTTCATTAACCTCTTGACTTCTCGAGTTCATACAATTCTTAAATTAATACAAAGTAATGATGTTGTTTCTTTGCTTTGCATTGCTAGCAAAAATAATTCCAATGAATGCATTTTTTCTGATATTGAGACTCTTTCATTTTGCTAAGTATTTCTGTATCTGATTACAGAAATAAAGTTCAAATGGTGGTCAAACCATGTTTTTCGTGATAGTTGTACAGTGGTGAAGAATGTGTTTTCCCCAATAAAGGCGTTTATGCTTTAAAATACTATTTCTATTGTAAACTGTTTGGGGCCGGATCAGACGCCATGTAACACGGCATCTGATCAAGCTCCCGACTTGTTGCTACTCAGGTAAAAATAAATCGTCAGAATTTTCGAGCTGCCAGTGGATTAATATATAAAGTTCAGAGCACCAGATAAGAGTAGTTTTTCAAAATCTAAAATCTTTATTTCTGAATTAAACCCTCCATAGGATTTGGTGCTAAAAAGAGTGATAAATTGTTGAATTTGTTGAAAAAACTACCTCTTATCTGGAGCCCTGATTTTAGTTACATGTCACTCAGAGGATCTTCTAACCGATCACTTTTTAAACTCATATTTTTTTAAACAGGAAATGGCACACTGACGTAATCAGCTTTAATTCAAATACTAGGTTGAATGTGCATTTTATCGAATTACAGCAAAACCTCGCTATTACGACCACTAAAACGAAGGCTAATTGATGGTATAATAAAGAGGTGGCAGCTTAAAGCAAGGTGACAGTGGAACAGAAAGCTCCTAAAGGAGCTTTCTGTTTCACTGTCACCTTGCTTTAAGCGGTCACCTATCGTTAACACCCTAATAATTAACAAAACTTAGTGGTCGTAATAGAGAGGTTTTACTGTACTATATTTTGAGTCTCTCTCTACGTTACGTCACACCTCCAAGTTTGACGATTTAGGTATTTTGTACGTGCGAAGCATGTATGGGGACATTGGTAAACACGGCTTTTGATTATTTGTTGGTCATCAATCGTCCTAACAGAAAAACATTTAACATGTCGAAAATGCACATTGTACTAATCACAAGAGCACCCGAAATGTTGTATTCAGAGAAAACGTGAAATGCCACGTTAACGTCATGGACGTTTTACGTCCTGTGTGCCCTAAAATCGTTTACATATGCTAAGCATTAAACATCAATATCTTATTTCACCAACTGCAGCGCATTTCAACACCTTGTTCGCGAATATCTGCTTGTTTTGAGGATTTTTTTCTGACCGGATTTGTAGAGATTAACGTCATTAGCGCCTACAGATGAAAAACTCACGTATACGGAATCTTTCTTTTGGTCATCACACACTCGGTCGTATGTTTCCACGCGTCTACGGGTACTGCTCGCGCATGTCTGGACCGTCGAATATATCAAATAACGTGACGTAACCACAGGGACCCGACACGATTGAGTTTTGAGAGAAAAAAAATGTCAGAAGGTATATTTAGAGTCTCTATATATACCTTCTGACAATTTTTTTCTCTTAACAATCAATCGTGTCGGGTCCCTGTGGACGTAACTGCGTTTACGCCATCAACGCCAATCGTTTAAAAGCAAAATTTTAACTCGGCGGCTCAAAATGCACCTTTTTTTATTGATATATTAGCATTGCACGTCGCTGAAGTTGTTTAGGGTGGCATTCTTAAAGTATTCTGTAAATGTCACTAAGCCACTGCTGACGGCTAGTGGAATTTTGGTATTTTTCATATTATAAGAAAACATACCAGGAGTTGACTCAGTATTTTTATTTCAGTGCCAGTTGAACAATATTCCATTAATACTTAGATAGTATTTTTTTCAAATTAATCATTTAAGTGTTCCATATGGCACCATTGTCGCGTTGAAAGCTGGTATCCCAACAGACAAATATTATTCATGACATTGTGACTTGTCATTTTAGGGTTAGGGTACAATTTCGTTAATAGTTTCCATAATTCGTGATAAATTTTAATGAAAATTCTCTTCCTCTTATCAAACATCTTCATCTCATAGAAAAAGTAACTTTTGGCATCCTGATTAACTAGTTTTTAAAGTAGCACCTTTAAATCTGACTGATCGGTTAGAAGATCCTCTGAGTGTATTGTCCAGTGGTCCGTCTTATGAAACGTCGTACGATAAAAACGATCGTAACTCAAACCTTTAAAATACATCTAATTTCTGATGTCTTCATATCATCCTGTCTTGTAACATCTCTTTGGAAACTTCTTGAAAAGACGATTCCAAAGAGATGTCACAAGATAGGAATAGATGGAGAAATAAATATTAAATGAGATATTTAGAAACTGGCTTACTACAATACAGTAAAACCTCTCTATTACGACCACTAAAACGATGGCTAATTGATTGTATAAATGACAGATGACCGCTTAAAGCAAGATGACAGTAAAACAGAAAGCTCCCAAAGGAGCTTTCTGTTTAACTGTCCACTTGCTTTAAGCGGTCACCTGTTATAAAAAAAAACTAATAATTAATACAATTCAGTGGTCGTAATAGCGTGGTTTTACTGTATTTGTCGTACGACGTTTCGAAAGACGGGTCCTTGTAGTTTTGCCAAACGTGCAAATTACCAATACCCAATTGTGTGCAAGGCGCGTGACTGCTGAACTCTTTTACTGCCAAATTAATCGTGAGATTTGTACCCCTTCACCGTTTCATTGTCGTCTGCTTCAATTTTCTTTTTGTTTTTCAAGATCGTTTCAAAGTAAGATTCAATGTAGTATGACTTAAAACATATATACGAGTGTCAAACAGTTTTGATCCTGATCAGACGCCGCGTTACGCGGCGTCTGATCAGGGTTCAAACTGTTTGCAAAGTCGCCTTTTTGCGCCGTTGGCAGTGAAAGAGTTAAAGCAAGATGAACGTATATCAATATCCTACTTTACTTTTACACTGCTTTGATCTGCCACCTATTACCTGTATTGAACACTGCCATTGAACATTCGTTTGTTGTAGAATTGCTAAGAAGAGGGGTAAAAGAGTTCTATGGCGATTATGCAGAGAATGGGTTACTAAAATGTGCTGCTATGTCGCTAGCAAAGAACCATTGAAGCTTCTCATGTGAGACTCTATCTTTATATTTGATAGTTTGGTTAGAAATAACTATTGAAAATCACGAGAGCATGAGTATAATCTGGACCTCACAAGGTAAACTGAGATTGTGCTGCACATGCTTTGTCAGTTACATTGACAACTCCAGAACTATGGGGGGGGGACTCCCTCTATGGACTGAGGAAAAGTCTTTAAGGATGAACACCACGTCTGTGTGGTTACATTTTATCACTGTTATTGCATAATGAACAAGTAGGTGAATCTATAAGACTGAAAGTTCACACTAGACAATCCATAGATTTTTGCACATTTGTGGGGCCAGAATGCCGTCAAACACAAAAACCCAAAACAAATTATCTGTATATCTACAGTGGAGAATGTGTTATTCTTTCCCAATAAACGCGTTTACGCTAAAACTATTATTTGCAGTGCAAACAGTTTGGAGCCAGATCAGACGCCGGGTAATCCGGCGTCTGATCAGGCTCCAAACTGTTTGCCACCAAGATAAACATGAATTTTAGAATTGTCCAAAAGTTGTACTTTTCTACGTTTTAGTGATTTGCGTTTGCGTACGTTTGCGTTTAAACGGGAAAGAATAACAGATTCTCCACTGTAACAGACCAAATGCCATTAAAACGTAATCTAAAAATGATTCAACTTTTGTGAGACTGAAAAGCATCAAAACACAATAAAGTCTAAATTAACTCATGCAGCCTCAATTGAAGATTGTCAAAAACAAAACTAATTTAGTTTACTTTAGTGAAGCCAATCGATATACAAAAATATTCGAGGACATCTGAATATATTTTAGACCAACAGACAGTCCAGTTCCATTCAACTGCTATCCGTGAATTACAGTGCTCCCTTTCTACAACGACACCCTATTGGAGACACAGATAATGTGCGTTGTTCGGAGGGAGTCGTTAGAGGGAGGGAAAATGAATACTTGGCTTACAATTGCAAACAGCTTGAATCCAGATCAGACGCCGCGTAACGCGGCGTCTGATCTAGATACAAGCTGTTTGTCACTCGCCATTAAAATTATTCTATCAAATTGTCCACTTATATGTAACTTTGAGAGAAAAAAGTAGACGACAATTTTAAGCAGACGATATTGCAGCATTAAAAGCGTTAGACATAAATTTCTTGTTTGGGGAACTTCGACAAATGTCTTTGTAAAGAGGGGGTCGTTGTTGGGAGGGGCGTTGTAGAGAGGGGGCACTGTAATTGAATTCCGGAAGACAAGAGGAAACAACATTACATAAACAATAATCAAGTTTTAATACATTTTACCCTAGCGACGATTAAAATCAGATTTCCAAGTAGGTCCGAAAACAAACAGAAGTGGGGTTACGATTCTGCATAACTAAATCATAATTGTACACTCAGATAACGGGGATATTATGTTATGTATGCGGCAATATGCCTAGAGGAAAAGAACAAACCCTTTCATGGCCAAACTAAATGTGACTTTCTTACCCCATCATATTGTCGCCTACTGTAATATTGGTATCTGCAATATAGTTTCAATCTTAGATTTAAACCATGACCCCATAGCCTTTTTCTAATTTTGAAGACATGTGACTACTTAAAGCATGTTGAAAGTAAAACAGAATGCACATCTTTACTTCCAGCCTGCTTTAAGCTACCACCTGCTAGGATATAAAAAAAAAAACCTTATTCTTGGCTGTATAAAGTGGAACTATTTTCATCGATGGAGGAATACAATTTATAAAAGGTGTAAAAAGGCGAATTTATAGGGTAATGGGTTAAGACAATATAACTGACCAAATTCTGAAACGATAGTCAAACAGCGTTACGCGGCGTCTGATAATGACCCAAACTGTTTGCAAAGTCGACTTTAGTCGTCTACCGTGTTGAAAGGGTTAAGCGTAATTATTCTAATCCACACACGGCTTATTCAATAGTTATATATTGTTGTTGTGTTGTTGTTCATCTTTCTATAAACTCGCGACCCTGTGTTCGTCGTTCTGACGGACAAGACAAACACTAGCCTGATTGTTGCATTGCGATTTATGATAAAGACATCGGTGGGCGTAGAATAATCCATTCAAGTAGTGTTATACATATTCTATATACAGTGGAGAATCTGTTATTCTTTCCCGTTTAAACGCAAACGTACGCAAACGCAAAGCATTAAAACGTAGAAAAGTGCAAATTTTGGACAATTCTGATATTTCATGTTTATCTTGGTGGCAAACAGTTTGGAGCCTGATCAGACGCCGGGTTACCCGGCGTCTGATCTGGCTCCAAACTGTTTGCACTGCAAATAATAGTTTTAGCGTAAACGCGTTTATTGGGAAAGAATAACACATTCTCCACTGTATAACTCCTTTGCGGCTTTGTACAGTATATTTCGACTAATTTCTCTTTCTTTTTGTACACTAATTGAAATCATATACTTTGCTGCTACCAAGGCACAACACAGAAAAAGTCAACAACAAACTATACAAACTTTATTTCATCAAAATGACAAGTTAAATAAACATGTTGTTTAAATTCCTAAGATAATTCAGTCTCTACCCGTCTTGCATTTAACAAAACACTAACACTTAGTTAATTACAATTCCCACATTTTAAATAATCACCTGGTCTAAATCCAATATTTAGAATATTCACAAAGTAAACGTTTAGTACACTGATGCCTGTCGAAAGACCCAAGATGAAACAGTATTTTGTTAATTCTTTATTAATATACAATTATCATCAAAGGTATGGAACAATCATTGGTAGTATTGTTGACAACATAAAGCGTACCAGACAATATCAATATAATCAAAAATATAATTAATTCATAGATATGTTGTAAATAATAATGAGATTTAAATAAAGAATAAAACAAAATCCTGATGACTGTCAAAAGATCTAAGATCAATCAGTAGTTTGTTAATCCTTTATTAATATACTACTATCATCAAAGTATTAGGGAACAATCATAGGTATTCTTGTTGACAACATAAAGCGGTCCAGCCACAATCAATATAATCAATCTAGAAAATAACTAATGTAATAATAATACTAATAAATATAATATAACATATGTAATATGATAATAAAATAAACAATTTGATAGTTATATTACTTAGTATAATATTAAATATAATAATATAAAATAATAAATATATAATATTGTTCATTTTGAGTTATATTTTGTTAACATCTGCTTCGACCATCATTGTCAATATAATTTAAAATATCAAGACTCTGTGATATTCTTCACTATAATCATCAAGTCTTCAATACCGCCCATTCACGATCAATAAGTTTGTCAAAATACCTTTTTTGACACAGGGCATTTCTCAGGATTTTTCCGAAATCTTCGGATTTTTATCCTAGCAGAGTATAGCATATAGCTTAAAGCACGTTGAAAGTAAATCAAAGTGCGCCTTAAAGCGCTTTCTGCTATACTGTCAACCTGCTAAATATAATCACGCTTAAAAAATAGATAATTTGGAAATCTTAGGATTTTTCCTGTTTTCCTGACCAACTTATGGCAGCCCTGTTGACACTTACATTGGTTGTTGATTGGTCGTTTTAGATCATTTGACTACTTGTTTACCCGTAAATTACAAAGTATACATGTACAGTGGAGAATCTGTTATTCTTTCCCGTTTAAACGAAAACGTACGCAAAAGCAAAGCGCTAAAACGTAGAAAAGAACAACTTTTGGACAATTCTAAAATTCATGTTTATCTTGGTGGCAAACAGTTTGGAGCCTGATCAGACGCCGGATTACCCGGCGTCTGATCTGGCTCCAAACTGTTTGCACTGCAAATAATAGTTTTAGCGTAAACGCGTTTATTGGGAAAGAATAACAGATTCTCCACTGTATATACCTTCTAGAGTACTGTACAAGTTTCTACACTAATATATTGTTTTCTTGACTAACCAAATACTCCATAAATACGCCATATTAAGACTTTAATGTTTTCCTATACAGACGAAAATAGTTTCACTTTATGCAGTCTTAAATATGTTTCTTAACCTATTACCCAATAGTTTTTTCAATTGTGTAGATAGGTGGTCACTTAAAGCAGGCTAAAAGTAAAGTAGAATGCACCTTAAGGCGCATTCTGCTGTACTTTCAGCCTGCTATAAGCTACAATCTGCTACAATATAGAAAATATTTCTTATGATACATATTCATGACTGCATAAATTGGGAATATTTTCATCAGTTGAGGATAAATTAATGGCGTGAAAGGGGTAATTGGTTAAGAAACATTTTCTTAACGCATTGAACGGTAGCGACTAGTAAACTCGTCCTTTACAAATAGTGTACCTGTGTAGAGTACACCTGTCTTATGCAAACCATGTAGACCAGACCAGATGGGCTACTAAAGGATCACTCTGATCACAAACAATGTTTGTCGTTTCGAAAACAAATTGTAAAAACAACCTTAAATATTCAACAATGAACATCATTTAATTCTAAACTGGAACTGTTTCGTTCATTTGAAATGGGCCTGCTCAGTTAACATTTCATGGGCATGTGACTAAAAACAGGTTGAAAGTAGAATGCATATTACAGCGCATTTTGTTTGTCATCAAAACTAGCAAAAGGCTAAGAGACAATTGATTAAACATTTCGTCATATTCTATTATGTTCTAGAACATTCTAAATACAAACGAAGCATTTTGAAGCATTCAAATTCTTTGGCCTGAAATTATTAAAAAACGAGAAAGTTGAATCAGTACAAGTTATCAGCATCGCCTTATATCCATTAGTTATTTAACCCATTACCCCATAGCCTGTTTCTAGTTTTGAAGACATGCGACCACTTACAGCAGGCTGAAAGAAAAGTAGAATGCGCCTCAGGCGCATTCTGCTTTACTTTCAGCCTGCTTTAAGCTAAAATCTGCTATACTATATAAATTATTTGTAATGGTAATTGTTCATGAGGGTATAAACTAGAACTATTTCCTTCAGCGGAGGAATAAATTAAATACTATAAAAGTCGTTTTTATGGGGGAAAGGGTTAAAAATACAGGTATTAGCTGTAGAAATAAATATAACGGGTGAATAACTTGAAAATAAGTGAACACGAGGGTAATCACATAGTGTTTATCAGACTAGTGTGTATGAGTATATTCCCCTGTGCAAATACACATATCATACGAAACAAATGTACATATATATCAACCACATACACATAGTCATCAACTACACTTAACTAAATACTGCTGCACATTACTATCAAGTACATGTACCTAAAAGCACATTGCTATTTGCTACCTAAACGCACAAAGGAATGTCTTTTTTCTATGCTGAAGTTTTCAGTTGACCTAAAATGTTTAAGTTATTTCTTTTGATAGAAAAAAATTATGTTTCAGAAGAAAATGAGAGTAAAATAACCAGTGTGTATCTTGACCAGGGTAACACCTTAGAGATCCATCTGATCAGGGTATACACTGTTTGAGAAATAAACATGTTTTTTTGCAGAGAAAAGTTGAAATAATTATCAGCAACTAAATTACATTCAACAAGCGCGAAAATCGAAAATAATAACATTACCAACAATAACAACAGCCAGCTATATTATATTAGCTTAAATGATAAACATGTTTACATACGTCACAATAATAACGACAGTAATATAAGACCAGACGGCAAAAAATATCAGCTTTAAATGATTAACTCGACAATAAATAGAGCCGTTTAGGGAAGAAACACTCAATCTCACGAGCGCACCAGATTCCATGCTTATAAATCGTTTGAGTTGAGTCTGAAATCATTCTCAATCATTTGATTGGTCAGATTTGAGCCCTCAGACTCAACTCAAACGATTTATAAGCGCTGGTCATGTTAGTTTCCGTCAAGAACGTCGAGAACTGAGTACAACGCTCTGTACATAGCGAACCTCAAACTGGTTACATGTATACGTTCATTATATACAGTGGAGAAAACGTTATTCTTTCCCCTTTTAAAAGCAAACGAAACGCAAACGCAACACACTAAAATGAAGAAAAGGACAACATTTTGATCATTATAACTATTCATTTTAATCTAAGGGGCAAACGGTTTGGAAACGAGGTCGAATAAAATACAAACGATATGTCATAATGATACAAGGAGTAGGATACACTCTAGTATCTTATCGTACAAATACAAGAGGAGAAGCCCAGTATCACATGAATGTATACAATATATAGATATGAAATATAATTATGATAATAAATATACATATGTACCGATAAAAGTGAAACTAAAACACTAGCCAAATTAACCCTTTCCCTTATGCGCGCGTGTCAGCGCGTGTTTCATTATTACCTTATGAGCCCGTAAAAGCGCGACTTTATCTATTCCCTGATAAGCGCGGCTTTCCGCGGGTTATCAATTACCTCTATTTAGCGGCTAAAATCTCATTCTTCTACTGAAATTTTACTGTCCGGGTGTCTACACATTTAAAGTGTGTTCAAATATCTTACGAAATCCCAAATCTAATTATAGGGTTGCTACACAAATAATTTCATAAAACGAGGCTTAGGTCATAAGTTGTGACCTGTTGTTGATCGGTGATCTCCGTAAGACGTGCATATGATACCGACGCACTACTCGTCAGTTTTCGGAAAGTACGATCTATGTCAACTTATGAAATATGCAGAAGTTTCTAACTGTTCCTGAGGTCAACATCTAAATATAGTTAACCAATGGAATCGCGGAATTCCATAGAGCACGCTCCACATGCATGCTATCTACAAAAATATCACAGGGGGATGCCGCTTGATCGTTGCGTGACACACCGGAAGCGGGGTAATAAAGTGTCGGCTCATCAAAAGTAAGTATAATCCTAGGCGGTAGACAGAAATATCAATCAACTAATTAACCAATCAAGCAAATCACATCTGCAGGTCTCTGACAAATTTTTACTGTCCCATCTCGCAACTCGGATTCTAATCTTGATCCAAACTGTAAAAATGAAACGAAAAACTGAGCTGTGAATCATTTTGGATCCTGATGAGAACCAAGCTACTCGGCGTCTCATCTACATCAAATGTGTGTAAAACTAGAAAGAAAGTAAAAATTGAATAATGCAAAGGTGTCAAACAGTTTGGATCCTGATGCAGAGCCGATCTACACGGTGTCTGATCAAGATTCAAACCGATTGCGTAGGAATTCACGTGAGAAAAAAATTCTAATAGATATCAAACAGTTACGACGCAGATTCACTCAACATTGTGATCGGGATCCAAACTGTCTGAATTTATATCAAAGGAATATTTCTTCATAAAATGTAAATCTGTTTAGATCTTGATCAGATGGCGAGCTACTCGGCGTCTCATCTTCATCCAATCGCTTTTGTAAAACTATAATAAAACATAATTGAATGTGTTCTAAGATGTCAAACAGTTTGGATCCTGATGCAGTGCCGATCTACACGGCGTCTGATCAAAATTCGAACTAATTGCGTAGGAATCCATTTGAAAAAAATTCTAATATATATCAAACAGTTACGACGCCGAGTCACTCAACATTGTGATCGGGATCCAAACTGTTTGAATTTACCGGTTTTTTTTCCCCAAAGGAATATTTCTTCATATAATGTAAATCCTGTTTAGATCTTGATCAGATGGCGAGCAACTCGGCGTCTCATCTTCATCCAAATCGCTTTTGTAAAACTATAATGCAAAATAATTGAATGTTCTCTAAGATGTCAAACAGTTTGGATTCTGATGCAGTGCCGATCTACATGGTATCTGATCAAAATTCAAACTGACTGCGTAGGAATTTACGTGAAAAAAAGTATAATAGATATCAAACAGTTGTGACGCCGAGTCACTCAACATTGTGATCGGGATCCAAACTGTCTAAATTTATACCAAAGGAATATTTAATTCATAAAATGCAAATCAGACTCCGAGTTACTAAGTATCTGAGCTATATCATTGCTTTTAGATCCAGATCAGACTCCGAGTTACTGAGAATCTTAGCTGTATCAATGCTTAGATCAATATCGGACTCCGAGTTACTCGGCGTATTATCTGGATTATAGTTGTTTTGAAATGCTATTCTATGGTATTCTATTGTAGACAGCAGGTAAATCGTTACTCCATGCGGTATACATGTATATACTTACCATAGTAACATAAATCTTAAGTAAAAATATATTGGAAATATATTGACTTGTATCGTTTTCACCCAATTGCATGCAACTTATTCAAACTTAAAATTGTATGAAAATTACACAGTTAGAAAGGACATTTAATTGTCTACAAACTTTACATTTACACTGTTATAATTTGGTGAAGCAAAAAAGCAGTTATAAGGGCTTGAAAATAACAGGTACCATACATCTAAGTGTCAGTAATAAAAAGGATTGGAAATATATTGACTTGTATCGTTTTAACCCAGTGACATTCTACTTATTCATAGTTCAAATTGTATAAGAATAATACCGTTAGAAAGAGAATTTAATTGTCTACAACATTTACATTTACACTATTATGCTATTGTGAAGAAGAAAGGCAGTTAATAGGGCTTAACAATGACAGGTGTCAAATTCACACTAATTTTCCAATATTTCCAATTAGGTGTATTGGTGAGAGTGTGTACTCTTATCAGACTGATGCTGCTATAGATGGCCATATAAGGCTTATCTATACATCCCTGGCATATACGGATATGGCCTAATTGCTATCAGGTAAAGGGTTAAGTCAACAAGAGATATTAGATTCTGCTTTAGATGATAAACACGCTCAAATACATACAGCTACAGTGGAGAATGTGCTATTCTTTCCCAATAAACGCGTTTACGCTAAAACTATTATTTGCAGTCCAAACAGTTAAACATGAAATATCAGAATTGTCCAAAATTCGTTCTTTTCTACGTTTTAGTGCTTTGCGTTTGCGTACGTTTGCGTTTAAACGGGAAAGAATAACAGATTCTCTACTGTACATAGGTTCATGTACCATTTACACAATTAAGATTGTTTACATATAACACTATTGCGTGAATATCAACAAACCGTTAAACCTCGATAACTCAAAGTTGCTCTAGTCGAACATACTCATATCACAAAGTTGACAAGACTTAGTGGCGAAGTCACCTTGTAAATTCTTAATTATGGTATTCTTCTGTGGGTTCGTTTTATTGAGATTTGACTTTATTAACCCCTCCAACCTAAATGAACCTAACTGTTTACCCGGCGTCTGATCAGGCTCCAAACTGTTTGCCACCACGATAAACATGAAATATCAGAATTGTCCAAAAGTTGTTATTTTCTACGTTTTAATGCTTTGCGTTTGCGACGTTTGCGTTTAAACGGGAAAGAATAACATATTCTCCACTGTATATGACTATGTGAGAGAGAACAAACGCACTAAAGAAAGCTCTTGCATGAGCTGATCAATCTTGAATGTGTCCATCTGTAAGTTGAAAAATTTGCATTCTATAGCCAGGTTGACTAAAGTAAGAACTAAAAGCTACACATGGCTTAAACTCAACAGAATATCTTCGATGACTTGCACTTTACTCGATTGTTGAATTGTACAGTGGAGAATGTGTTATTCTTTCCCTATAAACGCGTTTACGCTAAAACTATTATTTTCAGTGCAAACAGTTTGGAGCCAGATCAGACGCCGGGTAACCCGGCGTCTGATCAGGCTCCAAACTGTTTGCCACCAAGATAAACATGAACTATCAGAATTGTCCAAAATTTGTTCTTTTCTACGTTTTAGTGTTTTGCGTTTGAGTACATTTGCGTTTAAACGGTAAAGAATAACAGATTCTCCACTGTATGTACTGGCAATACACCATAAAAGACCGAGATGAGACACTGTGGAACCAGAGTCGGCGCAACATTAAATGTTGACCCTACGTTGAGATCAACCCGGGTTGATTCTCAACATAGGGTCAACATTTCATGTAAAGCTTGTCAGTCATTTACCCCTTCAATACCATGACGTCACTTTTCCCTAAATTTGAGAAATAAAAGCTTACAACAATTGATGAAAGCAGAGGACGTCATGGCATCGAAAAAGTCACGACGATAAAGGGTTGACTTTTTCTTTGAGTACAAAAGATAAATACAGTAGAACCTCTCTATTACGACCACTTAATAATGTTACTTATTAGGGTGTTTACGGTAGGTGACCGCTTAAAAAGCAAGGTGAAAGTGAAACAGAAAGCTCCTGTAGGAGCTTTCTGTTTCACTGTCACAATGCTTTAAACTGTATCCTCACTATTATACAATCAATTAGCATTTGTTTTGGTGGTCGTAATAGCGAGGTTTTACTGTAACGAGATTTTGATAATTTCTTCAGAAGTAATTTTCTCGTACGGTCACATGACTGCTTTGCGATTATAGTCAAATAACGTAATCTCTAACTCGCTAAAGTCAAACTTAGTCGTATTTCAAAGTTAAAACTTTGGATGTGGGTCTGATCGACTTGTGCGAACTGGGGTTGTCGAAATTCAACTGAAAAAGTAAAGACAAGTTTAATATACGAATTCTCGAGATATCGGGATTTGACAGTTCAAGTACAGTGTTCCTTCCCTACAACGACCCTTCAATCAACAATTCCGTCCCTACAACAACGCTTTCCGCTGTTTGCCAAACACAACAAATATGTCTTATCCTTTCAAACTTGCAATATCCTCTGCTTAAAAGTACCGTCTGCTAAGTTTCTCAAAGTAAGATATTGTAAGTTTTAATAAAATAATGACGAGTGGTAAACATTTTAAATTGAGATCAGACGCCGCGTTACGAGGCGTCTGATCTGGATTCAAACTGTTTGTAAATATAAGGCAAGTCGTGCTCAACACTCCAATCCTATAACAACCCCCTCCGAACAACACACACAATCGTTGTCTCCCATTGGGTATTGTTAAAGAGAGGGAGCCCTGTAACTCAATCTATCTTATACACTTTTACGTGATTGCCGATAAAGGTGACATAGATCTTTGATGATGTTGGACAGTAAGAAACACTCCTGACCCAGGGCAGTTTATCAATGAGCACCTTTATTTTTTTACAGTCAGGACTGAGTAGGAGAAGTTGTTTCAATCCTTGTTCACATACAATGACTTGTCCAAATTTATCTACAGCAATACCTCCCAGTTCCCTCACACTGCTGTCGTTGTAGACCGCTTTTACTGTGCCATTTAGAGATATGCTTTTAACACTCTTGTCCCCTTTGTCTGATACATAAATAGTTTCACCATCTGGACTCAGAGCTAGTTGGTGTGGGCATTTAAACAATGGATTTTCATCACTTGAGCTTGCTATTGTCGATGCCAGCATTCCATCTAACGACAGGATGGCAATGCGTGGAGGGTTTCGAAAGGAAGTGATCAGTTTGCCATTTCCGTACACAATACCAAGGCATTCACCACCTGCTGGAATCTCTCTGAGCTCTACCAATATATCTGTCGCTTTTACAAACATGATCATACTCTTGCTAGGGAGTGTAACAGCAACTTCAGAGCTGCTAACTGAGGTCGCTGCATAAGGTGTTGACTTCAGTGACAGTTCTGACACGACCGCACCTGAGTCTAAGTCCAACAGTTTTACTTTATTCGAGTAGTTATCTATCAGTACCAGCTTACTTTCAGATATCAAAGTGGAACTTCTGTTGACACAATTCACGAATAAGTTGTCTTTCGCTGTTCTCACGCGTACGTCCTTCAAATACATCGTTTTGAATTTTGCGGGATCATTTGTTAAGAATGATGATATCTCGGAACTTTCAGCCTGGGCTGCTACCTGCTCATGTACTTCAGATACTTTCTGTCCAAGCGATGTTAAAGAGTTGGAATGTATATTACTCGCCCCATTTCCTGTTGAAAGGCTATTACAATCTGAAGATGAACGTTTTGCAATATTGTGAATATTAATCTGTCCTATAGATAAAGTGCCATTCAGAATGTGTTGCATGTCAGTTGATGGTGCAAACGAGTATTTTCTTACCGAGAGGTTAGTCTCTATATGGTCGGTAATAGCAAACAAACTACTTAGTTTGTCTTTTGTTTTGATCATCTGGACAAAGAGCTGACAGAGCTGGTTGTTGCTTTCTAGATTATCAAGATCTGATGTTATGTTTTCTATTTCAGCGAGCACATTACTGCCTTTATCGGACAGAGCTGTAAGTTTATCTTTGTCTTCAGACTTAAGACTCTCTGCTTGTGAGTGAACATCTGATTCCATCTTGTCAAATGCCATGTTCATATCTCCCCGGAGTTTCTTTATCGAAGCGGTTACATCGGAACACACTTTCTTCGCCATGGATTTATTTGCCTTTGTAATCACTGCAATCTCCTTACATGTGATTCTTAAAGTTGAGATATCTTCTTGAAACTGCTGGCATGCCTGGCTGTTCAGTAGATCTGTTGTCTGGCCAGGGATGTGGTCCACGTTAGTACACTGTCTATGGATCATCGTAATGCAAACACTGCAACCCAAACTCTCGTGGTCATGGCAGTAGTACTCGACAATCCTCCCACTATGAAGCTCACACTCTTCAGTGCACTTGTCCTTACTTAATTCAGAAGTAAGGGTTGGCTTTTCCCGTGGCATTTGACTCCTGTGTAGAAGCACATGGTTCTTGGACAGTCTGTGTCTCTTGTGACCCTTGACGCACTCCTGACACAAATAATCCGAGCACTCTACACAGAATCCCTCCACTTCAAGATAAAGACCATCTTCACTACACAGGTCACAAACAAGATCAGCTATGGCTTCAGACCCTGACATCATTGTATCAGGCACCCGGTCTGATGAACTGCTACACTCAGCCATTATATCCGCTCACAGTTTATAAATCAAGTGGTGCTGAAGGTTTTGCAATAAGTTGATAATTTGTTGACAGGAAGAGCGAATGACTGAGTTGGGTTTTGCGACACTGAATATGTCATATAGCGCCGATATTTATTTTTTACAGAAGGTGCATCGGCCCCACACCAGTCTGAAATATACAAACACGTTATTGAAAGCTTTATCTCTTTTCAACATAAGTACCTTTGGAATCACCTAAGTATCCTCTTTTCGTTATAAGCGCCATTTGAACACCTTTCTTACTTCTCAAATTCCTGAAAAGACGCTATTCTTTCCCAAAACATGTATACGCGTTTACGCTGAACCAATTACTTCCATTCAAACATGTTTGAATTCAGATCAGACGCCGGGTTAGCAGGCATCTGCTGATCAAGCTCCAAACTGTTTGCCAATGACTTTAAAATAATCCACTTTTTTTTATTCCGTCAAAGTTTTCGAGAAATTGTCACAAAAACTGTGTATATATTGGTAATGGGATACTTACCTTTAAATCCCTCAACATATAAGAACAAAAGGGTTACTACATCTGCGTAATAGCTGAATGCAGTGACGAAGAATTTATTCTTTCTGGTTTAACACATTCAACCCTAGCGACGAGTACACTCGTCATTTACAAACAGTGTACCTGTGATGATTACACTTGGCCCATGCAAACAGTGTAGGCAGTGAAGAAGAAGTTATTTTTTATGGTTTAAACAAAACTAAACGTAAACGCAAAACAATGAAATGAAGAAAAATGCTGGCTTTTATTACAATTCTTACGATTTGTTTTTAATCTAAGTGGCAAACAATTTGGAGCATTAACTCTATTGCGATATATTAAATTATCTTCGGACAAAGTGGTGCCTGAATTCTACCACAATTCATCTCTGCTGAAAAGTGCCTTAATTCTAGCGATATATATTTCTTCAGACCAAGTGCATGACTTCTAGCTTTGCAAAATACTTTTGCAAATACCAGTATCGATACAGACGGTGTTATAGGTGGCGAAGAGGTTAAAGCAGAAGATACAAAATAGGCGATGAAATAATATTGACCATACCAAACAAGTCAGCTGTGTCGGATCAAATATATTGCACCTCTGGTTTCCGTACATACTCACCACACTGTTATGCCGAAGTAGGTCAAACCACGTATATTTAACCAATACCATTTGATATATTTGTCGACTCATTAACAAAAATAGCGACTATATTTGTTCATGCTCATGGTGCTTCCTCATGTTTTAATCACAGTGGAAAGTTTGATATGCCTTCCCAATAAATGCGTATGTTCAAAAACAAACAAATTACAATATTGCAAACCGTTTAGAGCCAGATCAGACGTCGAGTAACCCATCGTTTGACCAGGCGCCAAACTATTTGCCACTAAGATAAAACTATTGTCATGGTTTTCAAAAAGGTAAAAATTCTACATTGTTTGCATTTCGTTTGCTTTGATTTTTGTTTACACAAGAGAATACATTATCAAACAGTTCAGACACTGCGATGTCTCATAAGGTTCTTCATTGTTTGCTAATACGAAATGACCTGCTGTTTAGACAAATACAGTAGAATCTCTCTATTACGACCACTGAAAAGAAGGCTAATTGTTCGTATAAAGGACAGATGACAGCTTAAAGCAATG
This sequence comes from Gari tellinella, assembly GCA_922989275.2. Taxonomy (NCBI): domain Eukaryota; kingdom Metazoa; phylum Mollusca; class Bivalvia; order Cardiida; family Psammobiidae; genus Gari; species Gari tellinella. The sequence continues at coordinate 16,849,203 of OV277865.1, forward strand.
TGAAAGTGAAACAGAAAGCTCCTGTAGGACCTTTCTGTTTTACTGTCACATTGCTTTAAGCAGTCACCTGTCTTAAACGACATATATTTGACACAACTTAGTGGTCGTAATAGAGAGGTTCTACTGTACTCAAATGTCCTAATCCTTATCATGCTGAATTGTCGTCGTCTTCAAATACATCGTTTTTATGCCTTATTTTTTAAAAATGAAGAAAGTTTAATTTACGCGGCGTCTGATCTGGATCCAAACTGTTTGCAACATTTATCCAAGTCGTGCTTAGTGTGCACAGTAAAGGTTACATATAACCTTTGTAATTTATTATGACATGCTCCAGCAAGCACTTAACCCTTTACCCATTAGAAGCGACTTTTAGCGTATCTAATTTTATTCTTCTGCTGAAGCAAAAAGTTCCAATTTATACAGTTATGAAAATTTATCAGAAGGAATAATTATTTATTCTAGCATGTTGTAGCTTAAAGGAGGCTGAAAGTAAAGCAGAATGCGCCTTAGGGCGCATTCTGCTTTACTTTCAACCTGCTTTAAGCAGTCACCATTTTTCAAAACTAAAACCAAGCTATTGGGTAAAGGGTTAAGGAGGGTTTATTGAAATACCGATGCAAACATGGGTTAAGTATACGTAGAGAAAAACAATATACATGTACATGTACATTGTATATAGGTATTGTTTTGTTTTATTGACCTGTCAAAAATTGAATATTCATACGTCACTGAAAGGGTATATTTAGCTTCGGTATAAAGTCGATACTGTCCGTTTTGATTTACGGATAGGAACAGAAATATAGTGTGCATTCTGTGTCGAATTTAAATGAATAGTCGAGTTAGAGTAGTTGGTAGCGAGTACGGATACTTGTAAAAGGATGAAAGGTTGTGGGTTCGATCCCCGTTAGGTTTTATTTCTTTTTTTATTACATTTTTTTCCAACATTTAGTTTACTTGAATTGTTCAACAAAGTGATCTATAATACAAAATATGCCTAAAAGTTACACTTTGTTTTAACTATTAAAATACACCAAAACAATAAAGATAGTAATAAAAAAAATCCTCCGCTGGTTATCGAACTCATGGCCATAGATGTACTCAGTACTGTACTGTCTCGACCACGAAGACATATAGGTATTCAACTCTTGTTCTAAATATTAACCGTGTATTTCAACCCTGACCTACCCGTAAAACTAGCGGAAATATTCGATATCGACCGAAGCTAAATATAACGTGTTCAACCAGCGTATAATTATTTAAATTTTGACAGGTTAATAAAACACAACAATATAGTATATCCTGGTCGACTTTACTCTAGCTTTACCCCTTCACTGTCTTACCCTGAGTACGATGATTATTTGCAAATCCTAGTCTGAACAGTGACTATATTATTTGACACTTATTTCAATATTTCTTAAATATGTACACCCGAGTTAAATTTGAGAAATACGAGAAAGCAGACGACACTTGTTTAAAATTGATGACGCCGTGACAGTGAATGGGTTAACCTTTCGCACGTTATGTAATTCGTCTGCAAAATATGTCGTCTGCAACCGTTCTTGAGGTTGATTTCTCTACTTTTTTCTTTTGAGAAAACATCTTTAGAGTGTCAAAGAGTTTGGATCTGGATGAGACGTCGTGTTACTCGGCGTCGTATTTAGATCCAATCTGATTGTAACAGATACAGTGGAGTAACGTTATTATTTTCCAATAAACGCATTAACGCTAAAACTATTATTTCTATTGCAAAACAACAGTTTGGAGCCAGATCAGACGCCGGGTAAAACCGGCGTCTGATCAGGCTCCAAACTGTTTGTCGACAAGATAAACACGAATTATCAGAATTGTCTATACGTTGCACTTTTCTACGTTTTAATGTTTTGCGTTTGCGTTTCGTTTCATTTAAACGGGAAAGAATAACGTTTTCTCCACTGTACCACGAATACGCTCTTGGTATTATCGTCCAGAAGATTAAGCACACCTTGGTAACAATACCTTATATCAATTTATACACTAGTTAAATTACTAAAATTAGATCTACCTGTTGACACCAAAGTAGAAATTCTGGCGAGCCTCAGTCTTTGACAGAAATCCAAAGGTACACTCCTATACATACACTCGAGTCATCCACGGTACCCAGCCAACTAAAATACCTATAGGTCTACAAAGATATTTACATTGAAAACTAGTTGTGCAATGTATAGATCTCAACTATTTCTATATTTGAAATAGCTTTAAACCTATTTTTAGATATGAGTAAACTACGCTCAATCGTATCGCCTCACCCTGATTACCTGCTTTGATCGATCTTGGAGGATTCATATTTTTACTTACACTCGGGTAGCTTACAACAGGGGAAGTAATCTGGGTAATCTTAGTCTCGCTATTTTTAGAAGATTGAACCATTTCATCAAAATGTTGCTGTGTGCTGATTTTTACACACCAACCGCCAATGTCACAGCATAAAAATTTGCAAACACTTTAAATCCAGATCAGACGCTGAGTAACTCGGTCTTTGATCAGAATCCAAACTATACATCTCAGAATTGTTCGAATAAAATACCTTCTTAAAAGAAATTATGATTGCAGGACACAAATAAATGATGACACAAACACTATAAAAATAAGCAATAGAATTGTTTGGAACAATGAAAATTTATTAATTCAAAACAAAACTATATTTAGAAAGAAGTGGTTTCAAAAAGGAATTAACATATTAATTAGTGACATATACGTTTAAATCAAGAATGACGTAACAAATAAAAACCGCAATCACAGATGTACAATGTTACATGGTGTTCAACAATACTGTATAATTGTTTCCCAATAATCCGCTCATAAATAGAGGATCTTCCATTCGTGCTCGTTATTTATCATTTTTACTAAACGAGTTTATTAAAAATGATAAGTAATGAGCAAGCACGAATGTGAGATTCTATATATCACACAACACTTTTAATCACCTATTAAATCAATCGAATCCGTAATTTGTAGTCTTTCTGCTATATAGATTTTCCGCTAAAAAAACATGAAGTTGTTTACGGTAACGTCATCGCAAATGACGGTATTTGGTGTCCCGCTGCATGCAGCACTTATGGACGAAAAGAATTGGCCGGAGCCCAAACAAACGATATTTCATTAGTGGATTACGTTATTTACAAACTATTTGCCTATTTGTCCTATGCAAACGCCGTACTGTAGACTCAGATCAGAGTAATCTTAAAAAAGAGCCTCTTACTGACTGTAAAATAAACATGAGTACATATTATATAAACATTAGATGGCAGTTTGCATGACATTCAAATTGTCAACCCGAGAAACAGAATGTCACCCCGAGGGGTAGCCGAGGGTGACATTCTTGTTTTCGAGGGTTGACAATTTGAATCACGCAAACTGACAGCTAATATTTATTTTATTACACCGAGCTTATCAACCCTGGCTTTGGAATCGTTTTATTAGTATTTTATAAAATGCGTTGTGAGTACCAATTTAGTGCGGACATGTACGTAACGCGGGAAATGACGTCGCCGTCTTACGACGTCACATTGTTTATATTTATATTACAAGAAAGAAAGATGAACGTTATGATAAGTATATTGAAGAAACAGCGTCTTTACATTGTCTAGGTGGCAAATATCCTCTTCCGAAATGGTGACAAATCGTTAAGGAGTGGACAAAAGGAAGCAACTTGTACAGAAAATGCCAAAAGTTGATTAGAAATTACCACTTTTTAAAACGTTCTATTATCGACCATAGCGAAAGTCATGTCAATGCTGACAGTACTTTTTTGGAAGGAGAAAAAAAAGTAATGTTCTTTAGAGTGACGTCACAAAAAGAATATCATAAAGAGTGACAGTATATACATGCAAAATGTTAACTGTAGGTCTATGGGAAATTAACATTGTAACTCAAAGCGAGGTGTAATAAACATGACATAATTCCTGCAAGCAATATAACAAAGTTCAATATTACGATTCATAAAAAACCTAGTTGTCATGGACTTAAAACATTTCAACAAAACTAGTTATCATGGACTGAAGACAAATCAGCAAAACTAGTTATCATGGACTTAAGGCAAGTCAGCAAAACTAGTTACCATGGACTGAATGCAAATCAGCAAAACTAGTTATCATGGACTTAAGGCAAATCAGCAAAACTAGTTATCATGGACTTAAGACAAATCAGCAAAACTAGTTATCATGGACTTAAGACAAATCAGCAAAACTAGTTATCATGGACTTAAGCCAAATCAGCAAAACTAGTTATCATGGACCTAAGGCAAATCATAAAAACTACTTATCATGGACTTAAAACAATTCATCAAAACTAGTAACATTGACTCAAGACAAATCATCAAAATTTGTTATCATTGGCTTAAGACAAATCATCAAAACTAATTATCATTGACTTAAGACAAACCATCAAAACTTGTTATCATGATCTTAAGACAAATCATCAAAACTATTTATCATTGGCTTAAGACAAATCATCAAAACTTATTATCATTGACTGAAGCCAAATCATCAAAACTTGATATCATTCGCTTTAGAAAATCATCAAAACTATTTATCACTGGCTTAAGACAAATCATCAAAACTATTTAACATTGGCTTAAGACAAATCATCAAAACTTGTTATCAAAGACTTAAGACAAATCATCACAACTAGTCATCATGGACTTAAAACAAATCATTAGAACTTGTTATCATTGACTTTGACACATCACCAAAACTAGTATAATAATAATATCAATAATAATAATAATAATAATGAAAATAAAGACAAGAGAACTCATTTGACATTGTCAATCTTCCATGAGGCCCTAAGCATAACATACTCGTACTTACAAGACAGATATATTCAAAAGGTTACATAATACAATAATCAGTATAATGAATGATCGATGGTTCAATGAAACACCGTTTCGACTACAGTGGATATGCTCGGAACTAAACAGGGTTGCCTCGGACCATCGGAGGATTGCACTGTGAAAAAAAGTATAATCCGTGATACAAACTATCACATTAGGTGTTCAAATTAAACTAGTTGAGTCGTGGATAAAATTCTTTACAGGTCAAGTACAAATGTAGAAATGAAGATGTAACTTATATATCAACATATTTCATAGAGCATCAAATATACACAATTAACCCGGTAACTGCCATTATAACTTCATAATCTGACTAACGTATGAACAAACAGTTTGGATTCCGATCAGACCCCGATCATAACTATTAGCAAGAGATAATGCTGACTAATTTGGCGCTGAAAGAGTAAATAAGTGCATTGACCAATTTTGTTTAAATTAAATTTTACCAATAAATCAAAATTAAAAACGTGATTCAAGCTTCAAGCTAGTTGAAAGTAAAGCAGAATGCACCTTATTGATCATTATGCCTTACTTTCAACCCGCCTCAATTGATAACATGTTTTCAATACTAGTAACAAGCTAAAAGTACATTAACTAATGCAATAGTATATAAATCAAAAATAATACAGCGACACAGGCTTAAGACTGGCTGAAAGTAAAGCAGAATGCAACTTAGGACTTATTCTGCTCCACTTTCAGTCCGCTTCAAGTGAAAATCTGTTTTCAAAACATGAAACATACTAAATTACAGTAACTATTCCACAGTATATAAATCATATAGAAACCAGAAATAGGGTTAAGCAGCAGGTACCATGAGTAAGAAATCACTTACATATTATCGTAATCCATTCATCGCAATATCCTTAAATTTGCAAACAGTTTTGATCCAGATCAGACACCGTGTTACGCAGCGTCTAATCTGGAACAAAAAATTTTGACATTCATATAAATAAATTAAAAAAAAAAAGTAATGTTTTCAAGTCAAAATGTCCAAAATTCTAAATTTTAGACTGTGTTTGACGTCATAGTGGCGATGAAAGGGTTAATGTATTGCCATGGTGTTCATGATCAAAAAGGTAAGTAAATCAACTTAAACACTTTGATGCAATTGCCCCAAAAGCCAACATATAGTTTATCTGACTTTTCACAGTAAGAAACACTCCGGACCCAGGGTAGCTTATATACGAGAACGTTTATCTTTCTACAGTCAGGACTGAGTAGGTGAAGTTGTTCTAACCTTTGTTCACATACAATGACATGTCCGGAGTTATCCACAGTAATGCCTCCCAGTTCCTTGACACTTTTGTCTTCGTACACCGCTTTTACAGTTCCATTTAGCGATATGCTTTTAACACTGTTGTCTCCCTTGTCTGATACATAGATTGTTTCACCGTCTGGACTCAAAGCAAGATGATGGGGATCTTTAAACAGAAAGTTTCCATGGCTATCGTTTCCTACTATCGTTTCTGGTATTCCATCTAAGGACAAGATGACAATCCGTGCAGGGTTACGATAGGAAGTGATCAATTTGCCGTTCCCGTAGACAATACCAATACATTCACCGCCTGCTGGAACCGTCCTGCCTCTCTTTAGCACGCTAGACACTTTCACAAACAGGATATTCTTCTCATTAGGGAGTGTTATGGCAACCTCCTCGGTGTTCACTGTGGTCACTGCATAAGGACATGAATCCAATGGAAGTTCCGAAACAACCACTCCTATGTCTAACTGCAACAGTTTTACTTTCCGCTGAAGGAAGTCAGCCAAAACAAGCTTGTTTTCAGACAGCAAGGTGGAACTAAGAATGTTACAACTGAACCAATCACTAGCTGTTTTCACGCAAATGTCCTTCTCATATATTATACCGGTATGCTTTTTCGTTCGATAACTGGCAGAGAACTGTGATTGTTTTGCTGTTTCATACTGTGCTGACAGCTGTCCTTGAATATCGTGTGTCGTTGAACGTGGCGATGTCACAGAGTTGATAGGTGTAGTATTAAGTTCATCTAGTAGATGCGCATTTCCAGTTGATGGTCTATTATGACCGTTTTGTGCGTTTTCTGCAAGGTTTTGAAACTGAATCTGTCCAATAGACCCAGAACCATTTAGAAAGGGTTCCATATCAGGTTGTTGTACGAACGTGTATGTCCTCACGGAGTATCTGGAATCATCTGAAATACCAAACAAGCTACTAAGTTTATCCTGCGTTTTGACGATCTGTATGAAAAGTTGACATAGCTGATTGCTGCTTTCCAGACAATGGAAGTCTGCTTTTAATTTCTCTACTTCAGTGATAATGGCGGTGCCTTTCTCAGACAGAGCAGTGAGTTTCTTTACGTCATCCGACTTCAGACTTTCTGCCTGTGTGCAAAGCTCTTCTTCCATCCTGTCAAACTCCCTATTGAGTTTCTCTCGTAGTTCCTTCACAGCAGTAACGGCACCTGAGCATGAATTTTCCACTATGGCGATATTGGCTTTCGTCACGCCGTTTATGCGTTTATATTTCCTTATTAAAGTAGATGCATTTTCATGAAACTGTTTATATATTTGACTGTTTAGTAGACCTGGTGTAAGGTCAGGGATATGATCAACGTTAGTACACTGTCTATGGATCATCGTGATGCAAACGCTGCAGCCCAAACTCGCGTGGTCATGGCAGTAGTACTCGACAATCCTCCTGCTATGAAGCTCACACTCTTCAGTACAGGTTCCCTTACTTGATTCCATGAAGAAAGGTTCGGGTTTCCTTTTGGCATTTGACTCACGAGTGTCTTTAACTGCATGATTCTTGAACATTCGGTTTCTCTTGTGACCCCTGACACACTCCCGACACAAATAATCCGAACATTCTACACAGAATCCCTCCACTGCGATGTATAGGCCATCCTCACTGCATAGATCACAAGTAAGTAAAGCTATGGCATCAGATCCTGTGACCAGAGTAGCATCCGCCTGATTTGAGGAACTACTGCACTCAGCCATTCTGTTCTACTAAAAGGTCTACCAAGAACGTTAATGTCATGATGTACACTGTTAGCCTATAAGTCCTGATATGGTGACGGGCTGTTTATCGGCCTTTATCAGCAGGTACATCTATGCTATATTTAGGTTAAACAATGTACGTATAGTAAAACCTCTCTATTGACGAGCATAAAAATACATTTTTAGAAAATGCAATGTTCTACTTTTCATTTTAAGCGTTTGTGGTTCGTCTGCGTTTAAAGTCCCATTGTGTTTTCAGACCTTTTTTCTATATCTAAAATACAACAAAGGTTAATAATAATGTTTGAACATTCTTGTGGGCCAAGCCGATCCTTGGAATGTTGAAAACAGACCTATATCACCAAAAAGGGTGGTTTAAAACCGTAACAAACCGAAAGTAAAACTTCTGATATAAATAGCACTATGTTTTGATGTGTCATGTGACATGGCCGGAAGTTGTGGAGATAACAAAAATGGCGGACAACGCGAGTTCAGCTTCATGTTTTGGTAAGTGAATATTATGAACAGAAGAAGATAAAATCATATTTTTAATAACGTTCGGTTTGATTTGTCCTTAGCTTGGCAACAATGAGCTGGCTGGCAACCAGTGATACCCCTGTCTTGAGCAGATAATACTACATATTTGGTGAATGATGCAAACTCACTTTCATCAAGTATGTAGGGGGACCAAGAACCTTGGACAAATTAATATTGACAGTAAATTTCAGCTATACAGAGTGAACCCATAATGCATTGTAATACAAACATTAAATGTAGTTACATTGTAGATGAAGTCAGAGCCTTTTGTTATTTTGCAGAATAACAATTTTGTCAATCATTATCCAGGAAAATGTTGATCTTTCCATTGCTCCTAATGAGATCGAACTAAAATTAGTAATCTATGTACCTCAACTAATGGTCCGATCCGAACCATGCTTAAATAGCATGGTTATGTATGGGCCGGCAGTTGGCGAGAATGGCAGATCGCTTTCTGTAGAGTACCAATATTAATATTGACCTCATCTCATTAGTAAGTCAAGCCCCAGTCTAGATGCCTTTAGGGTGGGACTGGGAGCAGTCACATACTAAGCACTGAGAGCTTGCTTTTAACTTAACTTTGCACCCTGTTTAAGTATATTCTTTATACTTTTGTTTTATCTATCTCTTATCTTCGATCTCTTAATTTTTATGTAACACTTTACTAACACTGTCTTTCCCAGACAACGTGCCTCCCAATCATAATGTTAAGGTGTAAAATAAAATTAATTAATTTAGACCTCTAATTTATGCCTCCAAATACAATGTAACATGTAGTTCAATTTTTACAGTCAATAATATGCTCCATAAGAAATATATTCCATATCCTAGCAGGTGGTAGCTTAACCCATTACCCCATAGCCTGTTTCTAGTTTTTAAGATAGATGCCCTCTTAAAGCATGTTGAAAGTAAGGCAGAATGGGTCTTAGGCACATTCTGCTTTACTTTCAGCCTGCTTTAAGCTGACATCTGCTAGGCTATAGAAAAAATTCTAATGGTACACATTTATGACTGTATAAAGGAGAACTATTTTCTTCAATGGAAGAATAAATTAAAAGCGTAAAAAGACGTATTTATGTGGTAATGGGTTAAAGCAGGCTAAAAGCTAAAAGCAGCAAGTGCCTTAACCCTTTCACAGCCAACTCTTTTGTGAGATTTTTACCCTTACAACGTTTCATTGTCATCTGCTTCAATTTTGTTGTCTGCAATGTCGTTTCAATGTTTAAAAAAAGGCAGTATGACTGAAGACATTTCCAAACGAGTGTCAAACAGTTTAGATCCTGATCAGACACCTACCGCGTGACGCGGCATCTGATCAGGATCCGAACTGTTTGCAAACATGCTTTAAAGTTTTAAGCGTCAATGAGAGCGAAAGGGTTAAGGAGCATTCTGCTTTATTTTTAATCTGCTTTAAGTGGTCATCAATCTTCAAAACAAGAAGCAGGCTATGGAGGTAAAGGATAAACTATGTAAAGGGTTCTAAACCTAAGTAAGATGAAACTAAAGAAGAAAACTCCCTTTTGGACTTTCTGCTTTAATTTCATTTTGCTTTCAGAAGCAAACTACCTCAAGTATAGTTGATGTAGGTGATTTACACATGTATAAGGTTATGGTGGAAAGGGTAAATGCTCAGGGAGCCCACTGAACTGGGTATTCATTTTTTGCATATAAGCAAGTGTACTATAGTTACTACTATTTACAGGTACTGAAGTGTTGTAACCATGTAACTGTCAGTTTAATATGTAGCCCCGCCTGCTAGCAGACTGATGCCTCTCAAATAGCATGTAATTAATAGGGTTCCGATTCATAAAGCTTGATGTTAACATGTGTAGAATTGTAGTTAGCTTTAGATATTAAATAGTACTTTAAAGAGCATTCCTTATGCATCAACCCAAGACGCATCAATCTTACAGGTACACTGTAAAAGACTCATTTCTAGAATTTAATGTATTAACTCGTTCACCCATAAAACATCAAGTGGACATTTCCAGTTTCCAATTAAGCCATGTCCATTATGATTTTTATATATCGCAAACTCATAAACAGTGCAGACCATGATCAGAGTTGTGCTTTAGGAGCACCCTTATCAGTGTATACACTGTTTAAATAAGACAAGTGAACTTTTCACAGGTACACTGGTTAATAACTATGAGTATACATGTACTCATTTCTAGGGTTCAATGGGTTAAGCAGTCATCTGTTTTAAACACTGATAAAGTTCTTTGAAGGGAAAGTTTAGTACTAAAGATGGTTAGTTCTTCAAGTTTTACAAGTTAAAGACACACAAAACAAATATTGATGATCATTGTTGGAGATACAAAACAACAAAACTTAAATACACAAATGTAATATTTAATTAAATTTGATCAGCACACGCTCAATGGAAAATTTGTTTTTCTAACTGGTATCATTGGTATGACTTATAAATCATTCAAAATATAGTTCAATGAATGTCATAGACTGTCCCGGTGTATTATCCTTGAAGATGCTCTCTGTTGTTGCAACATCTGTGTTGATGAATCTGAAATAAAAATAAAAGATTATAACAATTTTGTGTACTACTGATATATTTCCATATACAGTAATAAGCCTCTCTAAAACAAAGGATAATTGATTATGTAAAAGACATGTTACAGCTCAAAGGGACTCGCAACCGGATGGTGTACTTGTCAAAATAAAATTAAATACTCAAATAAAAGCAAATTTGTGACATTATTTGGCCTCTGACATTAAAAAAATATGATCAGTCCAAAAAAAGTCTCAAGAATCGTCACCGAATCTTAAGTTTTTTAAGATATCTTCCATCGTTTTTCTATAGCGTCAGCTGACGGTATAATTGTTGTTGTTGCTTCTCTACACGGGCTCAGACATAAACCCGAGCCGAATAAAGTACTATCAATCGCTACCAGTGAAGTACGTTAATTTGCTACCATTTATATAGAGAGCGGTGGTAGCCGAGGTGTTAAAGGCGTTTCCTCATTTTTAGCTCACCTGAGCCGAAGGCTCAGGATGAGCTATTGTGATCCCATGCCGTCCGTCATCCGTTCACATTTTCAAACAATATCTCCTCAGAAACCACTGACCCGATTTCAACCAAACTTTGTCAGAAGCATCAGTGACAAGGGGGAACGAAATCTTGTTCAAAGATTTTGGCTAGAGTTATTCCCCTTGCTGTGTGACCAGGTTTTCTAACATGACCGTATAGACAACTTTTAATGCACAAGAAAATCTTAAAAAATCTTCTTCTCAGAAACCCAATGGCCCAGACCTTTGATATTTGGTATGTATCAATTCCTAATGATTTTCTAGCAAGATTGTTCAAATTTTGACCCTGGGGCCAAAAATGGCCCCTCCCTGGGGCTTATCAGTTTTTCTTAGGAAAACCTTTAAAAATCTTCTTCTCTGGAACTATATGGCCTAGATCATTAATATTTGACATGTAGCTTTACCTTATGGTCCTCTACCAAGATTGTTCAAATTATGACCCCCGGGTCAAAATTGGCTTCACCCCGGGGCTTATCAGTTTTACATAGAATTTATAGGAAAACTTTTAAAAATCTTCTTCTCTGAAACTGTAGGGCCCTGATCTTTAATATTTGACATATAGCTTTTCCTTGTGGTCCTCTACCAAGATTGTTCAAATTTTGACCCCGGGGCCAAAAATGGCCCGCCCTGGGGCTTATCAGTTTTTCATAGGAAAACCTTTAAAAATCTTCTTCTCAGAAACAGTATGGCCTAGATCATTAATATTTGACATGTAGCTTTGCCTTATGGTCATCTACCAAGATTGTTCAAATTATGACCCCCGGGTCAAAATTGGCCCGGCCCCGCCCCGGGGCTTATATGTTTTACATAGACTTATATAGGAAAACCTTTACAAATCTTCTTCTCTGAAACTGTAAGGCCCAGATCTTTAATATTTGACATATAGCTTTGCCTTCTGGTCCTCTACCAAGGTTGTTCAAATTTTGACCCCGTGGCCAAAAATGGCCCCGCCCTCAGGCTTATTAGTTTTTCATAGGAAAACCTTTAAAAATCTTCTTGTCTGAACCCGTAAGGCCCAGATCATTTATATTTGACATGAAGCTTTGCCCCTATATGGTCCTCTACCAAGATTGTTCAAATTATGACCCCTGGATCAAATTGTCCTCGCCCCAGGGCTTATCAGTTATATCAGCTATATCAAAATGTTGTCTTGCCCAGTTAGCTTCTATGGTACAATGTCTCAGGTGAGCGAAATGTGGCCCTATGGGCCTCTTGTTCATGATTGTCTACGCATGGAGGGGTCACGGGTTCGAATCCCACCAGAGCTTCTTCTTTTCTTTTTTTTTGAAATACATTTTTTAACAGAATTTATTATCCTAAACTAAATCTTACCCATTTATATAAGCATTTGACATATATTTACAAATAACTATTTTTAATGCTAAATCCGGTTGCGAGCCTCTTTAAAGCAAAGTGACAGTAAAACTGAACTGTCACTTTGCTTTAAGCATTCACCTGCCATAAATACCTTCGACTTAACACAATATACTGACCGTAACAGAGAGGTTTTACTGTATATGTGTTGATTTAGAAAAAATCAATTTTATCAAGTTTATTCTCACTTGTTAAGAATACTTTGAAACATTTTACCACCAGGCAGCTTTGAGTATTCTCTTGAAAATAAGTGTCAAACTTTTTTTTTTATATATATATATAACTTCTTTCTTTACAATTTGCATCAAACATTTCACTATTTCAACACCATACACCTGTTTGAAATATAATAGTTACATTTACAAACAGTGCAGACCCTGATCTGAGGGCTTTGGTCAGGGTCTACACTGTTTGCTAATTTAGACCAGTATTTATTAAAGTACACAGAATTCCAAGTAGAATAGCTCATGTTTTGGTAACTCAAATGATCCACAAGGGAACATTATAACCAACAAGAGTTACTAAGTGTTGAAAGAGTTAACTTGAACATTGGTTCACATTCACTTTGAAGCCAAAGAAGTGATGTACCAGTAATGATAATGACCATAATACTAATTTTTCATTTTTTCAGAGAGCAGACCATGGGAATCTCTTTGAATTTGTACAATCACCTGCTAAATTAAAATATACCTTTGCGTTTTTGTGTTATACATGTATTTTAAATTTTATATCACCAGTACTTTAACAAACTAATGTGAACATACAATTGAATCTTGTTTAAATTACCAATTCATGCACCCCTTGCATACACAGTCACTACACCAATCATTACAATTAATTGATTGACTCTTTCCTCCACTCAACCAGTTACTATTTATTCTTTACCCCATAGCCTGTTTCTAGTTTTGAGGACAGATTAGAACTTAAAACAGTTAAAAAAAAGCAAAATGCACCCCAAGCATTCTGCTTTTCAGCCTGTTTAAGCTACCCTCTAATAGTACATATAGAAACTATATATTTTGGTACATGTTTATGAGTGCATCAATTGGAAATATTTTCTTCAGTGGAGGAATAAATTAAATGTGCTAGAACTTGCCCTTCTATGGGGAGAAAAGGGTAAAATACATTAATACAGGTGGCGGCTTAAAATAATATGAGAGTAAAACAGAAAGCTCCTAAAAGAGCTTTCTGGTTAGCTTTCATCTTGTTGTTTGCAGTACCCTGTCTCAAACACAGAATGGGCTATTAGTGGTAAAACATTTACAGTGATTTAGGGTTCCAAATAATGCATGACATAGAATTCCTGAAGCATTTGGCATTCTTACCTGAGGTATAGCTCTTTTATTGGGATTTTGAGAAGTTTTGCCTGTTGGGGTGCCCCTCTCCATGCTCTCCCTCTTCCGGCAACTGTTTTGGGGAATTGAAAGAGCGGGTTTGCTGTAACCATACCCATGGAACTGGATCACACTGGGATGCCATTATTTTTCCCTTCTAACTGTCCTATCTTGTGTAACACTTTTGTGGTATAGATGGTCTGATGACTGCGACATATTGCTGAAGAATAAGAATTTGAATGTTCAAATCGCATGTGTAGCCGGGTTGAGTTTATGATTAAATGGTCAGATATATGTGTAAGCGGCCTGATGGTTCTGTGGGTATAACACTTGCCCTGTAACTTGTAAACAAGGGGTCCCCGGTTCGAGCCCCGGTCTGGCTGCATGTTTTTCTCACCATGTTACACATAATTACAGTTCAGTCACATATTACGGCAATTTCACTGTATAACCAACACGTTTCTTGGCCACTTATTGAAAATAATGACAATCTAAATGTTCATCCCCGCCCAAAGCAAAAGTATATAAATATGAAGCTCAATAATATGAACTCATACTTGGAATACCTTTCTTTCGACGGTGGGGAAGAAATTGGGATAGATTATACTTTGCCTGCCCCCAGGATCTTCCTTAATAACAGGTCGCCATGCAAGAGTAAAAGCGTCACTATTTTTGCCTTTCATTATGAAGCGACCAAGGCCTAGGGGGTCGGGTTGAGCTGATTAGTCTGTTGAACTTTTTACTTGCAAGAGTAAAAGCGTCACTATTTTTGCCTTTCATTACGAAGCGACCAAGAGTAACATTTATGCCAATTATCAAGTGAATCAGGTTGACAGTGAAGGAGGAGTTCAAAGTACAAGATTTTGCCTACCAATTTCAAGACCAAAAGTCAAGGTCACAGAGACTTGAAATTTGTGTCTGGCACATCTACTAACCCTGAATAACATTTATGCCAAGTATCAAATTAGAGGAATATGACTATTCATTTCAGTATTATAGTTCAATATGATTATATTTTAAGTTTAACAATTGATAATACTATGTTTCAGATATCTCCATCATTCTAGATGTCTAGTCAATAAAGATATCAAGAAACAGTAGAACTATTCAATACTCATTTATGATGGAGATGTACTAAACCTCGTCACTAATCTGATCACAACTACAGTCGAAGATGCCACAAGTAAAGTGTCCAATAGCAGGCTGCGATTACGAGACACCCGACTACGATGCGCCTGCAATAGTAGCTGCACTTCTCAACACACACGCTTCATCTCACAATGTTGTCCCATCTACACAGGCGAAGGTTGAACGTGTTAGACGTCCTACAGTCACATCTGCAGGAACTAGTGAGGAGTGGACATATTTTGAGAGTCGGTGGAACGACTACAAAGAAGCCACCAAAATTAAAGACAAAGAACTTATTATTCAGCTTCTCGAATGTTGTGACGAGAACTTGCGCAAGGATCTCACACGTGCTCAAGGTGGTTCTTTAACCGAAAAGCCCGAAGATGTAGTACTAGCAGCAATTAGACAATTAGCAGTTCGGGAAGAAAACACAATGGTTGCTCGGGTAACTCTGAACAATATGTCACAGGATCGTGAAGAAACCGTTCGTGCATTTGGAGCAAGACTTCGTGGACAGGCTGGTGTATGCAAATTCACTTTAGATTGTCCTCACTGTGCTAACTCTGTTAATTACACCGATACTGTGTTGCGTGATGTGCTGATCCGTGGACTGTATGATCAGGAGATACAACTAGAGTTACTCGGCGCAGAGAACCAAAACATGACTCTTGAGGAAGTGTTCAGGTTTGTGGACGCCAAAGAATCTGGGAAGCGTTCGGCTTCTAAGTTAGTTGACTCTCAGGGTGTTGAGGCTGCTAGCTCATATCGTCGCAACAAAACTCGCGTTCATGCTAAAAGTCAAGAACAACCAAAGAAACATGACGCGCGTGACCCATGTTCATACTGTGGCAAGGGTGGCCATGGTATACGAGCTCCTGCTTCTATCCGTCAAAAGGAATGCTCAGCCTATGGACAAACATGCACAAAATGCAAACGCTTACATCACCTACAATCAGTGTGCAGGTCCTCATCAAAGAAACAATCTACTGAATATGAAGGTGCTATCTTTGATTCATTGTGTTCAACCTCTGATTACAATTCATGTTACAACGACAAGGTTCTCGTTCTAGACCACCACATATACAATGACTTTTCTGACAAATGGACAAGACGTGCATCAAAACCTCAACCTTTCATAAAACTCACAGCAGAAAGTGCACTTGAGGATTACAAATTGTTTGGATATGAGTCTAGTTTTCCATACAAACCAAAGAAAACGCTAGTGTCGACCATGGCAGATACTGGTTGCCAAAGCTGCCTTGCCGGAATCAAAGTTGTGAACCGCTTAGGTATGAATGAACACAATCTTATACCTGTGACGATGAAAATGCATGCTGCAAACAATAGGGGTATAAAGATACTTGGTGCTGCAATCATACGTTTCTCTGGTGAATCCTTGGATGGTAATGTTCTCCAGACTCGCCAAATTGTGTACATAACTGACAATTCTGACAAGATATTTCTGAGCAGAGAAGCATGTACTGCACTTGGCATAATAACAGAATCGTTCCCAAGTGTCGGTGAAACAATAAACAGTGCTAGTCTGTCTACAAACTTAGAAGACTCTTCAAGTCATAATGTGATCCCTTCAGTAATCAATGATACAAACACCCATGTAAACTCAGATCCAGACTATGCTAACTCCAGCTCAAACGTTTGTGACTGTCCTAAGCGTGAACCCCCACCCCCAATACCAGCGCAATTACCTTTTCCTGCTACAGAAGAGCATTTAATGGACTTACAACAATATCTTCTAAATAGGTACAAATCAAGTACATTTAACACGTGTGAACATCAGGCTTTACCACTTATGACAGGACCACCAATGCAACTTATGGTGGACCCTCAAGCTAAGCCTGTAGCTTATCATACCCCTGTTCCTGTCCCCCTTCACTGGAAGGAAGAAGTTAAAGCTGGGCTTGATCAAGACGTGAGACTTGGGGTGATTGAGCCAGTACCCATTGGTGAACCCGTCACATGGTGTCATCGGATGGTCGTCTGTGCAAAGAAAAATGGCACACCTAGACGCACAGTAGATTTCCAGGCCTTAAACGCTCATGCTGTCCGAGAAACCCACCACACCCAGGCTCCATTCCACCAAGCGCGATCAGTCCCTCAAGGTACAAAAAAGACTGTGTTTGATGCCTGGAATGGGTACCATAGCGTACCTCTTCGTCAAGAGGACAAACATCTCACCACATTCATAACACCGTGGGGTAGGTACAGATACTTAACTGCTCCGCAGGGATATGTGGCTTCCGGAGATGGCTACACAAGGCGATTCGATGAGATTATCAGTGACATTCCGAATAAGACAAAATGTGTTGATGACACCTTACTGTGGTCTGACAATATCAAAGACAGTTTCTTTCAGGCATGCAACTGGCTTGAAATTTGTGGACAGAACGGTATAACACTAAATCCAGATAAGTTTGTTTTCGCTCAGGATAGTGTGGAATTCGCTGGTTTTGAAATCACTTCGGACAGTGTTCGCCCATGTGCAAGATATATCCAAGCCATTCTTGAATTCCCAACACCCAAGAACATTACAGACGTACGCTCATGGTTCGGTCTAATCAACCAAGTTTCTTACGCGTTTAGCATGACAGACCGAATGCTTCCATTCCGTCAACTACTAAAACCGAGTACACCATTTACGTGGGACTCACATCTAGAGGATATATTCCAAGAATCAAAGGCAGTGATCATCAACGAGATTGAAAATGGTGTACGCATATTTGATCCGAGTAAACCGACTTGTTTAGCCACTGATTGGTCAAAAACTGGTATAGGATTCTGGCTCTTTCAGAAACATTGTGAATGTGCTAAGACTGAACCATTTTGTTGTGCTACTGGCTGGAAAATCACTTTAGTGGGAAGCAGATTTACTAGTGCCACAGAATCGCGATATGCACCGGTTGAGGGAGAAGCATTGGCTGTGGCTGATGCTCTTGAAAAAGCTCGCTATTTCGTGCTCGGATGTGAAAACCTTATCATTGCTGTGGACCATAAGCCTCTGTTAAAACTATTCGGAGACAGATCTCTTGAACATATCCCAAATGCTAGACTCCGAAACTTGAAAGAGAAGACCCTCCGCTACAAATTCAAGATGCAATATGTACCAGGTGCAAAACATCGAGCACCAGACGCCGTCTCACGCTACCCGACTGGAGAAGCAGAGCCTATGGTACTAATTGATGATGTGTCTGCAGTCTGTTTAAACAACGAATCATATCTCTACTCCTCCGCTGCTTGCTTGGTGGAAAACTTGAAATGTGTAACATGGGACAAAGTGCGCATAGCTACGTCGAGTGATGAGAACATGCATCAATTAGTAGAGATCATTGAGGAAGGCGTGCCAGATACTCGTTCTGATTTCCCGCCTTCCCTACAAGAATTCTATGGAATCAGAGACCATTTATCCACAGTTGATGGTGTTGCTATTTATAAAGATAGACTAGTGATTCCCCCTTCTTTGAGACAGGACATATTAGCATCGCTTCATTCTGCACACCAAGGTGTCACATCAATGACAGCCAGGGCGGAGCAATCAATATTCTGGCCAGGAATCACAGCTGACATAATTGATACGAGAAAGAACTGTACACACTGCAATCGGATGGCACCATCTCAACCAAATCCTCCCCCAACACCACTAGTGTATTCTGAGTATCCGTTTCAATGTGTATGTGCTGACTTTTTTCATCATAAGGGTGTGAATTATCTTGTGATTATTGACAGATATTCAAATTGGCCAATTGTAGAAAAATCTACCAATGGATCAACGGGTCTCATTGACAGTTTACGCAAAACGTTTGTCACGTTCGGAATACCAGATGAGCTGGCATCAGATGGCGGTCCAGAGTTCACTTCGCAGTCAACTCGGGACTTCTTGAAAACTTGGGGAGTACACCATAGACTCTCATCTGTTGCATACCCTCACAGTAATTGTAGAGCCGAGGTTGGCGTCAAAACAGTAAAACGCATGCTCACTGAAAACACTGGGCCAAATGGCGAGCTCAACACTGATGCTTTCCAGCGCGCTATCCTACAGTACCGGAACACCCCTGATCGTGATACGAAACTTTCCCCAGCAATGTCTGTTTTCGGTCGTGCAGTAAAAGACTTTATACCCATTCTCCCAGGGCGCTATTTACCTCATGATACATGGCAAGACACCTTAACTCTGCGAGAAGCTGCTCTTAGAAATAGACATGTCAAGGTTGCGGAGCGTCTATCTGAACATTCCCGGCACTTACCACCACTTAAAGTTGGCGATTTTGTCAGAATTCAAAATCAGACTGGTCGCTATCCGTTAAAATGGGACAAAACAGGACAGGTTATTGAAGTTCATCAGTTTGATCAATATGCAATACGAGTAGATGGCTCTGGACGAGTTTCACTACGCAACAGGAAGTTTCTGCGTCGTTATACACCTGTGTATCTGCCCCCAGCACGACGGACAATTTCCACTGATATACAGGGTGTATCAATACCTGCACCCCAGTCGAAAATTCTTCAGTCGCCATCGAAACATACACCTTCCTCTTTACCTGTATCTATGGATATTGGCGTCAACAAGTCCCCACCCCATGGTAACATGACTATTGACCCCCCAGATATCCCGTGTGACAATCAAAGTTTTTCCCCGACCACTCCTACTCCAGTGGCCCCACCAGCAACCCCAGCATCTTCGCCTCGCTCCGTGCCTCAGCAACGTGTAACATCAACACCAAAACCACCTACAGTTGCAGTGCCTTGTCCAACAACTCCACGACGTTCATCGAGATCCCGTGAACCGTCAATCTGGTTAAAGGATTATGTGCAGTTAATAGCGGGGCATAATAATCCCCAGGCTGTTGGGCAGTCAGACCCACCATAAGTGTTAGCATGTGCTGTGAATAACGGGGCATAATAATCCCCAGGCTGTTGGGCAGTCAGACCCACCATAAGTGTTAACTTGTTGTGTTTTTCAACATACATGATCATCTGTATTCAACTTTGTTACAGTTTCATTACAAATGTATAACTTAGTTTAATTGCTGGTAGCAAAGTATTGTAATTTTCATTTGTTCAGTTATAATTAGTGCTTTGATGATTATAGAGAACAGTTCCATTAGTGTTAAATTCACAACTGAATCAGCCATTGCTAAAGGACTTTACCAATGACTCAGGAGGGGATAGAGGAATATGACTATTCATTTCAGTATTATAGTTCAATATGATTATATTTTAAGTTTAACAATTGATAATACTATGTTTCAGATATCTCCATCATTCTAGATGTCTAGTCAATAAAGATATCAAGAAACAGTAGAACTATTCAATACTCATTTACAAATGAATTCGGTTGAAACTGAAGCAGGAGTTGAAAGTACAAAATTTTGCAGACATACCGACCGACAGGCTGATTCCAGTATACCCCCTTCAAACTCTGTTTGTAGGGGTATAACTAGACTTTATCACTAAAGGTGATTAATACCCCCACTAGCGCCTAATGTTACAAGAAGCAAATATGTCAAGATAAATGTTGTTGTGTGTACTCCATATGAAATAGAGGCTTCTCCTATGATTTGATTTAATGACCTTCTTTTTGACCATACATAACTCGCATTCATACATTGCCTAGATTCTTTGAACAAATTTTAAAGTCTATACAATGAGATTTTTTTTTTGAAATCGGGCCAGGAGTTTCAGAGTTTTTTTCTAGATTTTTTGCACTGTTGCCATGGCAACAAGACCATTTGCACCACCCAATTTTTTTTAAAAAATTTGAAGCTCAAACCAATAGCATGTATCTGAGCAAGTTTGGTAACATTGATTAATTTTTAAAAAAATGACCGCAATTACCCATGAGGTTGTGTGGTATAGATAATAGATAATAATGATTACCCTCCATTTGATTCTGATATCTCAGACGACAGGAAAAGATGGTCCTGGGGCTTCAGCCAAATATATTGGGCTTGACTGTCTTGGGCCGGTACACTCTCTTGCTTCTCCTTTTGATGTTCTATTCTCAAACCTGTGAAAACACTCTCAGTTATTACTATTATCAATTTATCATTACTATTACTGATTCTATAAGAATACGATGCAGACATTAATCAGACAGCTCTTGATTCTTTAAGCAGACGTATAACAAATGAATTTAGAAATTATACATAGTGTCTTATTTATCTTTAAACTAAATAATTTACAGTTATAAGCAGCATCTTTATCAGATAGTATCGCAATTTAACCCACTACCCCATAGTCTGTTTCTAGTTTTGAAGACAGGTCAGACCACATATAGAAAGTTGACAGTAGAAGTAGAATGCACCTATGCCCGCCACCAATTAGAATATTGCTTTTTATCTATGCTTTTTGGTGGATTACTAGGAAATAGCAGTGGATTATCACTTGATAATTTCACTGTTTCAAGCAGTGGAATTATCGTTGCACTAGGTTCTTTTATTAATTTTGCTCATAAGGCTTCCCTTAGCTCAGATTTCCGCATTGTATTTCAAAATGCGGAGAAAATGCGGAAATGTTGCGGAAAAGTTGCGGAAATCTTCATTTTCCGCAGAAACTCCGCAAAAAGATTTCCGTGTTTGCGGAGAAACTACGCATATGCGGAGAATATGCGGAGAACATGCGGAAAAATGGCACTTAGAATTTTTTCAGTTGCGGAAATTCAGACTCTGACAATTTCATGATGCGGAGAACCTTCTCATATGCGGAGAACATGCGGAAAAATGGCACTTAGAAATTTTCAGTTGCGGAAATTCAGACTCTGAACATTTCATGATGCGGAGAATTTATACTTGGAAAAATTTTGATGCGAAAAACTTGGACTTATATTTTTTTCAAGATATTTTTAAATCGATTAATTAGATTTTACAAGATGTTCTTTCTGATTAATTTTGGCATAATATGAGTACTATGACAATTCAATGGGTTTAATAAAATTCCTTTCAAAGCATTTATAATTTTTAACAAAATCCTGTCACAATATTCAGTTACAATGTAGTTGAATGTGGACAGTATTGGAAAAAGAAATAAAAGAAGTAGAAAATTGAATTAGTTTACTAAATTTAACCAAACTCAATATATTGTCCAACTTTTATTAAGGGCTATTAACCTGCATTCTGAATTTCTGATGTCCTAATTATACTTCAAAACACCAATAAAATATTGTCAAACTGCCTTTTTTCACATTTAATGCAACAATTATATATACTCAAAATTAATCACAGGTACTTAATTGACACATACATCTAGATCTATTAAAACCCAACCCCCCCCCCACCCCCCCCCCCCCCCACCCCCCCTTAGATCTAGATGTATGTGTCAAGTACCTGTGAAAATAATTTAGATCTAGTTTAAAAATAAATAAATAATAATAATATTGCTGTTTTATATATAAAAGCTTTTATCCTCAGTTTGAAAACTAATTATACGTTTGGTTGTTTCAGATATAAAACATTTATCCCCCGTTTTACCCTAAAAAGGAGTATCTATTTACACCAAGTGCCGAAACCGATTGGGGTCGAAATAGTATGGTCCGAGTTCCCGCGCAATTTTAACTCTTCAAGTCGGAGGGCAGTGAGACGCCAAAATTCAAACTCCGATTAGCGTAGACTTTACAATTACTTTATTTACAAGTGTTTGAACAAGAAAGCGTGCCTAATATGTAGAAGAATCATTCGTACAGACATACACACAAGCAATGATACCTCAGCTTTCACCTGTGCGTTGAGCTCGATGCCGACGAAGGTAAGGAATTTCCTGGAATGCTTTGAGTCTGACGACTGAACGTTCAATCGTTAAATTGACACTCAAGTTAAGGTCGTTCACTAGATTTAATGCAGATAGAAATAGTTAGATTTATTTCAAAATTCGTAAATCGTAGCATGGAGAAAGGACAAATGGAGAAGTAACTTATACTCAAATCTGCATTTTCCCGAAAATGGTGTCGTCCGTTACCTGTATGTGCGATAACGCTTAATCGATCGATAATTCAACTGCACCGGTACGCCGATAGCGGGCTATCGCGTTTTTTATCGTGTTGAATGGTTACCTACTGTTAGTTTAAGTTACATAAAATCCTTAATTTTCACCCGATTTTCATTATAATGGTCTTAAAAGAAGGCTAAGATATTTATCGTTCACTTGTAAAAATAACAGATTTTATTTTTAAAATTGATCAGTTTTATGGCGAGTTAAAGAGTGGTTTCCAAATGAATTTTCCGATAAAAGGGAGCAAGCACTCGCGCATAAATATATCACGCCCCGTTACAAAACCTTTCATAAAACCCTCAATTTTCCACCGATTTTCAAAGAAATGGTCTTAAAGGAAAGCTTAGATATTTTTCTTTCAGTTGTAAAAATGCAAGTGTTTATTTTCGAAATCGACAAATTTTATGGCGAGTTAAAGAGCGATGGCCAAATGAAATAGTCGATAAACGAGAGCAGGCGATCGCGAAATATATACTACGTCCCGTTTCAAAAACTTGAATTTAATCCATAATTTTTGTCCGATATATATATATATATATTTAAAAAAAAGGTCTTGATATAAAGCCGTGACACTTATCTTTCGGTTGTAAAAATACCAGGGTTTTTCTTGAAGCGAAAAAAGTAATGATGACCTACAAAGGTTGCTGGCTAATGAAATGACTAGACCAACTCGCGTAAGAAAAGAATTCCTTCCGTATTATTAACATATTACTTCAAAAAAATGAATTAAGGGTTAGTTTTACATCCAGACTAAAATATACATATTATCCGTCCCATTTCTATGAAAGAGGTAACAGTTTGCATTATCTTCAGAAATTAATTGCAAACATGATAACATGAGATCTCCGTTTCTTTCTGCTTTACTTATGTCTTATATAACGGAGTAAATTATAAAGCAGCCAATGCCTTAAGCAATCTATTTTACTGACTGCTTAACTCTTTGCCTGCTGATCGCGACTTTACTCTTTTTTTTTGCCAACAACTTGGATCAAGATCAGATGCCGCGTAACACGGCGTCTGATCTGGATCCAGAATGTTTGACACTCGTCCTTAGCTTTATTTACTTACAAAATGTCTACCATATTACACATCACAAAGGAATGTGACACATTACGTAACCGTATACAGAACCCGCACCAAATTAGCAGGACAATTATCAGCGTCATAAAACTCTCACAGCATGAAGTCCATGCTTCTTGAACATGCCGATTATCTATGAAGATGGACACCAGCGGGTTGCCACTTTAATAAAAAAAGATCAATGCTACCCGTGCGTGTAACTTGAACATGTGTTTTTGACTTCTGTAACCGCATGATGTTTATATATTATACAAATCACAAAAAATAAAGATAATAGAATTGAATTGAAAAAAAAAAAACCAACATCAATGCACCTGGTTTGGTTGATGACTGGATTAACCCTCTCATTACTGAATACCAGTAACATGATGACTATTGCAATTGCAAACAGTTGTAATCCAGACCAGGCTGCAAAAATGTCGGATTCATAGAGTATGTCTCTTGAAATATAGTTTACCCCTTTTTCAAATTAAGCTCTTTATGACACACTTTACCTTTTCTCCGCATGAGGATCATCAGAGAGAGAGACAGACAGACAGACATTCATACAGAAAGATGGAGACAGAAAAGAAGAAGCGAGGGACTGACAGACAGAGATAAGAGAAAAACAGACAGACAGAGAGACAGTCACAAAGAGAAACAGAGACATAAATACAGACAGTGGCAGAGATATATAGACACACACAAACTTCGTAGGTAAACGAAAAAATACGTTTTTCTCTCGTTTTCAAAACCTCACTTAACTATAAATTTATAAGCTATCGCCTCAAATTTTGTACTACGCGTAAGATAATGGTCTAATAAAACATCTGTATTAAAATTTATAACGATAAGATGACATTAAAAGCATTTATATTAACACCAAACTTCGTAGGTAAACGAAAAAATACGTTTTTGTCTCATTTTCAAAACCTCACTATACTAACAATTTATAAGCTATCGCCTCAAATTTTGTACTAGTCGTGAGATCATGGTTTAATAAAACATCTGTATTAAAATTTATAACAAAAAGATAGCATTAAAAGCATTTCTATTAACACCAAACTTTCGTAGGAAAAATGGAAAATACAGTACTGTACGTTTTCTCTCTCATTTTCACAAACTCACTAAACAAACAAATTATAAGCTATCGCCTCAAATTTTGTACTAGTCGCGAGATCATGGTCTAATAAAACATCTGTTTTAAAATTTATAACGAAAAGATAACAATAAAAGCATTTCTATTAACACCAAACTTTCGGAAAAACGTTGTTTTCTAGCCGCCAGCGAGCGCCGCTGATTGAACGACACGATAAATCGCGAGCAAACCGGATACTTCTCCATTTGTCCTTTCTCCATGATCGTAGTTAGCAAATACTTAAATCTTTCTATCGTTTGAAAATCTTTCCAAATATCAAAATAATCCCGGGTCAACTCGGCCCCTCGTCAAATCGACCCGGAGTTATTTCGACCTATTGCACTATAGAATGATGCATGCAGTGTATATAACGGGATAAGGTTAAACAGAAATAGATACATGTATGGGATTTTATGTAGCTTGAATTTTAAACCTTCTTAAAACACTTTAAATGCTAACAATTCTTTTTAAACTTGGATTTCAGAATGCATGCAGTCAGCCATTTGGAGAAATACCAAACATCTAAAACAAGTCCATTGGCCAGACAGGATCACCAGGCTAGCTTTACACAAAGGACAGTCAAGGGTTAGGATAAATGAAAGAAATATGTCGTAGTAAGTGGTTATGTGATCATACACCTAGTCTGAGTAGTCACTTCCAAAAATTAAAATATTGCAGTATGAAATAATAAATATTAATATGTTAATGTCACGGATAGATCCTTTAAGAAAACAGTTAAGAGTTTAGATCCTGATCAGGACCTGTCTGAGATGGGTCTACACTGTTAAAAAGTTAATTAGTTATAAATGTAAACCTACAGTGAGTGTGTGTGGGGTGGGGGAGAATTATTATTCAGTTGAATAACATTTAGATCTAGATCCAAACAGTTTAGGTATATAATAAAAGGAATATCACCACAGTTGGTGATCCTGGTCTTGAATCAGTTCTCGTTGGTTGTGTAATCCAGATCACACGCGAGGCTATGCCTCTCGTGAGATCTGGATTACACAACCAACAAGAACCGATACAAGACCCCGGATCACCCACTGTGGTGATATTCTGTTTGTATATCATGCCCTTCTGACTTTAGGGAAGTAATTATTGTTTCAGTGCTGGCTGATACAGTCATGTATTGAGGTTGGTTCAGATTAAGCTAGAGCCAGGACAGATTTTAAAGCGTTAAGCAATATAAGTTGAACTCACATTATTGTACATGTAATTTGATTAAAATGCAATTTATACTGGTTACTTCAGTGGTAAGCATATTATTTGTCAATGTTTTTTTCTACTTCAGTCAAGATCTCAAAACCTGTATTCGTCCTACGATGCTGTGATGCCCCCATGCAGTGTGCCAAGACAATGTCAAACAGAAAAGGCACCAGAAGTAAGCTATTAAATTAAGAGTTCTAACACACCTCGCCCACACCCCTATATAAACAAAGAAGGAACATGTCTGTGTATAAATTCTCAAAAAAAATGCACACTGTTACATCCAATTGAAACTGTGGTTGCCAATCTTAAAAAACATGGCCGCTAGTGGGTGGGGCAGATTTTCCTTATATGGCCATATATAGTGAAAACTTTAAAAATCTTCTTGTCTGAAACGTAGGTCCGATTTGAAAATAATTTCACACAAATGATCCATGGGTGACCCTCTACCAGATTTCTTAAAATAATTTTGATATCTAAAAAATCATGGCTGCCAGTGGGTGGGGCATGTTTTACTTATGTTTCTGTATAGTAAAAAGTTTAAATATCTTCTATGAAACTACTTGTCCAAATTGAAAATAATTTTACACAAATGATCAATTGATGACTGATCTCTACCAGATTTCTTAAAATAATTGTGTTATCTTAAAAAACATGGCTGCCAGTGGGTGGGGCAAGTTTTGCCTTATACATGTATTTCTGTATAGAAAATCTTTTTCTCTGAACCTATTGGCCTGATTTAAGAATATTTATACACAAATAATGATTCGTTAGTGACCTTTTGCCAGTTTTCTTCAAATAATCTTCCTAGCTCAAACAACATAATACTGGCAAAATCAATAGTGGGCTTTTTTGAACCGGGTTGTAAAGTTGGGCGTTTTGGACCTGTCAAGCCAGCGGATGGGGTTGAATTTATGGATGATGACTTATAGTGAAAACTTAATAGTTACTGGTCCATTACCATGACCGTAACCATGGGTACCAGGTGAGCGATTTAGGGCCGCATGCAGCCCTTGTTCTGCTATGCTTCATTACGGGAGTGTCTCGTAAGAACACACTGTAACAGCTTAACATGACGTAATATGGCATAAAAATGGGAACGTCAAGAAATGTAGTGCAGTTGCGTCGGTGCAAATTGTGGTTAAATTAAAGCGTAGGAATCAAAATAATAAATTAATGTCAGTGTTTTATTTTGAAATAGAATAAGGGTAGGAGTTGAGATGCATAGTAATAATAATTACATCACGATGCCGAAGGCAGATTAATGTAATTACCTGGTGCATCTCAACAATTAATAAATTCATACAAATGTTTTATAGTGCAATAGAACACTGGTAGGAGTTGAAATGCGCAATAATTAAATCAGGAGGCTGTAGACCAAGTGATTTAATTACCAGCATCTCAAGGGCTAACACTTCAATTTAACAACAATTTGCACAGCCGCTATGGCTTTAAATTTCATGGTACACAGACAGTTATCAAAGCCATGTTATGTTACATGAAGGTGTTACAGAGTTTGCTTGTTTGATAGAGAATTTAAACATAGAATGAGATACGTTCCTTTATTCTTTATATAGGGGTTTGCGCGAGGCGTGTTAGAAAATTTTATATTTAAAAGAATACATTTTCATTAAAAAGTAGACTGTTTAACTGTAATGCCATTTATGGTGGTCTTGAACTTTTACTTTAATCAAGATACTTTATTATCCCGTCTCAATATTGGAAATCCTTCCACATGATTGTTGTCAGGAGTTTAGTATTCTGAAATTTGTCACTCATCTGCATTAAAGACAATGAAGGCAAATCAAAAAAGTTTGAAAATGCACTCGTCTTGCACATCAGACAGAGAAGGGACAAATCATGCAGGACGAGTGAAATTTTCAAACGCTCATTTGTAATGTATGTGCGTTCCAACGCCCTTTGTCAGTACAGGCAACTTAAATTACCAAAGGACTTTCATCAATCTTCATACGAACGAACGCGTTTTTATTTCACATGTCATGGTCAATGTCACTGTGGCTGCTTTTTAGAAAAAACGTGTCATTGCTGTGTCAACTTCATTTCTCAATGGATTTTCATCAGACTTCTTGCAAGTGTACAGAATAACAATAAAAACAAAGCCTTATATAAAAACAAAATTAAATAATCAATGTAAAAGATTTGTTTATTTGTTATGAATGCTTAGAAAAAATCCACTTTAACACAGAATGACAACTGACTCAGCTGAACCCTAAAATTTGAGCTGTTTACATGTGACTCAGGATTGGTCTTGAATGGTTATCATTTGAATGATTATGCTGCTTTTATGTTACTGAAAATCGGATATGGCATAAAAAATGTAAATGGATGTCGGGTGGTTTTATAGGCATGTAAATTTATAGTAGTTTAGGTATTAAATGAACTTATGTATTTCAAAGAAGTTTTTTTTATAGTCAGCTTGGCCAGGATTTTAACACAGGTTAGGAAGGCCGGCATACAAAATTGAGAGTCCTACACTCTATTACCTTTTGGCCACTGTGCCATACTTATATCCCAATTCTGTTTTATCTCACTGAACTTCTGAAGTGAATGGGATCTACTTTGGTGTGAAGTTTAAAATTAGATAATTACACCGTCTATAGGCAGAATAAATTTTGCAATAGAATTCTTTCTACAAAAAATAAAAGATTTTGATATTTTTCTTGAATGATTTTATGCCATGATCTGGTTTTCAGTTTCCTTAAAATTCTCTTCTATGATTGCTCTGTTGACTTTCAATTTTGCAGAGATTTAAAACTTAAATTTGATTTACAGAAATTTCCAACTGTGACAAACCGGTGATCAATTGGAAAGTGGCAGACATTACAAAGACTTCGACTCATCGCTCATCAAATGAGGCAGTTAAGCATCAGGCGTGTAAAGAACCCCTTTCATCCAACTGAATTTCGAAGGACCTGTGATTTTGTTCAATCTGGAGATGTTACAGATTTTTCTAATGAATCTTTTAATCAACAATATTTATAGATCCCTTTCAACCAAGTGATGTTTGAAGAACCAGTGTTTAGTTCGATCTGAAGATGTTACAGATTTTTTAAAGAACTTTTAAATCTGACAACATATAATTTGCATATATTCAACCTTTGATATCATATTTATTGCAATGACATACATTTGTTTGACAGTAGTACATTTAACAAATCTTGTTTGTTTGTTTACTAGGCCATATTATTATACGCCCGTCATCGACGGTCGTATTATGGTATACCCAGCGCTGTACGTCCGTCCGCACAACCGAAATGGGTTAGAGGGCCTTTTCTGGCCAGATAACGGTAAACATAACAAAAGAAGACAATAGAGTTCATTCCGTAACAATAGAATAAGGGGCAGTGGCCCGTTATTCAAACAAAAGAAAATAACAAAAGAAAAGGCCCTCTAACCCACTTCGGTGGCACGTCCGTCCGTTAACTTTTCTTGTTAGCGCTCTCTCACCTTCATTTATTTACCGATTTTGATTAAACTTCCTACAAATATTCCATACCACAATAGCTCGGACAAGTTAGCGTTTCAGACGTTGGCGGCTATTTTTAGCAGAGTTATGCCCCTTTATTGTCAAAAATGGGCATTTTTAAAAAAAAAAACAGAACTTTTTTTTTAATTATTCAATTTATTTCAAATTTGATATGGTGATACAATGAATGAAGTTACTTAACATATATTACGGGTTTTTGGTTTGACTTCGTATTTTCAGAGTTATGCCCTTTTACACAATTTTTTAACAATATATTGTTTCCTGATAATAATTTTACTTACATTTTGTCTATTGTAACCAAATTTCATATTTATCTTTCTCATCATGCAGGGAAGGCACCTGTGAATTTTGGTTCCTGTTAAATTATTTTTCTATGAGTTATGCCCCTTTACATCCTTAAAATTTAAAATAAGCCACACTTCGTCCGTTAACTTTTCTTCTTAGCGCTCTCTCACCTTCATCTATTGACCGATTTTGATTAAACTTCCTACAAATATTCCATACCACAATAGTTCGGACGAGTTCGCGTTTCAGACGTTGGCGACTATTTTTAGCAGAGTTATGCCCCTTTATTGTCAAAAATGGACATTTTTAAAAAAAAACACCAGAACTTTTTTATTTTTGATTCAATTGATTTCAAATTTGATATGGTGATACAATGAATGAAGTGACTTAATATATATTACGGGTTTTTGGTTTGACTCTGTATTTTCAGAGTTATGCCCCTTCACACAATATTTTTAACAATATATTGTTTCCTGATAATAATTTTACTTACATTTTGTCTATTGTAACCAAATTTCATATTTAGCTTTCTCATCATACAGGGAAGGCACCTGTGAATTTTGGTTCCTGTTAAATTTTCAGACGTTGGCGACTATTTTTAGCAGAGTTATGCCCCCTGTATCGTCAAAAATGGGCATTTTAAAAAAAAACCAGAACTTTTTTCTTGACTATCGCAATACTATCGGGATAGTACTTAAGCTATCGCAATACTACAGCATAGTCTTTTTTGAGATCGATAGTCGGGCCTACACTCCGGGCGACTTTTTCCAGTCGGCCTGAGTCTGGACGACTTTGACACCCGCCGGCCGTGACGGGCGTATTTTGCCGCACTGCGGTGCTCTTGTTTAATAATGTTTATACTGTTGATTGAGAATGGAATAAAAGTTTATCATTAAAACTGTTAAAACCAACTTGTGATGTAACTCTCTAGACTCTATCATAGAATTTGTCACAATAATGGCTATTTAATGGGGCTTAGAGAATGGAATTCAATAGTTTCATATATTTAATTTAGGTCCACTTCTGGAAAAGTATTCAGCCAAAAGCTTTTAACTTGTAACAATTATTAGAAATGATAAGAACATTGCATAGTTAGTCTAAGAACCATAACTCTTTGGATTACCATTTCTGGTATACATGTACTGTATTAGTATGGACCTAAAAAAAAGTCCTATATCCTATGAGATGGTAACGCTTAAAGTAGGCTGAAAGTAAAGTAGAATTCTCCTCCAAAGGGCATTCTGCTTTACATAAAGCCTGCTTTAAATAAGCAACAATCTTTCTTCGGAAAACAAGCTATATGGTGTTCGGGGTTAATGTATTATACTGATATTTGCTATCATGAGATTATACCAATGACCTAAACTCTGTCCTGGCTTTAAGCTTTTGGTGTCTTAGTTGTACCTCAAAAGGAAATGGACACACCGTAAGACAACTGTTTGGTGCTGCAAGGCAGAGCTCTTGTTTAGTATTGTCCACTTATTTTATGCATCATTGCTCAATTTTGAATCATGTCTCAGACTAGTTTTGATTCATATTGTTTTGGCTCTGTGTCTGCCCTTCATGTCTGCTGGTGCTGTGCTGGATAAATGGCGGCAAAGAGATGCGGATTATTTCCGCATGCGGAGAAAAATCCGCATCTACAGCAGTAGAAATTTCCGCATTTCATGCGGAGAAACTCCACATTTAATGTGGAGAAACTCCGCATTTAGTGCGGAGAAACTCTATATTTAATGCGGAGAAACTCCGCATATCCGCATCTAATTTCCGCATCTCCCCAAATTCTCCGCAATCCAGTTTCCGCAATTTTTCCGCAATCCAGATTTTCTGCGGATTTCCGCGTCCGAATACTCCGCATTTTTTCCGCAAAATATGCGGAAGAAATTATGCGGAATAAATGCGGAGTTCCGCATTATTTGCGGAGATCTGAGCTAAGGGTTCCCAAGAATCATAATTCAATGACGTCAAAAAAATAATTCAGTGACGTCATTATTCGGTAAACTGTCACGGAAATGTGTTTGATATCAATTTGGGGCTCAACATGGGATAAATAATGTACTTTCGCTTTCAATTGTCACACAATTTTGCTTAAAAAAGTGGCTTAAAAGCATAAATAAATAGAATAACTGTATTTTTTCAGTGTAAATATAACATCTGATGTTCACTCAATGGATTAAATTCTTATCTTTGTAACACTGAAAAAACAACCCAGTTATCCTCTATGTCATTTTTCATTTCTGGCAAAAACACCTCACCAAAAAGCTGGAAGGTGCTCAACGTGCAGCAGCCAGATTTTAAATGATCACATGTATCCCAGGTTAGGTTTGACTGTACTCCATTGTTCAATTTGATGATCATACAGACTATAGATAGTCTTTTACATCATGCTGTAGTCTGTATCATTGCTCACTATTTCCAGCATGTACATGTATATGTACTTGTCAGTGGCCAGGGAGAGAGTGAGTTTGGCAGGTGAACTCATACTAGTAACTATGTCACAGGGGTAAATGCGCTATTCCTACCCATTTACTCCCAAAAAATTACAAACACAGTTTGGATCCTGAGTAGACGCTGTGTTTTGTTTTAAATGTTGTCAGCTGCTTTTAATACTGCAGATCAAAAATATTTATATAGGCACTAATATCAAATAATACATACCGGTACCCTACATACAATGGGGGGGGGGGGGGGCAGGTCCGTCAATCAATTACACACTGTGACACTAAGGTAATAAGCCCCATCCCAGTGGAACTCAACTGAATATCTTAGGTAAATTTATAGATGCAATACAGTATTTTCGTTTTATCCATTATCTATGATCTCTTAATTTGGTATATACATGTAACACTTTACTAATCAAGACAATGATCTCGAGCCTCCCAAATTCCCAATCAGTCTTTGTTCACGGCGTCTTATCAGCATCAAAACACTTCGAAAATAACAATTGAACTCAGGGCAACAAAAAGGTACAAAAACACACCGTTGAGGGCCCCGCGGTTGCCGATTGGTATGTATGAACTATCAAACACATCAAAACCCATGTTGATTTCACTTTTGCGAAGCACAAACAATGGATATTGTTTACTTGCAACAAACAGCACATGAAACGTGTATCTTATGTATCGAAAAACAGTCATATTCAAATTCAAATAAAAGTTTCGTTTTCCCTTACCAAAATGCAAACAAGACATCGGCCACAGCATCTTGTGTCTCCAGATTTACTTCTGCCTGCATCACCTTCCACCTCTGCCAGACATCTTCTGTTAGTCGTATCGTATGAAATTTCTGCATACGAAGAAGTTATTGTTGTCTTTTTCTTTCTTTAGCAGCCAATCTCGCTGCAGCGCTGAGTACAGGTCTACCACGAGGAGGGGCCATATTTGTTGATATGGTCACTGATTCTCATTGGTTAACCAGTAACCACTTTGTTTTACAAGAGTTGTCGTTCTTCCCATTCACAAGGTTAAACTCTTTTCCTTGTGTTAGCACAATGAAATTAAAAAAAAATATTAAAACGCGAATTTCTTAGATAAAGCCGCTTTCCGTGGAAGAACCACGTACTATGTAGTTCAAATGTGATCCCAAACAACCGTTTTAGGCAGGTTTCCCAAAAGCACAATGCGGCTTTAAATAGGAAACACTATCGTCTTCTCTACTGTATAAAGTAAATCTAGTGAGTAAAAAAAGTTATTTTTATATAAATGGTTCCATGCTTAAGTCTTTATGTCCACTACAAACAGTATGGAAGCAGATCAGACGCGGGACAAAACTGTTTGCCACTCAAATTAAAATGAGGTTTCAACAGTCTACAACATTACAATGGTCTACTTTTACTGCATTGCGTTTGCATTACGCCTCATTTACCCTGAGAGACAAAACAGAAGTGATGATACTGTTCCACGTTCGCCCCCGTTTATGTCCTTTTCGGCGAACACCGGTAACGTCGGCACGTCACCGGTGAACAACCGGAGTAGAACGGGACGACACCGGTGGTCAACGGGATGCCAACGGCGACGACCGGGGTTATACCGTGTAATACCAGGATTTACCGGGAAGAGACCGGTCCTGCACCGTAATTACACCGGGCCTAACCGGGATAGTCCGGGAAGATTCGACTTTATAACCGGCGGTCCACCAGGAATATGAGAACGCAATTTATTTTTTATAAAAAACGCCCCGGTTCACCAGCTTCCTTTACCGCGACGTACCGGGACCAGCACCGTGACAGTGAGAACGGGGCTTTAGGGACTTTCTGTTTTACGTTCTTTAAACTGCTACCTGTCTATACAATCAAATAGTTTACATTTACTTCTAGATACATGTATTTACCGATTCGACCATAGCCTGTCCCTGGTTTTGAAGACAGGTATCCACTTAAAGCAGGTTGAAAGTAAAGTAAAATGTGCCTTAATACGCATTCTGCTTTACTTTCAGCCTGCTTTAAGCTTCCATCTGCTAGAATGTGGAAAACTTTTTTTTTAAAGTGGTTTAGTGAAACTTCATACAAATGCGTCATGGATCAGATGAAGCCAAATGAATTTCATAATGTCAGGGACACTTAAAGCTGACTTTTGGTAGATAGTATATGGTATGCTAATTACCCTCTGAATCCTATACGCGTCCTTCGCAAACAGACGGTACCTGTGAAGAATACGCTTGTCCTTTATATAATATCCAGATCAAAGAGTGTGTACTGTTTTTTATATTTCAATACACTTACAAAAGCAACTACAGTCGAAACTCGATACTTCGAAATCACTTAAATCGATAGTACTAATATTCCATAAGTATAATTTCGATAATCTGATCTCGTATTTATATAAGTTGAACAAACCCGTATTTCAAAGTTAAAACGTTTGACGACGGACGGACGACAATGGACACAGGGCAATCACAATAGCTCACCTTTGCCCTTCGTGCCAGGTGAGCTAATAAGACTCAACTCAATTGGAAACTGGAATGGTCCATTTATAGTTTCTGGGAGGAAAGGATTAGCGGCCACAGCAAAACAACAGATAGTCGAAACAGTGTCGCAATTTACCAATTGAGGGGGAAAAGCATCCTACCAAGTTTGGTGAAAACTTTACGTGAATTGCTCAAGTTACGGCGTACACAATACCTGACTTGCGAACAGATAAGCAAACAACACAATATTACAAGTACACAATTGCTGCAAGAGTGCAGCAAAGAAATTGTGCACGGCGTAAAAACGCAGATGGGGTGGTTGAATCAATGTTAAAGTAAAATTGAGCCTACCATAGAAAGAAATGAATGATTTGTAACTAAGTAATCGTTTAGTTAATTTTGTTTATCCTTTACTCATTTTACTCTTGGTTAAGCAATGAACACACAGAAACAAGGGGACCAATGTGGCCCTAAAGCGCTTATCTGTGTAGACCATGTCAAACTGTTAATCTGGTGGTGATTTGATTGTGACCCCCAAAATACCCTTTGACCTAGATTTTCACTCGGCATAACCTTAATTCCAACTTAACCTACATTAATATGAGGCAAACATTCTAACAAACTACATTTAATATTCAGTGTAAAACGTAGTCTGTAGAGTGTTGATTTGGTGTAGACCTATAGTGAACCTGTGTGTAACCAAACCTGAATCATATTCTGACTTGATTTGAATGAGACAAAAAAGCTCGATAAAACTTCATTAAGAACTATTGAGATGTACAGCTTCTAGATTGTTAACAAATGTCATCTATGATCTGATCTTATGGCCTATAATATTTTGATGGCAGGTAACCCATATACAATGTAACACATTGACTTGAATTTATAAACAGCCACATTAAATCGAATTTGTTTACTGATTAATTGAAAATTGTGATCTATAGATGGTACAGTGGAGAATGTGTTATTCTTTCCCAATAAACGCGTTTACGCTAAAAGTATTATTTGCAGTGCAAACAGTTTGGAGCCAGATCAGACGCCGGGTAACCCGGCGTCTGATCAGGCTCCAAACTGTTTGCCACCAAGATAAACATGAAATATCAGAACTGTCCAAAAGTTGTTCTTTTCTACGTTTTAGCGCTTTGCGTTTGCGTACGTTTGCGTTTAAACGGGAAAGAATAACAGAGTCTTCACTGTACATAGTCTAAGCTGTAGACCACTTTTATTTGCGGTGAAAGGACCATACAACCTTTTGGTACCATCTTATAGCATATTTCCTCAGGAGTTTGGAAACAATCGTCTGACGCGTATTTAGGTAGTGATAAGGGGAGATAATTGAGGTTTAAGTTGTCTCCCCTTGGATTTTTAAGCAAAAACTGAGATTCTTATTCGGCTTTTATTTCATGTGTTAGAGATTTAAAAGTGGTATTTTGTTAGCAATTATCAATGTAGTTTACCTAAATACAAATTTTGAAAATGTTTTAGGATAGTTTCAGACTCGTTGAAATCCAAAATGGCCGCCAAAATGGCTATTTTTAGTAACATTTAAGCTATTCAAGCAATAACATTACTTATATTGACTACAATTTATACTCATATGGAACAATTTTAGTTAATTCGTATTGAACATTAACTAAGAAATCATACTAGCCTTGATTTTGATTTGTTTCCTGTCATCCAGTGCTGAAATAATCCAAAATGGCCGCCGTACATACATATCTCATTAATTTCTACTCACATAAATTTTCTTGATTAGGGCTTTCATTTCATTTGTTAGAGATTTAAAATGTTATTTTGTAAGCAATTATTCAAGACGTTTCCCCAAATACTTATTTTGAAAAT
Organism: Gari tellinella; assembly: GCA_922989275.2. NCBI lineage: Eukaryota > Metazoa > Mollusca > Bivalvia > Cardiida > Psammobiidae > Gari > Gari tellinella. Next base: position 16,886,417 of record OV277865.1, read on the forward strand.
GTTTTAGGATGGTTTGCGACCCATTGTAAACCAAAATGGCTGCCAAATGGCTATTTTTAGTAACAATTAAGCTTTTCGAGCAATTCAACTACTTGTATTGACTGTAATTGATACTCATATAAACAATTTTAGGTGAGTCTTATTGAACATTAAGTGACAAATCCGGTATGTTTTTATTTAGATTGGTTCCTGTCCCCAAGTGCTGATATAATCCTAAATGGCTGCCCTTTATACCTTTTTACTAATTTCTACTAATATAATTTTTCTAGATTTGCCATTTTCTTGATTTGCCAGATTATGCACATCTCTTTTTGTGTGTGTCTTTTAGTGCCATTGTGGCAAACATAGTTCATGCTGATAAATGCTGAAGTTGGTTAAGCTTGTACAGGAATAATTAATGGCCTACATAGACCACTATACAATAGAAGTGTTGGTTTTTTTTATCAAGTTTGAATTTTTCTGATACACTATCAGGATATATGTGCCTATAAAGGGCATATTACTTTACAAAGGAAGAACATATTTATTATTTCTTAGTATCAAAATGAATTTATATAATGTGAAACACTGTACAAAAGCTGTTTTTGCACCCGGGTGTGTAATGCACATAAAATATATTTGTCACTAGTTTTCGCGGGTTTGTTGAAATTGTTATTTTCAGTTGAAAATTATTATGTATATCAATGGTAAATATAGGAATACCTGGCCATAATTTGATATAATTATAAAGCAGGGTGTTTAATAAGTGTTCAAAGCATGTGTTTTTTCATTGTTAGAATCTACGGAAACAAATGTAGAATATAAGTTAACCACTTAATTAGAGAGTCAAAAACTGCATCGAAGCTAATTACCCGTTTTACTAATTTAACGGGTTCGTGGAGGAAAAACTGAAATTTGAACGATACTGATTTTGATCCTTCACAAGTGCAATGTAGTTTGACTGTAAGATAGACACCAATAACTCGAGGAAGTGTGTGTGGCACATTGACAAATCTCAGTACTTAAATGAAGTCAAACCATTTGATGAAAATACCTAGACACAAATACCAAAGTTGAGACTTTATCAGGTCACTGGTGAGAGAGATGTACTGTCTCCAAATATGTGTCCATTATTCTTCCGGTGTCATTTGATAGTACAATGTGAGCGGTTACAGCAATGTCACTGCTGTTCGGGGTTCGCGGAAAAACATACACAAAGGAGACAAAGTCATTAACATTGCTTTCAGGTGTACCGCAGACAGTCGGGCTATGGTCCCAATTACATCCAGCTATAATACCCCCCCCCCCCCCCCCCCCCAACCGGTATGCTATATGATAACATGTCAAAATCAAGGGGTTTATCCAAGAGGGAATATCCTGCGAAACAGTGGAAGCAATCAAGACAATATATGTATTATGATGCTGCTCTGAGAAGTGAGGATGAGTGACTTTCAGCATGATTTAGTGATATTCATATGATCGCAAGGGAGGTTATGTGCCATCACAGTTGCAAATAAATTCTAAATAGGGATAATAGTATTCTAGAGAAAGTAACCAAATCAGACCAAGAATATTTGCAAACTGGCCATGCATAGAATGATCTCAAGGATCATGTTGAAGAAACACTGCTCTTACATATACATGCAAACATTCTGTTTTACTTTAAGGCATGGCCATGAGTGAAAGAACAGTCCGTTTGGTCAAGACTGCTACTGCCACAGTATTTTGGAAGTCATGGGGGAAAAGGGAAAGCACCTTACTATGGGTCTTGATATCAAAAGTCTGGCAGGTTCTAAAAAGGTTATTCATATTCTGAACCATATGAGTAATCGCATAAACCACACGGCAGTAGAAGAACTGAATACTGAATAAGCGACATAATTAAGTGAGTGTAAAATATCAACTCCTAATAGATTGTTACAAATGGTTAGACAACTGGGGCCCGTTTCATAAAACTTCTTACGACAAATTTTGTCGTAAGTCAGATTATAAAAGTATCAATTTCTTTTTATTTCTCCATCTAATCCTGTCTTGTGACATCTTTTTGGAATCGTCTTGAAAAGACGATTCCAAAATGATGTTACAAGGCAGGATTAGATAGAGAAATCAGAGATTAAATGTATTTTAAAGTTTTGACTTACGACAACAATTGTCGTAAGATGTTTTATGAAACGGGCCCCTGGTCTGGCGTTGGACGATTTTGACCATTTCATCTACTCCCATGTAGTTTATGCTATGACACATATGGTTAAGAATATTAATAACATTTATAGAAAGGTTAGACTTTTGTGAGATTCTTTCCTGTTTTTCGTTTGTCCATGACTTGCAGCAAACATTATGTCACAGGAAAAGTATTGACCAAACAGGCTGTTCTTTCACTTGTCACAGCACCTAATAGTAAATCGGTGGTCCATGTATATGTAAGAGTATATGCACGTAATATAAGTCAACATCATAGATATGCTATAGTTACACGGGGATATGTCTTACATATTCCTGGTCGAAAATTAAAACCCACAACCAGATGCTCTTATAAATGTTTAAAAGGAAAAGAAAGCAAGATATATCAATTGAAAAATCATCTAATCAAAGTTGCTTAGATTCATCTATATTAAAGGTTGGTTGCAAAAATAAGCATGCACTTAGTTCATATGACATGAAACCAACACTTTTTACACTCATAGTATATATCGTGCACTTTGTTGTAACTAGCCTGCAATGGCTATCAATCTAGCTGTTGAACCACTGCATAGCACATTTAAGAATCACTTCAAGTCGTCTTGAAGCTCAGTTTGACCCTTCACCAGAGTTTCGAAGGTTAAGGGTTCAGGTAGTTCATTGACTTTTTCTAGGTCTTTGATTCAGCCTTGCAAAGAAGATGTTGGCAGTAGAGTTGAATTATAGTCAAAATTTGCCCTTTTGACCGCAATGTCTTCTATTAGGTTTGCATTGGATACAATATTTCCGCTATATTGTTAGATCTTTTCATGAACTTCAATTGCGGGAAAATCCTGCTAGTCCTGTCGCCAAGACTTCAAGCCGGAGAGGAGATGCCAACTTCATTGAGAATATCAATGCAGCATATATGAAAGAAAGTTAAAATCGCAACGGCTTCGGAGTCTATTATTATTTAATTAGTGTTTCAGAAACATGATCCTTGAGAACATTCTATGCATGGCAAGATTGCAAAATTTCTGGATCTGATTTAGTTACTTTCTCTAAAATACTATGATCCCTATTTAGAGGTTATTTAAAGTTCCTTTTACCAATGTGATGGCACATGACCTCCCTTGCAATCATATGACGCTTATCGTCACTTCTCAGAGCAGCATCATAATCATATTGTCTTAATTGCTTCCATTGTTTCGCATTTTCCCGAATACTCCTTCTTTGATTGACCCCATTTTGATAAGTTAAAATTGTTCATACCGGTTGGGGAATGTAACATTGCCATACTGTCTCCGATAGTCAAAATTGCAATGCATCGGGCTCGAACAGCAGTGACATTGTTGTAGCAGCTCACATTATTACCGATGGAATCATTAAATGACGATGGAAGAATAATGGGCATATATTTCGAGACACGGCTTCTCTCTCGTCTGATAAAATTACATATTTTCTTTGTGCTCATGTCTTTTCATCAAAGATTTGACTTCAGTTAAGCACTGGGTTTAGTCAGTGACTCAGACACACTTCCTCGGCTTATTGGTGCCCATCTTCGAATCTACATTGCATTTGTAAAACAGGAAATACAGCTTCGTTTAAAGATGAGAGTTTCTCCTTATTGAGTCTGTTAAATTAGTTAAAGTGTATTTGGACGCTTTTTGTACCATTAAGAGGTTACCTTAAGTCCCATATTTGGTTCCGTAGATTTTAAAAAATGAAATGACCCATGCTTGAAACACTTATTAAACATCCTGCTTGATACCATGCTATGGTCATGTTAGATGTATATTCTCCATTTATATACATATTAATCAACAGAAAATAACAATTTCCACTAACCCGCGAAAACTATTGACAAATATGTTTTCATGTATATTACACATTTTGCTACAAAAATAGGCTTTTATACAGTGCTACACATTTTAAAAATTTATATTGATACTAAGAAATGATAAATTTGTTCAACATTTGTAAAGAAATATCCACTTTATTGGCACATATATCCTTATAGTTATCCATATCAGAAAAAATCAAGCCTGACCAAATAAACACTTTGATTGTATGGTGGTCAATACAGGCCACTAATTATCCTGTAAAAGCATTACAAACTTCAGCATTTATCAGTATGAACTATGTTTGAAAAGACACACACAAAAAAGATTTGTATAATCTGGCAAATCAAGAAAATGGCAAATTAAGAAAATTTATATTAGTAGAAATTAGTAAAAAGGTATAAAGGGCAGCCATTTTGGATAATATCAGCACTGGGGGACAGGAACCAATCTAAATAAAAACTTACCGGATTTGTCAGTTAATGTTCAATAAGACTCAACTAAAATTGTTTATATAAGTATCAATTACAGTCAATAAAAATAGTTGAATTGCTCGAAAAGCTTTTTGTTACTAAAAATAGCCATTTGGCAGCCATTTTGGTTTATAATGGGTCGGAAACCATTCTAAAACATTTTCAAAATATGTATTTGGGGAAACTTCTTGAATAATTGCTTACAAAATACCATTTTAAATCTCTAACAAAACGAAATGAAAGCCCTAATCAAGAAAATTTATGTGAGTAGAAATTAATGAGATAGGTATATACGGCGGCCATTTTGGATTATTTCAGCACTGGATGACAGGAAACAAATCAAAATCAAGGCTAGTATGATTTCTTAGTTAATGTTCAATACGAATTAACTAAAATTGTTCCATATGAGTATAAATTGTAATCATTATAAGTAATGTTATTGCTTGAAAAGCTTAACTGTTACTATAAATAGCCATTTTGGCGGCCATTTAGGATTTCAACGAGTCTGAAACTATCTTAAAATATTTTCAAAATTTGTATCTAGGTAAACTATATTGATAATTGCTGACAAAATACCATTTTTAAATCTCTAACGCATGAAATAAAAGCCCTAATCAAGAAAATTTATGTGAGTAGAAATTAATGAGATATGTATGTACGGCGGCCATTTTGGATTATTTCAGCACTGGATGACAGGAAACAAATCAAAATCAAGGCTAGTATGATTTCTTAGTTAATGTTCAATACGAATTAACTAAAATTGTTCCATATGAGTATAAATTGTAGTCAATATAAGTAATGTTATTGCTTGAATAGCTTAAATGTTACTAAAAATAGCCATTTTGGTGGCCATTTTGGATTTCAACGAGTCTGAAACTATCCTAACATTTTCAAAATTTGTATTTAGGTAAACTACATTGATAATTGCTAACAAAATACCACTTTTAAATCTCTAACACATGAAATAAAAGCCGAATAAGAATGTCAGTTTTTTGCTTAAAAATCCAAGGGGAGACAACTTAAACCTCAATTATCTCCCCTTATCACTACCTAAATACGCGTCAGACGATTGTTTCCAAACTCCTGAGGAAATATGCTATAAGATGGTACCAAAAGGTTGTATGGTCCTTTCACCGCAAATAAAAGTGGTCTACAGCTTAGACTAACAATGTTTAGGATTTGACACAACGTTTTCTTTTCTTTTTTTGCCCCATCATTCAGATAAATGCTCTGAACAAATATTTCAATCAGATTTGATTTTTTTAGCCGATACAGTATTAACAAGATTCTTTATAAGTTAAGATAGTGACCTAGCTAGTTTTTGAATGCAGATGGCCTAGTTTTTGAATACAGATTACCTATATTCAAACTGTTCCTAGATCCCAACCAGACCACCACACAAGTCAATTTAGTGGATGGTCAAAGACAAAAATTGGTATCTATAGAGTGTTATTCAGTTATTTCGACTATTTGACTCAGTGACCTCGTTTTTAACTCAACATAGCGCCACTTATGACTCGTTAGATTTTTAGCTCACCTGAGCCAAAGGCTCAATGTGAGCTATTGGGATTGCCCTGTGTCCGGCGTCCGTCGTCGTCCGTTGTGCGTCGTCGTTAACAATTGCTTCAAATGACATCTCCTCCTATACCGCTTGACAGAATTCAACCAAACTTTACAGAAATGTTCCATAGGTCAAAATTTCAAATTTGTTTAAAGAATTAAAAACAATGCAGAACTCTGGTTGCCATGGCAGAAGAAAAAGGAAATCTTTGAAAATCTTCTTGTCAAAAACTGCAAGGGCCAGAGCTTAGATATTTGGCACATAGCATCATCTACAGGTCCTCTATCAAGTTTGTTCAAATTATGCCCCTGGGGTCAAAATTGGCCCCGCTCCGGGGGTCACAGTTTTACATAGAGTTATATAGTGAAATTTTCAAACGTCTTCTTCTCTGAAACTAATATGGCCAGAGCTTTGATATGTGGCATGGTTACACTTCTAGATGTCCTATACCAAAATAGTTCAAATGATTCTGGTCGGTTCCATAACTAGGTCACAGGAGCTAAAATAGATTTATTCAATGAGAATTTAAAAAATCTTCTTCTCTGAAACTACAAGGGCTTAGCTTAGATATTTGGCACATAGCATTGCGTACAGGTCCTCTATCAAGTTTGTTCAAATTATGCCCCATGGGGTCAAAATTGGCCCCGCCCTGGGGTCACAGTTTTAAATAGAGTTATATAGTGAAACTTTCAAACGTCTTCTTCTCTGAAACTAATATGGCCAGAGCTTTTATATTGGGTATGGTGACACATTTAAAAATCCTTTACATATTTTGTTCAAATGGTTCCGGTCTGTTGCATATCTAGGTCAGTCTAGGACATAAATCATTATCTCCATTTTTTCAGCTATTCTCAGGTGAGCGAAATATGCCCCATGGGGCTCTTGTTAACTATAGCAAACACATCTTGGCGTTTTAAATTAAGTTTTACTTTTAGACATTAAGAAATACAAGTCCCATCTATCTGCGGCAATTTTTCGAAGCTGAGAAAGGTTTTTTACTATTTTAGTAGCGGGCCGCCATGGATCATATGTCAAGAAATTTTCAAATTGTGCCAGTAGTTTTAAATAAGATTGTAACGTGTGTTGCTTTTTAATATACGTTTGTCCATATATTCCTTTATAAGGATAACTAGCCGACCCACAGGCAGCCATGTTTTTTAAGTTGAGAACTTGTTTGTGAAATCTTGCAAAAGTTCGTCATTGGACCATTTGTGTATGAATCAGTGTTCACATCTGGCAACTTTCACGCAAGATTTTGTTTGGACATTTACATTTAGCTGTTAATCGCCCGTAGGAAAAAAGGAAGGCAGTTAGCTTGTAGTGATTTAGTAAAAAAAAAATCAAAACCAGAAAAAGACAGTTGGCTTGCAGGTTTTTAAACCGTTTTTGGCAGTGAAAATGTGAAATTAGCCGAAATATGCAAATGAGCTAGCAGTTTTAAAAAACAGCAAAACAACTGCAGGGCATGGCGTTACCGGTTTTTATCAGTAATATAAAACTGCAAATAACTGGTCAATCTTATTTTAAAAACGTGTGTTTCAGAACCAGTAAAAGGCAATTTTTAAGCAGTTATTTTACCAGTTTTTAGCAGTGAACGTGCAGATAAATCAGCTGAAATATGTAAATGAGCTAGACGTTTTGTGCAGTTATAAAAACAAAGTACAAAATGACTGAGGCGCAATTGCTTAGCAGTTTTGAACCACTTATATGACATCATGAAACTGGAAGAAAATACTGTCGATACTTAACCCCATAAATATGCCTTTTACACCTTTAATTTACTCCTCCAGTGAAGAAAATAATGCCACATTATACAATCATGAATAGCCCAAGCATTAAGCACCATAAGAAAGTTACACTTTCTATTTCAACCAGATATTACCTTAAACACGGAGTTATAACAGCTCTTATTACTCCCGTGCCTTAAAGAAGGCTGAAAATAAAGTAGAATGTGCCTTATGGCATTTTCAGCTTTACGGTACTTTCATCCTGCTTCAAATACCTTAACAAGTTACCCGATAGCCTGTTTCTAGTACTGAAAATACAATGTAGGTGGCCACTTAAAGAAGGTTAAAAGTAAATGCGCCATAAGCTGCAATCTTCAAGGATATTGAAAATATTTTTATAGCACATATTTCATTACTACATAAAGACGAACAATTTTCTTCATTAGCGAAATGATTTAAAGGCGTAAAAAAACGTATTTATGGGGTAATGGGTTTAACTGAAGTAACTTAAAAACTAGAAACAGGCAACTTGAGTATTTCGAAATAAATCTAGATAGATCAATCTGCATAAAATCAAGATCTATAATTATAATATCGCTGATTAAATCTACCGTAATAAATGTCAACTGTCTGACAAAAACATAAATCAAAAATTTTAAGTGATCACAGCGTATTTCAAGAAATTAATATGAACTATACCTTACAAAAATACATTATTCAAAACACACAGGTGAAAGCCAAATTATCCTCTATAGGTGTATGAACCAAATACATAACGTAACATAACATAACATAATCTTTATTTGGCATTAAACAGCACAATGGCATAATTATATCCAGTACAGATGATAGACGAAATACAGTAACAACTAAACACTAGTCTAGATCTTTTATGTAATGTTATTTTTAAGTTATGGTGGGATTTTTTACAGGAAGTTATTTTTCAGTGTTACTTTTAGCATATAAGGAAAATCAGTCCCATCCTCAGCTGATCAGAATCTGTACTGCTTGTGTTTGTAATTCATTGCAAGTAGATATAATCATTGCAAGATGTTTCGAGGAACAACTTCACTACATAGAACATATTTAAATCGATACATATCCACAAACAGTGTACATGTGATGATTACACATCCCTTCAATCGTAAAACTGTCGACCCAAGTCAGATGGTTCTCACAAGAGCTGGTCAGTGTCTGCACTGTTTCTGTTGTTTTTGTTTTTCTTATTTTATCGCAAGTTTTGCAAGAAGTTCCAGGGGACAACTGCACTGGGTATAGACAAAATATGTTAACACATATTTACGAAGTGTACCCGTGGAGAGTACATTTGTCCTCAGTGTGCGAATCTTAAGTAGACTCAGCTCAGTCTCACAGGCTGAGTCAGATGAGTTCAATAAGAGCACTGCACTATTTGTATATATAGTTTTACTTCGTTGCAAGAGTACATTTGTCAGATGTAAACAGTGTGGACTTAGATCAGAGGGCTTCCACAATAACCCTCTGATCAGGGTGTACATTGTTTGTCATTTCGTAAATGAGTTAACCCATTGGTGAGACCAAAACTATAAGTACATGTAACAGTAGGCAATGAAACTTACAACTCATATTTCTCCACTCTTGTTTTCCACATGTATATCTAGATCCTTATCAAAGCAGGTATATGATGATACATTATAAAATGGAATGTAAAACTATTCCTTATTTTTTGTCTGTAACTTTTGGATGCTGGCATTTGACAAGCAGTTTCATTCTGCCTGGTCGAAAGCAGTTATTCAGCATCCGAGTTGGATGTAAACTGCTTGTAAATACATGCGGTGGCTGAAGAGTTAAAGATATTAGTCATGGATTTAGATAAGGGGATTCCGAAGTAAACTCGTTTTCCTTTGTACATGTACTTGCACATACACATACAACAAATACAAATACAAAAAGCTTTATTTTCTGTCGGTACATATAAACAATATAACATAAGCTCTGTAGAGCTTTTAACACCGACAAACACCATGGTATGATCACTCACAAGATATGTATTCTTCTCAGATGGCTATTCTAATGAGTAATGTGACATCAGTGTCCGCTGCATACACAGAGAATTTAGAATTTGACATACTCTACTTATCGTGAGCCATGGGTATTAATTTACATGGCAAAATGAACAGATATTAACCCTTAGCCTGCCACTCACGACTATAGCTCCATATGCAAACAGATTGGATCCAGATGAGACGCCGAGTAACTCGGCGTCTCATCCGGATCCAAGCTGTTTGACACTCGGACAACATTTTCAGCAATTTAGAGCAACTTTGAAGCACTTTGAAACTTGAAGCAGACGAGAAATATAGCAGACGACAATTTATTTGGCGGGCTAAGGGTTAACTCTTTCACTGCTAGGATGTTATCTTATGTGTTATCTGCTTCCTGAATTTAGAAGATATGACTACAGTGAAACCTCTCTATTACGACCACTAAATTATGTTAATCATTAGGGTGTTTACGATAGGTGACCGCTTAAAGCAAGGTGACAGTGAAACAGAAAGCTCCTATAGGAGCTTTCTGTTTCACTGTCACCTTGCTTTAAGCTGTCACCTGTCTATTATACACTCAATAAGCCTTCGTTTTAGTGGTCGTAATAGCGAGGTTTTACTGTATATTGAGTGTATACATAGCGACATGAATGTTGAACAGCAAAACAGTTAGGATCTTGATCAGACGCCGATTTAGCCACGTTTTAACTTGGAAATACGGGTATGTTCGAACTAAACGAGATCTACTTATCGAATTTCAACTTATGAAGTACTGGTACGATCGATTTTAACGAGTTCGAAGTATCGAGTATAGATAACCGTATGATATGATATAAGACTTGTCTCAAACTGATGATACCGTTTTAACTGCACTACAAGTATGAACATTACATTTTCACAATCTCATTTCATTCTTAAACAATTTATCCGACCATAACAGAAGTTAAATTTGAACATGAAAGGGTTAACGGAGTCATTCTGTTTTAATTTCAAATTGGTTTATGTGGTCGCCTATCTTCAATACTAATACCAGGCTGTGGGGTAGACTACAAACTCTACTTGTTTTCAATGACTTCTTTACAGTGGAGAAGACGTTACTTTTTCCCGTTTAAACGGCAACGAAACGCAAATGCAATGCACTAAAATGCAGAAATTTATAATTATTTTGGAAATGTCTAGTAATGTTTTTAATCTGCGTGGCAAACAGTTTGGAGCCAGATCAGACGCCGGGTATATTTGAAGCCTGATCAGAAGCAGGTATACCCGGTGTCTGATCTGTCTCAAAACTGTTTGAAATGGAAATAAAAGTTTTGGCATAAACGCTTTTATTGGGAAACTGATAACTGTCCACTGTACTACCTGATCCGGAAACTTCCCTACATCAACCAGTTCCAGGGCTGCCATTTCTCCGGATTTTTCCGAAATCCTCGGATTTCTATTCCAACAGATGAAGTTTAAAACAGGCTGAAATTAAAGCAGAATGCGCCTTAAGGCGCATTCTGCTTTACTTTCAACCTGATTTAAGCATTACCTGTCTTGAGAACTAGAAACAGACTATGGGTTAAAGGTATAATCAGAAAAATCGGGCTTGAAAAATTGAAATCTTAGGATTTTTTTATCAACGTATGGCAGGCCTGCAGTTCAAGGGTTCAATTGTCAAAGGCTTCACTTAACATATATTCTACTTATGACACGCTATGGCAGAATTGTTACCTTCAATCACATTAATTAGCTGATCAACATGTTTGACTGCTTGTCTAGTGTTTTGAGCTCTTAACACATTACTCCATAAATACAACTTTTATGCCTCTAATTTTATTCCACCACTGAAGAAATTAGTTCCTATTCATACGGTCTTTAATATGTAACATAAGAAATATTTCCTATACTCTAGCAGATGTTAGCTTAAACCCATTCCCCCATAAATATGCCTTTTTACGCCTATAATTTATTCCTCCACTGAAGAAAACAGTTCCTTTTATACAGTCATGAGTATGTATCATGAGAAATGTTTTCTATATCCTAGCAGATAATAGCTTATAAGGCAGGCTGAAAGTAAAGCAGGATGCGCCTTAAGGCGCATTCTACTTTGCTTTCAACCTGCTTTAAGTGACCATCTTTCTTTAAAACAAGAAACAGGCTTGGGTATAAGGGGTTAAAACAGGCGGAAAGTAAAGCAGAATGTACCTTTACTTTCAAATTGCTCTAAGTGATCATCTGTTTTCAAAATTAAAAACAAGTTATGGGGTAAAAGGTTAAACAAGTATAAACAAGAGGGCCTGAAGGCCCTGATTCGCGCACCATTTGTAATGAAGCTTGATAGCTTTACCTTTGAATTTCACCAGTTTTATTCTAAATCCATTCAAATTTGTAGTATAGCATGTAAACAACATTGGAATACGACCTTAAGTCTAGTATAGTAGAGTACATCAAGGGCAGGTAACTACAGCCTAAATAATACTGAAATGAAGCCTTCTCTAGCATTTTAAAGTACATCAAGGGCAGATTACTCTTGCAACAATGATCAGATTTCAACAATAATTTGCACTCCTTTGAGAACTTATAGCTATATACATTGTGTGCAAGTATAATTAAAATCAATTGAAAACTGTAGTTCCAAGAGTGTAAACACTGTTAGATATGACATTTTTAGCAATTCAAGGGTGCATAACTCTTGACCTATTTGTCTAATTTCAACCATAATCTAACTCATCTGAACTCATATAGTCATATACAATCTGAACAAGTTTGAAGAAGTTTGGATATAAATTGTGGCCTCTAGAGTGTAAACACTGTTAAATATTTTTCAGCAATTCAAAGGTTGATAAATCTTGACCTATGTGTCTGATTTCAACCATAATCGAACGTATTCGAACTCTAATGGTAATATACAATCCGAACAAGTTTAAGAAAGATTGGATAAAATATGTGGCCTCTAGAGTGTAAACACTATTAAATATGGCATTTCCAGTGATTCAAAGGTAGATAACTCTTGCCCTATTGGTCTGATTTCAACCATAATTGAACTCTTATGGTAATATACAATCTGAGCAAGTTTGAGAAATATTGGATAAAGTATGTGGCCTCTAGAGTGTAAACACTGTTAAATATGGCATTTCCAGCGCTTCACAGGTAGATAACTCTTGCTCTATTGGTCTGATTTCAACCATAATCGAACTCATCCGAACTCTTATGGTAATATACAAGCTGAGCAAGTTTGAGAAAGATTGGATTAAAAGTGTGGCCTCTAGAGTGTAGACACTAAAAAATTTGACGACAAACGACGGACATTCAAGGATTGCAAAAGCTCACCCTGAGCTAGCTCAGGTGAGCTAAAAAAATTAAAACAGAACACATACACTATACTTAATTTTACACAATATACTCTTGGGATGTGCAATGTGTTATAACATGTATATCATTTTAGGTATAAGGCTGTAAAAGAGAAGGAAAATTGGCAAATCTAAAAATTTATAATTTATTTCATTATCTTCATTTTAACAACTATCAACACCTAGTCAATAATTGATATTTAAGTTAAAATATTAACAATTACAGAAAAATAAAAATTCATTGCAATAAAATATTCAACCATCCAATAAGGTGAAATGGGGATCTTTAACCCATTACCCCATAGACTGTTTCTAGTTTTGAAGACAGGAGACCACTTAAAGCAGGTTGAAAGTAAAGCAGAATGTGCCTCAATGTGCATTCTGCTTTACTTTCAGCCTGCTTTAAGCTACCATCTGCTAGAATATAGAAAGTATTTCTTAGGATACATATTCATTACTGTATAAACTGGACCTATTTTCTTCTGTGGAGAAATAAATCAGAGGCGTAAAAAGGGGTATTTATGGGGGAAAGGGTTAAAAGACTGACGGCTGCTTATCCCAATGGACGCTAGTGACATGTATAAGTGACCTTTACAAACTGTGTTTATAGTAATCACATCTTAGGCAAACAGTGTAGTCCAAGACCAGAGGGCTTAAACAGGAGACATCTGAGTTGGGTCTGCACTGTTAATCATTTTGAAATTTATTGTTAATACAATCCTAAATAGTCTGCAATAGGTGACTTAACTTTCAGCCTGTTTTAACCCTTTACCTCATAGCCTGTTTCTAGTTTTGAAAACAGGTGACCACTTAAACAGGTTGAAAGTAAAGCAGAATGTGCCTTAAGGCACATTCTGCTTTACTTTCAGCCTGCTTTAAGCTTAAATCTGCTAGGTTATATAAAATATTTTTAATGGTAATTGTTCATGAGGGTATAAACTGGAACTTTTTTCTTTAGCGGAGGAATAAATTAAATACGCTAAAAGTCGCTTCTATGGGGAAATGGGTTTAGAGGCCACCTGTTTTCAAAACCAAAAACAGGCTATGGAGTAGTGGGTTAAATCAGTTGGCTCCTTGAAAACTACTGTATTTGTCATATCTCACCCATTACCCTATAGCTTATTTCTCATTTTGAAAATAGGTGACTACTTCAAGCAGGTTGAAAGTAAAGCAGAATGCGCTTTAATGCTGTTTTGATACAGATGACATGCCACACTACTTGACATTTAATCAGGATGTGCAGTGTTTGCAAAAGTTATCAATATAATACAGTAGAACCCCTCTATTACGACCACTAAATTGTGTTAACTATTAGGGGTTAAGAACAGATGACTGCTTAAAGCACGATGACAGTAAAACAGAAAGCTCCTGTATGAGCTTTCTGTTGTACTGTCACCTTGCTTTAAGCTGTCACCTGTCTTTTATACAACCAATTAGCCTTGTTTAAGTGGTCATAATAGAGAGTTTTTACTGTATTTATTATAAGTTATAGAATCACAACTGTTTTACTCTGAGTAAAGTAGATACTTTCTTTACAACATAGCAAAAGAGACATTTTATATACCGTTTTTGGTTTTGGTTTACAGTGGAGAATCTGTTATTCTTTCCCGATAAACGCGTTTACGCTAAAACTATTTTTTCTGTTACAAACAGTTTGGAGCCAGATCAGACGCCGGGTTACCCGGCGTCTGATCTGGCTCCAAACTGTTTGCCACCAAGGTAAACATGAAATATCAGAATTGTCCAAAAGTTGTTCTTTTCTACGTTTTAGTGCTTTGCGTTTGCGTACGTTTGCGTTTAAACGGGAAAGAATAACAGATTCTCCACTGTAGTACGCTAGAGGTGAAACCATGATGACCTTTGCAAACTGTTTGAATCCTAGTAGGATGCCACACAATGACTCCAAATTGTTTGGACCTCTGACCTTATTTTGAAAATAAATTTAGAAAATTCTACTTTCCTAACAGTAGCTGATGACAATAATTGTTACTGTCGAAAACATTACCCAGCATTCATTGAGTTCAGATATTTACCTACTTTATTGCAATGAAGTTTTAAATCAATCACATATTCTTCCTATAGCTCAATCAACATTTACACTTTTCTTTTTATACATTCAAAGCCATCGATATATATTAAGACTTTTGGATATATAGCTTATAAACATAAAACAATGAAATTTGAATTTCAAAATATGACATTTTTACCCCTTTCTCCTGCCATTAACATTGAAAACAGTGTATACCCAGACCAGACAGCTTCCATAATCAAACAGTCCCTCCTGGAGCAGTGTGATTAGAGTATGCAGTGTTTTCTTATATAATTTATCTAACATTATGTCTGCACTCTCTCCACAAACTTTTCATTATAATATAAGCCAATTGCATAGTTCAGATGATATAGTTCATTGTGGGTGGGTTTTTATATAAGAGAATTTAGCAGTATTAATTGTCCTTCCTTATGACAACTTCCTCCGAACAACACACCCAATCTGTGTCTCCCAGTGAGTGTCGTTGTAGAGAAGGAGTACTGTAACTGAGTTCAGTAGAAGAGTCATCACGTCAGTCTAGATAGTCTCGACCAGTCTGACCAGCACAAGAGTACAACTAGCCTATTTAACCATGATAAGCTTTTTTTAAACAAACTAGTTGCCTGTGCATAGTACATTTGTCCTATGCAAACGTTGTTGACTCGTATCAGAGAAATCTTAAAAAGAGCCTCTTACCATCCAAGCCTATTGTAACAAAAGCCTATATTACCTATAACGGACTGGACTTAATTGGAAAATGGAATTGTCTATTTGAAGTTTTAGGGGTTAGTGAGTTTAAATAATGTTAAACATGTAGGCGGTAAAGCTAACGATAAAATCTGGCAGGAAAAGTGTTGAGCTACAAACACCAATATATATTACTAATGTAGTCTAACCTGTGTTAGGCGACCTTTGAATGAAACTGCATGGTAATCTTCAAAGATAGTTGACTGCTTAATGCAGGGCAAAATTCATGCAAAAGGCTCCTACAGGAGCGTTCTGCTTGACTTTTGATCTGCATTAATCTGCCACCTGTCAAGATAACTATATTGTCTGTTTATTGGTGGCTTAGCAGAGGTTTGACTGTAAGGGACTGCATTTGATTGTAAAACAAACATCTATGAGTAAATAGACATGACATAATTCCTGCAAGCAATATTACAATCATCAATAACACAAACCATCAAAACTATAGTTATCATGGACTTAAAGTGACTGGCAACCAAATTTAGAATTAACATAAGTAACATGTAAGTGTATGTCAAACGCTTATATAAACAGGTAAATATTCGTTTATGATAAGAAATTCTGTTTAAAATGCGTTCAAAGATGATTTTTTTAAGCTCCGGTGGGATTTGAAACCGGAACCCGGCATGCGGGGATGAAAAATAACAATTGAGTGGCACGTCTTACCGACTGAGCTATGCGGGTTATTCATTAACGGCGATCGATTTAACCTACTTAAGTGTACAGTGAGGGGGGCTGACATGCTCATTTTCGGTTTAAGGCCTGTGCATGCGCAAACGATGCAAATTGATTTGAACTACATGTATTTCTAAAATTATCTAAAAACCTAAGATATCGGTGACCTTTTTTTGGATGTTTTTAGACTAATAATATCTTCTTAATGCCTGGTGTACGATCATGCTACACATTTACTTTTATATTGGTATTTTCTTTTATTTTGGCAAATACATCATTTGATTTTCAGTCGCTTTAAGACAATTCATCAAAACTAGTTATTATGGCCCCAAGACAAATCATCAGAACTAGTTATCATGGACTTAAAACAAATCAGCAAAACTAGATATCATTGACGTAAGACAAATCATCAAAACTGGTTATTATGGCCGCAAGACAAATCATCAGAACTAGTTATCATGGACTTAAAACAAATCAGCAAAACTAGTTGTCATTGACTTAAGACAAATCATCAAAACTAGTTATCATGGACTTACGATTTATAAATCATCAAAACTAGTTATCATGGACTTAAGACACATCATCAAAACTATTTATCATGGACTTAAGACAAATCATCAAAACTATTTATCACTGGCTTAAGACAAATCCTCAAAACTAGTTATCGTGGACTAAAGACTAATCATCAAAACTAGTTAAAAATGGACTTTAGACAAATCACCAAAACTAGTTACATGTATTACATGTATCATAGACTCAAGACAATTCGTCAAAACTAGTTATCATTGACTTAAGATAAATCAACAAAACTAGTTATCATGGAATTAAGACAAATCAGCAAAACTAGTTATTATGAACTTAAGACAAATCAGCAAAACTAGTTAGCATGGACTTACGATAAATCATCAATAGAAGTTATCATGGATTTAAGACAAATCAGCAAAACTAGTAATGATGGACTCAAGAAAAATCAGCAAAATTCAGCTATTATCATAGACTTAAGACAAATCGTCAGAACTAGTTATCATGGTTACAGAGTACAAGAATCAGTATAATGGTTCAATGTAACACCGTTTCGACTACAATTGATATAACATGAATTAAAACAGGATTGCACCAGACCATCGGAGGATTGCACTTTGACAAACAGTATAATCCGGGATCCAAACTATCACATTAGGTGTTCAAAATAAACTAGTTGAGTCGTGGTTAAAAGTCTTTACAGATAATGTAGAAATTATCATGTAACTTATATATCAACATATTCTATAAAGCATCAAATATACACAGTTAACCGTTTCTCTGCCATTATAACTTCATAACCGGACTAATCCATGAAAAACAGCTTGGATTCCGATCAGACACCGATCATAACTATTAAGAAAGATATAATGCTGACTAATCTGGCGCTGAAAGAGTAAATAAGTGCATTGACCAATTTTGTTTAAATTAAATTTTACCAATGCACCAAAATTAAAAAAGTGATTGAAGCTAGTTGAAAGTAAAGCAGAATGCGCCTAAATGATCAGTATGCTTTACTTTCAACCCGACTCAAGTGATTACCTGTTTTCAATACTAGTAACAAGCTAAAGTACATTAACTAATGCAGTAGTATATAAATCAAAATTAACACAGTTACACAGGCTTAAGACAGCCTGTAATTAAAGCAGAATGCACTTTAATGCTTATTCTGCTCCACTTTCAGTCCGCTTCAAGTGAAAATCTGTTTTCAAAACATGAAACATACTAAATTACAGTAACCATTCCACAGTTGATATAGTGTTTGGAGCTTAAAGCTTGCTGAAAATAAAATCAGAATGCGCCAAAGACTCATTCTGTATAACTTTCAACCCGCTTCAAGGGGTAACCTTTTTCCATATCTAGAAACAGACTTGAAATACAGTAACTATTCCATACTATATATATCAAAATTAATATAGAGCTTGAAGCTTAAAGCTGGCTGAAAGTAAAACAGAATGTTCATTAAGGCTCTTTCTGCATTTGTTTGAACCCGCTTTAAGTTGAAACCAGTTTTTAAAATTAGAAACAAACTTAAAGTACAGTATCTATTTCTTGGTATAGAAATCAAAATTAACACAGTGATTGAAACTTAACCCTTTACCTGGTAGCCTTTTTCTAGTACTTAAGATGGGTGAATACTTAAAACAGGTTGAAAGTAAAGCAGAATGCGCCTTAGGGCGCATTCTGCTTTACTTTCAGCCTGCTTTAACCTATCATGTACTATAATATAGAAAATATTCCCTAAAACACATATTCATTACTGATTAAATTGGAACTATTTTCTTCAGCGGATAAATAAATCATAGCCGCTAAAAGGCGTTTCTATTGGGGAAAGGGTTAAAGATGACTTGAAGTGAAGCAGAATGTGCCCTAAGGCTCATTCTGCCTCACTTTGAATCCGCTTTATGTGGTAACATGTTAACAAAAGTAGAAACAGGCGAAAATACAGTAACCATTCCATAGTACAAATGTATACATTGCTTGAAGCTTAAAGCTGGCTGACAGTAAAGCAGAATGTACCGTAATGCTAATTCTGCTTAACCTTCAAACCACTTAAAGTGGTAACCTGTTTTCATAACTAGAAAATATATCAATAAAATGAGATTCAGATGACTATACTGGACATATGAAGCTAATAATGTACCCTTCACAATATATATACAATTAATCCCCTCAGTGCCATTAAACATCATAATCGGACCAATCTATGAGCAAACAGCTCGATTACGATCAGACACCGCGTTACGCGGTTACTTCTGATCTGGATCATGATTGTTTGCGAGAGTTAGTGTCGGCTAATCAGGCACTGAAATGGTCAATACATATATATATATATTAATGTACATTCTAAAATGACATATGCACAACTAGTTTCTTTGCTCAGTTTGGTTTCTCCAATGAAAATGCAGCTGTTTAAATTGAGGTACGGTATGAGAAGATATAACATAATTAGGAAGGTAGTTCCGTATTGAAGAACCAGAGTAAGCAAAATATTTCCTAAATACAATGTACCTCAGCATTAGTTCTTGGAGAGTACAACTGGAATTGAGAAGCCGAACGAGGTGTACTGTCATCGTTGAAGTAAAGGTGAAACTATTCCTTAGGTAATCTGGGGAAAGGTCATTGAAAAATTTATATAGTAATACAGCTTTCTGAAATTAGACTCTTTCAGGAAAAGTTAACCAATTTAGTTCTCATGGACTTAAGACAAATCATGAAAACTAGTTATCATGAACTTAAAACTAGTTATTATGGACTTAAGTCATCCGGACAAACTGATAACATAAAACAAATAATGTTACGTGAGTTGAAAAAAGCAGGAAACATAGCGGAAAATATCATGTAGCTCACTGCATACAAAGCGAAATACTATGTACATGATATAATACATCGTCTTAAACTCTTAACCCTTTCACTCTTAATGACGCTTAAAAGCGCGTTTGCAAACAGTTTGGATCCTGATCAGACGCCGCGTTGATCAGGATCCAAACTGTTTACACTCGTTTTGAAATGTCTTCAGTCATATTGCCTTATTTTTTAATTTTGAATGGACATTGCAGACAACGAAATTGAAGCAGACGGCAATAAAGCGGCGAAGGGGTAAAAATCTCCCGAATAATTTGATCATGTAAGGGTTAATGATATTGACGATTTATGAAAATCTGAATGACAAAACAGTTTGGAGCCTGATCAGAGTTCAGTGGTTATTTGAAAACAGTTTGGATCCTGATCAGATACCACTTAATGTGACGTCTGATCAAGATCTAAATTATTTGACATTCATTTCAATATTTCTTTAATCAATTTACCTAAAATTTAAATTTGAGATATCAATGACATGCGTTTAGGTTATTTCAGATGTATCTTAGACTCTTAGTTATTATTATTTAGTCCGGATTGAACAAACAGTTTTGATCCTGATGTGATACAGACATTACACAACAAATCTAGAAAATATACAGAGAGAGAAGAACAATCGACGTTAAGTATTTTGCGGTAGACTCTGCTGTCGAAAAAACTGTTAGCTTAATTAATACAAACAGACGCCGATTTTGTCTTGAAACATATGGAGTACACATGGATGTGTAGTCTTTAATGAATAATTAATATAACGGCCTCAAGATTTCTTCGGAAATTCTGCTTTATTTTGTAGCAGAATTGTTTTGTGCTTTGAAGGGAAAGAATGGTACAGCGCTCCCTCTCTTCAACGACACCCTATGGGAGACACATATTGTGTACGTTGTTCGGAGAGAGTCGTTATAGGGAGGGACATTTTGCTTACATTTGCAAACAGCTTGAGTCCAGGTCAGACGCCGCGTCGGCGTCTGATCTGGTTTCAAGCTGTATGTCACTAGTAATTAAGTTTTTACTGTCAAAAAATCCATTATGTAACTTTGAGAAAAACAGCAGTCGACAATTTTAAGTAGATATGACATTGTAGCCGTGAATAGGTTGGACATAACTGCCTTGCTTGGTAGAAGAGCGACAATCGTTGTTGTAAGGAGGGAATCGTTATTGGGAGAGCCGTTGTAGGGAGGGAGCACTGTATTCTCACTCTAGCCAAGGGCAGTAACGGCCAAGGCCAACAACGATTGTAGTCTGAGAGATGGTTGGTAACCTAGCTCATAACAAGTTTTAGATATAGAACAAAACTACGTCACAGCTGTCGTGTCTTATATTGCATTATGCCTAATCGAACTGGTTTAACCCATTACCTGTATCTAGTTTTGAAGACAGGTGACTACTTAAAACAGGTTGAAAGTAAAGCAGAATACACCAACGGCTCATTCTGTTTTACTGTCAGTCTGCTTTGAGCTACATCTTGCTCGGATATTGAAAGCCGACTCATAAAGTTGAGCTAAATTCTTGGGTGCCAAAAATAAATGTGTATTGATGGGGTTATGAGTTAAATATTACAATTAGTATTCCTTGGTTTTCATTGGCGTAAAAGCCGGACTGTAGAATAAGTGATGCATCACAAATACCGGTTAGTGATTTCCACTGGTGTTTATGGAGACAAAAACTAGATCTATGTCAAAACAACTGAAACATTTTAGTGCCATCACTTAGAAACCAGAAATAGAGTAAAGCAGCAGGCACCACGAGTGAGAAATCACTGTGGTCATATCCTATCATTTGCAAACAGTTTGGATCCATATCAGATGCCGCGTTTCGCAGCATCTGATCTGTAACCAAACTTTTTGACACTGATATAAATAAAATTAATGTTTCCAAGTTTAAATGCCCAACATTCTATGTTTTAAACGCGTTTTGACGTCATAGTGGCAATGAAGGGGTAAATCCGTTGCCATGGTGTTCGTGATCACAAAGGGCAACTAAATCAACTTGAACACTTTGATGCTATTGCCCCAAAAGCCAACATATAGTTTATCTGACTTGTCACAGTAAGAAACACTCCTGACCCAGGGTAGTTTATCTACAAGAACCTTTATCTTTCTACAGTCAGGACTGAGTAGGTGAAGTTGTTTCAACTTTCGTTCACATACAATAACATGTCCGGAGTTATCCACAGCAATGCCTCCCAGTTCCTTGACACTTTTGTCTTCGTACACCGCTTTAACAGTGCCATTTAAAGACATGCTTTTCACACTGCTGTCTCCTTTATCTGATACATAGATTGTTTCACCGTCTGGACTCAAAGCAAGACGCCGGGGATCTTTAAACAGAACGTTTCCATAGCTATCATTTCCTACTATCATGTCTGGTTTTCCATCTAAGGACAAGATGACAATCCGTGCGGGGTTACGATAGGAGGTGAACAATTTGCCGTTCCGGTGGACAATACCAATACATTCACCGCCTGTTGGAACCGTCCTGCCTCTCTTTAGCACGCTAGACACTTTCACAAACAGGATAATCTTCTCATCAGGGAGTGTTACGGCAACTTCGTTGGTGTTCACTGTGGTCACTGCAGTAGGACGTGAATCCAATGGAAGTTCTGAAACAACCACTCCTAGGTCTAACTGCAACAGTTTTATTTTCTGCTGAATCAAGTCAGCCAGAACAAGCTTATTGTCAGATAGCAAGGTGGAACTTAAAATTCCACAGTCGCGCCATGAATCACTAGCTGATTTCACCCAAATGTCCTTCTCATATTCAACATGCCTTTTCGTTCGATAACTGGCAGAGAAATATGATTGTTTGACTGTTTCAACCTGTGCTGACAACTGTCCTTGAATCTCGTGTGTCTTTGAACGAGGCGATGTCACAGAGTTGATAGGTGTAGTGTTAAGTTCATTAAGTAGCTGCGTATTTCCAGTTGATGGTCTATTATGACCTTTCGGTGCGTTTTCTGCTAGGTTTTGAAATTGAATCTGCCCAATAGACCCAGAACCATTTAGAATGGGTTCCATATCAGGTTGTTGTACGAATGAGTATGTCCTCACGGAGTATCTGGAATCATCTGGAATATCAAAAAAGCTACTAAGTTTATCCTGCGTTTTGACGATCTGTATGAAAAGTTGACATAGCTGATTACTGCTTTCCAGACAATGGAAGTCAGCTTTTAACTTCTCTACTTCAGTGATAATGGCGGTGCCTTTCTCAGACAGAGCAGTGAGTTTCTTTACGTCATACGACTTCAGACTTTCTGCTTGTGTGCAAAGCTCTTCTTCCATCCTGTCAAACTCCCTATTAAGTTTCTCTCGTAGTTCCTTCACAGCAGTAACGACACCTGAGCATGAATTTTCGGCAATGGAGATATTGCCTTTCGTAACTTTGTTGATTTCTTCATATTTCCTTAATAAAGTAGAAGAATTTTCATGAAACTGTTTATATATTTGACTGTTTAGTAGACCTGGTGTAAGGTCAGGGATATGATCAACGTTAGTACACTGTCTATGGATCATCGTGATGCAAACATTGCAGCCCAAACTCTCGTGGTCGTGGCAGTAGTACTCGACAACCCTCCCGTTATGAAGCTCACACTTTTCAGTGCACTTGTCCTTACTTGATTCAGAAGTAAGGTTTGGCTTTTCCCGTGGCATTTCGTTTCTGTCTAGAAGCTCATGGTTCTTGGACATTCTGTTTCTCTTGTGATCCTTGGGGCACTCCTGGCACAAATAATCCGAACATTCTACACAGAATCCCTCCACTGCGACGTATAGACCATCCTGACTGCATATATCACAGGTAAATGTAGCTATGGCATCAGATCCTGTGACCAGAGTAGCATCAAGCTGATTTGAGGAACTATTGCACTCGGCCATTCTGTTCTACTAAAGGTCTACCAAGAATGTTAATGTCATGATGTACACTGTTAGCCTATTAGTCCTGATATGGTGACGGGCTGTTTATCGGCCTTTATCAGCAGATACATCATGATCTATGCTATATGTAGGTTAAACAATGTTAGTATAGTAAAATCTCTCTATCGGCGAGCATAAAAATTCATTTTTAGAAAATGCAATGTTCTACTTTTCATTTTAAGAGTTTGTGGTTCGTCTGCGTTTAAATAGGAAACAATATCGTCTTCTCTACTGTTTAAAGTAAATCTAGTAAGTAAAAACTTAGTTATATTTTTCTAAATAAACGGCTTCATGCTTAACTCTTTATGTCCACTACAAAAAGTATGGAAGCAGATCAGACACGGGGCAAAACTGTTTGCCACTCAAATTAAAATGAAGTTTCAACAGTCTACAACATTACAGTGGTCTACAGGGCTGCCATAAGTTGAAATGAAAAATCCTAAGATTTCAAAATTTTATTTTTTCAAGTGCGATTTTACGAATCGTACCTTTACCAAATAGCCTGTTTCTAGCTTTGTTGACATGTGACAACTTAAAGCAGGCTGGAAGTAAAGCAGAATGCGCCTTCAAGGCGCATTCTGCTTTACTTTCAGCCTGCTTTAAGCTACCATGTACCAGAAAAAAATCCGAAGATTTAGGAAAAATCCGGAGAAATGGCAGCCCTGGGTCTACTTTTATTACATTGCGTTTGCAATACGCCTCATTTACCCTGAGAGACAAAACAGAAGTGATGATGCTACTCCACGTTCGCCCCCGTTTGCGAAAACCGGTAACGTCGGCACGTCACTAGTGAACAACCGGAGTAGAACGGGACGACACCGGTGGGGATACCACCGGCGACGACCGGGTTACACCGTGTTATACCAGGATTAACCGGGAAGAGATCGGTCCTGCATCGTAATTACACCGGGCCTAACCGGGATAGTCCGGGAAGATTCGACTTCATAACCGGCGATCCACCGGGAATATAAGAACGCAATTTATTTTTTATTATAAACGTCCCGGTTCACCAGCTTTCTTTACCGCGACGTACCTGGACCAGCACCGTGACAGTGAGAACGGGGCTTTAGGGACTTTCTGTTTTTACGTTCTTTAAACTGCTATCTGTCTTTTATACAATCAAATAGTTTACAGTTACTTCTAGATACATGTATTTACACATTCGACAATAGCCTGTTCCTGGTTTTGAAGACAGGTATTGTTTGGTTTTATTGACCTGTCAAAATTTGAATATTCATACGTCACTGAAAGTTGATATTTAGCTTCGGTATAAAGTCGATACTTTCCGTTTTGATTTACGGATAGGAACTGAAGGATATTGATCATTCTGTGTCGAACGTAAATCAACAATCGAGTTAGAGTAGTTGGTAGGGAGGACGGGTACTTGTAAAAGGATGAAAGGTTGTGGGTTCGATCCCCGTTAGGTTTTATTTCTTTTTTATTACAATTATTTTCTTTTTTAAACAGTTAGTTTACTTGAATTGTTCAACAAAGTGATCTATAATACAAAATGTGCCATAGACAACCTAAACGTTACACTTTGTAAACTATTAAAAGTTTTAAATGTATGTAAAATGTGACCCGATGTGGTCTCTCAAACCTAGATAACAAATGCCTTAACTCTTTTATCACTGAAACCTTAAATGGACTCTTCCAGGTTGCAATTAATTCTAGTCAATGTATGACAACTAAATGGCAAACAGTGTATCCCTGGTCAAAGGACTCAGTCAGGATCCCTAGAGCTGATCGTGGTATTCACTGACTATATGGAACAGGTGTATAGGTATACTCTTCGTGAATGATACATAAATTAGATCCAAAGGGATTTCAATCTATTTTTCTCCTCCTCCTTGCAGTTTCGAATGCACAAAATAATAAAAGATAATAATAAAAAATATATATCCTCCGCTGGGTATCGAACTCATGGCCATACATGTACTACGTAAAACACTACTTTACTGCCTCGACCACGATGACATATAGGTATCTAAAACTTATTCTAAATATAAACTTTATATTTCAACCCTGACCTACCCGTACAACTAGCGGAAATAATCGATGTCGGACGAAGCTAAATATAGCGTGTTCAACCAGCGTATAATTATTTAAATTTTGACAGGTTAATAAAACACAACAATATCCACTTCAGGCACGGATTTACCCCCCTCAGCTGAGCCGACTTTTTTTTAACGTGCTCTTTTTAACTTCTGAGACACCACTAAGCTGTACGGTTCTACTGTATTGACATGTGCCCCTTATTTGGCCCCTAAACTTTACTGTCTGGACGAATTACGGACGATTCGTCAAAGTGTAAACTCGTCAAAAAGGCAATACATAGTAATGGCAAAAGACGATTCGTCAAAAAAGGTTTTTGTGTTGGGGTATATACTAACCTGTTAAATATATATATATAGTAATACTGTTTTGTTAAATGTATAGTTTTATATTGGTAAAATTTGCAATTGAGATGGGTTTTCTAGCATTTAAAATTGTAACATAAATTAACATAAATTACTAGATCTAAATACATGTATATGTAAGATGAATTTGATGCCGATTTGTCCAAATAAAAGTAAACTTTTACCATAATAGGGAGACTTTTCTATGTATTATATTGAGTGTACATTTTATTTAATGTAAAGCATAATTGATTTACAAGGGAAAGAAAATTTGGCTTAAACCAGGACAAAAGTAATGCAGAAATCAGCTATGCCCTCGCCCATACATTAGGCAACATTAACTTCTATTAGAATAGCCCGTGTCTTATCCTTGATAGAATACATGTGTTATTTAAAATCATTTTAGAAAATTGAGTATGGTTTAGACTCTAAAAATCATTTTAGACAATTGAGTATGGTTTAGACTCTGATCTAATGCTGAAATTAACACAGAAGCAATGCTTTAATAAGAAAAGGTAGATCTCTAGCGCCACGTGCAAATCACTTTAATTGGCTGGGCATTGTTGTTTATCTGGTGTGAAAAGTTGATTGCAATTACTCGACCTGTTATATCTGCACTGGTATTAAACTGTTCAAACAACAAACCAATTAATGTAATCATCATAGGCAAACGTACACTCGAATGTATCGCTCAGTGATCAAACATGTGTCGAACAGTTTGGATACTGATATCATAAGAACTTATCTGATAGCGCGCAAGCCTTATTATCATGGTCTACACTGTTTGACAGTTTGCAGCATAATGTAAATATGTAGATGATAAACATTTAATTTGTTAACAGTGTAGACCCTGACCAAAAGGCTCCCGACAGTGTTTGATTTCTCTATAGATTAATACATTGTTTGTCATTTTGCACGATTTTACTCTGTACCTTATAGACCTAAGCGTTATGATCAGGGTCTACGTACACTGTTTTAAATGAAAGTTTGCCCTTACAGATCGAAAATTTTAGAAAAGAGCAGTTAATATTAATACTATTTTAATTCCCAATCTTGAATATCTTTAAATTTATTGTATAACTAAATCAGGTTACAAAAATCTTTTGACGCGTTGACTACCCTTTTGTACTATGATTCCTTTTTGACGAGTTGACTACCCCTTTTGTGCAATAATTCCTTTTTGACGAGTTTGTACTTTGACGAATTGTCCATCACCCGTCTGGACACTGCGGGGTGCCTACTTAATGTAGATAACTGGGGCACACGTTTGGTAGTGGGAACAATACACCCTTACACTAATAATAATAATAATAACTCTCGTTTAATCATGTCTGCTAAGCGCTTTGTTTTACAGCTATTTCAACCTAGTAAGCGTTTTAGTGATTCGGATCACATTTGAACAGGTGCATAATGTCCCCTATACCCTGACAGCAGGGATTTGGTTACTATGGAAATGAAAGTATTTTTAACTTATAAGGAAAAATACAGATCACGCACTGTTACTGTCACCATGAAAAGCAAGTGGGCAAAAATAGATTCATTCCAAGACTGCGACCATCGCATCGTACGATGAGAAAAGACAGTTACTTAACAATTTACCCCATAGCCTGCCCTTAGTTGACAGGTGACTACTTAGAGCAAATTGAAAAGTAAAGCAGGATGTGAATTCAGGCACATTCTGCTTTATTTCCAGCCTACTTTAAATTACCATCTACAAATATACTAGGCTATAAATACTATATATATTTTCGTGATTGTCTAAATAAGAAATAATGTTTTCAGTGGATGAATAAATTAGAGGCGTATGTATGGGGTAATACTTCAGAAGTCCTCGATCAGGGTCTACACTGTCTGTCATTATATAAAGTATTGTAAAAATAATTTCTTAGTGGGCACTGGAATTGTTCTTTGATGTTTTAACTTTTTCCTCCCTGAAACTTAAAATGGACAATCCCAGTTTCCAATTTAAGTATACAATGTAGTCCATTTCTGACCTTTAAGGGTTGTTTTTGTCAATGTTTAGCGTTATGAAAAACTGAAGACCCAGATCAGAGGGCTCCGTAAAGAGCCCTCTGATCTGGGTGTTCACTGTTTGCATAGGACAAGTGCACTTTTCACATGTATACTGTTTGAAAAGGACGCCTAAATGCGGGACAAGGTTTCAAAGGGTTAAGGGAGAATGATTTAGGTTTGAATTAACTGTAGGCCTAAGTAAATTGCAGTGTACTAGTGACCAGAACTCTTATCCTGTACAAACAATGCTGACCCAGACCATAGGGTTCGTAAATAAGCCCTCTCATCACGATCTGCACTGAAACAGTGCATAAAGAGCTTCTGGGGTCTGCACTGTGTGTAATTTTGTAATAAATTGAATATGTTAACAGTTAAGTAGTGACAGGAAAACTTGTTCTGTACAAACAGTGAATATCCAGGTCGGCGGGCTCCTAAACGCTCAGGTTCTGCATTGTTGACATTTTGTAATAAATTGTATAAAACAACCTTAAATAAAGTAAAAAATGGACGAGTCTTAATTGGAATTGTCAATGTAACGTTTGTGGGGAGAGTTAGTTTCAAGGTGCACTATGTCATTGTGTGATATATTGTAAAAGTAGAACCTTGAATTTAATCGTAAATAAGAGGCATTGAAGGCATTGATACCGCTCACCTGTTGAAATGAAGCCTGATAGACATACCTTTGAGTTTCACCCATAATCGAAGTTAAAAAGCTTAACTAAACCCATCCCAATTTGTAAACAATATTGGAATACAACATATATTTTAGTATATGCACCATTTTATTGTTAATTTCATAAGATTTCATCGTATTATGTACTGTTTTCAGTGCTGGTTTTGTCAAGTATCGTTAAAAAAAAGTTGCATCTTCTTTCTGTCTTATGAAACCACTTTTGGGATTTCATAAAGGATATTTATATCGTTCTTTTGAAGTAAATTTTCTTCTATGAATGATCTCAGATGCCACCAGAATGCACCATTTTAAGGTTAATAAAAAAAATTAAAAAATCACCGTATTATGTACTGTTTTCAGTGCTGGTTTTGTCAAGTATTGTTAAAATGTTCATCTTCTGTCCGTCTTTTGAAACCACTTTTAGGGTTTTATAAAGGATATTTAAACCATTCTTTTGATAGGAATGTGCTCAGAATGCCACCAGAATGAACCATTTTATTGTCAATTTCAAAAACATTCGCTATATTAATTACGGTTTGCAGTGCTGGTTTTTTCAAGTATTGTTAAAAAAGTTCATCTTCTTTCTATCTTATGAAACCACTTTTAGGGTTTCATAAAGGATATTTATATCAATCTTTTAAAGTAAACTTTATTCTAGGAATGCCACCAGAATGCACCATTTTATTGTTAATTTCAAAACATTTCGTTGTATTATGTTCTGTTCGCAGTTCTGGTTTTGTCAAGTATCGTTAAAAATTGCATGCATCTTTTTTCTGTCTTATGAAACCATATTTGGGATTTCATAAAGGATATTTATATCATTCTTTTAAAGTAATCTTTCTTCGAAGACTGTTCTCAAATGCCTCCAGAATGCACCATTTTCAAGTATTGTTAAAAAAGTTCATCTTCTTTCTATCTTATGAAACCACTTTTAGGGTTTCATAAAGGATATTTATATCATTCTTTTGAAGTAAACTTTATTCTAGGAATGTTCTCAGAATGCACCATTTTATTATTAATTTCAAAACATTTCGTTGTATTATGTACTTTGTCAAGTCTCGTTAAAAAATTGCATGCATCTTCTTTCTGTCTTATGAAACCATTTTTGGGATTTCATAAATGATATTTATATCATTCTTTTAAAGTAAACTTTCTTCGAAGACTGTTCTCAAATGCCTCCAGAATGCACCATTTAAATGTTAATATCAAACAAATTCAGGGGGAGGTCCCCCGGACCCCCCCCCCCCCCCCTATGGGAGGATTCAACCCCTCCCATACTCTCCCCAGCTGTGCCCCCCCCCCCCCCCCCCCACCCACCACTGAGAAATTTCTGAATCCGGCCCTGCACTTAAAGGAGGGTGAGAGTAAAGCAGAATGTGCCTTAATGCGCATTCTGCTTTACTTTCAGTCTTCTTTAAGCTTCCGTCTGCTAGAATGTGGAAAACTTGTTTTTAAAAGTGGTTTGGGGAGGTTTGTTGTCTTTAGACGGACCGCTATTTCCCAGGGATCGTTTCCTTTAAAGGTTGTCATATATTGGTGTAGCCCAGTCCGTCCGCTCGTCGTACAGTTCGTTGCTTCTTCGTTGGTACATGTACGTCAAAAAATTGTTTGTCGCTTAATTTCTAGGAAAACTAGAGGACTGATATGAGGGAGACTTCATACAAATGTGTCATGGATCATATGTAGCCAAATGAATTTCATTATGTCCGGGAGACTTAAAGCTGACTCTTGGTAGATAGTTATATTCTCAAAAGTCTAAATCAAATGTCAAGGTACACAAGAACGTCCAAGTATGGTAAGTATTAGCCTGAGGTAAAAAACCGGGGCCTTAGCTTATCATGTAACATTTGGAGTGTATCTGATAAATGTTTCATATACAGAATCAGGTGCCCGTTTCATAAAACTTCGTACGACAAATGTTGTCGTAAGTCAAAACTTTAAAATACATCTAATTTCTTATTTCTCTATCTTATCCTGTCTTATGACATCTCTTTGGAATCGTCTTTTCAAGAAGATTCCAAAACATGTCACAAGTTAGGATTAGATGGGGAAATAAATAATAATTTAGACTTTAATAATCTGACTTAAAATTCGTCGTACGAAGTTTTATGAAACGGGCACCAGGGCTATATGAGGTAGCATTGTCCCTAATAAAATGCATTACTAAAGGTCAAACGTCCCAATGCAGTTTTCATTCATAGCAGGTCAATGTCACTGAAAGTAAATCAAGGATGACTGGAACACAATATACGCCAATTACCCTTTGAATCCTAGTCACGCCTATACTCGTCCTTCGCAAACAGTGTACATGTGAAGAATACGATTGTCCTTTATATAGACAGTGAATATCCAGATCAAAGGGTTTACAGTTTATTTGTTGCTCTCAGTACATGTAAAATATGTAACATGAGGGTGTACACTGTTTGTTTTATTGCAAAACACTCACAACAAGAGGGCCATGGCCCACAAGTCGCTCACCTGAGAACATTGTACCTAAGCTGACTTGGCAAGACAATATTGTGATATATATAGCTATAAAAAGAGTTTTAAAGGTTTTCCTATATAAGTCTATATAAGACTGATAAGCCCCGGGGCAGGGCCAATTTTGACATGGTGTCATAATTTGAACAATCTTGGTAGAGGACTATAAGGTTAAGCTACATTTCAATTACAAATGATCTGGGCCTTACAGTTTCAGAAGAAGATTTTCAAAGGTTTTCCTATGAAAAACTGATAAGCCCAAGGGCGAGGCCAGTTTTGGCCCAGGGGTCATAATTTGATCAATCTTGGTAGAGGACCATAAGGCAAAGCTACATATCAAAGCTGAAAGATCTGGGCGGGCTTACAGTTTCAGAGAAGAAGATTTTTAAAGATTTTCCTATATAACTCTATGTAAAACTGATAAGCCCCGGGCGGGGCCAATTTTGACCCTAGGGTAATAATTTGAACAATCTAGGTAGAGGACCATTAGGCAAAGCTACATGTCAAATATTAATGATGTAGGCCATACAGTTTCAGAGAAAAAGATTTTCAAAGGTTTTCCGAAGAAAAACTGATAAGCCCAAAGGCGGGGCCATTTTTGGCCCAGGGTCATAATTTGAACAATCTTAGTAGAGGACCATAAGGCAAAGCTATATGTCAAAGCTGGAAGATCTAGGCTATACAGTTTCAGAGAAGAAGATTTTTAAAGATTTTCCTATATAACTCTATGTAAAACTGATAAGCCCCGGGGCGGGCCAATTTTGACCCGGGGGTCATAATTTGAACAATGTAGGTAGAGGACCATAAGGCTAAGCTACATGTCAAATATTAATGATCTAGGCCATACAGTTTCAGAGAAGAAGATTTTTAAAGATTTTCCTATATAACTCCATGTAAAACTGATAAGCCCCGGGACGGGGCCAATTTTGACCCGGTGGTCATAATTTGAACAATCTAGGTAGAGGACCATAAGGCAAAGCTACATGTCAAATATTAATGATCTAGGCCATACAGTTTCAGAGAAGAAGATTTTTAAAGATTTTCCTATATAACTCTATGTAAAACTGATAAGCCCCGGGGCGGGGCCAATTTTGACCCGGTGGTCATAATTTGAACAATCTAGGTAGAGGACCATAAGGCAAAGCTACATGTCAAATATTAATGATCTAGGCCATACAGTTTCAGAGAAGAAGATTTTTAAAGATTTTCCTATATAACTCTATGTAAAACTGATAAGCCCCGGGGCGGGGCCAATTTTGACCCGGTGGTCATAATTTGAACAATCTAGGTAGAGGACCATAAGGCAAAGCTACATGTCAAATATTAATGATCTAGGCCAAACAGTTTCAGAGAAGAAGATTTTTAAAGATTTTCCTATATAACTCTATGTAAAACTGATAAGCCCCGGGGCGGGGCCAATTTTGACCCGGCGGTCATAATTTGAACAAGCTAGGTAGAGGACCATAAGGCAAAGCTACATGTCAAATATTAATGATCTAGGCCATACAGTTTCAGAGGAGAAGATTTTCAAAGATTTTCCTAAGAAAAACTGATAAGCCCAAGGGCGGGGCCAATTTTAACCCCAGGGTCAAAATTTGAACAATCTTGGTAGAAGATCACTAGGTTATGATACATACCAAATATGAAAGGTCTGGGCCTTTTGGTTTCTGAGAAGAAGATTTTTAAAGATTTTCTTATGCATTAAAAGTTGTCTATACGGTCATGTTAGAATATCAAGTCCCAAAGCAAGGGGAATAACTCTAGCCGAAAACTTTTAACAAGATTTCGTTCCCCCTTGTCACTGATGCTTCTGATAAAGTTTGGTTGAAATCGGGTCAGTGGTTTCTGAGGAGATGTTGTTTGAAAATGTGGACGGACGACGGACGTCGGACGACGGACGAAGAGCGGTCACAATAGCTCATCCTGAGCCGAAGGCTCAGGTGAGCTAAAAACAACTACAGTCGAGACTCAATAAATCGATCTTAATAGTATTTCATAAGTCTAATTTCGATAATTCGATGTCGCATAAGTCGAACATATCCGTATTTCAAAGTTAAAACGTGGCTATATGGGTATGTTTGAAATATGGGTATGTTCGAACAAACGCGACTTCGAAGTATCGAGTTTTGACTGCATTAATAGTTTTTAAAAAAAAAAAAAAATAACTACAATCAATTGGAGACTGGAAGTGTCCATTTGTAGTGTCTCGGAGGAAAGGATTTGTGGCCACAGCAGCATAACAGATGGTCGAAACATTGTCGCAATTTACGCATTGAGGCGGGAAAGCATCCTACCAAGTTTGGTGAAAACTTTAGGGGAATTGTTCTAATTATCACCTACACATAACCTGACTGACGAACAGATAGGCAGACATCACCATAATATTACACGTCTCGTTTTCAACCGATGTTACAGGAATATTTTACCCTGTTGAAAATGACTCGCTGGATCAATATTCAACGATGGATGGGTCTTTTTTATTTATAAATGTTTGAATTAATATTAACCTTTAAAACGACTCACAACCAGATGGTGTATTTGCAAAAATAAAAGAAAATACTCAAATAAAACAAAATGTGTAGCATTATGGTACATCTTGCATTAGAAAAATATCACCCTTAAGAAAAGTCTTCAAATCTCAATTGTTTATATATTTTCCATGGCTTTATCCTATATTTATTCCATAGCATCGAAAGACGCAACAGAAATTGATCACGGGCCAGACGTAAACCAGGATCGAATTAAGTAATCTCCATCGCTACACAGTAAAGTACGTTAAATCTATCCCAGAGATATAAAAAGTCCGGCAGGTCGAGTGGTCTAAGAGGTTGTCTTATTTTGCGTCCTGCCCCCGCATGCTGGGTCCCGGGTTCAAATTTTTGCCTAATATTTGTTTTATTGAAATGCATTTTTTAAAAAGAATTTTTTATCCTTAACTAATCATTACCCGTTTATATAAGCGTTTGACATATATTTACAAATTACTATTTTGATGCTAAATCTGGTTGCAGCCTCTTTAAACAGTACACATACAATGTACTTAATTTTACACAATATCAGGCCTGCCATAAGTTGATAAAAAAATCCTAAGATTTCAATTTTTTCAATTTTTCAAGCCCGATTTTCCTGATTATACCTTTAACCCATAGTCTGTTTCTAGTTTTTAAGACACGTGATGCTTAAATCAGGTTGAAAGTAAAGCAGAATGCGACTTTAGGCGCATTCTGCTTTACTTTCAGCCTGTTTTAAGCTTCCATCTGTTGGAATAAAAATCCGGAGATTTCGAAAAAATCCGGAAAATGGCAGCCCTGCAATATACTCCAGGTGTATGCTATGTTTTGTATCATTTTAGGCACAAGGTTGTAAAAGAGAAGAAAAATTGGCAAAGCTAAAAATTTATAATTTATTTCATTATCTTCATTTTAACAACCATCAACACCTCGTCAATAGTTGATATTTCAGTTATAATGTTAACAATTACAGAAAATAAAAATTCATTGCAATAAAATATTCAACTATCCAATAAGGTGAAATGGGGATCTTTAAAAGTCTGACTTTTCTTTCAACCTGTTTTAACATATTACCCCATAGCCTATTTCTAGTTTTGAAAACAGGCGACTACTTACAGCAGGTTGAAAGTAAAGCAGAATGCGCCTTAACCATTTGAACCCTAGTCCCGCAAAAAGGCGTCCTTTTCAAACAGTGTACATGTGAATAGTATACTTGTCCAATGCAAACAGTGAAGACCCAGATCAGAGGGCTCCGAAAGGAGCCCTCTGATCAAGGTCTTCACTGTTTGTCATAAAGCCAAACATTGACAAAAACAACCCTTAAAAGTCAGAAATGGACTAGACTAAAATGGAAACTTGAATTGTCCATTTAAAGTTTTAGGGAGGAAAGAGTTAAGGCGCATTCTGCTTTAGTTTCAGCCTGCTTTAAGCTATCATCTAAAATAAACCCTTTTTTGGTAATAGCACACAATTATAACTTAATAATTTGAAACTATTTTATTCTGTAGAGGAATAATTTAGAGGTGTAAAAAGTCACCTGTCTTCAAAACCAAACACAGGCTATAGAGTAATGGGTTAAATCAGTCGTCTCCTTGAAAGCTTCTGTATTTGTTATATCTAAAGATGTCTTTTGTACCTCAATGTCTTTGGATGTACAGTCAAACTTCGATATCTCTAACTCGCACTAACCGATATTTCGACACATAAATTACATTATTTCATGTTCGGTTAAGTTGAACATACCCGTGGTTCAAAGTTTTTACTTTGAACTACGGGTATGTTCGACATTACAGAGTTCGAGATAACGAAGTTCGACTGTACAATTATAGTGAGTCTAACAGTTTGGATACAGATGATCTATGCCAAACTACTAGGCATTTAATCAGGGTCTACAGTGTTTGCAAAAGTTATCAATATGTTACAAGTTACAGAATTACAGCTGTGTAAAATAAATACTTTCTTTACAATATAGCAGAAGGGACATTTTATATACAGCACTCCCTCTGAGTCTCTACAACGGCCCTCCCAACAACGACTCCCTCTAATTCTTTACTACAATGCTTGCCGCTGTTCCCCAAACAAGACCATTTTGTCCAACCTTTTCACTGCTGCAATATCGTCTGCTTAAAATTGTCGGCTGCTGTTTTTCTCAAAGTTACAGTTTTGACATTTTGACAGAAAAAAAACTTAATGACGAGTGACAAACAGCTTGAATCCAGATCAGACGCCGCGTAACGGGGTGTCTGATCTGGATTTAAGCTGTTTTCATATAGAAGCCAATTTCCCTCCCTATAAAGACTCCCTCCGAACAATGCACATTTTTTTGTCTCCCATTGGGTGTCGTTGTAGGGAGGGAACGCTGTACTGTTTATGTTTTGATTTAGTACACTAGAGGGGAAATCATGATTACCTTTGCAAACAGTTTGAATCCTAATGGGATGATAGGCAGGGCTCCAGATAACGGGTAGTTTTCTGAACAAATTCAACATTTTCTCACTCATCTCATCACCAAACCTTATGGTGTCACTACTCATTAGAATCGTCTCGAAGAGACGATTCTGATGAGTAGTCACACCATAGGGTTTAAAGCAGAAATAAAGATTTTAGTTTTTGAAAAACTACTCTTATCTGGAGCCCTGGATAGGGCAATAGGTTATCTCATCAGGATCACATCTGTTTGATATTCTGACCTTGTTTTGAATATAAATTTAGTTAATTCTTTCAAAACAGTAGCAGATGACAACTGAGGAAAACATTACCCAGTATTCATTGAGTTCAGATATTTACATACTTTATTGCAATGAAGTTTTAAATCAATCACATATTCTTCCTATAGCTCAATTAACATTTACACTTTTCTTTTTATACATTCAAAGCCATCACTATAATTTATATATAAGACTTTTGGATATATAGCTTATAAACAAAAAACAATAAAATTTGAATTTCAAACAATGACAATTTTACCCCCTTCTCCTGCCATTTACATTGAAAACAGTGTAGACCCAGACCAGACAGCTTCCCTAATCAAACCTGCCTGATCAGAGTCTGTAGTGTTTTCTTATATAATTTATTTGACATAATTGAGCTGTGCCATGACAAAACTGCCTTATTGCAATTCAAACAGTCTAGATCAAGGCCAGCTGCCGCGTCTAAGACGCAGCAGCTGGTCTTTATCTACACTGTTTGACACCAACATGCATGTAAAGCATTTTATGTAGCTATATATGGTATTTGGCAGTGTAGACCAAACTCAGATACCGAGCATGGGATGATAACGATGCTTAGTCTGTACAATGTTGCAATGCAATAAGGCAGGTTTTGTCATGGCACAGCTCATATGTCTGCACTCTCTCTACAAACTTTTCATTATCACAGTAAACCCTCTCTTTAACAGCCACTAAAACGAGGGCTAATTGATTG
Organism: Gari tellinella; assembly: GCA_922989275.2. Taxonomy (NCBI): domain Eukaryota; kingdom Metazoa; phylum Mollusca; class Bivalvia; order Cardiida; family Psammobiidae; genus Gari; species Gari tellinella. The sequence goes on from OV277865.1 coordinate 16,923,750, forward strand.
TATTACTATATATGACAGGTGACTGCTTAAAGCATGGTGACAGTAAAACAGAAAGCTCCTTTACCATGCTTTAAGCAGTCACCTGTCAAAAAACACCTGTCAAAAACACCTGGAGAGGACTTACATAGGCAATGCCTGTTGTCCAATCAATTTCATTATTTGAATAAAATATTGTTTAAACCAAAAAACACCTAATAAATTATCACATTTTAGTGGTTGTTATAGAGAGGTTTTACTGTATAAGCCAATGTCACAGTTAGGATGATAAATGTTCATAGTGGGCGGAGTTTTCTGTATGAATAGTCAGCAGTAAAAAGGGTGAAGATTAGAATTGCAAACACTTTTGGTCCTTAGGAGATGCTGAATAGATCTGGATCAAAACTGTTTACAAACACAGACCAAGTCACACATAGTGTGTGTCTAACACCATACCCCATAGCCTGATTCTAGTTTTGAAAAAAGACGACCACTTAAAACAGGCTGAAAGTAAAGCAGATTATGCTTTACGGCACATTCTGCTTTACTTTCAGCCTGCTTTAAGCTACCATCTGCTAGAATATTGAAAATAGTTCTGATCATATATATTCATAACTGTATAAATTGGAACTATTTTCATCATTGAAAGAATTTATTTTATGGCGTAAAAAAGCATATTTATGGTATAATGGGTTAAGAGGAGTTTGTCTCATAAGCTAAACCCTTCTCCTTCATATAACATTAACAATCATCATCATGTATATTGATGCTTTTTGAGAACAGTGTAGACCCAGATCAAACAGCTCCTAAAGGAGCTGTTTTGATCAGGGTCTACACTGGTTTCTTATAGGATAGGTCTGATATGGATCTGTTCTCTTTCTTCGGAAATTTTATTAACCAATGAAATAGGTCAGAAAATAGATGTTCATAGTGGGCGGAGTTTTAAATATGAATATTCAGCAGGAGAATGGTTTATGTTATCCTTGTTAACCCATTACACCATAGCCTGTTTACACTTTTGAAGGCAGGTGACTACTTAAAGCAGGTTGAAAGTAAAGCAGAATGCACCTTAAGGCACATTCTGCTTTACTTTCAGCCTGCTTTAAGCTACCATCTGCTAGAATACAGAAAATATTTCTTTTAGAACATATTCATAACTGTTTAAAGTGGAACTATTTTCTTGAGTGGAAGAACCAGTAAAATGTGTTAAAAGGCATATTTATGGGGTAATGGGTTAAACATTAATGGTTGAACAGTTCAGTGGATGACATGTAGACTAGCTACCACTCTAAGTTCAAGTCTTATCGGCATTATTGCAGTAAGAAGTTGAATAATAGCTCGAGTATTTGCTGATTTTGTAAACTAAATAATTGGATATTAAGGTTCGGTAGAGGCTAACTAAGCCAATCCAAATCATCATCGTCATCATCATCTCCAAACAATGGCGGAGGTGGCTTGGGTTTCAAATCCTGGAATAGAAAAGAGAAAAAACGATAAGTATACAAGATTTGTTTGATTAAATAGACACCTTTTGATTTATTTCTATAATAAACAACAAATCCTTTTTTTTAATGTTTCTTAAACAAAAACTTATGTGAAGATTTTACAACTAATGAGATAACTCTTTCAACACTACATGTAAGTAACTCCTGTGGGTTATAAAGATCCCTTGTGGATCATTTTAGTAACCAAACATGAACCAGTCTACTTTGGAATTCTTGGAAGTTCAATAAATACTGCTCTAAATTAGGAAACAGTGTAGACCCTGATCAGAGGGCTCTTATCTGGGTCTACACTGTTTGCAAATTTAATGAGTACATCTTAAACAGGACCATGGTGTTGAAAGTTTATCTCAATTTACAGATGAAATACCATTGCTATAGGCAGAGTTGCGGAAAAGAGGGAGTAAACTGAACAAAATCAACATTTTCTCGCTCATGTGGGTACCAAATCCTATGGTGTTACTACCTATTAGAATCGTCTGTCGGCCCTGATCAACATAGAAAATATGTGGTTTGATCTTGGTCTTCACTGTACTGTTTGCAGTGCTGAAGAGTCATTTTCCTCAACCATGGCTCATAAGTGTCATATATAAAATGTTGTGTCCATAGATCTTGTGTTGTGCCTCCAGCTAAACGAATCAATACCCCTAACTTACATTAATCTGGCTTAATAGTTTTGGGTCATGTACATACAAATAGCAAAACATTGATTGTTTTCCTATGAATGTGGAAAACAGACCCACAATCTTATTTTCAAACAACAAACTCAAAGTCTACTTTACTGCAATCAAACTTTAGACGAGGAAATATTCAGTGAACAACAATGTGATTTTTATATCTAATCACATTAATCTATTATGTCACATGAGTTTTAAACTTGTTGCAGTTTATCACCTAGCTTATCAAATAACAGATTAATAACTACTAGCCTCAGTCAAACCACTTTTAACCCTTTACTCCAGCGATACGCTCTCTCGCAGTTAGTTAATTCCTCCGCTGAAGAAAATAGCTTCTTTTTGTGCTGCATTGATTAATTGATAAGCAAAAAGAAAACTAGAGGGATGGCTTTGTCTTTAAGACAAATATGATGCCCCCGTAGGCAAAAATTTGACTAAGTTCAACTGACTGTAATTTTTGAAATATTAAGCTGATCAAAATCCTGTTCACATGCACATCTATGGTATATGTGCAAACACTCTGCCAAGTAATAAGGTTGTAGCTTGAAAACTGTAGAAGTTAGCCGGACAAAGTATGTACTGTATGTGGGACAGACGAACGGATGGATGGACGGACAGACAGGGGTAAAACAGTATGCCCCCAGACTGATCGTTGCCGGGGCATAACATTTCTGTATCCTATCAGATGGTAGCTTTAAGCAGGCTGAGAGTAAAGCAGAATGTGCCTTAAGGCACATTCTTCTTTACTTTCAGCCTGATTTAAGTGGTCACCTATCATCAATACTAGAATAAGGCTAAGGGGTAAAGGATTAAGACCGTTACACAATAAGTCCCTATACAAACAAATCAAATTATCATACATGTACAATTAAGTCACATGATATGACCATTTACACTTAAGACTCTTTAAAGGTGAGACATGCTGTGGCATAAAGCAGGATGAAAATACAAGCATCCGCTTAAAGCAGGATGAAATTAGAGCAGAAAGCTCCTAAAAGAGCTTTCTGCTTACCCAGCTATTTAACTAAAAATAAAAGCAAGCATTCTGGTTGTTATAGCAAGGCCTTACTGTATGATATAAACTTTATCATTATGTATACTGCTTGTCTAATTCAAGCTCATATCTGATACACAAGGGTATCTTTTATCTTTGTTGAACAGTTTGTACCCTAATCATTCATGGAATGACTCTGTGCCTGATCTGGATCCAAAGTGATTGACATTCATATTCATATTTTTGTTTTTTCAACTAAAAGAGGTATTAAACATGACTTTGAACAATGGATGAAAGTAAAGCAGAAATTAAGCTACTGCAAGTAACTTTCTGCTTTACTTTTATCTCAAATTAAGCATGCAATCATCTGCCTTAACCCATTACCCCTTAAAAACGCCTTTTTACGCCTCTATTTATTGCTCCACTGAAGAAATTAGTTCCAATTTATACAGCCAAGAATATGTATCAGAAGAAATATTTTCTATATCCTTGCAGATGGTAGCTTAAAGCAGGCTGAAAGTAAAGCAGAATGTGCCTTAAGGCACATTCTTCTTTACTTTCAACCTGCTTTAAGTGGTCACCTGTTTTCAAAGCTAGAAATAGGCTAAGAGGTAATGGGTTAAATACTTGCACTGTTGGCTGGGAGTGGGTGGGGTAAGGGATATTAACACAAGTTTGACAGTAGCATGCTGAGGCTTCATCCAATCTGGAATGTATACCACTTTACAACACTTGTTCTGATTTATTACATTATGCATGCTTTTCCACGTGATAATTCATTCTCATATCAGGAGTATTCAACCCCAGATAACAAAGAGTACTTGTACATGTTGAGGACATTTTCTACCTTAACCCATTACTCCATAGCTTATTTCTAGTTTTGAAGACAGGTGACTTCTTAAAGCAGGTTGAAAGTAAAGCAGAATGTGCCTGACGGCACATTCTGCTTTACTTTCAGACTGCTTTAACCCATTACTCCATACATACGGCTTTTGATGCCTTTAATTTATTCATATGCTGAAGAAATAATTTCCAGTTCATACAGTCATGAATATTTATAAAAAAAAAAATTTTTTTAATTCTAGCAGATGGTAGCTTAAAGCAGGCTGAAAGTAAAGCTGAATGCGCCTTCAGGCACATTCTGCTTTACTTTCAACCTGTGCCAAGTGATCACTTGTCTTCAAAATTAGAAACAGGCTATGGGGTAATGGGTTAAGCTATCATCTATTAGTATAGAAAATATTTTTTATGATATATATTATAATTAATCGTTGTATACAAAGGAACTATTTTCTTTAGCTGAGAAATAAATTAAATGTGTTAATATGCATTTGGACGGAGAAAAGGGTTAAAGACTCTACACCCTATATTGTGGATACTCATTAGAATTATCTCTTCAGGACAAATTTAATAAGTAGTCACAACATGTGGTTGAATAAGTATTTGAAATACATGTCGAGGGCTTGGTGCAAAACTATTGTAACTCCTTCACGATTGTGAAGGAGTTACAATAGTTTTGCACCAAGCTCTTGATGTACTCTTCTTACTTAGAGCCATGGATGTCTGATGGATTTCATGACATAAGCTGGCTTTGGGTGCCATCAGAGCTTGGTTTGAAACAACTAGATCTGCGGAACACATTTTGACTTTCATGTTTTCAAAGTTCATTCTTAATTCTTTGCTATTGGTGTCATCTGTAATTGCCTCTCCAAACATTTATGGTCCAGGGGCCCGTTTCATAAAACTTTGTACGACAAATGTTGTCGTAAGTCAAATTATAAAAGTCTCAATTATTATTTATTTCTCCAGCTAATCCTGTCTTGTGACATCTCTTTGGAATCGTCTTGAAAAGACGATTCCAAAGAGATGTCTCAAGACAGGATTAGACAGAGAAATCAGAAATTAAATGTATTTTAAAGTTTTGACTTACGACCATTTTTGTCGTACGAAGTTTAATGAAACGGGCCCCAGATGAGATGTTAAATTTTTTGACACTCTTGCCCTATTTTGAAATTATTATTTTTTTAAAACAGAAGCACATGTTCAGAGATGTTATAACAGGACTCCCGATAAGAAGGAGTACATTAAAATTTCCCAACATTTCGCCTTTGTGCCTCAACCAAACCCTATGATGTGACTACCCATTAGAATCATCTCAAATTCTAATGAGAAACCACATCAAAGGGTTTGGTGCAAACACAAGGAATTTAGCAGGGCTCCAGATAAGATATAGTAAACTGAACGGCTCCAGATAAGATATAGTAAACTGAACAAAGTCAAGATTTTTTTCACTCATTTCAGCACCAAATCATATGTTTTACTCATTAGAATCGCCTAAAAGAGACACCATAGGTTTAAATGCAGAAATAAAGATTTTAGTTTTTGAAGTCACCCCTTATCTGGAACTTTGTTTTAGTTTTAGAAATACTACCCTTACGTAGAGCCCTGTGTGTTATGATGAAGTATCTGTTTACAAACCACCTCCATGACAGTATAGCAGGATTAGAAAACATTTACCTTCCTCCTCTTTCTCCATTTCTCAACATTCAAAATAAAATAATCTTATATACGCAATATCAAACTCTACAGAAGCTACTTTAAGGCTGAGGACCTCTAATCAGATCTGACCAAAATCAATACTCTACGCAGGGATCGGCCATTTTCAGTAACTGATGGCCGAATTATGCTTTATCATGGTTCGGAATGGCCAGCAGTTGATGAGAATGGCAGATTGCACTCCGTAGAGAAAATTTTGATATTGATCTCATTAGGAGTTATCAACCTTAATTATCAACTCTTCTTCTGCCATAGTATCTTCTTTAACCCATTACCCCTTAGCCTGTTTCTAGTTTCTAAAATAGGTGACCACTTAAAGCAGGCTGAAAGTAAAGCAGAATTACTTTCAGCCTGCTTTAAGCTACAATGTAATGGTAACTAGGATAATAATCATAATGGAAAGTTAGAATCTATTTTTAACCCATTACCACATAGCCTGTTTCAAGTTTTGAAAAAAAAGACCACTTAAAGTAGGTTGAAAATAAAGCAGAATGTATCTTAGGGCGCATTCTGCTTTACTTTCAGCCTGCTTTAAGCTGTTATCTGCTAGAATATAGAAAATATTTCTTATGATTCTTATTTGTAACAATTTATTTTCTTCAGTAGAGGAATAAATTAGAGGCATAAAAAGGTGTATTTATTGGGTAGTGGGTTAAGCAGTATATAAATGGCTGTATAGATTGGAACTATTTTCTCTATTGGCAAAATAAATTAAAGGCATTAACCCTTAGCCTGCCACTCACGACTATAGCTCCATATGCAAACAGCTTGGATCCGGATGAGACGCCGAGTATGTCTCATCCGGATCCAAGCTGTTTGACACTCGGACAACATTTTCAGCAATTTTGAGCAACTTTGAAGCACTTTGAAACTTGCAGCAGACGAGAAATATAGCAGACGACAATTTATTTGGCGGGCTAAGGGTTAAAAGGTGTATTTATGGGGTAATGGCTTAACCCTTACAATGCGGAATTTTCTAATTGACAGCTTCCATTTTATGACTCTAAGACAATGTCGTCTGAAAATCATTTTACTAATTTATATCACAACGTTTACAGACAATGCCAGTTTCAAGTTTAGTCTCATCCATTTTTGACTAAATGAGGTTGTTTTTACAATACCCTAGTATATTGCAAAATAACAAACAGTGCAGACCCTGATTACAGAGTTCCTGCAGGAGTCCTCTGATCTGTGTCTACAATGTTTGCATTTGACAAGTGTACTCTTCACAGGTACAGTGTTTGTAAAGGATGCATGTACCCATCACTAGGGTTCAATGGGTTATATTTATGGGCTCAGTGTATGAAGTTACATGTTTCAACACTTGAAGTTCTTGAACATGAATTTTTAACTTCACCCTTCTTTTGCTGAATAAGTTTAAGTTGAAACTTTAACCTATTACCCCAAAAATATGCCTTTTTAACACCCTTAATTTATTTATTCACTGAAAAAATGCTCAACTTTATACAATCATGAATATGCACTATTAGAAATAGTTTCTATATTCTATCAGATGGTAGCTTAAAGCAGTCTGAAATTAAAGCAGAATGTGCCTTAATGCACACTGCTTTACTTTCAACATGCTTTAAGTTCTCACCAGTTTTCAAAACAAGAAACAGGCTATGGGGTAATGAGTTAAACCACTTTAAAGAATATAAATTTACAGGCTTATAGAAGTGAGCTAACAAAATGCAGGACTCAAGTAATGCACAAAGCTCATACAGGAGCTTTCTGCATTACTTGAGTCCTGCATTAAGCAGTCACCTGTAAATGAAGATAATTTTGCTTCTTTTAAATAAATGGCTGCTTCACATATGCTATACTGTATTTTCAAAATTCCAGAGCTCCAGATAAGGGGAGTATTTCAAAAACTAAAATCTTTATTTCTGCATAAAACCCTATGGTGTTACTACTCATTAGAATCGTCTCTTCGAGACGATTCTAATGAGTAGTGACACCATAGGATTTGGTACTGAAATGAGTGAGAAAATGTTGGATTTGTTCAGTTTACCCCCTCTTATCTGGAGCCCTGAATTCACATATACATAAGATAAGCAAGACAAGTTAATATTCAAAGAGCTTGCGCCAAAGCCAAGACACATAAAATAGAACTCACTGTTGCTTTGAAAGTTGACAAGAATTTAGAATAGCAACCAGTGCAGACCCTAATCAAGAGGCATACATCCAGACTGTGTTAACCAACCAATTATTGGACAATATTTCTAAAGATCGATGGATACTTATCACTTCTACTGTTCATGGATATTCATTTTTCTTTTTTCAAAAAAACAGTGTAGACTATGATCAGTAAGATCCTGAAGGAGCTGTCTGATCAGGGTCTGCACTGTTTTTTTCTTACAAGATCTGTCTGACACTCCTGACATTTTTTCCCTTATATTTTAGCTAATGTTACAATTCAGATGATAGGCATTGAAAGACTGTTAACCCTTTCCCCCATAGAAGCGACTTTTAGCGTATTTAATTTATTCCTCCGCTGAAGAAAATAGTTCCAGTTTATACCCTCATGAACAATAACCATTACAAATATTTTATAAAGCCTAGCAGATTTTAGCTTAAAGCAGGCTGAAAGTAAAGCAGAATGTGCCTTAAGGCACATTCTGCTTTACTTTCAACCTGCTTTAAGTAGTCACCTTTCTTCGAAACTAGAAACAGGCTATGAGGTAAAGGGTTAATGCTTCTATCTAGTCGTGATAAACAAGATATTGGAAACGTTAACTAATCCACAAAAGGAGACTGTTTAAAACAGGCTGACTTTAGTGAAAGTTAGGCCGAAATGTCATGAACAGAGGTATCTGCCTTATTTTCAACCTGTCTTAAACACAATACACAAGGAAAGAAGGAAATGTTACTTGCAGTATACAAGGGCCACTATGGCCCTAAATCGCTCACTTGGTACACATTGGCAAACTTGACCTATAGTGACCTAGATTATGACTGGACATGTATACCCACAATCAACCTCTAGAGTGTAAACAAGATTTTCCAATAATTTGACCTAGTGACCTAGTTTTTGACCGGACATGACCCATATTCAAACTTGACCTAGATATCAATGCGACAAACATTCTGACCAAATTTCACCAAGATCCAATGAGATTTGAAGCCTCTAGAGTGTTAACAAGGTTTTTCTATGATTTGACCTAGTGACCTAGTTTTTGACCGGACATGACCCACATTCGAACTTGACCTAGATATCAATAAGACAAACATTCTGACCAAGTTTCATCAAGATCCAATGAGATTTGTAGCCTCAAGAGTGTTCACAAGGTCTTTCTATGATTTGACCTAGTGACCTAGTTTTTGACCGGACATGACCCATATTCAAACTTGACCTAGATATCAATGAAACAAACATTCTGATAAAGTTTTATCAAGATCCAATCAGATTTGTAGCCTCTTTAGTGTTCACAAGGTTTTTCTATGATTTGACCTAGTGACCTAGTTTTTGACCGGACATGACCCACATTCGAACTTGACCTAGATATCAATGAGGCAAACATTCTGACCAAGTTTCATTAAGATCCAATGAGATTTGTAGCCTCTAGAGTGTTCACAAGGTTTTTCTATGATTTGACCTAGTGACCTAGTTTTTGACCCGACATGACCCACATTCGAACTTGGCCTAGATTTCATCAAGACAAACATTGTCATGAAGTTTCATCAAGATCGGATGAAATTTGTAGCCGCTAGAGTGTTCACAACCAATTGTGGACGGACAGACAGACGACGGACATCCAGCGATCCTAAAAGCTCACCATGGCACTTCGTGCCAGGTGAGCTAAAAAGTAATATAGAAAGCTCCAATAGTTCTATGCTGACAGTCGTAAAGTGACAATATCTGACAGCTCTCATAGACACCTGTATATAAATGACAATCCATGCAGCAGCTTGATAATGGCTGATAAGCACAGGTCTGACTGTAAAACCTTACTATTACAACCAAGGTTTGCTCACCAAATACATGTACTCATTAAATTACCTTATACACCTCTAATTAATTCTACATTAAGCAAAGTTGTCCCCACCTAAAAAGTCCTGAATATAATTATTTAAGAAGTGGCATCTAAAACCAAGATGAAAGTAAAGCAGCAAGCTACTATTGGAGCCTTATTCCTTACTTCCATACTGCTTCAAGCTGCCCCTGTAATTAATATGATTACAATGTACTAATATTTTGAGTGGTCAACATAGAAGGTTTTGATTCTACAGTGTATAAACATGTCTTCCTTTGTTTGCTTGCACTTAGCTGATTTGATTCAACACTGTAATTAGCCCTAACATTGCTGACATATCAACTCCATTTGCTAATCAAGACCCGCTTACCTTGACAGGGGTTTGTCCAAAATATATTTAAACTTATCCCAAACAGTGCAGACCCAGATCAGAGGGCTCCTTCAGGAGCCCTCTGATCTGGGTCTACACTGTTTGCAAATGATGCACATACTTGTTTCATACACAGAAAAGGTTTAAGAGATCCAAAGCAAGCTATCATTAGAGCCATACACACACACATAGAGCAGCAGCACCAGAGCTTCAGATAAGGGTAGTTTTTCAAAAACTAAAATCTTTATTTCTGCTTTAAACCCTATAGTGTTACTTCTCATTAGAATCATCTCTTCGAGACGATTCTAATGAGCAGTAACACCATAGGATTGGTGCTGAAATGAGTGTGATACTATTGATTTTGTTCAGTTAACTTCCTCTTATCTGGAGCCCTGGCAGCACTTCATCTTACATCTACATTGCATGTGTCTCCTTCCTCTGCCATCTTGGCCACAGAAGTTGCCCATGAAAACAGTGTTAACAGAAAACTATAGGGGTTCCAAGCCAACTCAAATTTGCTACATAATGTGCCAAACACAGTAAACATAAGACATATTATTAACTTGTTTTAAAATTATTATTTTTTAGCTTTTTGTCTCGTAATGAATTTATTTCTTAAACCATCTTTCAATTGATGATGAAATTAGATACAGTGATGCCTGGTATGAACTATACTCATTGACATTGTTAAAACAGAGATGGCAGCTGAAAGATGACAGTAAAGCAGAAAACTCCTACATGAGCTCTCTGTTTTAGATTCATCTTGTTTTATGGGGTCACCTGCCAGAAACATCAACAATTATTTTGAAAGGCTGTATAACTGCACTCTCTTTGCTTCCACATGTTTCTGACACCAACCCCTGGCATCTAGAACTATTCAAATGAAAGAAACCCTTTCATTTAAACCTTACAAGGTAACTCCAACTTAAACATTACAGGTTATCTACATTTTTTACCTCACAAGGTTTCTACTATTTTTACTTTACAAGATATCTACTATTTTTACATTACAGGTATCTACTAATTTTACCTTATAATGTGTCTACTATTTTTACCTTACAAGGTATCTACTATTCTTACCTTAAAAGGTATCTACTATTTTTACCTTACAGGTATCTACTATTTTTACCTTACCAGGTATTTATTATTTTTACCTTCAAAGAGGTCTACTATTTTTACCTTACAAGGTATTTACTATTTTTACCTTACCAGGTATCTACTATTTTTTACGAGGTGTCTACTATTTTTACCTTACAATGTATTTACTAGTTTTACCTTGCAAGGTATCTACTATTTTACCTTACAAGGTATCTACTATTCTTACTTTACAAGGTATCTACTATTTTACCTTACAAGGTGTCTACTATTGTGACCTTACAGGTATCTACTATTTTGGTGTCTACTATTTTGACCTTACAGGTATCTACTATTTTGACCTTACAAGGTATCTACTATTTTACCTTACAAGGTGTCTACTATTTTTACCTTACAAGGTATCTATTATTCTTACCTTACAAGGTGTCTACTATTTTTACCTTACAAGGTATCTACAATTCTTAACTTAAAAGGTATTTACTATTTTTACCATACACTGTATCTACTCTTCTTACCTTAAAAGGTATTTACTATTTTTACCTCACAAGGTATCTACTATTATTACCTTACACTGTTTCTTCTTACCTTACAAGGTAACTACCGGTACTATTCTTACCTTACAAGGTATCTACTATTTTTACCTTACACTGTATCTACTACTTTTACCTTACAATGTATCTACTATTTTTACCTTAAACTGTATCTACTATTCTTACCTGAAAAGGTATCTACTATTTTTACCTTACAGGTATCTACTATTTTAACCTTACAAGGTATCTACTAATTTTACATTACAGGTATCTACTACTTTAACCTTACGAGGTATTTACTAGTTTTACCTTACACTTTAGCTACTATTTTTACCTTGCAAGGTATCTACTATTTTTACCTTACAGGTATCTACTATTTTTACCTTACAGGTATCTACTATTTTTACCTTACAGGTATCTACTATTTTTACCTTACAATGTATCTACTTATTTTACCTTACAGGTATCTACTACTTTAACCTTACGAGGCATTTACTATTTTTACCTTACACTTTAGCTACTATTTTTACCTTGCAAGGTATCTACTATTTTTACCTTAGAGGTATGTACTATTTTTTTCCCTTACAATGTATCTACTATTTTTACCTTACTACTACTAACTAACTACTAACTAAATCCTGAGTTTATTTGTCAGCTGCTGCGGGTGTCCCTACAGGGGTAGGCAGCAGGCGGCTAGAGGTTCCAACACCTAACCTCCAGGCTTCTCTATTCTGTGGATCAATGCCACCAAGGCTGCATGTTCTTATGTCAGCCTCAACACATTCCAACCAGGTCTTCTTTGGCCTCCCTCGCCCCCTGGATCCTGGCACTTCCATACCCATCATTGAGTTGATACTTGAGTTTGCACGCGAGACATGTCCGTACCATCTCAGACACCTTGTGCGTAGGGCCGTTGTCACTTCTTGAATCCCCAGCTTTGCATACAGTGCCTCTGTAGTGATGTCGTCTTGGTGCTTGACACCACAGATCCAACGGACCATGGCTCTGTCATTTCGACGAAGACGCTGCAAATCTGAGGCAGACGGTGCCCAGGTTTCCCCTCCATGTAGTAATGCAGAGCGCACACAAGCATCAAAAACTCTCCCACGAGCCGTAAGGGACACATGCCTAGATGTAAGAAGAGGCAGGAGTTGCTTGAACCTTCCCCAGGCCGTACCGCATCTGGTGATGATCGCGAGCTCACATCCTCCCCCTGCACACAGCATATCACCTAGATAGCAGAAACTGGCTTCCACCTCGATTTGAATGCCATCCACGTCAACCTGGGTTACACTGTATTTACTATTCTTATGTTACAAGGTATCTAATATTTTTACCTTACAAGGTATCTACTATTCTTACCTTACAAGGTATCTACTATTTTTACCTTACACTATGTCTACTATATTTTTTTTACCTTACAGGTATCTACTATTTTTAACTTACAATGTACCTACTCTTCTTACCTTACAGGTATCTACTTTTTTTTTACCTTACACGGTATCAAGGTATCTACAAAATATCTTTATCTTACAAGGTATCTACAGGTATCTACAATTTATACCTTACAGGTAAGCTACTTTTTATTACCTTACAAGGATTCTACCATTTTCACCTCACAAGGTGTCTACCATCTTTCCCTTACACAGCATCTTCCATTTTACCTTATAAAAAATCTACCATTTTTACCTTCAAATGTATATACCTGTTTTACTTGATATGGTAACATTACTACCAAATAACATATGATCTACATTTTTTTTACCTTACAAGGTGTCTTTAACATTTTTACTGCATAGTGGTGTTCAAGTTTCACTTAACCCTTTACCCCATAGCCTGATTTTAGTTTTGAAAAAAGGCGACTGCTTAAAGCAGGTTGAAAGTAAAGCAGAATGTGCCCTAAGGCACATTCTGCTTTACTTTCAGCCTGCTTTAAGCTACCACCTTATAGAATAAAAAAATCATTCCTTCTGATTCATTTTCATGACTGTATAGATTGGAATTATTTTCTTCCGCGGAGGATTAAACGGAATGCGCTAAAAGGCGCTTCTATAAGGTAAAGGGTTAAAAAGTTTCTACCTTTTTTACTGCTGAAGATATCTTCAATTCCTCTTACATGGTATCTACAATTTTAATCTAAAATTTTTCTTCCTTTTTTACCATAAAAGATGTCCACAAAATAGGCTTTATAAAATGATCACCTTACAATGTAGGTTATACAAATATTACTATGTGTACAAACCACAGCTCATGTAAATCATACATAAAGTATAAGTCTCACCTAAGACAGATGTATAACATAAGGCCGGTCCAAATTACTGTAATGATCTTAAGTATTGGAACATACATGCCTGAGCAAACAGTGTAGACTCTGATCAGACTGCATCTGTTTTCCATTCAGTTTGCACCTTTTGGACAAATTACTATGTGATAAAAGCAATTGTAGTTTAAAATTTAGAATAACTACAGTAGTTACACAGGGTGTCCCAATCTTTAGAATGTTTATGGTACCAGCCCATCTGGGTCTACACAGATTACATGGTACCAGCCCATCTGGATCTACACAGATTACATGGTACCAGCCCATCTGGATCTACACAGATTACATGGTACCAGCCCATCTGGGTCTACACAGATTACATGGTACCAACTACCAACCCATCTGGGTCTACACAGATTATATGGTACCAGCCCATCTGGGTCTACACAGATTACATGGTACCAGTCCATCTGGGGCTACACATATTACAATGTCCTAGTGTCCCACTTTTTCAAGGAAAGTGGAATTTGTTACAGTAAACAGAAAATAACATTGCTAACACTAACATATCCAGGGTAACTATGATGCTGAGCTCCGGTAAGTCTAACTCTCTATAATCACCACTAAATACAAGGCTAATTGATGGTATGAAAGACAGGTGACAGCTTAAACCAAGGTGAACTTAAAACAGAAAGCTCCTGTAGGAGCTTTCTGTTTTATGTTCACCTTGCTTTAAGCAGACACCTGGTTAAAAACACAAAATAATTACCTTAATTGAGTGGTCATTTTAGAGAGGTTTTATTGTACATGTATATGATGCCAAGGCTAAATGGGTTAAACAGAAACAACTATTTGCTACTGTAAACAGAAAATAACATGGCTAGAACTAACATAACCAGGGTAATTATGATGCTCAACTCCTGTAAACCTACCTCTTCCACTGCTGCCTGCTTCTTTGTATCACCGTTGACAACCGGCTCGCTGGTCAGGCCTAAAGTATCAGCTACATGATTATCATCATCATCACCTTCGTCATTAAATATAGATCTGAAAATATACAGATATATGTAAAGTCAGGACTGATAAAATGGGAGTATTTAATCAATTATACCTTTTTTACGCCTTTAATCTATTCCTTCAATGACGAAAATAGTTCCACTTTATTAAGTCATGAATATATACCATAAGAAATATTTTCTATATTCTAGCACATTGAAGCTTAACCCTTTCCCCCTAAGAAGCGCCTTTTAGTGTATTATTAATATCTCCATTGAATAAAAAAATTTATCATGAATTTGTACTATGAGAAATATTTTCTATATTCTATCTGATGGTGGCTTAAAGCAGGCTGAAAGTAAAGCAGAATGCGCCTTCAGGCGCATTCTGTTTTACTTTCAACCTGCTTTAAGTGGTCATCTGTTAAAAACTAGAAACAGGGCAAATGGGTTAAAGCAGGCTGAGAGTAAAGCAAAATGTGGTACCATGTTTTATCATTGAGTAGCCTCGCAACACAACTGTCATTGTAGGTTTAAACTCATTCACCCCAAAAACTGTTAACCCTTATCGTGCTAAGCGCGACTTGGCTAATATTTGCAAACAGCTTGGATCCAGATCAGACACTGTGTAATGTGGTGTCTGATCTGGATCAAAGTTGTTTGCCACTCATATTAGTATTTTCAGGGTTTAAGTTTTAAAAAAATCCTTTTTTTTTGCAGATGAGATATTTTAAGCAGATGACAATTCAGCATAATGAGGTTTAATGGATAATACAAGTTTACGATTATGCCTCCTTCATTTATGACTATCTAGAGTTGTTGTTTGCAAAATTGTTTAAACTGACAAACAGTGCAGACTCTGATCAGAGGGTTCCTGAAGGAGCCCTCTGATCAGGGTCTACACTGTTTGCATAAGACAAGTGTACGTTTCACAGGTACACTGTCTGTTAGTGCCATGTATACTCATCGCTAGAGTTGAATATATTAAGGTTGAGGACAGCTAATGAGATCACACAAATATTTGTCAATATCAGTACTCGACAAAGAGCGATCAGCTATTTTTATAAACTATCGACTCATTCTGAACCATGCTAAAGCATGGTTCGGAACAAACCGACATTTGACAAGAAGAGCTGGTCACTGTATGTAGAGTACCAATTTGGGGTCTGATCTCATTAGGGTCCCCAACCTTAATTGCTTGTTTTTCTTACTTTGTTCTTGATTTCTCTGTCTCCACTTTCTCCTCCTCCTCACTACTCTCGTCCGTTAGAGGAGGGGGTTCTGTGTTCACCAGTGGAGTTGCCTTGGTTTCCGGCTTGGAAGGTTTGTCCAAGGCTGAATCCAACATATCCTCCAGGGAACCTGCCTTTCTGAGGTTGGAATTGTTTGTATCTTTGGTCTCTATCACAGCCTCTGCTTCTGCTTCTTCTTCTGCATCAGACCATTGGAAAAACAATAACTATTTTACAAACTTATGCCAATGGTTGGCATAGCAACCATACATTGTTAATACTTGTAGGCGTAAAGAGGCGTATTTATTGGGTAATAGATTACGTGATAACAGTAGAAACAGGCTATGAGTTATAGAGACAGATAATTGTCTAATGCTGGACAAATAATATATAAATTTCCAATTTGGGACTTCCTGCATTAATTTTGTTCTTCATAACTTTCACGCTTGTCTGTTTTTGAAGATCATAGAAAAATAAAAAATAATTAGGTCAAAGGTCCAGGTCAATTGGTAAAATATTTTGGTATGTCTGGATAGGACTTGTCATGAAGAACATGCATACCAAAATTGAAGATTGTAGATGAAAAATTGAAAATGTTATGGCCAACTTTAAGATTTTATAGAAAGTAAAGTAAAATTAGGTCAAAGGTTCAAGTCAATTAGTAAAAGGAAAAGATTTCAGACAACAATGATGACAATGTCTAACGACAACAAGGACGCTGGAGTGACGACAATAGCTGGTGACAAAAAAATAAATAAAAATAAATAAATAATTTCAAACCTCACCTTTATCACTATCTTTAGTATCATCATTTCCTTCATTCGATGTTTCTGTGACTTCAGGCTCTGTTTTCAATTCCTGAATAGTTTCTATGGTAACAGTTTCTTGTTCAGTGTCTTTAGCACTCTCACTGACATTTGCCTCGGGAGCAATCACAGTGTCTGTTTCTATATCTGCAGTATTGGCACTTTGGTTAACTACTGCACTATCCCCATGACTCACAGGTTCAGCTGTCTCAACCTTGGCCTCAGCAATCTCGGCCTTTGCCTCGGCAATCTCGGCCTCGGACACTTTCACTTGCTTCTCATCCGGTTCATCTACAATAGAATATAAGTAATCGAAACCCTATACTTCAAACTCTCACTTAAATCAACTGTACCAGTATTTCATAAATTGAATTTTGTCCAGTCTATCCCACTTCTGTCGAACATACCCATATTTCTAAGTTAAAACGTGGCTAAGCCACGTTTTAACTTTGAAATATGGGTATGTTCAAACTAACGCAAGTTCAAAGTATCGAGTTTCTACGTTAATATACACTGCTTCTAAATTTCTGATATAGGAAGAGTGCGAATTCCGAGGTCCATATGGACTTTACTGGCAGTGCATATTCCATATTAGTTAACCTGAACACTGTGTAACATTTTTGTCGTACTAACTACATATGGACTTTACTGGCAGTGCATATTCCATATTAGTTAACCTGAACACTGTGTAACGTTTTTGTCGTACTAACTACATATGGACTTTACTGGCAGTGCATATTCCATATTAGTTAACCTGAACACTGTGTAACATTTTTGTCGTACTAACTACATATGGACTTTACTGGCAGTGCATATTCCATATTAGTTAACCTGAACACTGTGTAACGTTTTTGTCGTACTAACTACATATGGACTTTACTGGCAGTGCATATTCCATATTAGTTAACCTGAACACTGTGTAACGTTTTTGTCGTACTAACTACATATGGACTTTACTGGCAGTGCATATTCCATATTAGTTAACCTGAACACTGTGTAACATTTTTGTCGTACTAACTACATATGGACTTTACTGGCAGTGCATATTCCATATTAGTTAACCTGAACACTGTGTAACGTTTTTGTCGTACTAACTACATATGGACTTTACTGGCAGTGCATATTCCATATTAGTTAACCTGAACACTGTGTAACGTTTTTGTCGTACTAACTACATATGGACTTTACTGGCAGTGCATATTCCATATTAGTTAACCTGAACACTGTGTAACGTTTTTATCGTACTAACTATCTTTTATTTTTTATGAAATAGATTAAAAGTCGACTGCTGTCATTGAAGATGATAACATGATATCATCATTATTATCAACATTACGGCAACATGATGTCATCATTATACATGTACTAGGTTGTTGAAGGCAGTGTATGAAAAATAAACGGCTTTCACATGACGTCATTTAACCAATCAGATAGCTAGAAACTTGTAGGAGGTAGAAGAAAGGCAGAAAGTAAAGCAGAATGCTCCTTAACCCATTACCCCATAGCCTGTTTATAGTTTTGAAGACAAGTGACCACTTAAAGCAGGTTGAAAGGAAAACAGAATGTGCATTATGCTTTACTTTCAGCCTGCTTTAAGCTACCATCTGCAAGGATATAAGATATTTTTCTTGTGGGGTATATTCATAAATGTATCAAGTGGAACTAATTTCTTCAGTGGAGAAATATGTTAACCCTTTACCTGATAGCCTATTTCTAGAATTGAAGATGGGTTACTACTTAAAGCAGGTTGAACGTAAAGCAGAATGCGCCTTATGGTGCATTCTGCTTTACTTTCAGCCTACTTTAAGCTATCATGTGTTAGAATATGGAAAATATTACATATACATGTAATATATATTCATGACTGATTAAATTTGAACTATTTTCTTCAGCGAAGGAATAAATCGCATTCGCTAAAAGGCGCTACTATGGGGGAAAGGGTTAAATGCGTATTTATGGGTAATGGGTTAAGGAGCATTCTGCCTTTACTGTCAGCCTGCTTTAAGCAACAATCTGTTTTCAATACTGAAGCAAATTATAATGGGAGGAAGAGTAATCATTAAGTTGTTACTGATATTCTTTATGAAATGCAATGGAAATTCACAGTCAAACAATTTATTGAAGAAGTATTAATCTATCTTAACACAGGACAAAAGTAAAGCAGAAAGTTCATAATTAAGGAACGAAACCCAGGCTATGAGGGAGAGTAAATGATTTATGTTTTACAGCCCATAAACACAAAAGAACATTTAACCCATTACACCATAATACGCCTTTTAACACCTCCAATTTATCCTTCCACTGAAGAAAATAGTTCCAATTTATATAGTAGTGAATACTTAACATTAGAAATAATTTCTATATTCTGGCAGCTGGTAGCTTAAAGCAGGCTGAAAGTAAAGCAGAATGCGCCTTAAGGCGCATTCTACTTTACTTTCAACCTGCTTTAAGTGGTCGCATATCTTCAAAACTAGAAACAGGCTATGTAGGGTAATTGGTTAAAACAAAACCCCTTACACATCAACTGTACCTTTATCAGAGACTTCTTCTTCTGCGTCCTCCTCACTCTCTTCATCATCATCATCATCATCATCATCTTCTTCCTCCTCTTCTTCTTCTTCTTCTTCTTCTTCTTCATCTACACTTTTCTGTTTTCTCATTAGCCCCATTGTAGTAATCTGTCAAAACAAAGCTATACAATCATATCCATGACTGTGCTTGCCTATACACAATCATATCCATGACTGGGCTTGCCTATACACAATCATATCCATGACTGGGCTTGCCTTAACACAATCATATCCATGACTGTGCTTGCCTTTACACAATCATATCCATGACTGTGCTTGCCTTTACACAACTATATCCATGACTGTGCTTGCCTTAACACAATCATATCCATGACTATGCTTGCCTTAACACAATCATATCCATGACTGTGTTTGCCTATACACAATCATATCCATGACTGTGCTTGCCTTAACACAATCATATCCATGACTGTGCTTGCCTTTACACAATCATATCCATGATTGTGTTTGCCTATACACAATCATATCCATGACTGTACTTGCCTTAACACAATCATATCCATGACTGTGCTTGCCTTAACACAATCATATCCATGTCTGTGCTTGCCTTAACACAATCATATCCATGACTGTGCTTGCCTGAATACAATCATATCCATGACTGTGCTTGCCTTAACACAATCAGATCCATGACTGTGCTTGCCTTTAAACAATCATATCCATGACTGTGCTTGATTTACACAATCATATCCATGACTGGGCTTGCCTTTACACAATCATATCCATAACTGTGCTTGCCTATACACAACCATATCCATGACTGTGCTTGCCTTTACACAATCATATCCATGAATGTGCTTGCCTTAACACAATCATATCTATGACTGTGTTTGCCTATACACAATCATATCCATGACTGTGCTTGCCTTAACATAATCATATCCATGACTGTGCTTGCCTTAACACAATCATATCCATGACTGTGCTTGCCTTTACACAATCACATCCATGACTGTGCTTGCCTTAACACAATCATATCCATGAATGTGCTTGCCTTTAAACAGTCATATCCATGACTGTGCTTGCCTTTACACAATCATATCCATGACTGGGCTTGCCTTTACACAATCATATCCATAACTGTGCTTGCCTATACACAACCATATCCATGACTGTGCTTGCCTTTACACAATCATATCCATGACTGTGCTTGCCTTAACACAATCATATCCATGACTGTGTTTGCCTATACACAATCATATCCATGACTGTGCTTGCCTTAACACAATCATATCCATGACTGTGCTTGCCTTAACACAATCATATCCATGACTGTGCTTGCCTTTACACAATCACATCCATGACTGTGCTTGCCCTAACACATATCCATGACTGGCCTTGCCTTTACACAATCATATCCATAACTGTGCTTGCCTATACACAACAATATCCATGACTGTGCTTGCCTTTACACAATCATATCCATGAATGTGCTTGCCTTAACACAATCATATCCATGACTGTGCTTCACAGGTACACTTTTGTTAAATGACGCATATATGCATCACTATGGATCAATGTGTTAATCAAGTGTATTTCAACATGACTAAGACACATTTTAACTTTACAATATGGGTACTTTTGACTTAATCCTCCCCCCCCCATTAGAAGTGCCCTTTTATGCCTTTAATTTAATCCTCAACTAAAGTAAATGTTTTTACTTTATACAGTCATGCATATGCACCAAAAGAAATATACAATGTATTCTATATCCTTACAGATGGTAACCTAAAACAAGCTAAAAGTCAAGCATTCTGCATTTCTTTCAACTTGCTTCAAGACTAGAAACAGGTTATGGGGTAAAGGGTTCAGCATCCTACCTGGTTTTATTGAAATAGGGTAAACAAGTTCGAGTCGTCGCCTAAACAAATCATACAAACAGATGGACACACAACACCATGTTACAATATGTTCCAATTTTAACGAGCATGATAAAAATCAGTATTAAAAGGTTTAAACACGTTAATGAGGGTCCTTTACTCTAGAATACTCCTACGATTAGGCCAATAATACTGAGAGAGGGTTTGATTGTATTTTATTTAAACAGAGCTCAAGATAAGAGGGAGTAAACTCAAGTTTTCAAACATTGTCTCATTTTCTCCCTTATGTCTACATTAAACCCTACGGTGTGACTACTCACTAGAGTGATTCTAATAAAAAGTCCCACTATATGGTTTGATGCAGACATAAAGATTTTAGTTTTTGAAATATACTATACTCCCCTTATCTGGGGCCCCTGATATTACCTTGATAGAGTTGAGTATAACAGTGAGAATCTCGGTGCCAGTATAAGATTCCTCGGCATCAAACACTTCTTTCATTTCCTTGTAGACACTGTTCATGATCTTCTTCACCTAAACAATAAGGTATAAGCAACTGTAAGCAAATTTACAACACCATTAAATGATGAACAGCAAATGAAAAGCTGTAAACTTGTTTTAACCCTTCTTGCTTCAGGTGACTTGGCTCACATTTGCAAACAGTCCGGATCCAGATCAGAGACAGTTAGCTGTCTTAAACATCTAATAATTAACAGTGACTAGTTAGGTCCTATCTCTCTACCCACATACCTCATCCGTGGCCCATCCCACTGCTTTTTACCCCCCCCCCCCCCTTCCCCTCCCTTCAGTTATACCCAAACACATTGCAATAGTTCCTGTTTAGACAATTAACAATGACTGAGAATAGCTGCCTTCAATCCCGCCCTTGACTCCTCCCCCTGTCTTTAACCACACCCTTTATTATTCCCATACACCTTGTAATAGTTCCAGTGAAGACTATCCTGTCTCACTACTCACATACCTCATCCAACAATGACTGAGAAGAAGTGCCCTCAGTCCCGCCCTTGACTCCTCCCCCTGCCTTTAACTCCGCCTTCAGTGTCTGCACAAGTTGTTCGGCCTCTGTTTTCTCCTCCTCTAGTTCCTGTATCTTCTCCTCATAGCGTTCTTTCATAGTGGCTACATTAGCCCTTAAACTGTTATACTGGAAAGAAGAAAGTTCGGATAAAAAGGCATGATTTACAGAGACAGCACAGGGCTGCCATAAAATACCTTAGTTTTTCCAAACTGTCTATATTTCAAGTGCGATTTTAAAATTTATGCCATTGTAAATTTCTAGAAACGTGACCACTTAAAACAGTTTGAAAGTAAAGCAGGCGCATAGGCGCATTCTGCTTTACTTTCAGCCTGTTTTAGTTACCATTTGCTTGGCTAAAAATCGAAGATTTCGGAAAAATTCGGAGAAATGGCAGCCCTGACAATAAAACAGACCATTCTTGAAAAGACATGGAGATCTCTTAGGAAAGTTGACTGCTTTATACATGATAATCACAATGAAGAAGGCTCCTATAGAATCTCTTAACACAAGTGACTGCCTTAGGAATGTTAAAAACAAGATGTGCTTGTGAAACATTATGCTCCCTAATGTGATCTTGACCTCTAAATGACCTTGACCGTTGTCTGACATGACCCAAAATTGTACTGAGCACAAGAACTACTTGAGCGGAATACACATTATATTTATGAAGTCTCTATCACAAGTAGGTCAAAAGTAATAGCCAATGTTAAAGTGTTGACAATCACTCAAATAACAAGAGGGCCAGAATGGCCCTTGATCGCTCACCTGACCATAGTGACACTAGGATGGGTCGCGTGATTTCAGAAAAGAAGATTTGTAAAAGGTGAACCCCAGGGCGGGGCGAATTTTGACACCAGGGGCAAAATTTGAACAATTAAGATAGAGGACCTGTAGACGATGATATGTGCAAAATATCTAAACTCAGTGTACTATGGTTTCAGACAAGAAGACTTTTGACGTTTTCATTGGAAAAAATCTATTTTAAGCTTCGGTGACCCAGATATGCAACAGACCAGAACCAATTCATCCATATATGTGAAGGACCTCTAAAAGTTACATCATGCCAAATATCAAAGCTCTGGCCATATTGGTTTCTGAGTAAAAGATGTTTGACCATTTCCCTATGTAACTCTATGTAAAACGGTGACCTCCGGGGCGGGGCCAATTTTTACCCCAGGGACAAAATTTGAACAACTTTGATAGAGGGCCTGTAGACTATGCTATGTGCAAAATATCTTAACTCAGTGTACTATGGTTTCAGACAAGAATATCTTTTAAGTTTTCATTGAAAAAATCTATTTTTAGCTCCGGTGACCCAGATATGCAACAGACCATAACCAATTCAACAATATATGTGAAGGACTTCTAGAAGTTATACCATGCCAAATATCAAAGCTCTGGTCATATTGGTTCCAGAGAAAAAGATGTTTGAACATTTCACTAAATAACTCTATGTAAAACTGTGATCCCGGGGGCGGGGCCAATTTTGACCCCAGGGACAAAATTTGAACAAATTTGATAGAGGATCTGTAGATGATGCTATGTGCAAAATATCTAAGCTTAGTGTACTATAGTTTCAGACAAGAAGATTTTTTAAGTTCTCATGGTAAAAAATCTATTTTTAGCTCCGGTGACCCAGATATGCAACGGACCGGAACCAATTCAACAATATATGTCAAATACCTCTAGAAGTTATACCATGCCAAATATCAAAGCTCTGGTCATATTGGTTTCAGAGAAAAAGATGTTTGAACATTTCACTATATAACTCTATGTAAAATGGTGACCCCCGGGGGGGCCAATTTTGACCCCAGAGACAAAATTTGAACAACTTCGATAGAGGACCAATAGATGATGCTATGTGCCAAATATCTAAGCTCTGACCCTTGTGGTTTCAGACAAGAAGATTTTTTAAGATTTCCTTATTTTTTCACTTTGCCATGGCAACCAGAGTTCTGCATTGTTTCAAATTCTTTGAACAACTTGAAAGAGCTTGACCCAAGGAACATTCCTGTGAAGTTTGGTTGCAATCAGACCAGTAGTTTTGAAGAAGAAGATGTTTGAAGAAATTGTTGACACACGACGAACGACGCCGGACAAAGACCGACCACAAAAGCTCACCTTGAGCACAAAGTGCTCAGGTGAGCTAAAAAGAGAGACAGACCAAAAAAATATTGCAGAAAGCTCCTATAGAATCTCTAACACCATGGACCTGTTTCAATTATACTCATTACATTTGCAAACCGTGTAGACCCAGATCAGATTGCTCCTATAGGAGTTCCAGATAATTTGGTCACTGGGCATTTAATGTACTCTCAACAGGTACACTGTTCGTAATTGATGCATATACATGTCATTAGGCATTATTGAACTGGTTGCCTTCATTTATGGCCAATTTACTCAAGTTAAGAAATGCAGGCTTACTAGACTACTCTGTGACATCACAAGATGAAATAATTGAAACTATTGAACAATAGAACTAGCTTCTTGTCTTTAGGCTAGCGGTAGCCTTACCTTTTCTTTCCAAGTGGTCAGTTCTTCGATCTCCTCCTGTAACTGGGCTAGTCTCTGGTCACTGCCACTGGAACTAGACCTGGAGGCTGCAAGCTGAAAATAGATGTCAGGTATAGAAATCAAAATGATTGAAAATAGGGGTCCACAGGGTTCCAGATAAGGGGAGTATTTCAAAAATTTAAAATATTTGTTTCTGCTTTAAACTCTATGGTGTCACTACTCATTAGAATCATCTCAAAGAGACGATTCTAATGAGTAGTGATACCATAGGATTTAGTGCTGAAATGAGAGAGAAATTGTTGGATTTATTCAGTTTACTCCCCCTTATTTAGAGCCCTGGGTCCATAATTATCACTCAAAAGAAAAGATTGTTTTTTATAAATTCAAGTAAGATGACCGTCAGATGAGGATGAAAACAAAAGCAGATAGCTGTGTTTAACCCTTTACCTCATTGCCTGTTTCTAGTTTTAAAGAAAGGTGACCACTTAAAGCAGTTTGAAAGTAAAGCAGAATGTACATTTAGGCTCATTCTGCTTTACTTTCAACCTGTTTTAAGCTACAATCTGCTAGGATATGGAAAATATTTCTTATGTTGCATATTCATGACTGTATAAAATGGAACTATTTTCTTCACAGGGAAATGGGTTAACGTGATCAATGAGTCTTCCTTCTCTTGAGCCTTCTCTTGCTGAATATTCATAATTTAAACTCAACCCACTTTGAACCATCTATCATTTAATTCTTAAAAACTTTCACCAGGAAGAGTGCAGAAACATTTTATATGAAATATTTCTTATGGTACAATTTCATGACTTTAAGATGAAATTATTTCCCCCAGTTAAGAAATAAAATGAAAGCGTAAAAAGGCATATTTATGGAGTAAAGGGTTAAGTAAGGATAAGTTATGTGATATAAGAATAAAGAAAGACTCCAATCTCAACCTTCTTTTCCATTTCCTGAAGAGCACTCTCTACTTCCTCCTTTTCCTCCTTCACTGCCTGAAGAGCTCTGGAATGTTTATCTGCAGCAGCTGCTAGGAGTTTATCACATTTGATCTGCCAATCATTGTTAATTTCTTCTTCTAGTTGAGATATCTGTGTACACAAAATAGTATATTCTCTAGCTAAACACCATTTATACCCCTCAAAACTAACAATACTAAGCAGGGTAAAATAATTTCCTTCTCTTTTTAGGGTACAGTCGAAACTCAATAATTCTAACTCATGTTAGTTCGAACATACCCAGGGCTCCAGATAAGAGGGAGTAAACTGAACAAAACCAACACTTTTTCACTCATTTCAGCATCAAATCCTATGGTGTTACTACTCATTAGAATCGTCGTCTCAAAAAGACGATTCTAATGAGTAGTGACACCATAGGGTTTAATCCAGAAATAAAGATTTAAGTTTTTGAAATACCCCCCTTATCTGGAGCTCTGCATACCCATATTTAAAAGTTAAAACTTGGCTCAGCCAAGTTTTAACTTTGAAATACTGGGAATGTCCGACTTAAACGAGATCGACTTATCCAAATTCAACTAATGAAATACTGGTATGATCGATTTAAGCAAGTTCTAAGTATCGAGTTTCGACTGCTATTTAATTTGATAATAACAGAATAACGTAAAACCAATGCACTGCTAAAACTCAAAACAAAATAATCTGACGAATATCTTTTTAAGACAGGTGACGGATTAATGAAGGAAGAAGTAATGCAGAAAGCTCCCACAACTCATTGAGAGATTTCTGCATTACTTTCAGCCTACAATATACAATCATTTGTCTTAAACTCTAAAATCAGGCTATGAGGAAAAGGAAAATAATTACAACCCTCAACCAAAACAACAAAACAAGCATGAAGACCATTTTTTTCCCTTTTTTACACATGACCAGAATGAGGAAAGAACTGTAACAGCTCACAAAATTACAGTTTCCAATTTAGTGTTGTGATGCATGCTCTTTATCCACCAGTATACACTAAAACCCCTGTACAAAGGCCATTCAAAAAAGAAACATGATGATCATCAGAGTAGTGTTTTAGCTAATGCGGAATGGCGGGGCGGCCCGCCCTTCTGCCCTTATTCCGGTGTAAGGATCCGCCCTAGTGCCCCTATTCTGTGCCCCTATCCATTTGATATAGACCGCCCCGCTGCCCGGAGCGATACCACTTACTGTCGCTAATCCCATTATTGCCAATCAGTGCAATGCGACACGCGCGTGTCATAGACAATCAACAATTATAGTGTGTAATCGACCGATACACATATGTATACCTGGTGTGGTACCCCGCATAGCGAGAGTGTACGACTGAAGCCGGATTAAATCGAAACACATGTTGGCCTCGTTGAAAAACAGAATATACGACACCCTTTTCCCTAAATTTAAACATTCATATGATTATTATCCATTATGAAGACTGAAAAAAAAATCACAGATTAAAACGCAAACGCGAGTCGGATCTTGGAAAAATATGCTCGATACAGGGCCAATAAAGAATATGCTCGACGAACGAACATTTTAGGTGAATATAGATCTAAAACCGAAATTAATTTTCTTAGAAGGAAATACCTTCCATACAAATCTTTATTAATATTCACGTACCAGAAACGAACAGTCTTCCAAATTTCGGAAATGGAATATTCAAACGCGCACCGTGCTTCGAACTTTTACACAAGTTGTCTTTACTCGTTATATTGGCTATAAGAAAGGTAATTCCCCGCATCTTTTTTTATAACATCCAATGAATGTAGACGTTATATACACCCATTTAGAAAGACAGTATTGATGATTGACGTGAAATTAACAAATTACATCTTACAGGTGTATATTTCGCTGGAGTTTCGGGAAATAAGTTACGACCGAGAGAGGTTTGGTTGGTTTGATAACGTCCGTTTCTGCCATCAAATACTACATGCGCGCGAGAATCGAAGAATGGGATATGTATCGGTTCTGTGCTGTTGTTTTTATTTTGGTAAGTTCATATTGAATGATCTATTTGAAACAGAACATCAGCGTGACAACACATATCTAAGTAGATCCTGTTTAATTTTTCCCGTGATGCAGTCTAATTAATTGTATTCTGTTTTATGACAGGTGGTTGCTTAGGGAAGGCTGAATTTTATTAATAGGAAAATCCTTAAGACACCCACTTGCCTGGATACAGCAAAAATCCAATGCCAATAATTATTGTACGTTATAGTAGATCTATTTGTCTGTGTGCATGTTTAACTGTGTGCGATATTAGAACAAGGGCCACTATGGCCCTAAATCGCTCACCTGGTAACCATGTACACCGTGTGACCTAGTTTTTGACCGGGCATGACCCACATTCGAACTTGACCTAGATTTCATTGAGGCAAACAGTTTGATGAAGTTTCATGAAGATCCAATGAAATTTGTAGTCTCTAGAGTGTTAACAAGGTTTTTCGATAATTTGACCTAGTGACCTAGTTTTTGACCGGACATGACCCACATTCGAACTTGACCTAGATTTCATTGAGGCAAACAGTTTGATGAAGATTCATGAAGATCCAATGAAATTTGTAGTCTCTAGAGTGTTAACAAGGTTTTTCGAAGATTTGACCTAGTGACCTAGTTTTTTACCGGACATGGCCCACATTCAAACTTGGCCTAGATTTCATTGAGGTTATCATATTGATGAAGTTTCATGAAGATCCAATGAAATTTGTAGCCTCTAGAGTGTTAACAAGGTTTTTCGACAATTTGACCTAGTGACCTAGTTTTTGACCGGACATGACCCACATTCGAACTTGACCTAGATTTCATTGAGGCAATCACATTGATGAAGTTTCATGAAGATCCAATGAAATTTGTAGTCTCTAGAGTGTTAACAAGGTTTTTCGAAGATTTGACCTAGTGACCTAGTTTTTGACCGGACATGACCCACATTCGAACTTGGCCTAGATTTCATTGAGGCAATCATATTGATGAAGTTTCATGAAGATGCAATGAAATTTGTAGCCTCTAGAGTGTTAACAAGGTTTTTCGATAATTTGACCTAGTGACCTAGTTTTTGACCAGACATAACCCACATTCGAACTTGACCTAGATTTCATTTAGGCAAACATTGTGACCAAGTTTCATCAAGATCCAATGAGATTTGAACCTGCTAGAGTGTTAACGAACAATTGTGGACGGACGGACGGACGGACAGACGACGGACGACGGACATCCAGCGATCCTAAAAGCTCACCTTGGCACTACGTGCCAGGTGAGCTAAAAATCTCAAAATAATTTTAAATCAGACAAACAGGTAATACACCCTATACAAAGGACTTACCCAGGGTACTCTGATCTGGGTCTATACTATTTGCATAAAGGTAAAGACACTCCATAACCTAGTTTCTTGCTCTTTTTTTTTTTTAAAGAATTAAGTAAGAGAATTGATATTTTCTAGTATTGATCGTTTTGGGGCTTTTACACCCCTGTTTTACAAAATACATTGTTGCAAAAGAATGGAATACTAGTTTAAATGCCAACCTCAATCAACAGCTGTAATGGGAAATCATCAGGTGCTGGAGTAAAATTTAGTTGTGTAACTTTAAATATTAATAATGTGTGATTTAAAGAAAAAAAATCTGATCTGTTAATATTCTATTTGCAAACATTGGCTGATTTCATCCATTTTCCATAATACTTGTATGCATCTGTATAATGTACATGTATAGCTAAAATCCACTACATGTGCATACATGTTTATTATATATCTCTGTATAGCAAAATTGCACTATTTCATCATTTAAAGTCAAAAAAAATTCTGCCGCAGCGCAGGAGGGGACGCCCCTCCCCATTGTTCTATTGCCACATGTATAACCTTTATCTTTACAGACTTATATGCTGAATACATTAAAAGTGCTTATGGACCTATAAGACTTCGAATATGATGAAAAGACACCTAGAAATGTTAACAATCCCCTCGCCGAAGTTGCGGGTCCGCACTTTGTTTGCACCCTGCCCTTTTTTGGTGCCCCCCTGCCCCTTTTTGAGAGTCTGGCTAAAACACTATCAGAGTAATGTTTAATGCTCCTATAGCAGCTTTCTACATTGCTATTGTCCTGCAAACTTTTACCCATTCTCCCATAGCGGTAAGCCTGTTTCTTGATTTGACGACAGCTGACCACTTAAAGCAGGTTGAAAGTAAAGCAGAATGTGCCTTAAGGCATATTCTGCTTTACTTCCAGCCTGCTTTAAGCTACCATCTGCTAGGATATTGCAAATACTTTTTTTTTCACATTCAATACTGTATAAAATGGGCAATTGTCTTCAGTGAAGGAATTAGTTCAATGCAAAAAAAAAACGTATAAATGGAGCAAAGGGTGAAACAAGTCTGCACATTCACAGATATTACTGTAAATGCATCTGTCTTGAATATGTGTTTTCCCATAAACAGAGGGTCAATAAAAGACTCAATTAACCCATAACCCAATAGGTTGTTTCTAATTCTGAAGATAAGTGACCACTTAAAGCAGGTTGAAAGTTAAGCAGAATGCGGCCTTATTCTGTTTTATTTTAAGCCTGCTTAAAGCTATTATCTGATAGAATACAGAAACTTTTTTATATGGTACATATCCATAATGGTTTACAGAGAACCTATTTTCTTAACTGAATGAATAAATTAAAGGTGTAAAAAGGTGTATTTATGGAGTAATGGGTAAAGGATACACAGTACAAGCAAATAAAAGTGGGACAATAAAAGGGGACAATTAAAAGGTCATTGAAAGGGTCATTGACCGAGTACCTGTTCCTGACTGGCTGCACTGGCTGATGTTTTCTGCTTTCTCAACTTGTTCTTCAATGACTGGATTTCAGTCTGAAATAAACACAACATTTGTAACTCTTTCACTGCCATGATGCCATCCTCACTGTCATGACCAGGGTCCCCACTGTCTTTTCATTTCCAAATACATTGAAAACCAATACCCTAAATTGTCAAAAACGGACTAGATTGAATTGGAAACAGGAATTGTCCATTTCAGAGTTTCAGAGGTAAATGAGTGAAAGCAAGCTGTATTCTTAAAAAGATAGTCTTTATCCTTCTCTTTTACTCTTTCAAAACTCATGGGGGTTATAAGGTTCCCTTGTGGATCATCTTAGTTACCCAAAACACGAACCTGTCTACTTTGAATTCTGGGTATTTTAATAAATACTGGTCGTAATTAGCAAACAGTGTAGACCCAGATCTGAGGGTTCCTATAGGAGCCCTCCGATCTGGGTCTACACTGTTTGCAAATGTAATGAGTATATTTCAAACAGGTCCTTGGTGTTCAAAGAGTTAATCCATCTGTAGAAGACTTACTTCTAAGTTGTTTTTCATATCTTCCATATCATCTTCTTGTTGTCTGCGATCTTCAGCTGCCTTCTTCTTTCTTTCTGATAAATTCTAAAACCAAACAAATTGACAATTAAGTTTTAGCATCAGCTCTTTCGTTAACCCTCTCCCTGCCATATTTATGCTTAATGACAACACATGTATTAGGCCATCATTCATTTTATATTTTACCCATTACCCCATAAGTATGCTTTTTTACACCTTTAAAATATTCCTCTGCCGAAGAAAACAGTTCAACTTTATACAGTCATGAAAATGCACCATAGATTGTAGCTTAAGGCACATTCTGCTTTACTTTCAACCTGCCTTAAGTGGTAATCTGTTTTCAAAAACAGAAAAAGGCTATTGGGTAATGGGATAGTAATTTTGTTTTTAAACATGTCTGTAGTTGTACCAATGTTATCAAATAACACAGCATGTATAAAGCCTCACCTTTTTTGTTCGGGAGTATACTGTTGATGTTGATGTGTTATAAAATAACACAGTACATGTATGTTTAAAGCCTCACCTTTTCGAGGGCCTGTTTGGTATCCCTGAGATCTGATAGCTCTTCCTGGAGTTGTGACAAACTAGAGTCTACTGATTTCCGCCCTTGTTTCTCATCCCGCAATAGTCTCTGTAACTCTGCTATTCGACTCTCATTATCTGTTAATTACACAAATCAAGCAGAATTAAATATTGCTGCTGTGGCACGGATACACATTCAAGATTTAATGTAAATAAGAAATGTTTGTGAAACACATTGCCCAATGATTTGACCATGACCTCTAAATGACCTTGACATGAACCATATTGTATTGAGCTCAAGAGCTTCTTGAGAGAAGTACACATGCCATATATAAAAAAAAAAGGTTTATACCCCTTTTTATGCCTTTAATATATTCTTTACCTAAAGAAAATTGTTTCACTTCATACAGTCATAAATATGAACCCTAAGGTATATTTTTCGCTTATAGCAAGCTGAAAGTAAAGCAGACTGTGCATTAAAGCCAATTCTGCTTTAACTTGAACCATCTTTAAGTGGCCATCTATCTTAAAATCTAGAAACAGGCTATCTTTCCATATTTCTGCACTTGAATTTCATTATTTTGACCTCTCTTCAGCCGAACATATCAGTTTTTCAAAGTCAATCTTTGAAATACAGATATTATCAACATAAGCTAGTTTGAGATATTTGAGTGTGACTGTACCTGCATGCTGTGTCCTCAGACTCTCCACCTCCTCTCCCTGTTTCCTCGTGTCCTTGGAGCCTATCTCCATCTGCTGGCTCATTTCAAACTCTTTCTTCTTCAATGATGTGACTTCCAACTGAAGGGTGCTAATCTGAGACGTTGTCTCGCTAAGTCTCTGAGTTAATGCCACCTGAAACAAGAATATCATTGCAAATAATATAATAATAACCAGGGCTCCAGGTAAGAGGGATTAAACATATTCTCATTAATTTCAGTACCAAATCCTATGGTGTTACTATTCATTAGAATCGTCCTCTAATTTCAGTACCAAATCCTATCTAATGAGTAGTGACACCATAGGGTTTAATGCGGAAAGAAAGATTTTATGTCTTTTGAAATACTCACCTTATCTGGAGCTCTGATAATAAATTAATTTATTTGAACTGTGGAGTCAAACACAGCAATTAATTAGTAGTACCGATTACTCCATGAATACACCTTTTAATGCCTCTTGTTGTTTCTACACTTAGGAATTTAGTCCCTAGCTAGGAAGTCCTGAACATAAAAGATAGAAGGAATTTTCAATAAATTTGTCCAGTGGGTAGTATAAAGCAGGTTGAAAGTAGAGCAGAATGTGTCATACTTCCAAGCTACATCTAGTGGTCATCTGTCCTCAAAATTACAAACAGGCTTTTGGGATAAAGGGTTAACCCTTATCATGCTAAGTGTGACTCGGATAACATTTGCAAACAGTTTGGATCCAGATCAGACGCCGCGTAACGCGGCGTCTGATCTGGATCCAAACTGCTTGTCACTCATATTGAACTATTCTTCAGAACAAAAACCATTAAAGCTAATCTTTATCTTTGTTCGCAGACAATATATTTGAAGTGGTCGACAATTCTGCATGATTTGGGTTCCATTAAGATTCAATGGTATGGTTAAAGACAGGTGACATCTCAGTACAAGATGAAAGTAATACAAATAGTACCTGGTTTCACTTTGCTGTAAACAGCCAGTTTTAGCCCATTACCCCATAAATACCATTTTTTACGCCTATAGTTTATTCATCTACTGAGGCAAATAGTTTCAATTTATACATTCTTGAATATGTTATATAAAAAGGAACATTTTGCTTTACTTTCAACATGCTTTAAGTAGTCACCTATCTTCAAAACTCGAAACAGGCTATTATGGGATAATGGGTTAAACTCTGAAATCAGGTTATGATTTTTATGATTTGTTTTGATTTTACCTCGCTTTCAACAGTAGTTCAGTCATATCGCGATGTTCAGCTAATTACAGGTGGAGGAAGACCCCAGAAGTCCTTTGTGCACTGTTTCAGGCTCAAATCGGCAACTGGGTAGAACCACCGACCTTCCGCAAGCCAGCTGGAAGGCTTCCCAACATGAAAATTCCGAACTACCCTACTGGGATTCGAACTCACAGCGGTGAGGAGCTTAGTGATGTAAGTCACAGTGACTATACCACTAGGCCACGGAGGCCCCTTCAGGTTATGAGGGAAAGGGTTAACATAAAACATAAAATCCTCAACTAGAACATTCACTACAACCGCTGTACTTCAATATTTCAAACTCGCTTAAGTCTTACATATGCGTATTTCAAGGTTAAAACACGGTTAAGCCACGTCTTAACTTTGAAATACAAAAGATAATTCTTTATTTAAGTCTCATTTGTATACATACATGTCAAATTATACATTTAAAAATCACAAAGCAATGAATACAACCATTCTGAATAGAATTATAAGAGACTATGATACATTTTATCACAATAGGTACCACAAACGTATTGCACAAACAGTATTAATATATATACAGATAAGACTAAGTAATAGCTGCTAATCGTTGCAAATAATGCATAAAATGTATTAAAATGAGCTATTAAAATTTGACAGATAAAAAAAGCGCAAAAACGCACGGGGAAAACAATTAAAGAAAACATTTAACCTCTTTGATCTGATCAAAAAAGCATCGATTAGCAACTTTCACTTGAAAAAGAAAATTGGTCATGATATTTGAAGTTACATTATTTACATAAAAATGATGATCTCCTATTAAGAATATCACAACAGGCTTTTGCACACGATCTTATCAAATCTGAATGTGAAAATAGACTTGTAAGTTTAATACTGTCACTTAAATCAGAGAAACCATTTATAACATGTTTTGCTCTTTGAAATAAATTACAATGAATGTCATCATATAAAGGGCAATTGATCAATACATGTTCTTCTGATTCAACTTCATTACATAAAGTACATTTCCATTCTGATACTGGCAAATTCTCATAACGCCCTGTTTCAATTCTGATTGGTGCAACACCACATCTGAATTTACAATATGCAGCACGGTGTTTAGTCGACATGATCATCATGATACATGTACAGATATATGCTCAACTTAAGCAATTTTGAAATTAACTCTATCAACACCATGGACCTGTTTAAAAACTACTCATTACCCTTGCAAACAGTGTAGACCCTGATCAGGGTCTACACTGTTTGCTAATTAAGAGCAGTATTTATTTCACTACCCAGAATTCCTAGTAGACTGGTTTATGTTTCGGTAATTAAAATGATCCACAAGGGAACCTAGTAACCTACAACAGATACTTAGTGCTGAAAGAGTTAAACTATAGAAATATGACTTAACCCATTCTCCCATAAATACACCTTTTTACACCTTTAATATATTCTTCCACCCAACAAAATAGTTGTATAGTCATGTATATGCATCAAAAGAAACATTTTCTCTATCCTAGCAGATAGAAGCTTAAAGCAGGCTGAAAGTAAAGCAGAATGTGCCTTAAGGCGCATTCTGCTTTACTTTCAACCTGCTTTAAGTGGTCACCTATTTTCAAAACTAGAAACAGGCTATGGGGTAATGGGTTAAGTGAATTCGAGGCATAGAAGTTTGTATATCAGCATATAAACAGATTTTACCTTTTCTTGTTCGAGAGCTAGGACTTTAGACTGGACTTGGTTAGCACTGGACAGCAAGCCTTCGTTCCTCTGCTCCATCAGAACTTGGCTCTTCTCTACATAACTGGAGAAATGACATATACAATACAGTGTGTATGAGAAGAAATATTTTCTTTCTAAGATCTTAAAGCAGGCTGAAAGTAAAGCAGAATGTATATTCAGGTACATTCTGATTTACTTACAACCTGCTTTATGAGGTCATAATATAGTCCTCATAATCTTGTAATGTTCTTCTCATACATTAGTTAAGTTTTCATAATCTAGTCAACTTTCAACATAATCTAGTGAACCCCCCCCCCCCCCCCCCCCCACACACACACACATTCATAATGTTCTCATAATATAGTAAAGATATCATAATCTAGTCAACTTTCCTCATAATCTAGCAATCCCCCTCATTCATAATGTCCTCATACTCTAGTCTACTTTCCTCATAATCTAGTCATTTCTCCTTATTAAAAATATGCTCGTAACCTACTAATATTTTCATAATATAGGAATGTTCTCCGCATACTCTAGTAATGTCCTCATAATCTAGTCAGCTCTCCTCATAATCTAGCAATTTCTCCTGATTACTTATGTACTCACAATCTAATAATAATATCATAATATAAGAATGAAGAATGTTCTCATAATCTAGAACATATATTCATAATCTACTATATTCTACTAATCGGTTGAATAGTTATGCTTAAAATCTAGTTAATTATGATCTTATACGCCATTCTAATAATCTAGTTAAATAAATCTAGGCCATTATTCTACCAATGTCCATTGAATTTTCTATATCTGAGTAATGTTGACTGCAGCAGGGCTGCCATTTCTCTGGATTTTTCCTAAATCTTCGGATTTTTTTTCTAGTACATGGTAACTTAAAGCAGGCTGAAAGTAAAGCAGAATGCGCCTTAAGGCGCATTCTACTTTACTTTCAGCCTGCTTTAAAGCCACATGTCAATAAAACTAGAATCAGGCGATGGGGAAGAGAAACGATTCGTAAAATCGCACTTGAAAAATGCAAATTTGGAAATCTTAGGATTTTTTTAGTCAACTTATGGCAGCCCTGCTGCAGGAAATCCAAACCAATCTAAGAGTAGGACTATAACATTTACCTTTGGTTCTGCTGTAGAAGCCCAGATATTTTGTCATTTAACGACTCTATCTTAGCACTTTTATCAAACACATCTTTTTTCAATCGCTCATTTTCCTGCAATGAACACAAAGGAGATATTTAGATCTGGAATTGATGTAAGTGACATCATGAATATCAATACAAAACTGTACAAAGAAAATAAAATTCTGTAAACCCCTGTAACTTTTAATAGACAATTCCTGTTTCCAGATAAATCTAGTTCATTTATGACTATTCTAGGGTGTTTTTCACAATATGTTACAAAATGACAAATGGTGCAGACCCTGATCAGAGGGCTCCATTGGGAGCTTTCTGTTTTACTTTCACCTTTCCTAAAGGCTCACACCTGTCTTTTATACAATCAATAAACCTTTCAATGGTTGTATTGTACACAAATACTAACCTGTATTATGCGGGTAATATTATGTAGTAACACTGATGTCTCCATGTTAGGCAATATGAATACTAACCTGTATTATGCGGGTAATATTATGTAGTAATACTGATGTCTCCATGTTAGGCAGTAAATACTAACCTGTATTATGCGGGTAATATTATGTAGTAATACTGATGTTTCCATGTTAGGCAGCATTGCAGTGCTGCTGGCCTGAGAATTCAAGTAGTCCATCTATGTCAAAGAAAGAAACAAAATCATAGCCACAAATAATGAGAGTATCTCAAAATCTACAAACTTCATATCTCCAACAAATGCCATATTGTCACTTCTCATTGCTAGCAAGATAATAATCTACTACAAGCTGAAACTCTGTCAACATCTAAAACTGAATATCAAAACTCATTCATTTTACAATGTGATTTATTTGGAACATGTGAATATATATTTTTAACCAATTACCCAATAGCCTTTTCTAGTTTTGAAGACAGGTGGCCACTTAAAGCAGGCTGAAAGTAAAGCAGAATGCACTTTAAGGGACATTCTGCTTTACTTTCAGCCTGCCTTAAGCTACAATCTACTAGGGTATAGAAAATATTTTTTATAGAACATATTCGTAACTGTATAAATTGGAACTATTTTCTTTAGCAGAGGAAAAAATTAAAGGTGTAAAGAGGCGTATTTATGGGGTAGTGGGGTAAAGACATTTCCAAATGCTGCTAGAAAACAAGAAAAGTGTTTGCTTACTTTTTGTATAACCTGGTCCATTTTATCAGAGACTTTGGAGATGGAAAGTCTCATTTCTGTGTTCTGTTGTCTGGTCTCTGATAGCAACATCATGTCACCTTGACCTTGTGGTGGCATACCTACAGGCAAGGCATATACAGTTTAACTCAATTTAAGCAACAATTTTTTGATCATTCAGCCTTTCAACAGCAGGCCCATGGGCATGACAGATAGTAACAGGTAGCTTTATTCTTTACTCCATAGCCTGTTTCTAAGTTTGAAGTCAGGTGATCACTTGACCCGATACCCCATAGCCTGTTTCTAGTTTTGAAAACAGGTGACCACTTAAAAAAGGTTGAAAGTAAAGCAGAATGTGCCTTAAGGCACATTCTGCTTTAATTCCAGCCTGCTTTAAGCTACAATCTGCTGGTAAATAGCAAATATTTCTTATGGTTCATATTCACTGGAAGTATTTTCTTCAGTGAAGGAATGAATAAAAGTCATAAAAAGGTGTATTTATGGGGTAATGGGTTAAAACAGGTTGAAAGTAAAGCAGTTAAGGCAAATTCTGCTTTACTTACAGCCTTCTTTCAGCTACCATCTGCTAGGATATAGCAAATATTTATTTTTGTATATGTTACGATTGTTTAAATTGTAACTATTTTCTTCAGTGGTGGAATGAATTAAATGTGTTAAAATGCATATCTATAGAGTATCTATAGAGTAATGGGTTCAGCAACCAATCTTGTGATTCAGCCATTCAATAACAGACCCATGGGCAAGACAGAAAAATACAGGTACCGTAGTTTGGTTTGCAGAATTAAATATTTGAGCTATGCCAAGAAAAAATAAGACTTGCTGCTATGCAAACATGTACAGTGCTCCCTCTCTACAACGACATCCAATGAGAGACACATATTGTGTGTGTTGTTCGGAGGGAGTCGTTATAGAGAGGGACAAGTAATACCTGGCTTACATTTGCAAACAGCTTGAATCCAGATCAGACGCCGCGTTATGCGGCGTCTGATCTGGATTCAAGCTGTTTGTCACTCCTCAATATATGTATTCTATCAAAATCTCCACTTATATGTAACTGTTAGAGAAAACAGCAGACGATTTTGCCGCAGTCAAAGAGTTAGACTTTATCATCATGTTAAGGGAATTACGGCGAGTGTCGTTGTAAGGAGGGAGTCGTTGTTGGGAGGGCCATTGTAGAGAGGGAAGGCTGTATATCCAGACCAGGTGACTTGTACAGATATGCAGTTTGACACCCACAAGCATCTACAACTTTTTGTTTGGCAATATTATATACTATACTTGGCATTTTAGACCAAGCTCAGATTGAGGGCCTGAGATGATGACAATGGTTGGTCTACACAATTGTGCAGTGCAATGAATACACATTACCAGTTGACAAAGAAGACTTGGTTGGAATGTGTCAAGGCTGACATTAGGTCATGCAGCCTCGACAGCATTGATCCGCAAAATAGAGAAGCCTGGAGGTTAGGTGTGGGAATCTCTAGCCGCCTGCTGCCTACCCCTGTAGGGACACCCGCAGCAGTTGAAAAATAAACTCAGGATTTAGTAGTTAGTTAGTAGTGAGATACAGAGTGATGTATTTAGCTCGAGACGTTTTTGGCATAAATAACCGATCTGACGAGCGCCTTGGCGCGAGTCTGATCGGTTGTTTCCGCCAAAAACGTTGTGAGCTAAATGCAACACTCTGTTGCGCACTGCAAACTGGTGATGTATTTATTATATGCCTTGAATACAAACCAGAAAAAACTTAATAGTTGTTTAGATCAATTTATATCCTAAATTTATTAGTTATTTGAAGCAGAACAAGAATTTGTGTATGCCACAAAGAATACCGCGGCACTCGTACATGTACGTAAATGACGTCATGTTAAATTGAAAGCGATGTCGGAGTAAAATACAAAGTGGCTGATACAAGGTGGCTGATACAATACAAGTGCAGATACAAGCAGAAGCGCTCGATATCATACAAAGGCATATAATAAGTGGTTTTCTCCGCTACTGTGCCAACTACTGGATTTGTAACTTTTGTACAGAGGTAGGATTGGTACAGTGGAGAATATTCCCGTTTAAACGAAACGAAATGCAAACGCAAAACACTTAAACGTAGAAAAGTGCAACTTTTGGACAATTCTGATAATTCATGTTTATCTTGGTGGCAAACAGTTTGGAGCCTGATCAGACGCCGGGTTACCCAGCGTCTGATCTGGCTCCAAACTGTTTGCAATAGAAATACTAGTTTTAGCGTAAACGCGTTTATTGGGAAAGAATAGCGTTTTCTCCACTGTAATTATAGGACTACATTATGGACAGTAGGAATGGCAAACCTTGCAAACATCATGGTGTATATTACACAATTTGCAAATCATCAAAAAGGTAACTTTTTTAGAGATAAGCTTGGTTAAATTTGCAAAGTACTCAAATATGGTAAACATTTGAAAGTTGCGATAGTAGCTTATGATAGGTAATTTGCACTGATGACTTTTGAGGAAAGTGCTAACCCATAGCTTGTTTCTAGTTTTTGAAGATAGGTGACTACTTATAGTAGGCTGAAAGTAAGGCAGAATGCACCTTAAGGCACATTCTGCTCTACTTTCACCCTGCCTTTAAGCTACCATCTGCTAAGATATAGAAAATGTTTCTTATATTGCATATGGGCACCTTTGAACGCACAACTCCTGTGTGAAAAGAGTGCTATATAAATCTGGTATAACAATAATAATATCCATGAATTTATAAAGTGAAACAATTTTCTTTAGTAGAGA
The DNA here is from genome assembly GCA_922989275.2 of Gari tellinella. NCBI lineage: Eukaryota > Metazoa > Mollusca > Bivalvia > Cardiida > Psammobiidae > Gari > Gari tellinella. The sequence goes on from OV277865.1 coordinate 16,964,255, forward strand.
AATAACTCAAAGGTGTAAATAGGCATGATTCTATTTTTCAGGAAAGGGTTAAACAGAATACAAACAGCCTGTGAAGTGCAAATATTGTTCACAGGAAATAAAAAAAATTTAATGGCAATTTCAAATGCTGTTGTCAGGACAATAAGAGCCTGGGAAGTGCAAGGTGGCAAATACTATGTACAGGAAAACTATCTCTTTGCAACGGAAATCTTAACTCTTTCCTCCCTGAAACTTTAAATGGACAATTCCAGTTTCCATTTTAAGTCTAGTCCATTTATGGCTTTTAAGGGTTGTTTTTGTCAATGTCTGACATTATGACAAACAGTGAAGACCCTGATCAGAGGGCTCCTTTCGGAGCCCTCTGATCTGGGTATTCACTGTTTGCATAGGACAAGTGTACTATTCACATGTACACTGTTTGAAAAGGCCGCCTGTATGCGGGACTAGGGTTCAAAGGGTTAACTAAATGTTGTCAGGACAATGGCTACAAAGAGCGAGGGAAGTGCAAGGTGGTTATACCTGGGATGAGATACTGTGGGAGGGAGGTACCTGGAACAGCCTGTCCCTGAGTGGAAACACCTCCCCCGTACATCTGTGGCTGGAATCCCTGCTGTACATGTATACATTCATGATTGGTTTAACCCATTTCAACCCCACAGCGCTTTTAACTCTTTCAACCCCACAGCCCTCTTTAGAGATTACCGATTACATATGCAAACAGTGTAGACCCTGATCAGAGGGCTCCTATAGGAGCCCTCTGATCAGGGTCTGCACTGTTTGATATTTTCATTCGTTTTTGTTGTCATATCAAAATGAAACGGTAGACTGGTTCAAAATGCCTGTACTAGAAGATTTCAAAAGAATAATAAATACCCACAAGAGACATTTAGGGTTGAAAAGATTAATAATCAATTGGAGTTTCTCAGCCATAGTAAACAGTGTATTCTAATGTATATTATCTATCAATTTCCTGCAAACTGATTGGCTCATGACACAATAATTGTGGCATATAAAAACTGTATTCTATATTTTTGTATATAAAAACTTTTCAATCCAATCAGAAATAGGCAATTAAATTGTGATAGAATAAAGGTTTATTTCTGGTTTGTTTTTTAATTTGGATGAAAACTCAATCAATTTCAATCAAAATCAAATTTTTATTTGTACATTTTGTTTATACTAAAGTAAAGAATTGTTCAATATATCAATGACGTCATATCAAAATCACATCAAATCTGCATTTTCGTGCCATAACCTCATTTGCGGATAATGTTAATTTTTACGGCAGAATATTTTTCTAGGCTTTATATATTTCCGAGTTACGGAATGCATTTAAATAGGGTTAATCATACTATGTTTTCATACTACACTTTTTAACTTTGCTACTGTACATGAGATTTTGAATGGTCTCAACAGATATCAATGGCTCAGCTTTTGGCATCACTTTTAAAATAATTTGTAACCATTAAAAACCCCATTTACCATTACAACAGATTATTTCTGGAAAACATCATCAGATTCTCTAGAAGTTTGGATTCAGATGTGACCTGAGTATCTTGATCTATGCTGTTTGCAAAATCAGACAATGAAGCAGAGATTAATCCATTACACCATAGTCTGTTCCTAGTTTTGAACAAAGGTGACCACTTAAAGCAGGTTGAAAGTAAAGCAGAATGTGCCTTAAGGCACATTCTGCTTTACTTTCAGCCTGTTTTAAGATTCAATCTACTAAATTATTTATAGAAAATATAAATTATACATAATTCATAACTGTATAAATTGAAACTATTTTCTTCAGTGTAGAAATAAATTAAAGACGTAAAAAGGCATATTTATGGGATAATGGGTTAAGGTGTCCCAGTACCTGCATCATCTGCTGTTGAAGGAAGCTCTGTTGGGACTGAGGCTGGAACACAGCCATCTGCTGGGCACCTGGCAAATCTGAAAAGAGAAAATGTGGAAATTGTTTACTTTTTAATCCATTACCCCATGGCTTGTTCCTAGTTTTGATAGCTTAAAGCAGGCTGAAAGTAAAGTAGAATGTGCCTTAACCCTTTCCCCCATAGAAGCGCCTTTTAGCTAATATGATTTATTCCTCCGCTGAAAAAAAAATAGTTCCAATTCAATCAGTCGTGAATATATATTATAGGGGATATTTTCTATATTCTAGCACAGGATAGCTTAAAGCAGGTTGAAAGTAAAGCAGAATGCGCCTTAAGGCGCATTCTGCTTAACTTTCAACCTGCTTTAAGTAGTCAACTATCTTTAATACTAGAAAAAGGATATCAGGTAAATGGTTAAGGCGCATTCTGTTTTACTTTCAATACTAGATATGGGGTAATTGGGATTAAAGCAGTTTGACTCAAAACTGATTAGCATTCAAACTGTTTGCAAAGTTTGATTTAGACGCCTACGGCAGCGAAAGTGTAAATCTTATTTATTTGCAGTGGAAATAATAAGTCAAGCCCTTGTGAAGATTTAACTTGAACTCAAATTTCAAAAACCTTTGATGACAATATAAATTAACTTTTCATCTAGTGATACTCAAAGGAGAACAGCTCTAGAAACACTCATCCATTCAACATTAATACTTCTTTAAATCTTGGTATGCCGGAAATGTTTTTCGTCTGCAACTGTTGTTTACTACTGTTTTTCAAATAGAACTTTTCAAAATTTCTGTCAGAGTGTCAAACAGTTCGGATCCTGATGCATAATGCAGCATCTCATCAGGATCCAAACTCAAATTCAACCAAACAACATGGAGAGTATTGTTTTAAACATTCGTTTTACGATTTGTGAACTACTCTCCGGCTCTACACTGAAACAAACAAACAAACAAACAAAAAACCACTCTGTTTTTAATCATGCCATTGATCTTTTAATTATTTGACTCATTTTAAAAATGATTTTACAAACTTACTATAACAATTTTATAATCTTGGTAATAATATTGAAAGAATTTCCATGTTTCCATGCTACTCAATATTGTATCATTTTTATTGTGAATGTATTTATTTGTCTTTCTTGCTTTGTAGGTACATTTATATAATTTCATGTGAAGCGCTTTTGAACGCACAACTCCTGTGTGAAAAGAGCGCTATATAAATCGGGTATAATAATAAGAGGTTAAAATATGACCCAGGCGTGCCTTCTGCCCATAATGGCACAACTGGTGCAATAATAGCCCGAGGGCTTTAGCCCGAGGGCTATTGTGAAACCAGGTGTGTCATTATGGGCAGAAGGCACGCCTGGGTCATGTTTTGACCTTTTTATTGTATATCTTCATGCCAATGACGTGGTTTCGAACATCGTTTAACTGCAATCCACTGCTCACAAATTTGAAACGATAGCGCCGACAAAATATGGGTAGCTCTAGATCTTTCAGAAATGCTCAGATCGTAAGATCTCGAACATATGGAGTTGGCCATGGGAAGTTTAGCCCACGCAGAAAATTTGTAGTAGATCTAGAATTACAAACCGCTACGCTCAGACGCTATCGAGTAGAACTCTACATTTTGACGACGTCGTTTTTATCTTTGAAATTTCCGCTGAATGGCGTGAAATAATGACGTCATAACTGTCATTTTGAATAACATAAACAACGTCAAGTAATTTCACACTGTGACACACATAAGACTTGACCATTGTATAAACAGGAACTGTACCTATTACGTTAAGACCCTTCTGTCAGAATTCAAGTTCCAGAATACGATTTGACAACGACGCCAAACCCCTTCCCCTGCCATGTTGAATAGATCTAAGTTGCTAACATCAACGAGTTGCACGTGAAAAACTTCGAGGGGCGATTATCCATAATCGGCCCACTGGGTCATTATGGATTGGTCACATGACCTCCGTAATGACAGTTTTCAACGGCAATTTTGTTACTATTTATAGTAAGGTATACAATAATAATAATTTGCAAAGGTTATAAGGGTTTAACCACTAGCATGCTAAGAGTGTAGAGATTTCTGCTTTATATTCAGGCTGCTTTTAACCCATTACCCCATAGCCTGATTCTAATTTTGAAGACAGGTGACCACTTAAAGCAGGTTGAAAGTAAAGTAGAATGTGCCTTAAGGCGCATTCTGCTCTACTTTCAGCTACCATCTGCTAGAATATAGAAAATATTTTGTATGATACATATTCATATCTATATAAATTGGAACTATTTTCTTCAATGGAGGAATAAACTGAATGCACTAAAAGGCGCCTCTATGGGAGAAAGGGTTAAGAAGCTAAGTGTCAGGATGTAGGACAAGTTTCCTATGACCCTCTGTCTAAAGAAGAGAAACATTAACCCTTATCATGCTGAATTGTCTGCTTCAAATATATCGTCTGCAAACTAAAGAAAGTTGAATATGAGTGGCAAACAGTTTGGATCCAGATGTTAGCCAAGTCGGGCTTAGCATGATACGGGGTAAAATGCATAGTTATGAGGGATAATAAAAGCAAGAATAAAATTATATAACAGAAAGGACAAAGCATGTGAACAGCATACATAGTTCTTACTTTGAAGGAAGGCAGGTTGTGTTTGTGGCTGTGACATGGCAGGATACACAGGCTGGGGACCAGCTTGGGCTTGCTGCTGCTGTGGTATGGCGGGCTGGGATACATTCTGAGGAGCAGCCCTGGGAACCGGCTTATGAACTGTGGCCTCAGGGGCTGGGTTTTCTTCCATTGGCTTAGGAGACTCCTGAAAAGGAAAACCCATCATGTTTTTCAAGAATGTCTACAATAAAACCTCTCTAATATGACCACTATGTGAAAAACTTTTACTGTTTAATGCAGGTGACTGCTTAACTCTTTGAACCCTAGTCCCGCATATAGGCCTGCTTTTCAAACAGTGTACATGTGAATAGTACACTTGTCCTATGCAAACAGTGAATACCCAGATCAGAGGGCTCCGAAACAACCTTTCACAAAAACAACCCTTAAAAGTCAGAAAAGGACTAGACTAAAATGGAAACTGGAATTGTTCATTTAAAGTTTCAGGGAGGAAAGAGTTAAAGCAAGATGTAAGCCACACTTTTCTTGGCTCAGTTGATACCCTCTACCTCCGCAAGCCAATAAATGACATGACTGCATCTGCAACATGGAAGCAAGCAGTTCATATTTGACAATTTGAACAGAAATTGTGGCCTGATCAACAAATAAACCGGATAGTGAGTGAGTGAGAAAGAAAGCGAAATTGGTGGACTTGAGGGCGATTCGCGGACGAATTTTGCTGGCAAGGTGCACATTATATGTTTGTTTATTGGTTGCATGTGTCCATTTCTCCACTGCATGGTGTTATATTGCTGTTCATTCTTGAAAATGATGATTGCACAAAGTTTGCCAACTTTGCAAAATGGGAAACATTTTGGTCGAATTTGTATTTTGTTTTCGTGACCAAGTACAATTGCACGATAAAGTTAATCGTTATCATTAGTGTGAATATTTAGGTACTTGGAACTGTTGGATCTAGATTTGATAAATATGTGAAAAAAATTATGATGTGTTTATTATGGGAGGTAGTGCAATGGCATTTTTGATAGTTCGACCCCTATGTCTATGAAACATACTCATAGACTGGGTTGTATATTTTTTTGTCATTTTAGGCCACAAATAAGCACCCACAAACATCTCCTGCATTATGGGCCCCTGTGGTTGTGATGACATTGAAATGATGTCATGATGATGCTGATGATGTCATCATGATTCTATGGCAATGAGATTATAAAAAGAGTATTCAGAGAATAAGAAACAGTTAAGTATGAGTAAAGTCTTACTGGGACTTGCTCGTCATCACTTTCAGCATTAGCTGGCACGGCTCCACTGAAAGGTAACATAGGTTTCCCCATCTTGGCCATACGAGAGATCAGCTTGGCCTTACTGGTGTCATGAGGTGGTGACTTAAAATATAGTAAACAATTCCATAAAATTACATGTCATATTTAATTTAGTCTACAAGTTTATCAAAAATGATAAGTAATGAGCATGGCGAGATTCTATTTATCATTTTAAAAATCTATTTAGTTAACCCTTTCCTCCCTGAAACCTCAAATGGACAATTCTAGTTTTCAATTCAGTCTAGTCCGTTTTTGCCTTTTTAGGGTTGATTTTTTCAATTTATATCAAAATGACAAACAGCGTAGACCCTTATCAGAGGGCTCCTGAAGGAGCCCTCTGATAAGGGTCAACACTGTTTGCATAGGACAAGTGTACTCCTCACAGGTAGGCTGCTTGCAAATGACGCATAAATGCGTGACTAGGGTTCAAAGAGTTATATATATTCAAAGAGCTGTATGTTGTAGTCCCTTCACCATGTCTTTGAAAAAAGAAACAGGCTCTGAAGAAAATAAATTAGTAACTTCTGTGTGTATAAAAGAAGTAATTGCGCAAACAGTACTCCCTCAAATAACACATGCACTCTTTAAAATGATTCCCTCCCCTTAATAGCCAATTGCATTTTCTCCTATCAAAAATTCCCTCTCTTTGTACAACCGCTTACAGCTCTGTATATATACATGTATTCAAAATGCCAAAGGTCTAGAATTTCTACTTATTTCTACCCAATTTATACCCAGTTAACCCTTTCCCCCCATAGAAACGACTTTTAGCGTATTTAATTTATTCCTTCGCTGAAGAAAATATTTCCTGTTTATACCCTCATGAACAATTGCCATTACAAATATTTTATATAGCCTATTTTATATAGCCTATCAGATTTTAGCTTAAAGCAGGCTGAAAGTAAAGCAGAATGTACCTTAAGGCACATTCTGCTTTACTTTCAACCTGCTTTAAGTGGTCACCTGTCATCAAAACTAGAAACAGGCTATGAGGTAAAGGGTTAAAGCTTTTTTACTGTGGCTTACATGGGCTATTTGTTCTGTTATTGATTTTGTTCGTCCCTTTATTGTCTGTCCATCCTCTGCTTCTTCTTCTTTTTCCTCTGTTGTCTGTGCTGGCAATGGGGGTTGGGGTTGGGCAGGAGAAGGGGAGGGGGTGGATTCCCTACCCACAAGCTTCACCTGCAACAAGTTCAAATAGTTGTTGAGCTCCAGATAAGAAGAGTACAGTAACACCTCTAAAACGAAGTTATAAAAGACAGGTGGCAGTTGAACCCATTTCCCCATAAATATGCCTATTTACGCCCCTAATTTATTCCTCACCTAAAGAAAATAATTCCACTTTTTACCATTATAAATAAGAACAACAATATATATTTTCTATATCCTAGCAGATGGTAGCTTAAAACAGGCAGAAAGTAAAGCAGAATGTGCCTTAAGGCACATTCTGCTTTACTTTCAACCTGTTTAAAGTGATATCATATTTTCAAAACTAAATACAAGCCATGGGGTAATGGGTTAAAGCATGGTCAAAGTAAAGGAACAAACTCCTAAACGGACTTTCTGTTTTAGTTTTACCTTGCTTTAAGCAGCAACCTTTACATAAGCATATAACAAAATTAATGACATGTTTTATGGCTGTAATAGAGAGGTTTTACTGTATTTCAAAATCTAAAATGATGTCTCATTCATACCATATGCTGCAACTACCCATTAGAATTAATTTTTTAAGACAATAATAATGAATGTTCAGTACAAAGGGTTTGGTGTTGAAAATCAGGACCTGGCCTTAAAGCGACTCGCAACCAGATGGTGCATTAAAAATAGTAATTTGTAAATATGTGTCAAACGCTTATATAAATGGTAAAGAATTAGTTTAGGATAAGAAATTCTGTTTAAAAAAATGTATTTCAATAAAAAAAAATATTGGTCTCTGATGGGATTCGAACCCGGGGCCCGGCATTGGCGGACAGAAGGCAAAATAGGGGCAACCGCTTAGACCAATGGACCACGGAACTATCCGTTTATCTCGGATCGATTTTAACGTATTTCAATGTGTAGCCATCGAAAGTGCATACAACTTCGTAATTCGGCTCGTGTTTATGTCTGAGCCCGTGTAGAGAAGCAACAACAACAACTATACCGTCTACTAGTCGGTATAGAAAAACGATGGAAAATATCTAAAAATCTAAGATTCGGTGACGATTCTTGAGACTTTTTTTTGACTGATCATATTTTTTTAATGTCAGAAGCCAAATAATGCCACAAATTTGCTTTTATTTGAGTATTTTATTTTATTTTGACAAGTACACCATCCGGTTGCGAGTCCCTTTAAAAATTAACACATCTCAACATCTCAAAAACCTAAAATCAGGACAAACCTTAAAATTTACAGGCCTACAAATAAATCGCCACGATGGTATTTGAGCCATCTTTATGACATAAATCAGGGGAAAAGTATGGCAGAAAGCTATTGTAGGATCTTTCTGCAATATTTTTGTCCTTTATTTAGCATGTAACTGTCTTGAACAATAGTCATTCTTTAAAATGTAATACCGGTAAATTGAAACAAGTTTGACTGTAGGATATGAAAATGTTATGGTATTTCAAATCTTACCCGTACAACCTCAATCTCAAACAGTAGTGTAGCGTTAGCTGGTATCCTATTAGCCATGCCCTGACTGCCATACGCCAGGCCAGGGGGGACAACCAGGAACCGCTTACCTCCCTTCTTCATGCCTGTCACACCAGTGTCCCAACCCTGTCACAAAACAACAACATGCATTTCTGTATTAGTTTTGCTTTTACAACAATTCCAGGGCTCCAGATAAGAGGTAGTTATTTCAACAAATCTAACATTTTCTCACTCATTTCAGTACCAAATCCTATGGTGTTACTACTCATTAGAATCGTCTCGAAGAGACGATTCTAATGAGTAGTGACTCCATAGGGTTTAATTCAGAAATAAAGATTTTTAGTTTTGAAAAACTACCCTTATCTGTTGCTCTGAATTCTAAAGAGTCATATTAACAGTGTTAAAAGATCATGAAATACGGCTTTAAAACATTCATCCCTGGCAACAATTATACTTGTCCTTTACAAATGGTGTACCAAAGGTGTACACTTGTCCTATGCAAACAGTGAAGACACAGCTCTTGAGCAATACAAAACATCAAGGTGCATGAGCATTCTACTTTACTTTCAGCCTGCTTTAGGCTACCATCATTATTCTGCTAGGATATAGAACATATTTCTCATGGTACATGTTTATGACTGTATAAATTAGGACCATTTTCTTCAATGGAGAAATAAATTAAATGCTCTAAAAAGCTCTTCTATGGAGGGAAAGGGTTAAGCAAGTTATCTTTGCGGAAGCATATAAGAAATCCAAGACAGGTAAACTACAGGATAAATATATTCTGACTTGATTTCCATGACTCAGAGCGAAAGTTATTTACCTGCGCAATTTTCGGAAACTTCCGAAAATTACGCAGGTAAATAACTTTCGCTCTGAGTCATGGAAATCAAGTCAGAATGAATAATCCAGAGCATGGAAACAACCTTTTTAGTTGTAGGATAAATATAATGTTGAAAGCTCCTGCTGGAGCCACTTGTATAAAACACTGATTATGAACACTGACAAATGGTCCCTTAACCCATTACCCAATAGTCTGTTTCTAGTTTTGAAAACATAAGACCTCTTAAAGCAGGTTGAAAGTAAAGCAGAATGCGCCTTAAGGCGCATTCTGCTTTACTTTCAACCTGCTTTAAGCTATTAACTGCTAGAATAAAGAAAATAATTTTAATGTAACATATTCCCGACTGTTTAAAGTGGGACTATTTTCTTTAGTGGGGGAATAAATTAACGGCGTAAAAAGGTGTATTTATGGGGTAATGGGTTAATAACTTTTTGACTGTACATACATATGGATAGTGGAAACATTATACTGATATGCCAAGGACAGCTTGGTGGCAGGGCATAAAAAGACCCCAAATAATAAATTAAGAACCATATTAATTAATTCATCATCTTATGAAAAATTTGTTGTAAATAATGGAATAAAATATGTTTAACCCTTTACCCCATAGCCTGTTTCTAGTATTGAAAATAGTAGACCACTTAAAGCAGGTTGAAAGTAAAGCAGAATGTGCCTAAAGCAGGGGCGTAGCCAGGATTCAATGAATGTTACGCAAAACAGGGGGCCTCCCCTGGGAGAAAAATGAAAATCTGAACTGAAATGATGAGCTCTGAAGTGCATTTGGAGCACTGAATACGATCTATGCGATATCACTGAACCATACAATTTTGTTCAAAGTTCCTTTATATTAGACATAACATAATTTGATGACGAACATTTTTTTCTGCTAGAAATATTCAACTTTTAGACGTACGAGAGGTACATGAAACACTGTAGTTTTTAGGCTGCCTACTTTGTATACTTAGTTCTTGAATTTCTGAAACCTGAAGTTGATCAATGTTGGCGGGGTCCGGGGTCCTCCCCTGGGTAAAAATTGGAAAATTAGAACTGAAATGGTGAGCTCTGAAGTGTAGTTGGAGGGCTTTGGGACACTGAATACGACTTATGTGAACGATACAATTTTATTCAAATCTTCGTCATATTATAACATTATTGTGTGACTAACATTTTTTTCTGCTAGAAATATTCACTTTTTAAACGTACAAAAGGTAAATGAAACACTGTAGTTGTTAGGCTGCCGACTTTGAAACCTGAAGTTGATAAATGCTGGCGGGGTCTGGGTCGTCCCCTGGGAGAAAACTGGAAATTAGAACTGAAATAGTGAGCTCTGAAGTGTAGTTGGAGGGATTTGGGACACTGAATACGATCTATGTGTAAAACAAACAAAAAATGTCCAAAGCTCTGTAATATTTGTGTGTGACTAACAGTGTTTGCTGCTAGAAATATTCAGTTTTAGACGTACGAGAGGTACGTGAAGCACTGTATTTTTTAGGGGGGCGACGATATGGTATAATTTATGTAGGTACTCAGTTCTTTAGTTTCTGAAACTTTAACTTGACTAATGCTAGTGGGGGTCCGGGGGTCTTCCCCCGGAAGAAAATTGGAAATTAGAAATGAAATGGTGAGCTCTGAAGTGTGTTTTGGACACTGAATACGACTTATGTAAACCATACAAATTTTATCAAAGCTACTTTATATAAGACATAACATTATTTTGTCACTAATGCCCATTTCTGCTAGAGCTATTCGACTTTTAGACGCACGAGAGAGTACATCGTATGTTTTGCATCTGTCGTCTTCGTAGTTAACAAGTTCTTGAGATTCTGAAACTTGATATTTATAAATGCTTGTGGGGGGATCCGGGGGTTCTCCCCCGGGAGAAAAACGGAAATTAGAACTGAAATGGTGAGCTCTGAAGTGTTTGAAATCTTCATTTAAACATTATGGTCTAACCCCCCTTAGCCTTCGATTTTTATGCCATTTTTGGCCATGTTTGATTTTTCATTTTTCAAATTGATGTGAACACGTGTGTAAGTGCGTATCGCTGGCTACGCCCCTATTTAAGGCACATTCTGCTTCCCTTACAGCCTGCTTTAAGCTACTATCTGATAGGATATCGAAAATATTTGTCAAGGTACCTATTCATACTGTTTTAAAAGGAACTATTTTCTTCAGTGGAGGAATAATTTGAAGGCATAAAAAGGCACATTTATGAGGGAATGAGTCAAAGTATGACCCACCTTGATGACTTTACCAGCACCAATCTTGAATCTGAACAGTTTGTCAGCACTAACATTGGAATCAAACACCTGACCGAAGGTACTGTTGGTCAGTAGCCAGCCTGTATATTTGACCTCTACGGAATCACCAGTCTGAAGGTCACCTCCTTCACCAGAGGTCAGATCCTGGGTTACCATGGAAGCGGGAGTTGGTCCACTAGACAGGGCTTTAGCTAGACACACCTGTAAATGAAAGAATGATTGTAGTCTAAATTGCTTTAACTGTTTCTCCTTAACCCATTCCTCCATAAATACGCCTTTTATTTATTCCTCCACTAAAGAAAATAGTTCAAATTTATACATTCAAAAATATGTACCACAAGAAATATTTTCTATTTCCAAGCAGATGGTAGCTTAAAGCAGGCTGAAAGTAAAGCAGAATGCGCCTTAATACCCATTCTTCTATACTTTCAACTTGCTTTGAGTGATCATCTTTCTTTAAAACTAGAAACAGACTATGGGGTTAAGCGTTTTCAGTATTGAAAACAGATTGTAGTTTAAAGCAGGCATCCTGCTTTACTTTCGACTTGTGTTAAGCTACCATGTTAGGTTATAGAAAATATTTCGAAACATGCAGATTTATGACTGTAAAAAACGTTTTCTACCATATGCTGAAGTATAGGAAGTATTTCTTATGTTACTATGGAACTACAGTATGGTATTTTCTTCAGTGGAGGCGTTGATTAAATGCACAAAAAGGTATATTTATGGGGTAAAGATTTTAAGTGACAATCTGCCTTTAAAACTAGAAACAAGCTATGCAGTAATGAGATGAAATGGTACATTACTCCAACTAACTCAGGGCTCCAGATCAGGAGAGTATTTCAAAATCTAAAATCTTTATTCCTGCTTAAAACCCTATGTTGTCACTACTCATTAGAATCTTCTCGAAGAGACAATTCTAATGAGTTGTAACACCATAGGATTTGGTACTATAATGATTGAGAAAAGTTTGGAATTGTTCAGTTAACTCCCCCTTATCTGGAGCCCTGTAACTCTATCTGCAAGTACTCACATGTTTGGCAAAGTCATTGAGGTTTTGTTCACTTTCAAACAGGACTGACCAACTCTGCCTGGCATCATCATAAAACTGGGCATACTTGTTTGGCTGAGTCTGAAAATACAATAACAAATGTTACAGTGCTAAGATGAAAGGGAACAAATTACATGTACATAATATAAAACACCAAAACATTTTGATATTTTTGTCTCTCTTTATTTTAACCCTTTCTTGTGCTTATCACATGTATCAATGTCATGAAAAGAGTTCTGGGGCTCGTTTCATAAAACTTCGTACAACAAATGATGTCATAAGTCAGATTATAAAAGTCTAAATTATTAATTATTTCTCCATCTAATCCTGTCTTGTGACATCTTTTTGGAATCGTCTTGAAAAGATGATTCCAAAGAGATGTCACAAGACAGGATTAGAAAGAGAAATTAAATGTATTTTAAAGTTTGACTTACGACCGATTTTGTTGTATGAACTTTTATGAAACGGGCCCCAGTTATGGTTATATAATTGGCCTATTTGGCCACCTGTTACGAATGGCGAAAATTCAACACGCCAAAATTATCGCTGGCCACATATCACTTGACCCAAAAATAGGCCTTAAGATTCACACCTCCAACCGATAACTTATTTCAGTTACGATTTCGATTCATATAGGCCTTTCTTTTATTGCCCCTTTGATCTCAGAATGGCCAAAATTAAACACACCACAATAAAACAAGATCTCTTGTGGGTTATTACATTCCCTAGTGAAACCTTTTAGTTACCAAAACATGAACTGGCCCCAAGGTTATAAAACTTTAAATGAACTCTGTGCTCAAAACTCAGAAATTTTCTCAGCTCATAAAACTTCAGCAAACATTTTGTAAATTACAAGTATTTGAATACTATAATTCTATTCTAAAACTATATCCAAATCAGGTTACTTAAATCAGCTCAAGCATGTTTTGTAAAACCTAGAGCATGTAATCAAAACTGAGTTTTGAGCACAGAGTTCATTTAAAGTTTTATAACCTCGGGGCCTGGTCTACTTTTAATTCTGGGTAGTATAATAAATACTGGTCTAAATTAACAAACAGTGTAGACCCTGATCAAAGGGCTCCTACAGGACCCCTCTGATCTGGATCTATAGTATTTTGCAAATGTAATATAACAGGTCACTGGTGTTAAAAGAGTTAACTGTAGTTGAAATTGGATAGCATCAAAGGTAAAACATGGCTGAATCACATTTGAACTTTAAAAAAGTTAAGTATGTGTGACAAAAAGGAGTTTACGTAAAATCTGTGTTTTAGAGTCTCAACTTTAAATAAATACATGGAGTAAGATACAGACTCTTGTATTTTACTGTACATATATGTGGAAAACCTTGATATCACAGGAAGGTATATAATAATTATGGTATAATATACAGTGGAAACCCGATACTTCGAACTCGCTTAAATCAACCTTACCAATATTTCATAAGTTGATTTCGATAACTCAATCTCACATTAGTCGAACATACCAGTATTTCAAAGTTAAAATGTGGTTAAGCCATATTTTAACTCTGAAATATGGGTATGCTCGAACATAAGCTTGTTCGAATTATCAAATTTCAACTGTCAATACAAATATTCAGTGGTAGAAGGGTTAACCCTTAGCCCGCCAAATAAATTGTCGTCTGCTATATTTCTCGTCTGCTTCAAGTTTCAAAGTGCTTCAAAGTTGCTCAAAATTGCTGAAAATGTTGTCCGAGTGTCAAACAGCTTGGATCCGGATGAGACGCCGAGTTACTCGGCGTCTCATCCGGATCCAAGCTGTTTGCATATGGAGCTATAGTCGTGACTGGCAGGCTAAGGGTTAAGCTTAGTACTTACTGTAAAAGGAAAGGCTGAGGTGATTTTTGCCGTGGTAATCTTCTGTTGCTGGGAGACATACATCAAGATGGAGTACTGCAATAAAACAATTACACAAATTACTGTCATACTTGTGTTACAGTAGAGAAAACATTGCAGTCATACTTGTGTTACAGTAGAGAAAACGTTATTCTTTTCTGTTTAAACGAAACGAAACGCAAACCACTAAAACATAGAAAAGTTCAACTTTTTGACAATTCTGATCATTCATGTTTATCTTGATGGCAAACAGTTTGGAGCCTGATCAGACGCCGGGTTACCCGGCGTCTGATCTGGCTCCAAATTGTTTGCAATAGGAATAATAGTTTAAGCGTAACCGCGTTTATTGGGAAAGAATAACGTTTTCTCCACTGTAAGCAGTCACTCTATAACCCATTATCCAAGGTATTCCATTAACCCTTTCCTCCCTGAAACTTCAATTGACAATTCAAGCTTTCAATTTAGTATTGTAAATTTGTGACTTTTAGGGTTGATTTTTTCAATATATGTCAAAATGACAAATAGTGTAGACCCTGATCAGAGGGCTCCTTAGGAGCCCTCTGATCAGGGTCTACACTATTTGCATAGGATAAGTGTTCTCCTCACAGGCACACTGTTTGCAAATGACAGGTATATAATGACTAGGGTTCAAAGAGTTTATATGGATTGAATTCATTCCTCCAATGAAGAAACAGTTCCACTTTATACACTCATGAATACACACCATAAGAAATATTCTATATATCCTAGAGCAGAGTGGCTTATTTCAAGCCTACTTTAACTCTTTAAACACCATGGACATGTTTATATATATATAATGTAATTTATATTTGCCAGAGGGTGCCAATAGGAGCCCTCTGATCAGGGTCTACACTGTTTGCTATTTTAGAGCAGTATTTATTAAACATATTTTGGTAACTAAAATGATCATCAATGGAACCTGATAACCCACAAGAGTTACTTAGTGTTGAAAGAGTTAATAATCTACCAGTCTGGATGCTTAACCCTTTACCCAATGACCCGTATATAACATTAAATACAGGTGATCACTTAAAGCAGGTTGAAAGTAAAGCAGAATGTGCCTTAAGGCACATTCTGCTTTACTTTCAGCCTGCTTTAAGCTAAAATATGCGAGGCTATATAAAATATTTGTAATTGTAATTGTTCATGAGGTTATAAACTGGAACTATTTTCTTCAGCGGAGGAATAAATTAGATACCCTAAAAGTCGCTTCTATGGGGTAAAGGGTTAATAAGCTTTTTTACAGGGCATAGAAGCAGCATGTAAAGGCAACTCTAACCCATTACACCATATATACACCTTTTTACGTCTTTAATTCAATTCTCCATTGAAGAAAAAAATTCCAATTATATAGACATAAACATGTACCATAACAAATATTTCCATATCCTAGAAAGTGAAAGCTTTAAAGAAGGCATTCTGATTCACTTTCAACCTGCTTTAAGTAGTCATATGTTTTCAAAACTAGAAACTGGGTATGGGCTAAAGAGCTAAATGCACTTCTATGAGGGAGTAAAGACAGTTGGCTGCATACAGCAGCATGAAAGTAGTAGAGCATAATCACTTTCTGCTTTACTGCTAGTCTTAAGCAGGGCGACTCTCTACCGGTGAGGATGTTAGAAATATTTCTTATGGCTCATTCACCCGTACAGGATGTCTTGAGGGAACAGTTATCCCATTACCCCATAGCCTGTATCTAGTTTTGAAAATAGGTGACCACTCAAAGCAGGTTGAAAGTAAAACAGAATGCGCCTTAAGGCGCATTGTGCTTTACTTTCAGCCTGCTTTAAGCTAAATATCTTCAAAAATATAAAAAATATTTTGTATCGTACATATGTATGACTGTATAAATTGGAATTATTTTCATCAGTGGAGGAAAAAATGAATGGCGTAAAAGGGTGTATTTATTGGGTAATTGGGTAATTGCAACCAGTTCAGGGCTAACTATCATCTGATCAGGCTCCACCTAATTAGCTACTGTAAACCCGCTTTGATTCGCGTGAGTATAATTTACGCATTAATTCGTGAATGTCTCTAGTTTTGAAAATAGGGGACTTCTTAAAGCAGGTTGAAAGTAAAGCAGAATGTGCCTTAAGGCACATTCTGCTTACTTTCAGCCTGCTTTAAGCTACCACCTGCTAGTAATATTGCATGATGTCGGGAATTAATACAAAATCGCATTATGCGAAATATTCATGACGCGAAAAATACCTGTCTTACAGTATTCAGATTTTTTTGATTTTTTTTAAATATTTTCTTACATCTGTCATATTCTATATAAATTCTGTACCTTTAACTGCTTTACAACTATGTTTAATTTCATTTAACCCATTATCTCATAAAATCGCCATTTTACACCTTTGATTTATTTCTCCACTGAAAATAATAGTTCCACTATAATTATACAGTCATGAATATAATATATAATCAGAAACATTTTCTATATCCTCCCAGATTGGAGCTTAAAGCAAGCTGAAAGTAAAGTAGAATGTGCCTTAAGGCGTATTCTGCTTTACTTTCAACCTGCTTTAAGTGTTCACCTATCTTCAATACCAGAAAAAGGCTATAGGGTAAAAGGTTAAATGGGAAAGAATAATGTATCTACACTGTATAACTCACATCACTTGAGGCATGGTTGGCTAATATGGCTGCCCCTAGCTTTCCCTGGCTGGCATACTTGTTATCAACACTGGAATAAAATGAGCCAAGCCATGTTTAAACTTGTCTTATTGCTACATACCCAAGTACGTATATGAGTCATGCCTTACAAAATCTGCCTTATTGCATTGAAAACATTGTACAGACCAAGAACCGTTGTCATCCAAGGCTCTGTATCTGAGTTTGGTCTACACTATTAAATACCATTGGTATATAATACTGCTAAATACAATGCTTTAGATGATTGTGGGCGTCAAACAGAGTAGATCAAGACCAGCTGACCTTGATTTACACTGTTTGCAATGCCATAAGGCAGGTTTTGTCATGCCATGGCTAAAATACATTATTTACAATTTAACCTCTTCACTGCCATGTCGATGACATCATCAATTTCAAACTATTGCTGTCTACTGTTATTTCTCAAATGTATATTTCAATCAATTAGCCTGTTTTAGTGGTCATAAGAGAGAAGTTATACTGTAGTGTATATCATATGTTAGGGGATTCATTATATTAAAAGGAAAGATATTTTCAAGAAATTATGACTGAACATTAGCAAGAATACAGGGTATTAATACATTAAGTCAAGAGACTAAAAACCTCAAAAAGTGTATCTTCCATGGAAAATAGCTTTCAGTTAGAAATAGCATTCATTCCATCTCATTTTGTAAAACTTCTATATATCTCATGATACACATGCATGTAATATATAGGACAGGGATCCAGATAAGGAGAGTATTTCAATAACTAAAATGTTTGTTTCAGCATTAAACCCTATGGTGTCATTACTCATTGGAATCGTCCTTTTGAGACAATTCTAATGAGTTGTAAAGCCATAGGATTTGGTGCTGAAATGAGTGAGAAAGTGTTGTATTTGTTCAGTTTACTTCCTCTTATCTAGAGCCCTGTATAGACACTGTCAATAACGAGTGTAACATACTATTTGTAGGCGTGGACAGCCACAGCAAATGATACAGCTGGTCCTCCTCCTTTAGCTGGGGGTGTGCTCTCTGAAAAATAAAACAATTTTTACACAGGGCTCCAGATACGAGGGAGTTTTCAAAACAAATTCAACATTTTCTCACTTATTTCAGCACCAAATCCTATGGTGTTACTACTCATTAGAATCGTCTCGAAGAGACGATTCTAATGAGTAGTTACACCATAGGGTTCAATGCAAAAATAAAGATTTTAGTTTTTGAAAAACTCTACTTATCTGGAGCCCTGCTTACACTTTCATGTGTCTTGACTGTTCTTTCAAAATGTGAGTTGCGCCATGATAAATCTAGCGCTATTGCATTGCAACATTGTACAGACCAAACACTGTTGTCACCCCAGGCTCTGTATCTGAGTTGATCTACACTGCAAAAGGTTGCATATAATACATCTACATAAAATGCTTTACATGCATATGGGTGTCAAACAGTGTAGATCAAGACCAGCCGTGGGGTCTTTGCTGCTGCTGGCTTTGATTTAGACAGTTTTCAATGCAATAAGTCAGGTTTTCTCATGACACATCCCATATGGTTTACAGTCTATCTTGTATTAATCCTTAACTCCATAGCCTAACTTAAAGCAGGTTGAAAGGTTATAGAGTAGTAAGGCTTTACTTTCATCATGCTTTAAGTGGTCACCTGTCTTCAAAACTAGAAACAGAATATGGAGAAAAGGGCTGCTGTGCCTAAATTTCAGACAGCTTTGAACAACCCCCCTGTTTCACACTGAAAAGTAACTACTATAGCTTTTGTTTTTCATCCATTCTGCTTAAAGCAGTCACAGACCAATCATTCAAGAAATAAGCCTTTATATGCCTCTTACTTAATTATTCCTCTATTGAAGTAAATAATTCAATTCATAATATCATGAATATGCATGATAAGAAATACTAGTATATAGATGGTAACTTTAAGCAGGCTTAAGGCACAATATGCTTTACTGTCAACTTGCTTTAACCCATTACCTCTTAGCCTATTCCTTGCTTCGAAAACAGGTGACCACTTAAAGCAGGTTGAAAGTAAAGCAGAATGTGCCTTAAGGCACATTCTGCTTTACTTTCAGCCTGCTTTAAGCTACCATCTTCTAGGATATGGAAAATATTTCTTTTGGTACATATTCTTTGCTGTATAAACTGGAAGTTTTTTCTTCAGTGGAGGAATAAGTAAGAGGCGTAAAAAGGCGTTTTTAAGGGGTAATGGGTTAAGTGGCTTTAAATTTAGCAAAAGGCTATGGCAGGGTAAAATATTAAACACACACAACAAAGAAGTTGTTGAATTTTTCTAAGGCATATTTTACTGTTCTATCTTTCAAGGCTCCACATTAGAAAAGTTTTTTGAAAATCAATGTTTGGTAGCCTGGCGTGGGGCAGATTCGGTCACTTAAACCATTTATCCGGGCATCATCCATGCCACACACCTTGCATAAATGTAACAGTTTTTATTCCAAAATTCAAACAAAAAACAAAAAGTCTTTAAAATAGTCAACAGAGAATCTAACAAATGAATTTAAAATAATGCCTACATACCGTAAACAAACATGCCCCCTGATCAATTTGTATCACTGAAGCTTTCTGATACATTCAGACAATCTGATTTTTGATGTCATTGATGTATGAAGGCTTGTGACGTAACTTTTGAAACTTCAGTTCACTTTTAAGATGCTACGAGGTATTAATTATTTACACACGAAGGTCAGAGAAAAAAACATCTACTGAAGTAATTTTCTCAAGACAAACGTGACCTTAGGTATGTAACGGTAATTTTGTATTGCAATGACATTATGTGAATACCATAATTGTGATAATGGATGAACAATCAGTCAAATTCGATAAAACAGTCAATAATCTTAGTTTTTCTTCTTTAAAAGTCAAATGCCTTTCTTTTCAAAGTTTTGACAGAATTCTGGCATGCTGAAGCGAGTGGATGTGTTCCATTTTGTTTAATTTGTAAAATGTTCGAAACTACCAGAGTTGACGATATATGCACCAAGCCATATGGTGAGAGAATTTTCATTTGAATAATCTGTGAGAGACACTTCTAAGTTCTAAGAATATTCCTTATACCAGAAGAAAATGTCGGAATATAGTAAAGGTTTAGAGACCTACAAATTACAATAAAAGAGTCTGGTTTAGAGAAGTTTGATTGTATTTTTGACGGTCAACAGGGTTCCAGATAAGGGGGGTATTTCAAAAACTTAAATCTTTATTTCTGCTTTAAACCCTATGGTGTCACTACTCGTTAGAATCGTCTCAAAGAGATGATTCTAATGAGTAGTGACACCATAGGATTTGACGCTAAAATAAGTCAGAAAATGTTTGATTTGTGCAGTTTACTCCCTCTTAATCTTATCTGAAGCCCTGTGTCAATCTGTTTTTAAGTGGTCACCTGTCTTCAAATCTAGAAATAGGCTATCGAGTAGCTCAATCTCTGTTCTGGAGCTCTGATATGATTATAGCAATAAAGTATTGATACCTTTCTTTTTTGGCTGCTTAGGGGCTGTATAAGTCAATGATTCATTTCCACCTTGATTGCCAGCTTTGTCCATTCCAAACAAGGCCCCAAGTTTAGAACTGAAAATGACAAGAAGTCTCATATGACAACAATGCTTCCATTTCGAAACTTAACTATTTCCACACTTACCGTAGAATCTTTCTCTTGTGGGTTATTAGGTACCCTTGTGGATCCTTTCAGTTACCATACCATGAATGAGTCTTGTTTAAAAGCGAAGCAGAATGCACCTTAAGGCAAACTTTCAGCCTGCTTTAAGTTAGGTTCTGCTAGGATATTGAAAATACATCTTATGCTGCATACTGTAGTTAAAGTGAACAGGGGAAACCCACGACTGCCTCAACACTAGTCCTGCTCTCTACTGACTGAGCTAACCGGGAGGTCTATCAATCACACCTCTACACTCCCCCCCCCTTCAATTTTCAGAGCTATAATAAAAGCTGTCACGAAGACAGAATGACTCCCGTTGCCTGGGCTGTCAAACACTTCTGACACTATTAAAGTGAACAGGGGGAAAATGTACGCCCGAGGTGGGACTCGAACTCATGACCTCAACACTAGTCCAGCCCTCTTCCGACTGAGCTAATGGGGTGTTCTATCGATCCCACCTCTACAGCCAATAAAAAGTCATGAGTGTATAAATTGGAACTGTTTTCTTCAGTGGAGAAATAAATATTATAGTGATCTATCTTACTTAACCATGTCAATGATGTCACAGCATGGGTTTGGCTCCAGGCCAGTAGAAACGTCTACGTAAGTATTTCACTATTTGTCAGTGTCGGTCTACATTAGTTCTGTTCATGTTCATGGTGAGATATCAACTGATGGAATAGGATATATAGCTGACGAGGGTATCCGGATAGCCGTATAGGCTAAACCACGGACCACGGGATATACGGCATATGGCCGATGCAGCTCCACTACAATATTAGTGGCGTAAAAAGCTGTATTTATGGGGCTATGGGTGAAGTGCTCACATGTCTTCAAAACTGGAAACATCTTACGGTAAATGTATTGGGTTAAGGGTTTAAAACGTTTACAAAAGTTTCAAAGCTCCAGATAAGAAAACAGACATTGAATCTCCTTAATTCCTACTTCTGCCACCACAAAACCATAACTTAGTGACGGTTCCAACAACTAAGCTGCCATTTCTCCGGATTTTTCATAAATATTCGGATTTTTTTCTGGTACATGGTAGCTTTAAGCAGGCTGAAGGGAAAGCAGAATGCGCCTTTAAAAGGCGCATTCTGCTTTACTTCCAGCCTGCTTTAAGTAGTCACATGTCAACAAAGCTAGAAACAGGCCATGTGGTATCGTCAATTCTCGTATTCTCGTGGTTTCTCATAATCTCGTGTCTTACAAAAACAGATTAAATGGACACTCCAGACATCCAGAAATATATCAACGCTTTTCCTCCGATAAATTTATGTTGGAAAATGTTGTAAGGACAAATAAAACATCAATTGGGTTTGAGTTATCTTTTTTCGAAATTTCACATATAAAACGTGTTGGATATTGTAATTCATTTAATACTAGTGCATAGTTAAATCTGAATAAACAAACAAAAAATGATGCCACAGACGCAGAAATTGTCAATATGATAGATTTAAATTAAAAGTGACTCTAAAAACAGTTATCTGAACTGAAGAATTTATCCCCTCCATAGCAACAAACATTGACAACCAATCAGAAGGCCCGAGAATATGAGAAACATTTGACTGATTCAGATCATGCAGGGAGGTGTATTCAAACGTAAAAATGACCAAGATATTATTTTATTATTATTATTTTTATGGATGTTATACTTTATTCGGAGTTTCAACTGTTTTTTAAGCCACAAAGAAGAATTCTTAAAAGCAATGTATGTGCTTTATATATATTCTAAGGCTTAGCCACACGAGAATAGGAGACAACAGTATAAAGGTACGATTCGTAAAATCGCACTTGAAAAATGCAAATTTGGAAATCTTAGGAATTTTCATGTCAACTTATGGCGGCCCTGATCACATCGGATCATCAACAGATTAAGTGAAGGCATAAGGATAAGGTATTTTTCTCTGGAACTCTGCAGCTGTCCTGTCATAGGAACATAGTGTAAGGGGACATAACTCAACAGCCTGTAGTTCCTCCCACCTCGGTCATCAAGGAGATATTTAGGACACACTATTTGTTCTTCCAGAGAGATGTACCTTTTGGGGTTCAAGAAGTCTTTATCCTCATCTTCCTTGTCGAAAAACATTTTTATTTCAAACCATTACAAGCTAAAGATTAATTAACTCAAAACCGAAACTTCATCTAGGTCTATCAGGAAATCATGGATCATGGGATGTTGACAAAATAAGCAGAGCTATACGACATCTGTCTCCGTATGTACGTACTTTGACAAAGTACTGACAATTTTTAACAAAAAAAAGCTTTATAAATTTCTAACAAGTGTATTTTGTATTCTTTATAAAGTAAAGAATGTATTAAATAGTTAGTTATACAGAAATTACTAAGTTAAATAATACGTCGAGAATGTTATCATATGGAAAAGTCATGGGTTAGCTAGAGCCGATTAATTCCTATGCGCGGTACGTTGTTGTCGGTACCAGTACCTTCAATCAGACACAGAGTGGACAGCGCAGAATACATTTGTGAAACAAACTCATCAGCTAGACATACTATGAATAAATGTTTATCAGCATTCTTTCCTCTCAAGAGTTATCATACCATGGAACACATAATTATACACTGTATAATTCCGTGCATGGAACAACCTCCCTGAATCTACTCTACAGCAAACCACGCTAGAGGGCTTCGGAGCAGTAGTATTACCTACTGCTATCCTGACAAAGTCATAACCAGAGACGGCACGCCTTGTACAGTGTTTATAAGTTGCATTCACATTTTAGTTTTTTATTCTATCACCTTTTCGAAACGCCGGTCACACGCGCCCACTTATTGTACAGTCAATCCCAATCGCTGTACAGTCACCCCTGCACCTCCACGTCATGTCCAAGAAGGATCTTGTGGAGAACAAGCATTGAAGTTGAAGTAAAGACAACAAGTAGAGTCAACTAGAGTCAACAAGCTTTTCAGGGGATTTTGTTTATGAAAAACGTTATCATAATATTTACATAGTGTTTATATATGTATATTTCACTCAATTGTTTCAACCATTATCACAAAAAGTTGCTTTTGATCCCAATTTATATGTGCTATATAGTTACTCCAAATAATCAGGAACGTATTTAAGTTTAATCTACGTCCCTGAAATAATACAGTATCACCAAAATTCCTATTTCTCCCGGACTATTAGACTATGGAACAGCCTACCACTGCATGTCCAGTCCAGTCCCTCTCTATAGTCTTTTGGGAGCAGAAATACAAACCATAAACAGTCTTGCATTGTTTTTAACTATCTTTTATCTTTTAGCTATGATCTCTTTTATCTTTTAACCTTGCACTTATAATATTTTTAACATACTGTATCCTGACAGCGCCTGCCAGTCATAATCAAACTTGATTGTTCGGCAGAACGAGTTGAAGTTGAACTCTGTTACCGCGATCCAGAGTCATTGCAAGCTAGATGATCTAATATGGGTGATATGAGTATATATGATAGATAATATCGATTTATCAAATATAGAAATCATATTCCATGCATACAGAGGGAATAAAACAACTTCGTTTTTATGTGTCAATGTTTCTCAGCTCTGTTTACCTGTTTCCTGAAACCGTCTGGCTTTATGTCGGCCATTACCGATAAGCGAAAGTCAGACAGAGTTTAAATGAAATTCCCGAAATCCATGTTATTTATAGTAAACTTTGTTTGTTACACTTGTTATATATTACTTAACATATAAGTTACATCAAACTTAACGGTAATTTAACCTAGTTACACCCATATTAGACCAAAATCTCGGAAGAAGGAGTTAAGAAACTCTTCAGTGGTCTCTCCCCTATAATAAGGCCTTGGACCCGATCAACTCTCGTCTAGAATTCTCAAGGAGCTTCATGCACATATAGCGCCGGTGCTATGCAAAATCTTTCAGATGTCTCTAGATACTTGCACCGTCCCTTAAGACTGGAAAAGGTGTATCAGGAATCGTTTTTAAGCATTCATTTTAACTGTAAAATTGACTCTTCTTGATTTCCCTTTAATTTCTCATTGGTATTATAAGTGATATACACCATAGTACAGCGTGTAAGGGGAAACCCATGTGCAGCATGAGTTTCCCCATGCAGTTCACTCTTTGGCGGCCTAAGTGAAGAAGCATTTTTCATGTTCAATATTGCTCCGACAATCGGATCGTCCACCTGTAAGTCAACCAGTTGATCACGTGACCATCCCTCAATCCAATTTGAGGTAAGAACAGACTGTGGTGGCAAAGTTTGACTATAATTTACTGGAACAGAGTCAGAATCAGCATTTACAGCTAGAGCACAGGGTCTGATAAGCAAATGTGTGCCTTTATCAGCACCTGAAGATAGAAGAACAGGCAAATGTTTGCCTTTGTCAGTACCTGAAGAATTTGGCTCGGAGGTCATTGCATAGACTATATGAGAACTGGAGCAAACAGAACCTGTGCAATCTGGAAAGTCTTCTCTCTTACACGTACGTTTCTTTACAGGTATACGAGACGACAGAGAATCAGCATTAGAATGAAGACTTCCTTTCCTGTATTGAATTTCAAAGTCATATGTTTCCAAGATGGTCAGCCACCTGGCTAGCATGCCTTCTAGATCTTTGAAATTTCTTAACCAAGTTAATGAAGCATGATCAGATCTTACAAGACATTTTCTACCCCAAAGATAGTGTCTAAAATGGTGGATGAACGTGATTTCTGCTAGAAACTCAATTTGAAATTAGAAACTCTGTTGAGACTTATTCAATGCTTTGCTAGCATATGCAATGACCCTTTCCTCGCCATTTTGAACATGAGAAAGAACAGCCCCAATACCAGTTTGACAGCCATCTGTATCTAGAACAAACATTCCTTCTCTGTCTGGAAAGCCTAAAACTGGAGGCGTTGTCAAGATTGTCTTAAGTTTATCAAAACTGGCTTGACAAGCTTCGTCCCAGACAAAGTTTCTGCGTTTGTTTTTGAGTGAGTTGCGACAAAGAAAAACTGATTTTAGCAAAGTCTGGGACATATCTCCTGTAATAGCTCAACAAACCTAACAGACTTTTGACTTCAGTTTTACTTTGAGGTATTGGCCAATTCATAATTGCTTCTACCTTTGACGGACCACAAGAAATGCCCTTTTCCGAGACTATATGTCCAAGGTATTTGACCTGCTCTTTGAAAAAATGACATTTCTTTGTCTTTAGCGTAAGATTGGCATCCCTGAAGCGATCAAAAACTTGTCTTAAATTTCCTAAAGTCTCTTCAAACGTTTTCCCAAAGATAATGACATCATCTAAATAACATAGACATTGTTTCCATTGCATTCCCCTTAGAACAAGCTCTATTAAGCGTTCAAACGTCGCGGGAGCATTGCAGAGCCCAAAACTCATGACTTTGAAATGGTAGAGCCCAATGTGAGAGTTGAAAGCAGTTAGGTGTTTATCTTTGTCAGACATCTTCACTTGCCAATAACCACTAGCTAAGTCTAGAGTACAGAAATACTTTGCACCGGCCAATGTGTCTAAAGCCTCACTAATTCTTGGTAAAGGATAAGCATCCTTTTTTGTAACTGAGTTTAGTTTCCTATAGTCTATGCAATGGCTACCGAGCCAAATTCTTCAGGTACTGACAAAGGCAAACATTTGCCTGTTCTTCTATCTTCAGGTGCTGACAAAGGCACACATTTTTCTATCAGACCCTGTGCTCTAGCTGTAAATGCTGATTCTGACTCTGTTCCAGTAAATTCTAGTCAAACTTTGCCACCACAGTCTGTTCTTAACTCAAATTGGATTGGGGGATGGTCACGTGATCAACTGGTTCACTTACAGGTGGAAGATCCAATTGTCGGAGCAATATTGAACATGAAAAATGCTTCTTCACTTAGGCCGCCAAATAGTGAAATTAATCAGTTTGATTTACGAGTCAGAACCCTATGGAGCCTTTGGGAGTCTCTGACTGTTACAAATGGTCTGCTTTACAGAAAATCTGACATTGATAACTCTTTGAGATTAGTTCTTCCCTCAAAACTCACCAATTACATATTTAAACAGCTACATGAAAATCGTATAGCGGGACACCTTGGGAGAGACAAAACACTAGCTTCTATTAAGAAAATGTTTTATTGGCCAAACCTCACCAGTGATGTGAAGCGTTGGTGTCAGTTTTGCAATGTCTGTGCACGTAGAAAACCAGGTCCTGGTCAGGGTAAATCTCCCCTTAAACAAGACATCTCTTTCCAACCAATGGACAGGATTGCACTTGATATTCTAGGACTTTTACCCATGACTCCAGATGGCAATGAATATATTTTGGTAGTTGGAGACTATTACACAAAATACACTGAGGCATATGCTTTACCAAACCACACAGCCCTTACAGTGGCAGATAAACTAGTAACAGAATTTGTCTGTAGATTCGGTGTTCCTTCTGTCATACATTCAGACCAGGGTCCAGAGTTTGAATCTCGTCTGTTTAAGCAAATGTGTAAATTGCTTGCAATAGAAAACACTAGAACTGTTCCATACAATCCAAAGTCTGATGGTATGATAGAACGCCATAATAGAATACAGCAAATGCTTGCTATGTTTGTCAATGAAAACCGTGATGACTGGGACGATCATCTTCCATTCGTCATGATGGCGTACAGATAAATACGAAAGAAGACTCAAGCAGGAAACGCAACACAAACAATACACCCATCTCTAAAGCAGAACACACACAGCCATACCATAACAAACAAACACACACACACACGCGCAATACCATTCCTTCATCTACACACTAAATAGAAAAGAGCCTCTTGCCATGAAAGCACAAACTGTACTCCGAATCTTCTCATGTGTGGTAGAGAAATCACTTTTCCTGTGGACGTCATGTTTGAAGATGCACCTGATGTACGTGATACAGTATGTCCGTCTGAAAAAGTTGAATGGCTAAAACAATCAATTTCCCAGTCCTTTAATATTGCTTCTCAAAGTCTAAAGTAGCTAGCAGCTTCTAGGCAAAGAAAGCCTATAACAAAGTCTTAAAGCCAAGAAGATTTGCAGATGGTGATTTAGTGTGGCGCCGGTATCCGCCTACAGCAAATGCAAAGTTAGGGTTACTTTCTGGTCCTTTGGAATCATTGGTTTCAGCGCATTTACAGTTGAAAGTTAAATTCCGCTTAAGCTGGTGCTAGGGGGCGTGAACACTGTTGCATGTTTCAGTATTGCTCATGAACAGACTCAATTAAACCGAGTCTGCAATTTTCAGTATTTGCTTTGTTTTCTGTGCTTTCAAAGGATCTCCCCTTATTCAGATTTATATTAGGCTGGACCGGTCCATATAAAGTCCTTTCTGAGATCACTAGAGTTACATATAGGATCCAGCATCTTCAGTCACTGAAAATTCTTACAGTTCATGTTGATCACCTGAAAGTTTTTCTTGGAAATCCTGAAACACCAAGTGATAGTGAATCTGAGCATTCTGATATTGATTTGCCAACTGTGTCCCAAGACTCAGTTCCAAGTGAGGAAACAGTGTTAGCTTCATCAAATCAAAACGATGCTGGAGAACGCACTACTCCTTACCACACAAGGGTGGGGCGTCGGGTTAAACCAAAAATAATATTTTCACCTGGCTAAGCTGTGTAGAGGATCAGTTTCAAATTCAGTTTTAAAAATTGAATACAATGTATATAATCAGTTTTGTTTCAAACTTCTTCAAAGGAAAGGTTTTCCTTCTTTGCATTTTGACTAACCTAAAGGACTCTTTACTATAGTCCTAATGCTAGTCTTAACATTGTAAATTTAAATGTTGATGTAAATATGTACTTCAATTGAACTTGTCTAAAGGAAACATTTCCTGACAATTTATCTAGTCTAAAGGATCATAAGCGTTGATCCTAAACTAAGTATTTGTATTGCTTGCAAAGTTGTTTGCAATACAATTGTCAAATTATGTTTGTGTATTGTATCTTGTGAGGTTACAAGCTTGTAAATGTTTTGTCTTGAGTTTTGCTTAAGACAAAGCTTACAAGTTTGTAAATTTAAGTTTTGCTTAAGGAAGTTTAAATTTATAGACTGGTAAGCTTTGCTTAAGATAGTTTAAATTTATAAACTTGTCCTAAGTTTTGCTTAAGAAGGCTTGAATTTATAAACTTGTAAACTTTGTCTTAAGGTACTTCGCATATGCGCGTAGTTTCCATACGATTGTTATGAAACTTTTCATGAAGAATGATAATAGCCTAAGAAACAATGTGTGTAAATATAGGCAAAATTTATAGTGTGGTTTGTCTTTAAGGTCTTTTTTCTGACAAAAACCTAGAATTTTGATGATTTTATTTTTCTTAAAAATGAATAAAGCTAATGACTATAATTCTCACCCAATAAGTAGTCCACAACATTCATTACAAGAAAAGCTAAAAA
Organism: Gari tellinella; assembly: GCA_922989275.2. Lineage (NCBI taxonomy): Eukaryota > Metazoa > Mollusca > Bivalvia > Cardiida > Psammobiidae > Gari > Gari tellinella. The sequence goes on from OV277865.1 coordinate 16,993,430, forward strand.
CATTTTGAATAAAGGTGTTCAGAAAGATGTTATCAGCTATTTAAATTTTGCAAAATGCTAAAAAATGGAATTACAAAAAACTGACTCATTCAATGTAAATTTGTTTTCATTTTATTCAAATATATGGTTGATGAACTAGTCAGTCTGAAAAAATTAGAAAATATTACAGTCAGGATTTGTTGTAATAACATATTTTCTTATTAAAATGTGGGATATTTGTTGTTTAGATACAGTTACCTACCTTAGAATTAAAACTTTGTCATTAAAATGCATTATTATTTATTCATGGACTTGCATACAAGGTTTATTATATTGTTTTAACATAATTATAATGGGCAATATCGATCTTGAAAAGGTTAGCGTATTGATAAGCTTCAATGTGTGACTTTATAGTTCGATCAAATCGTTTACATGTATACCGATTTAATTGACTTGTAAGTCATTAAACTAAAACGTACAGGTAAGTGGACATATACTTGGACCGTAAACATCACTAGTTCTAATCAACGAAGACTAAACATAACATGTCTCTTGATTACTGCGTTATGGATTGACAAGTCAATAAATCGGACACTAAAAAAAATATTTGGATCGGATGGGTCTCGAACCTATGACCTTTTGATTGCTAGTCAACCACTATACTAACTGCGCTATGAAGGATTATACTAATTCGTATCAACATTTCTTTTATATAAATTTTCTAGTATAAACACGTACGAAAACAGTCTGTGTCGTCAAGACGCATATCCGCTCGTCCGCAAGACCGACTTCCGGTACCCAAAGGCCTTAAGTTTTACTTAGGAAGGTTTGGATTTGTAAACTTGTAAACTTTGTTACGTGTGTTTTATTTGGAACATACGATAAAATTGTTTCAAGTGAGACAATTTTATTTGTTTAAATATAATTTATAGGAATATACAAATGTTTGCTTATATTGAAGTGAATGGAATGCTCATGTCTTCTTTATATTCCAAATAAAATAGTCACTCAGAGTTTGTACATTAAGAATTGCATATCTTTCCTATATCTGTCTCTCACTCTCTTTCTTTTGTAACTGTACCTGATTGGGTAATTGTCTATTTAAACAAACTTTTGCGTAACTATATATATAAGTATACAGTTTACTTAACTTATGACTAAAAGGATCACTTAGTTTGGATCTACATATGGGCAACACCATCTATGCCTCTAGGCGAATAGCTGTAGTACAAATGGACTTTTCGAGTCCAAGATATTGTTCAGCTATTTGTTTTGGGTCTGATGCCTAGGCAGTTTAATTAAAACCGGCCTGTAATGGAGCATATCTTGGAAATTGTTTTGTCTGTCCGGACCAAGATGTGTTGTTCTAAAAGGTTTTCCTTGTCAATTTTTAGGGATGATTTGCGCATAAAGTTTCTGATTTTAAGCGTATTTTGCGTATTGTTTTTCCTTTTAATTATACTTTGAGAGATAGGCATATCTTTTGGAAACATGTGGACACTGTCATCATTATTATTGTTGCAAGCTTTGACACATTGGATACTTGTAAATGTACACATTTACAGGTGTCCAGATATCCAGTTCAACAGTCATACTTGTTACCTAGGTCAACATTTTATTGTCCGTTGATGGAGTTTATCCTGGAAAATTAAAGTAGTCCGGGCCAGGACATGTTGCCGAAGATTTTCTGGTTCTTTAGGTATAATTGGGGTATTTCAAATGATTTATAAACATATCCTCGAAGTTATTTTCAATTTTGTAATTTAGATGGATACGTTAGAAATTCTGGATGGTGTGAAGGAAGAGCTGACAGAGTTTACCAACATGGAGGAAAGGCCAGTTTGGCCTGATACTCCTACAGCTTGCCCGGTGCCAGATTGCCCAACATTACTGTACAATTCACATAATTCATTTATGTGGCATTGGACCAATAAACATAACAGTCATATAACATTATACAAGTGTCCCAATTGTGACCGAGAGTTTGGGAGAAGGGACAATGCGAGGCTGCATCAGAAGAAGGTCCACAAGATGGCTGGAGGGATGTCGGAGGAGGTAGTAACCAACAAAAATTACGTAGACCCGAAGGGGGTGTTACCTTTTGCGCCAAATCACAAGGAGAGGTTAGCCACAAAGAGGAAGAGTTTGGGAACAGAAGGGCATAGCCTAGTAACATCTGGTGTTGGCCAACAGTCTGCAGGGATGAGGAGGCGGTGTTTGATGGAGATTGTGTAGTTGGAAAGAAATTTAAAAGTAGTAATTAATTAATTAACATTTAGGACCATCTAGAACAGTGAACATTTAGGAACGTTTAGGACTATTAACAGTGAAATAATTAACAAGTGTTTTTCTAGGTTTTTAGGTGCAATTTTGATAAAGTAAATTGATATATAGTAATTTTGTCATTCAGTGAAAAGGAACTACAGATAAGGGGGAGTAACTAAACAACACTTACATTTTCTTTTCCATATTAGAACCAAATTCTAGTGTGTAACTACTCACTGGAATTGTCTCGAAGAGACGATTCTAGTGAGTCGTCATCATGGGGTTTAGTGTAAACATAATAGTTTATTTTTGAAAGAGTCCTCTTATCTGAAGCTCCATTTGTACTTAGTATTTGTTTAACCTCAATTTGTTTGTTTAAAGATGATTCCTGCTGCCGTTTTATTATTTTGACATTTTTTAAAAGTAAAATTTGATCTTAAGATGGGGGGAGTGTAGCAGGAATCGTTTTTAAGCATTCATTTTAACTATAATATTGACTCTTCTTGATTTCCCTTTAATTTCTCATTGGTACTATAAGTGATATACACCATAGTACATAATGTAAGGGGAAACCCATGTGCAGCATGAGTTTCCCTAGCAGTTCGTACTTTGGTGGCTATATAAGAAGCGTTATTGGAAGCCCCCTTCAGGGGGGCTTCCTCAGTGTTTAGGTTGAATGTAGCCATTTTCTTGGAAAGAACTTCTGCTTATAGCGAAAGGGTGAAAATAATTGGCGCAATATTGTACAACCAGTCAAAATACATTGTCTGCGCATGCCGGAAACTAGGTTGCATACATTTTGCGCAGCAACCAATTTTACGAAAATCAAATATTGTGGTTAGGAATAAAACCCTTACCGGAACTTATCACCTCGATAAGGAATAAAACTCATACCTTCACTACATAAGATGTTAAATGCTTGTGTGGCGGCCGTAAAAGTTGCTTACAACTACTAAACTAACGCTAATTGATTGTATGAATGACAGTAGGCGGCTACAAGCAAGGTGAAAGTAAAATTGACACCTTTTACTGGAGTTCCCTGTTTACTTTCACCTTGTCTTATAAGCAGCATTGTGTTAAACAACGAACTGTCTAAAACAACAGTTATACTGGTGTCTCCTATTCTTGCGGGTCTAAGCCTTAGAATATACTTGTGCATAGTTCAAATCTCAATAAACAAACAAAAAAGTATGCCACAGATGCAGAAGTTTTCCATATGATAGATTTAGATTAAAAGAGTTTGCCCCCTCCATAGCAAAAAACCATGACAACCAACCAGAAGACCTGAGAATATGGGGAAACATTTGACTGATTTAAATTATGCAGGGTGGTGCAGCAGGTTTTACATGTGAAATTTCGAAAATAGAGAATTCAAATCCAAATGATGATTTATGGGTTCATGCAACATTTTCCAACAGAAATTTATCGGAGGAAAAAAAGTTGATATATTTCTAGATGTCCGGAATGCCCAATTCATCTGATTTTGTTACGAGATTATGAGAAACCCTGAGAATACGAGAATGGACGTTAACGCAATTCACTGGTCGCTATATATAGAGAGGTTCATTTCACATAAAATATCTTCTCAAATATCTCAAGTATACCTTTCACCTATATTACTCTTTTCCCAAATTCTACATAGTTTTGTTTCCTACCATATATACATGTCTCTTCGTTAAAACTGCTTGGCTTCCCTGGCTTCCTTTTTTAAAGAAGCCAACTTGTTAATTCTTTGCATTTGCTAAGGACAGCCAAAGGTAGCTTTTACCTACTTGTCATTGCAAGCCACTTCTCTCTCTTTTTCTATCTTTCTCTTTCTGGCTGTTCTTAATGTACATATTCTTAGTTATAAAATTAGTCTAAATTAAAAGATAAAACTGCTGAAATTACGTTTATTCTCTTTATAATATACTGCCTTGTTAATAAGAAGAACCTGGCGTAACACATGCCTGTTACAAAGGGCTATCATTGCACCTGTTTTCAAAAAAGGCACCAGATGTAAAGCAAGTAACTACAGACTTATCTCTTTGACATGTATTTCCTCTAAACTACTAGAACATATAATCGTCTCCAGCATAATGAAACATTTTGACCATCATGAACTACTCTCTCCCTACCAACACGGTTTTAGATCTAAACGTAGCTGTCAGGCACAATTGATAAGCTTTACTCAAGATGTCCTTGATTCTATGGAAAATGGCCATCACACTGATATTAAAGTTATGGAAGTCTCAAAGGCTTTCGACAAGGTAGACCATAAAAATGATCCATAAACTGTCCAAGCTTGGGGTTAATACACAGGTCTTGAAATGGAATAGGTCATTTCTATCAGGAATGTCTCAGAGGGTTGCAGTGGAGGGACACCTATCTGAAGAAGCACCGGTCCTGTCTGGAGTTCCTCGGGGCTCAGTTGTCGTTCCATGTCTTTTTCTTGCTCATATGAATGACCTACCAGACAGACTAAAAAGCCGCGCACGACTATTTGCGGACGGCACGATCGTATATCTGACGGTTAAATCCCAGGGCGACGCGTCAGACTTACAAAAGACATTGACATACGTGAACAGTGGGCGAGGGATTGGTCAATGGACTGCGAAGTCGCATCACAGGAAAGAAAAATACTGTCATTTACCCCTATAAACTCCATAACACTGTTCTGAAGGACACTGACAACGCTAAGTACTTCGGGGTCAACATAAACAAAGACTTAAACTGGACAAGATACATCGACAATACTGTTACCAAAGCCAAAAACTCACCCCGTTTCATTAAAAGAAATGTGAGGACCTCCAATATATACCAAAGAAGCAGCCTATAAAACCTACGTCTGTCCTCAACTGAAATACTGCTCAGTCTTTTTTGCACCCCTGGCAAAAACACCTCACCAACAAGGTTGAAGGTGTCAAACGACTATAAATATACAAGAAGCGTGACCCAAATGATCAACACCTTACACTGGAACACTTTAGAACAACGTAGAATCCAAAAATCACTACTAACGTTATTCGAGATACAATGCCAACTAGTATATGTAGATCACCACCACCTTATCCCAACCAGAAACCTTAACTTTTTGATACCACAGTCCCGTACACAATACCATATGAACTCCTTTTTTCCTAGAACGATAAGATATTGGAACAACCTCCCAGGTCAAACTAAGTCAAACCCCAGTCTAGATGCCTTTAGGGTGGGACTGGGAGCAGTCACATACTTTGCACCCTATTTCTGTATATTCTGTATACTTTTGTTTTATCTATCCCTTATCTTTGATCTCTTAATAATTTTATGTAACACTTTACTAACACTGTCTTTCCCAGACAAAGCGCCTCCCAATCATAATCAGTCTTGATTGTTCGGGAGTATAAAGTTGATGTTGATGTAGCTCGCCTGGACTCATGATCGCGGTAACCGAGTATACCTACAGCACTTTAAAATTGGGATCAAAAGCACGTTTTTGGCGATAAAGTTGGAAAAATTGAGTGAAGTACACATACATGTATATTAATAAATACGAAAGACTCAAGCAGGAAACGTAACACAAACAATACACCCACCTCTCAAGCAGAACACACACACACACAATCATACCACAACAAACACACACACGCAATACCATTCCTTCATCTACACACTAAATAGAAAACAACACGCAAGACAAACATAAAGCAAAGTGAACATAGGAGCCCGCCTTGGTACGGTCAGTAGCAATTAACAACCAACTATAAATTAATTAATTATTAACAACCACTGGGGGGTTAAACCTGGGTTTAGGGGCGCCCAACCTCACACTTATCTCCTATATTCACCTATAAAGACAAACAGTGTACATAAAATATAAACCCTGTTCCACAACCTCACAATCAAAAAGACCGCCAGCACAGTAAGTAAATACATGTAAAACATTTAGCAAAAATTCTATGACAAGATCATTAGTAACATGGGAAAGAAGTAAACATTCAAGCCCGTGTTAAAAATAACCCACTATGGCAACGGTCAAATTGTACTCAAGCGACTAGTCTGTAGTTACGAGTAACTGTAAGACATGGAAGGGTCTAGGGTACGACAGAGAGGGAGAGAAAAAACAAAGCACGAAAATCCGACATAACTCTCCCGGTTAAGGACGGCTTTAAAGATACATCATCATGTAGTGCTAAGCCCTGTCTGTCGTCGCACAACCAAAGAGGAAAGCATAGTTATCAATTGTAGATTGATCGATAACCAAACGTGAAGTGCGCAGCAATATAGTTGGATCATAATCTTTTTTGATGAAAAATCTAATACGTTTCACAAATAGGTTTTGAAAATGTATATGTCCAAGAATCTTACGAAGTCTGTAAATCACATCACCATAAAACTCCGGATGTGAAATACCTTGCCGCAGAAAAGACTTTAAGTTACATTTATACTTGTTAATGAGAGGAAGATTTCTATAAAAGAATTTAGAAAATGTTTTACGAAGTTTATGAAATCTGTACCCCTGTTTAAGAAGCTTTTCAGTAATAGTTTTATTACGAATGTGGAAGTCCTCAACAGAGGTACAGGCCCTAGCAAAGCGAATAAGTTGTGAAATATAAACCCCGTAAGATGTGGAACGGGGAACATCGCCATCTAGATGAGGATAATTTACAATACTTAAATCAAAAACATCACGTTTATCGTAAATCTTAGAAGAAACAATTCCGTTATTTATAAAAAAGATCCAAATCTAAAAATGGTGCCGACAAATTTGACTCGTTTGTTTTAATAAGGCGTAGTTAACACCATATAAGTGTTATAATAACATTTTTCATACATGTACATAAAAACCCATAAAAAACTAGTTGACTCTACTTGACTCTACTTGAACTGCGCATGCGTCGGGAGGACATCACGTCTTTTAAAATTCTATCACAATATAAATATTTTCACCTGTTTCTCGTTAAATCGTTCACTCTTCATGGTTATTGGTGGTAAGAACAGTTAATTTACTAACTGGAAAGGGCGTCTTTCAATAAAATACTTATCTTTTTGTTGTAGCTCTATCTTGTTGTCAACTTCGTATATTCACTTCCGGTTATCCGAACTACTACGGCTAAGGTTAGTCCACTATGAATGTAAGCTTTGTAATGGTATGTCTCTGGGCAGCTTGTGTTGTCCTCGCAAACAGATTGTGCAGGGAATTCCCACCAGAAAACCAAGAAAATGTGTATATTGATCGGAATCATAACCAGCAGACAGAAATATATGTCGTAGAAGGTCAAACTTAAGACCAGTTATGTCGGGTGTGCCCCAAGGTTCTGTCCTGGGCCCTTGTCTTTTCCTGTGTTACATTAACAACCTACCTGGTTCCGTTAAAAGCAGAATAAGATTCTTTGCTGATGACACTATGGTCTACCTCACAATTGTTTCTTCTTCAGATGCTCAACAACTTCAAAATGATCTTATAAACTTAGAACTTTGGGAAAAATAATAGTCGACGGAATTTAATCCGGATAAGTGTGAAGTGATCAGAATATTCAAAAAGAGAAATCCTATCATATTCTCCTACAAATTGCACGATACTGAATTAAAAACTAAAATAAATACAAAATACCTAGGCGTTACTATTAGCGAAAATTTTAGTTGGAAACAACACATTGAAACTGTATCGTCTAAAGCTAGAAATACTCTCAAATTCATTAAAAGAAACATTAACTAAAGATAAAAACATAAAGGAAACTGCCTACAAAACCTATGTTAGACCTCAATTAGAATACTGTAGTACTGTTTGGCATCCTTGGCAGAAAAATCTTACATATGAACTTGAGAGGGTACAAAGAGCTGCAGCCAGATACATTACAATCGATTATTCCTACCATAGTAGTGTAACAACAATGCTTGAAAATCTCAAATTGCAAACTCTTGAACAACGTCGAATTTATGCATCTCTCCTAATACTATTCAAAATGGAAAACAATCTTGTTTACGTAGATCACAATCTCACACCTTCCAGAAATCTCAATTATTTTGTTCCTTTCTCCAGAACTCAATATCACATGAACAGCTTCTTTTCGCGATCTATAAGATATTGGAATGCCCTGCCAAACAGCGTCAAGGCCAGTGGAAGTCTGCCATGTTCTAATGCAGCACTCTTGTTTTATAAGTTTTTATCACTTTTATTGAATCATGTAACATAACCACCTGGTCTATGGGGTAATTGGTTAACGGATGGAATTTTATTGGGAACCGGACTCACTCATGCTCCATGTCAACTGTGGAGGAGGGGGTATACATCGATTTGAAAACGTCATTTTGTGTTTGCATAAACTTGGAATGAAAATGGTCTTTTTTCTCAGATGGATAACCAAAGTACGAAGTAGGTAATGTTATATTAAACATAATGTTTATATTATTCAAGGGTTATCTAAATGGCACATAGCTTGCACTCTATTCAGGTAACATATATATAGTATTCTAAGTACCACAAAAAGAAAATGTAGAATACTATTTTTATACCATATTTTACCTCAATGTCCTTGCGTCACAGTGAAAAGTAAGGTGCACTATTAGAATAAATATGCATTGAAGTATTTGCATGGTGCCTTATATTCATATCATGCATTGGTAAACTCTCAGTGCAAAAAGAAACGCACATCGTGCTCATGCTCAGATTTAGAATCTTTATTGAAGAAAAATTAGAATACTAATACCATATCTCAAGATTGATTTAATTCTGTAACAAGTTCAGAAACAAAAATCTTAAAACCTTTCACTCTTAATGACGCCAAAAAGCGCATTCAATTTTGCAAACAATTTGAATCCTGATCAGACGCCGCGTAACGCGGCGTCTGATCAGGATCCAAACTGTTTGTCACTCGTATCAATATGTTTTAATTCATACTACATTGGACCTTACTTTGAAACAATCTTACAAACAACAAATTTGAAGCAGACGAAAATGAACCGGTAAAAGGGTAAGAATCTCACGATTATTTGGCAGCGAAAGAGAACTACAGTCTGTTTTGCACCGATTTGTGCAGGTTGTGTTTTTCAATATTGATACCCCAAGACAGAACTACTGGCCTTAATGAACAGATTAATTCACAAATACGTTCCTTCTAAATACAAATAGTGTAATGAAAAATGTGCGTTTCTTTTTGCACTGAGTGTATATGTAAGTCATTGTTAGCCTGTTTGTGTTACTAGTGGTGGAAATAGAGAATGTATTAAAATAAATGTATTATTGTTGGTTTTTTTTTCACACAATGAATTTTAATGATGGTGAGTTGGGTTTAACGGTACTGCGACACGAAATAGGCACAGAGAAAGGGTAAGATTAGCATCTGGAATAGCAACGAATCCGGATTTACAATGTAAAGTACTAACTGGTACTTTGAGTGTTGAAAACAAAGAATGGATATGCCACACATGTGCAATTGCTATAAAGAACAAGGACCCGTTTCATAAAACTTCGTACAACAAAACCGATCGTAAGTCAAAGCTTTAAAATAAATTTATATTCTGACTTCTCTATCTAATCCTGTCTTGTAACATCTCTTTGGAATCGTCTTTTCAAGACGATTCCAAAGACATGTCACAAGACTGGATTAGATTGAGAAATAAATAAAAATTGAGACTTTTATAATCTGACTTACGACAACATTTGTCGTACGAGGTTTTATGAAACGGGGCCCAGACTGCTGCCTCTATTATCTAAAGCAAACAAAAATACAATTCCTGAGAAACCTCCATGCTTAGATCTAACAAATCTAGAAGAACGTCTCTAACAATTCTAGAAGTTTGAGCCAACCCTGTTTTCTAATCCTAATACACATGTACTTATATGTGAAAGTGTATGTATTGTCAGACATGACTGTATCTTTTTATAGTAATTTAATCCATTAACTCAGAGCAATATATTCATACCTTGGATATTTCGGCTTTGTCGCAAAGCCTTCATCAACACACTGAGAAGTAGTCAGTGAGTATCACGTGACTTTGAGTCGTCACGTGATACCAGGAGAGGGCTGTAAACTGCCGGTGTAACGAAGTATTTTGACCCCCATCGAAAAATGACCCCCGGTCAAAATTCGACGACGTATAATGACCCCCGGTCATTTTTCGATATCGAACAATGACCCCCGGTCATAATTCGACGTCGAAATTGACCCCCCGGTCATAGTACTATGACTCCCCTCATTAAGTGTTTTGACCCCTCCTGAAATATATCGACCCCCATCGAAAAATGACCCCACCCCTCTTTAGCAATTAACAGACACAGTTTAACCCATTGGACCCTTGCGACGAGTATATTAGTCATTTACAAACAGTCTACCTAGCAATAGTACACTTGTCCCTTGTAAACCGTGTAGACCCAGATCAGACTAATCCCAAAGGAGCTCTCTGATATGTTTGCAATATATGTCAGTTTTGAAATATATTGTATAAAACAACTCTAGCTAGTCAAAAGTTGACTTGACATAACTAAAAAAAATTGCATTGTCCACTTGAAGTTTCAGGTGTGAATAAGTTAAAAGATATATAAAATTTAGATGATAAACAAGTCAAAATTCAGACTTATGATAAGCGCGCCATGGAAACGTACAGTATACTAAATGCTGTTCCCGATGGGTTACGTTAACCTTGTGCCTATCTGTTGGATACTGATGGTAGGGAAACAAGGTGACTGCGGGTCTGTGGTATAATTCGTGGACAGCTTATTTAAAAATAAGTTAAGGTAGTAATTCAGTCATGGAGTATGCAGGCCGGTGGGGCGGGAACAGGCATGGTGTGAATTACTTGAGAAAGTTATACATTACATTACAAGTGGCACCAATTACATTGCTAAAGAGTGTATTATATTACAATTATTATTACGTTTACATTTGTAATGTATTAAAATACAAGTACGTTGGCAAAGTAATGCATTACATCACACATTACATTTTGATAACAGTCAAAAACATTACTGAAAAATAACTAATAAGCATATCATATATAACTGATAGGTTATCATTTACAAGTTCTTTGTCAACTAAATAATCAAAGATTCTAAACTTAAGAATACATGGATGCAAGTTTACAGTTTGAAAAGTCACAGCCTTTTTATAGTGCCCACTGGGTAAGGAAGTATACTTTTGTAAGCAAGTGAGCCCTTAACCCTTTCCTCCACAGTAGCGCCTCAGGCCGCCTGCACCTACATCTGCAAATAAGATTAAGATACACTAATAAAATCCAATAATAGTTTTAATTACAGGCGTCAGCTAACAACAAAATGAGTGTAAAGCAGAAAGTATACATGAGCTTTCTGCATAAAATTCATATTGCTGTATGCATTGTCCTGCCTTAAACACAGTTACACGTAGCTAATTTGCAAGCTTGCCTATGGAGCAAAGGGTAAATACAGACCAAAAGTTTTGTACAAAGCTCTTTGAAGTGCTTTCTACATATTGAACCTGTTATATAAATTGGCATGTATTTTATGCCTGTATACTTCTTAATTGAATTACTGCTAATAACCAAGACAAAATGTATAAATGTTACTGTTGCACATAACATCATTAAAGTTTCAAATACATTGTCTGTTGGATGCATTATGTCAGACCTGATTATTTAACCCTTTACTCCTTAGCCTGTTTCTATTCTTGAAGGTATGTGACAATTTATTGAACGTAGTTTACAGTCTATCAGTGGTACTCCATACCAATAAACGTTACGTGAACGAGTACAAATATGTACATGTATCCCCCTTTTACAGAAATGTAATATTTACATCGGTTCCAATGACATTCGTCATCTAACAATGTGTCGCAACAGAAACATTGCGGCATGTGACTATGAAAATTGATTAGATTATTGACAGTATATTGTACAACATAGAAGCATCCAATGATTTAGGTAATTAGCAATCTGATATGAATTTACCCTCATGGAGCTGATCGCAACCATGGCGGGGTTATTCTACGACATTGAAAAATGACAAGGGATCTTTGTTTGACATCAAATACGGTAATTACCATATCGGGGCAGGGGTGGCATTCTATGAAATAGAATGATATCAGGGGGTCATTCTACGACATCGAATAATGACCGGGGAGTCATTCTACGACATCGAATAATGACCGGGGAGTCATTCTACGACATCGAATAATGACCGGGGTCATTCTACGACATCGAATAATGACCGGGGGTCATTCTACGACATCGAATAATGACCGGCGAGTCAAACTATGATATCGAATAATGGTCGAGGTGTCAAAATACGACCTAGAATAATGACCGGAGTCTTTCTACGACACTGAATGGTGTGATATGTGCAATGAGGCAACATAACACAGCTTTCGATTTTGATCGCTTTTTGTTTGCTTGTTTGTTTGTTTGCTTGTTTGTTTAGTAAATGCAATTAACTTTACACTTAACATGGTAAACTATAAACGCACAACATAGCAAGTGTTGACAAAAGACAAAAAAAACACTCAAAACAACCGACCTGCATTCTTCTTATTTCTTGACAAAATGGATAAGTTCCGACAAATCAAAACATCCTCTATGAAAATATGTCAAGACATTACCTAATAAATACGAATTTTACTCCTTTGATCTTTTTATTCCTCTACTGGAGATAAACGATCAAGTTTATACAGTCATGGATATATACCATAAGAAAATATTGTCTATATCCTAGCAAAGTGTACCTTAAAGCAGGCTGAAGTAAAGCAGAATGCGCAATCTGCTTTACTTTTAACCTGCTCTAAGTGGTCATCTGTCTTTAAAGCTAGAAAAAGGCTGTGGGGTAGTTGGTTAAACCAAAGAAACCGCGACAAGATAGGAATATTTCTTGGAATGAATGTCAATACGAGCGTATTGTAAATTCTGATCATACGCTTTCTCGGAGACGTGGTGCATGCGTGATTGGGGTTTACTCAGCCTGCTACGTCGAAATTAAATCAATAATCGAACAAGAGTAATTGGTAGATCGTAAATGTATACTTGTAAAAGGGTAAACGGTTCTGGGTTCGATACCCATAAGGTTGTCCATTGATAGGCAGACACACTTACAATTCAATCAATATAATTTATTCACTCAAAACTTAGTTAGGTTTTAAACAACTTTAACATATGCAAAACTGACTTTAAGGTTCTTGTAAAGTGTTTTTTGGTGCATTTTTGAAAGGTGATATTTTGGTCATTTATGGAGCAATGTTGCATAATTTCGTATCAAAATGTTCGTATTGAAATGAACAAGCTTATGAGATAGCTTACAATTTGAAAGGAAAACTGTGTATCTTGATTTTGAACAATATGTTTGGATTTGCACCAAAATGTGAAGCAAATTTTCTGTACTGAAATTCAACAAATCCTTCCTCTATATTGAAGAATATGCTTTACATGAGGTAGTAGGACCAAAATCCTGACGAAATCCACTCAAATAACAACAGAAGAAGTCATGGAATATTTGACAATTTTCAAGGACAACACTTTTTTGCCATGGGGGAACTACTTATTTTTTCCAAAGTATGGTGGGCAACACGAGCCTCTGTCAAACATTATTACATGTATAAATATGCAGACTGTGTTATTTTTTTTATCCTTTTTTAACTGAATTATACCTTGAGAATACATTGAGAATCGTTGTTGGGCTCTCGCGGGAGGATCTGCTTCTTTATAAGCCCATCCTCTTCCTAAAAGTCTTCTATAACTGTGTTTTAACGCATGTTGCAAGATATATACATGATTATAAAAAATATAATGACTTCATTGCGTATATAACGATTACACAATTGCTATTAAAATCCCAGGTCTCTTTATGCGTCTAAGCTTGCCAACGTGTTCCTTACTTTGCACGTGCGCAGATACAGGTGTTTCACTGTAAACAGCGCTACATTCATTACCGCGAAGGCAAGAGAATCTCTCGCCACGGTCCGCTCGCCTCAATGCGCAAAAAGGTGGAGTGACCGTGGAGAACGATATGTTTGAGAGAGACATAATGGGTGGTGGCAGCGCTATGGTCTGGGTTGGGAAAATTGGAACTCTGGAAATTGACTTGGTTATTATTCAATAAAATGCCAATGCTCAGCGTTACATCAATGTTTTAAATAGCACAGTGATTCGATTCATGCAAAAGAAAGGAAGGACCTGGCATTTTCAGCTTGACAATACATGTATAAAGCATCACACGGCGCGTATCACCACACAAGTTCTAGCTAAAATACATTAACGTTCTGCCTTGGCCTGTTTTATTCTCGGACATGAGCCCCATAGAACACATATCGGATGTATTTGATAACAAGGTCGGGTCAAATCATCAAATTTATACCATAATGACCTCCAAGTGCATTTTGGTTGGAATGGCAACGTATTTGAAACGTTACGTAAAATCAATAAGGGGACGTATTCTGCAATGTATCCGTAAAATGGAGGGAACAGTGGTTACTAGTGCTTTTTTAAACATCATTTTAAATGCGCATCATGTTTCCAGATGCTGTGTGGTCATTCTAATTATTAAGAATATTCCATTTCGACCCTCTCAACTGAATTATTCATTAAACAGTATGCAATATTTGATTCTAATCCAATGAAGTACACAAACACATGGCTTTGATTACAAAAATAATTCATCCGGCATATAAATGTATCAACAAAATTTATTATTTTTAATTCTATAAAAACTGAAGTGAGATCCGGTTGTTTATAATTCTCTGTGAAAAGTGTTGTAAACTTAAGGTACTTCGCATATGCGCGTAGTTTCCATACGATTGTTATGAAACTTTTCATGAAGAATGATAATAGCCTAAGAAACAATGTGTGTAAATATAGGCAAAATTTATCGTGTGGTTTGTCTTTAAGGTCTTTTTTCCGACAAAAACCTAGAATTTTGATGATTTTATTTTTCTTAAAAATGAATAAAGCTAATGACTATAATTCTCGCCCAATAAGTAGTCCGCAACATTCATTACAAGAAAAGCTAAAAACATTTTGAATAAAGGTGTTCAGAAAGATGTTATCAGCTATTTAAATTTTGCAAAATGCTAAAAAATTGAATTACAAAAAACTGACTCATTCAATGTATATTTGTTTTCATTTTATTCAAATATATGGTTGATGAACTAGTCAGTCTGAAAAAAATAGAAAATATTACAGTCAGGATTTGTTGTTATAACATATTTTCTTAATAAAATGTGGGATATTTGTTGTTTAGATACAGTTACCTACCTTAGAATTAAAACTTATTATTATTTATTCATGGACTTGCATCCAAGGTTTATTATATTGTTTGAACATAATTATAATGGGCAATATCGATCTTGAAAAGGTTAGCGTATTGATAAGCTTCACTGTGTGGCTTTATAGTTCGATCAAATCGTTTACATGTATACCGATTTAATTGACTTGTAAGTCATTAAACTAAAACGTACAGGTAAGTTGACATATACTTGGGCCGTAAACATCACTAGTACTAATCAACGAAGACTAAACATAACATGTCTCTTGATTACTGCGTTATGGATTGACAAGTCAATAAATCGGACACTTAAAATTTTTTTTGGATCGGATGGGTCTCGAACCTATGACCTTTGGATTGCTAGTCAACCACTATAGTCAACCACTATACTAACTGCGCTATGAAGGATTATACTAAATTCGTATCAACATTTCCTTTATATAAATTTCCTAGTATAAACACGTACGAAAAAAGTCTGTGTCGTCCAGACGCATATCCGCTCGCCCGCAAGACCGACTTCCGGTAGCGAAAGGCCTTAATGATGTTTTTTTAATTCGAAAAATATTTTTAAGGTTAAATCTTTCTATATGTATATCCTCCATTTCTTAAAATAATTTTCAACATTGTATCATATCACCACGGCTTCGTCGATGACCAAGCAATTTTTGAAAACCAATATTTCAGTACATGTAAGGTTGACAATCCAGGAGGCGCTTATTGGTAGGCTTACATAATTTTTAAACACTTCTTTTAAGAATATATACCATAATACATGATAATAGTGTTTCCATATTGACCTGACGAGTGCTTTGTACAAACATATGAAATAGCTTTTCGAAATGTAATCATACATTCTGATTATTAAGGATAATACACTGTTAGATTTGTTATCTTTTTCAGCTATATGACTACATGTACTTACTTTTTAATCCTAATATTACCCCTAAATCCCCCTTTCCACTAGCAGACTCAATGTCCGCAAAGTTCAAAGTATACTGGTAATATTGGTTGTCTCTTCCAAAGTGTATGGTTCTGTAATTTTTCACATTAAAACGCAACAGCCACTTTGACTATGTGTAAGGCATCTAAGTCGTGCTGGATAATATCAATTTTAATGTCTTTGTTGTATAGTTTGGTACCATAAGCGAATAATTTCACAATACTACGTATACTAACTTCAGGGGTAGGGGTCATCTATTATAAACATATGAATAATATGGGTCCCAGGACACTTCCCTGGGGTACCCCACTTAAAATGTCTTTCCACGAAAAAGACCAGGGTCCTTTCACAGATACATATTGCCTACGTCCAGTAAAAAGTCACGTTTCCATGACAAAACTGGCCCTCTGATACCAAATACTGATACTTTGCGAGAAAACGTTAATGTACTATGCTCTCAAAAACTTTGACAAAATCTAAATATACAATATATTTTCCCAAATTCTATCACCCTCAATGTAATGTGACTAATCATCTATGTATTCAATTAACTGTAAAACGCAGGATCCTCTCGAACGAAAACCAAATTGAGCATCAGATAAACTAATATATGATTGTTTCTGACTAAATTTTCAAATATCTGTGCCCTTATGGTTGTTTTTCAATTCTACCAACTACAGAAGTAAGGCTATCAGGGTGGTAGTTGCATAATTATACTCATGAACTATTACAGTATTTTAATGTGTGTGTATGTGTGAAATGCAGAAGCAGAGAATATGCGTGAAAAAAGTAGTAAGGACAAAAAATAATTGTGTGTCTCTGCCCAACGAAATCGTCGGTTGTGTCCCTACTAGGACACCATAGAAAGCCTTGTCCAAATCGTGCAATAGTATATACAGTGGAGAATCTGTTATTCTTTCCCGTTTAAACGCAAACGTACGCAAACGCAAAGCACTAAAACGTAGAAAATAAGAACTTTTGGACAATTCTGATATTTCATGTTTATCGTGGTGGCAAACAGTTTGGAGCCTGATCAGACGCCGGGTTACACGGCGTCTGATCTGGCTCCAAACTGTTTGCACTGCAAATAATAGTTTTAGCGTAAACGCGTTTATTGGGAAAGAATAACACAGTCACCTCTGTACATGAGCATTTACCCCTGTACCTGCCAAAGGCTTGAATAGTTTCACAACAATGTAAGCTTTATATAATAGAGATCGCAATGCAAATTGAAATATTAAGCAACATTACAATAGCCGGAAAGATGTGGAATACTTGAAAGGGTGGAAAAAGGTGATTTAAAGGGACAAACTCTTGATTTTCCTGAAACAAAGGTCAGCTGTACAGGGACAGAATTACTTTCGCGAAAGTAATCCGCTGAAGGATCGTGACATTCGGAGAAATTTATGATCGAAAGTAATGCGCAATGCACTTATTTTATTGTTTATGTATCAAACAACAATAGTGTACTGAAATAAAAGTTGAAAATATGGATATTAAAAAATGAGAAAATGCGGATTAATCGGAAAAGTCGACAAATGACATATTTCGGTGACCTTGATATAATTGAACGGATATATTGTCTAACTGCAGTGATTCGGGTGAGTGACATTCCATCAATCATATTACTTGTTCTTTTCTCTGTCCGCACGTATATAACAATTGTCAATCGGTTTTGTAGATTTGGAGTAAATGGACTTTAAATGTTAGCAAACTTCTACAAAATTGTAAAATGCAAATGGCTGCCATTGAATCAAGCATGGGGTATTCTAGGGCCAATTACAAGGGGTTTTTCTAACTTTTGTAAGACATTCTGTGTAGGAGTACCCAGTATGTAATGGGTTCCTTGTATGTATTCTACCAGATTTCCGAAAATACGTGCCAATAAGTGATTTGATATATTCTGCTGAAGAGGCTATTTGGACTCCAAGTTCGTTACTTTTGGATCTTCTGACATCACAAGTACACTTATATTAATGAAAATTTAGGCATGCTCCTTTTCATTGACTAATTATTGATGCTGTGTGAAAATATTTTTATCCAATGTGGTATAGTTATTGAGTATTGCAACTTTTCAAATTTGGGTATTTTTTTCTATTACTGGACATTACATGAACCTTAAACAAAATATCAAGGATTTATAAAGGGGGGTCATATTTCGACAGAGGGTGGGTCATAATTCGACGATGGGGGTCATAATTCGACGATGGGAGGTCATTCTACGACGTCGAATTTTGACCGGTGGTCACTTTTCGATGGGGGTCAAAATACTTCGTTACACTCCAACCCCTCGTCTCTGTTGAGAGATGGTCGCCGCTGCTTTATGAGAATGGCTTCTTTCACTCTGCGCTTTATGTGCATGTCTTCTGACGATAGAACTTTAGTTTTCAGAGGATCTATGTGGTGTCCAGTGTTTTCACAATGTTCGTGGAGTGCTGAGTTGGCTCGAGACACATGCTCTTTCAGTCTTGTTTCAAGTGGTCTTCCTGTCTCACCAACATAATCATTTTTACAGTTTTCACACTTAACATAGTAAACCACTCCGCATTTCTTTAGCATTTCTGTCTTGTCTTTCACATGTGTGACTTGTGAGCGGATAGAATTGATTGGCTTGTGGTACATGTTCACACGATGCTTTTTGAAAATTCTATTAAGTGTTTCTGAAGTTCCCCGGATGTATGGGATGCCAACATTTGGTCTTCGTTGGTTCGATTGCTGGTGTGTTCTTTTTTCATTTTTGTTGTGTTTATTTGGGATTGAAAACATCCATTCTTTGACATGGTCTTTCTCCTTTGTTTTGTCTGAGTCTTCGGTCACCAGTTTCTCTGCCCGGTGAAACAAGGTCCTCACCACAGATCTTTTATGTTCAAGATGATGGTTTGAATCAAAATTCAGATATTGGTCTGTGTGGGTAGGTTTCCTGTATACTGTGACCTTGGTGGACCCATCGTCTTTGATATGCACACATGTGTCCAAAAAAGGAATTTGACCCTCCTCTTCCCTTTCCGAGGTGAACTTAAGTTCCCATACATCCGGGGAACTTCAGAAACACTTAATAGCATTTTCAAAAAGCATGGTGTGAACATGTACCACAAGCCAATCAATTCTATCCGCTCACAAGTCACACATGTGAAAGACAAGACAGAAATGCTAAAGAAATGCGGAGTGGTTTACTATGTTAAGTGTGAAAACTGTAAAAAATGATTATGTTGGTGAGACAGGAAGACCACTTGAAACAAGACTGAAAGAGCATGTGTCTCGAGCCAACTCAGCACTCCACGAACATTGTGAAAACACTGGACACCACATAGATCCTCTGAAAACTAAAGTTCTATCGTCAGAAGACATGCACATAAAGCGCAGAGTGAAAGAAGCCATTCTCATAAAGCAGCGGCGACCATCTCTCAACAGAGACGAGGGGTTGGAGTTGCCGGTGTAACGAAGTATTTTGACCCCCATCGAAAAGTGACCCCCCGGTCAAAATTCGACGTCGTAGAATGACCCCCTGTCGTCGAAAAAGGACCCCCCATCGTCGAATATTGACCCCCTTCTGTCGAAAAATTACCTCCTTTATACTTACCTTTAAATTTGGTGTAAAGTTAGTTTTGCAAGTGCTTAATGTGTTTATATATACCCCAAAGCTCAATTTTGATCGTATGTAGTGACAAAATTGCGCGTGTCTGGAAGTGATTCCGTCTTCACATGTACCTTTTGTTTAGAGCATATTTTCTTTATTACATTAACAAGATTTACCAAAGTTGGCGTGTGAGTACAGTTTTCCATGGCAAAGTGGCCTATAACATAGCCTGTCAATTTTTCACTTTTCAGGTCACTGTGACCTTGACCTTTTACATTATTTTTCGATCAACAACTTTTATGGCATTTATTTGGTACCACGGCGCTCATGCATGTACGTTCTATTGGTTTAGAAGGATTGTGTCAGTTGGCAAGTGAATACGTTAGTGCCCAAAGTTGAGAGATTTTGAGGGGCCTCCGTGACAAAAGCTTTTGAATTTTCTTAATGCATTTCTTTTTAAACATGACTAAAGGTTTACGTTTATTTTTTCGAAAACACTACAGTACTGTTGAAAAGTATCTCAGTTTGGCCAACAAACTTTGATCGCATCTGTGCTTTGGTTGCGGGTTTCGTTTCAACTGTTCTAGTCTCAAGACACTGACTCGAGCTTGATCTCGGTCGTTAAATCTGAAGTAAAGTTGGTATCAAAACAACTTTAAAACCTTTATTAAGCTGCACTTGCAGGTATAGTTTGGTCATCTTTTTATTACCATTACTTGTGTTTTTAGTGTTCTCCGGCTTTACACTTTAATAAGGTAGTGTCACTTCGAATGACTTAAGTATTATAGTATTTTTTACTTGTAAGACTCTTTACCTTGCATAACTTAGCAACTGCGAAATGTACTATTGTCGTATTTAGCAAGTGACCAATATTGTGAGTATCGTGATATCAGTTGCCTCAGTTTGACCTTGAATTCTGTAGTGACCAAAAGCTCAAGATAATAAAGAATTTGAGTTGAGACTGAGATCGTTGTCAGGTATTTGATTGGTCAGATTAGCGCAAACGCCCAGACTCAACTCAAACTCTTTATAACCCTGGGCCCTGAAGTACCTATCAAATTGTCATCATTCAAATAAGGCCACTACAAGCGGGTTATGTTGTGTTTTGCCAACTCTTGCTGATATGATTTAACAGTTTATCATGTTTATGTGTACATTTAACACCATCTGCAAACAACTTATATCCAGATCGGATGCTGCGCAACGTTGCCTCATTACCCTTGTCATCAATCAGTGTCGTTGAATAACTCCGGTCATTATTCGATGACGTAGAATGACCCCCGGTCATAACTCGATGTCGTAGAATGACCCCCGGTCATTATTCGATGTCGTAGAATGACCCCCCTGATAGTATTCTCTTTCATATAATGACACGCCCTGTCCTGGTATGGTAATTACCGTATTTGATGTCAAACAAAGGCCCCTTCTCATTATTGAATGTCGCGAGCAGCACCCTGAGGATTACTTCATGTCAGATTGCTAATTACTTTTAAAAATCTTTGGATGGTTCTATGTTGTACAATATACTGTCAATAATCTAATCAATATTTTCATTGACACATGTTGCGACACATTGTAAGAAGACGAATGTCATTGGAATCGATGTAAATATTATATATACGAGGTACATGTAAAAGGGGGATAAATAGTTTTACACGTTCACGTTTATTGATATCGAGTACCACTGATATACTTTAAACTACGTTCAATTCAAGTGGTCATATATCTTCAAGAATAGAAACAGGCTGTGGAGAAAAGGGTTAGTATTCATGTTTGACTTTATGCATCTAACAGACAATGCATTTGAACTGTAATGGTGTTATATTTAGCAGTGACATTTATACATTTTGTCTTGGTACAGTTGAACCCCTCTATAGCAGTAATTCAATCAAGAAGTGTACAGACAAAAAGGCTTTGACTTTACAAACAGTATACTTGCATACATGTATTCTTAAGTTTGCATCTTTGATTATGTAGTTGACAAATAACTTGTAAATGATAACCTATCAGTTATATATGATATGCTTATTAGTCTTTTTTTTAGTAATGTATTGGACTGTAATGTACGATGTAATGCATTACTTTGCCAATGTTGTTATTTAATGCATTACAAAATTTTATGTAAACGTTGCGTAATGGTAATTGTAATATAATGCACTCTTTAGCAATGTGATTGTAAACTTGTAAAGTAATTTATAACTTTCTCAGGTAGTTCACACCCTGCCTGTCCCTGCCCCACCGACCTGCATACTCCATGGCTGAATTACACCCTTCAAATTTATTTATAAATAAGCTGTTCACGAAGTATACCTCAGACCCGGAACCAGCTTGTATCAAAGAGATCGGGTAATCCCTACCATCAGCATCCAACATATAAGCACCAGGTTACATGTAACGGTATCCCTCGGGAACAGCATTTAGTATACTGTACGTTCCCATGGCGTGCTTATCATGTCTGAATTTTAACTTGTTTATTATCTAAATTTTATGTATCTTTTAACTCATTCACACCTGAAAATGTAAGTGAACAATTCAAGTTTTCTAGTTACATGTATGTCAAGTCAATTTTCGACTAGCTAGAGTTGTTTTATACAATACATTTCAAAACTGACACATATCAGAGGGCTCCTGTGGATAAAGTCTGAATTGGGTCTACACTGTTTACAAAGGACAAGTGTACTATTAACACGAACACTGTTTGTAAATATCTAATATACTCGTCGCTAGGGTCCAATTGGTTAAACTGTGTCGCTTAATTGCTGGAGAGGGTAGGGGTCACTATTCGATGGGGGTCGATATATTTCAGGAGGGGTCAAAATACTTCATGAGGGGAGTCATAGTACTATGACCGGGGGGGTCAAATTTCGACGTCGAATTATGACCGGGGGGTCATTGTACGATATCGAAAAATGACCGGGGGTCATTCAACGTCGTCGAATTATGACCGGGGGGTCTTTTTTCGATGGGGGTCAAAATACTTCGTTACACCGGCAGTTTACAGCCCTCTCCTGGTATCACGTGACGACTCAAAGTCACATGATACTCACTGACTACTTCTCAGTGTGTTGATGAAGGCTTTGCGACAAAGCCGAAATATCCAAGGTATGAATCTATTGCTCTGAGTAAATGGATTAAATTACTATAAATGGACAATCCAGAGCAAGAGAACAATCTACATTGTTGTATGACTGTATCTGTTTTGAAATAAAACACTGTTTAAACTAAATTTAGAAGAACGTCTCATTGCACCGAGCATTCCTTTTAGGAACTTGCATGAACTTCCAAGAGGTAGCCAGATCAGCTTAAATAGAAACGTAGTAAACGTGAGTTCAAATGTATGCATTACTGTCACTAATTTGCCAAGAACAGACAGTGACAATCAGTGTTTCACGCTAAAATGTAAACGTAACATTTCCTACAAACATTACATGGACTACCAAACTGTCAAGCCAAACAGAGTAAGAGAAGCACTCGAACATCTGGTTGAAAACAGTGAACTTATAGAAAAAAGAGGATACTGAATTTTAATGACGCCTGGCACCCAACTCCAATAATAAAAGAGACACAAGAAGATGAAATTAATTTAGAAGATACATAGGTCCATGCTTATAAGCGTTTGAGCTGAATCTTAAATCATTCTCAAGTATTTTAATGGTCAGATTTGAGCCTAGGCTCAAATATGACCAATCAAATGCTTGAGAACGAACTCATACTCAACACAAACGCTTTATAATCGCTGGGCCTGGGATGAAAAGTCAAATGATGTACCAGCAGAGATAATGGACACACTGCTGCAACCACAAGACATTCATGCAGAGGCAAACAATATTTTAGCATTTTCACCAGCGGAGGGGAATAACAATTAACTTTTTTTCCTAGAGACCTTCCTACTTTGTCGTAGTTCTGGGGCTTAATTGTAATAGGGAATGTTTTCTTTGTATTGGACCGAAATCATCCCCTCTGACCAGAACTTTCAACTAAAAGGAAGGCAGGTCGATGGTTTTGATCACCTTCCTGAGATCATAATCATCTCATCTCACCATCCCTCATTAACTCACCGGCGCTATATATGACATAATTTGTGTCGCAGTGCCGTAAACCCCAACTCATCCATACATCCTAGACAATATTCTGTGGAGGACAGAGATCTATTTCAAAAGCATCATACGGTGAAATCTGCAAATCAGAATTAAGAATGGATGAATGAGTTAGGTTTTACGGCACTGCGACACAAAATATGTCATATATGTAGCGCCGATGGATGATGAGATCAGATGATGATGATTTCGGCTAATCTCATTCGTTGCAAGCATCGCATGGTATAAAATCACCGACTTGCCTTCCTTTTAGTTCTTGGCAGTGGGGATAATCTCGATCACAGAAACGAGTTCCGTTAACTGTGAACACCTAACATATCACCACTACATGTACGCACATTGCTAATCGACATGGCCAACCTTTATGCACAGTTTCGTTATAAATACACGTACTGTTGCGTTATTTGATGGAAATTGATCAACTAAAAAGTAAATACATGTATTGATAAATATATAATTTCCCGAGGGCACCCAAGAGAATATCGGTGATCAAGTCGATTTTAGCAGCAGTTTAAGTTGAGAGTTTAGACTACCTGTTCGATTCCCGTTGTATACCTTGTCTTTTATAGTCTATATATATACGCACATCAATAGAGTTTTAGTAAAAATATATATATATGTGTGTGTGTCAAGTACCTGTGCAAAAACAGACTTGTCCGACTTGTCACTATCTCATTGACAAAGGATTAGCTATCAGATCGCTAGAGTGTCGGACCTCATTTTTTGCAGATATATGGTTATCTCAAATACAGAATTGTCGATAAATCTGATGCTGATCAGAAAGAACATACAGTAAAAACATCCTGTGTCAAATAAAATAATCCGCGATCCGCTACTGTAATGCAAAACAGTTGCAGAATAGAAATCATGAAATTCGCAATGAAGATAAGAGACTCCAAGATCACATGTAACATAATACAATTACTACTACTACTATTATTATTATTATTATTATTATCATAACATTTATTATTATAATAGTAAATCAAATCTGCCGTGTAAACGGTTCTGTGTTGTCTGGTAGAATGAGCAAGAGCAGATACAGTCTATACAGTCAACACTAACTGTGAAATTCTTTGGATTAAGATTAATGTAAAAGGCAGTAAACCACTCTTCATCTCTGCTTACTATCGCCCACACGAGTCAGACCATGAAAGCCTGTTGGAATTCGAGAAATCTCTGGAACTGTCCCACAACCTCAAAGGACCAAAGTTAATCCTTGGTGATTTCAACTTCCCCAAACTCTTATGGGATGCTGAGCACACACCCTCACTTAAGGAAGGCTACAGCTCCAATGTTGTGTATGACACATTCTTGGAAGTCCTGGACAACCACTCCCTGACCCAGATGGTGAGCGAAAACACCAGACAAGAAAACATTCTTGACCTCTTCCTCACGTCAAACATGACCCTTGTTAACCATGTCGAGATAATACCGGGTATCTCTGACCATGATATTATCTCCACAACGGTTAACGTCAGACCAACCTTCCTAAAGCAGACCCCAAGAACTTGCACACTGTATAAAAAAGCAGACTGGAATGCTTTCAGGGAATATGCCAACGTTGCCACCCAAGATATCATCTCGACATCAGACTCTCTCTCAGTAGAGGATATATGGGTTAAACTCAAAGCCATTATAGAAAAAGGTATTGCTAAATATATTCCTTGTAAGAAAATTGAATTTAGAAGGTCTCTCCCGTGGGTAAACAAGGAAATCAAGAAATTGATACATAAACGGGACCAACTCTATCAGGGAACAATGTGCAGTGGAAGAAATTCAAGTCCCTGAAGCTGCACATTAAAGCCAAGATCAAGACCTCATATAACCTCTACCTAGAGAATATACTGGACATTGCCTCAAATGAAATTGAAGATGGTAAGTTTGCATCCAAAAAACTATACTCCCTGCTAAAAAACTCGACACAGGATTCCCAAAACGTCTCCCCTCTTAAAGACCAAGACACAGGAAAACTGCAATCCAACAACAGGGAGAAAGCCAACATCCTCAATAGACAATTCCAGTCAGTCTTTTCGAGAATATCACCCCTCTCACTTAAGCAGGCCTGTTCACAGAAACTTTGTCAATGGCATCCCCGGCAGTTCAGTAAGTACCCTATCATGGGTGATATATTGGTCTCCAAGTCTGGTGTACTTAATAAAACCTGAAATCGGAGAAGGCTGCGGGTCCGGACCAGATCAGACCAGTGGTTCTGAAGGAAATGAGACATGAGCTTGCAGAGGTAGTTACTGTCCTTTTTCAGAAATCGCTGTCCTCAGGAGAAATTCCACGTGACTGGACCAGGGCTTATGTCTGTCCCATATACAAGAAAGGTGACACCAGCGACCCAGCAAACTACCGTCCAATATCTCTGACTTGCATCCTATTTAAAACCCTTGAGCACATTGTGGCGTCTCATCTTTCTCAACACTTTAATTCTCACAACATCATCTATGACCTCCTACACGGATTCCGAAACCGTGTGAATCCTGTGAAACCCAACTAATTGAACTAACTGACCAACTCACAAATAACACCTCTGCTGGATACCAAACTGATCTCATTCTCCTTGATTTCAGTAAGGCCTTCGACAAGGTCAATCATCTCAAGCTCCTCTTCATCCTCCAAGAATATGGTGTCTCTCCTCGGGTTCTCAGTTGGACTCGATCTTTCTTTCCGGCAGGTGTCAAACAGTTGTATTGGACGGTGAAAGCTCCGCTAAAGTCCCAGTCACCTCCGGGGTCCCGCAAGGCGGTGTCCTCGGACCCCTCTGCTTTCTGATCTACATTAATCAACTTCCTTCTAGTGTCACCAACTCCCAGGTCAGACTCTTTGCTGATGACACTGCTATATATCTCTCTGTCAACTCTCTATCAGACTGTGAATCACTCCAACAAGACTTTGACAGACTGCAAGACTGGGAAGAGAAATGGGACATGGAGTTTAACCCTTCTAAATGTCAAGTCCTGCATATTTCTAGGAGTAAAAACGTCATAATAACACAGCTACTATCTCCATGGTCAAGTTCTAGAATATGTCCCCCATGCTAAATACCTAGGACTTTACATATCCTCTGATCTCAGCTTTAACACTCACATCTCTCGAATCGCCTCCAATGCAAACAAATCTCTTGGCTTTATTAAGCGTAATATCACTACTAGTAATCAGAAAGTGCGTGAACTAGCATATAAGTCCCTGGTCCGGCCACAGTTGGAGTACGCTTCTACCATATGGTCCCCTTACACTAAAACCTACATCAACTAGATTGAGAATGTCCAACGTCGTGCCATTAGATGGGTCACACACGACTACTCCCCTCTTGCAAGTGTTACAGCAATGCAGAATAGCCTTGGATGGAGGTCTCTGGAACATCGCAGATATGACTCTAGACTAATTATGCTCTATAAGATCTACCAAAACCTAGTCGCAATACCACTTCCATCTTACATACAAACACCCAGCAGATTCACCAGACATATGCATCCCCTCTCCCTCAGATAGATACAGGTTAACACGGACTATCAGAAGTTTTCTTTTTTTCCACAAAGCATCACCCTTTGGAACCAACTACCTATGAATACCGCTACCCTGCCTGATCTATGTCAGTTTAAGAGGACAGTGGTGAAGTTGCAGTACTAGTCCATGTTCAGTGTTTTTATTCTTTCCCTTTTATCTCAACTCACCCATTTTTAAACAACTGATTTTCTTCTTTTAAGCCTCACTATACTTGACAATATATATTGTTAGGTTTTTCTTTTACCTTTCACTCACTTAACAGTTCTGACGTGCACTTTTTCCTGGCTGTAACACTCGTGAGAGGGGTTGCCAGTATTCATAGATAGATAACCCCGTGTCAATTCACTACTTTGACATTCACCCTAGTGAAACTCCTACGCGTTCAATTTAAAGACAAATATTTCACGCTATACTAACGAAACGCGTGAAATGGATAGTCTTAGCTATACTTCAAATAAAGAACAACACAATAGTGTGGGCAAATACAAGACGAGCGGTTTAGACTACGAAAAGAACGGGCTTGATGAGAAAGTATAAATCATTATTATAGAGACAAAGATCTAGAAACACCCATGCAGTCTGCTCTCTCAGGAATCTGTAACATAGCCGTCTTTACTCCCTTCGATCTTCCGTGTCTTTTCCAACTACAAAGGCCATTAACCCCGTCGTTGGCAGCTCCCCCGACTCGCAACCGGATGGTGTACTTGTCAAAATAAAATAAAATACTCAAATAAAAGCAAATTTGTGGCATTATTTGGCTTCTGACATTAAAAAAATATGATCAGTCCAAAGAAAGTCTCAAGAATCGTCACCGAATATTAGATTTTTAGATATTTTCCATCGTTTTTCTATACCGACTAGTAGACGGTATAGTTGTTGTTGTTGCTTCTCTACACGGGCTCAGACGTAAACACGAGCCGAATTACGAAGTTGTATGCACTTTCGATCGCTACACATTGAAATACGTTAAATCGATCCGAGATAAACGGATAGTTCCGTGGTCCATTGGTCTAAGCGGTTTCCCCTATTTTGCATTCTGTCCGCCAATGCCGGGCCCCGGGTTCGAATCCCACCAGAGACCAATATTTGTTTTTATTGAAATACATTTTTTTAAACAGAATTTCTTATCCTAAACTAATTCTTTACCATTTATATAAGCGTTTGACACATATTTACAAATTACTACATGTATTTTTAATGCACCATCTGGTTGCGAGTCGCTTTAACCTTGCCAAACAGTTTCTCTAGTACATGTGCAACTTATAAGTTTGTTTTTGCTATAATCAATCGACACATACCTTTAGTACGAAAACAAGGCCTGAACAAATGTACATTTTCTAAAACGCTAAGCTTTGTAAGTTCCAGATAACGGCTCAACATTGTGTACGGGCAAGCTACAGTCGAACTCATAAAAATGGCAAGCTCGATACCGTTACGACACTGAGCAGTCTTACTTTTCTTGATACGTAGAGTTAAATAATAGCTAAATCCTATAAAAGCATTCAAGATCATACACAAATCGCGAATGATTAAAACATCAGTAGATTGGGAATATATGCTGCAAAACCGACTTAAATTCTGCAGAAATTGGCTCATTTTTGCTAACAGGTCTCGATCAAATTTTTGATTAACAAATTGTCAGTAGGATCTGGCAAACTTCTCAGAGAATTGGCCCATTTTAAACTATATACTGTTGACGCGATCATAGAGCTAGAAACACACTTGTCCATTAGTTCTATAAATACAATGCGATATAAATCACGAATTAATAAGTGCTTATTAATTCGTGTATAAATTGAAAAAAAACTGGAATAACTGACACCCCACCCCCTTTTGAGGAATGAACTCTTCCCACTTCTTGAAAAAGCTAAAATACTTCACATTTGTCTTTTCACTTTTCGCCGAAACGAGCAAATCCGCCATCTTACTCGGTAACCCAGCAAAACGCACCCTTTCGATCCTAGTTTTGTCGACCTCTTCGCCTATACACTTTTAGGTTCAAACCTGCACGAGCATACGCAAGCATAAATATACGGCTTATACTGGTGAACATCTAACCGCCATTAAACCAAAATACAGCGGTCTTACAGGAACAAGTCCATTGGCGTAGCTTCCTATTAGGCAAGTAGGCACGTGCCTACACTTTTTTTCAGAAGTCCAAAAAATGAAAAAGGCTAAAAATGCAGAAAAAGCAATAAAATTTACATCTAAGGGGGGTTTGAGGTGAACCCCAATTATTTTTCCATAGATTCATGTTAGTATTTTGCCATTATCAAACGCGGGAAAAGACCTCAGAACGCACCTAGAGACTATCTAGGAATAAAAATTTCCCGGGGGAGCATACCCCCCCAGGCGCGTAGCTACCTGTACGCAAAAAACGCAACTGCGTACACATTGTCCTCAAAAATTGAAAAATTAAAAAGTCCAAAAATGCAATAAAAGTCGGTGGGGGTAGGGGGTTAGAGATTAATGGCCGGTAGATAACCTGTCCAAAAACTATTATCCTAGAATAAACAATTCATGTTATATAGAGTCATGTTGGTATTTTACCTGTTTTGAATGCTGGAACGCCTTCAGAGACAACCTAGAAATAAAAATTTCCCGGGGCAGCATGCCCCCGAACCCACCTAGTAAAAGTGCGTACACCGATGGGATGGGCCGATGTAGGGGTATAGATTAGAGAATGAAGGCTGGAAGACAATCTTTTTCGATGTAGGGGTATAGATTAGAGAATGAAGGCTGGAAGACAATCTGTTAGAAAAAATATTATCCTATAACTAATACTTTGTTATCTTGAGTCAATTTTGACATACATTTATGTTAGCATTTTTTCCTGTTTTGAATGCGGGAAATGCCCTCAGAACGTACCAGAGACCATCTAGGAATAAAAATTTCCCACGGTAGCATGGCCCCGGACCCTCGACCCCCAATATGAGTGCGTGCACTAATTGTTGGGATGGATGGATGGATCAGTTGGGTTTTACGGCACTGAGACACAAAATAGGTCATATAGCGCAGATGAAGGATGATGAGATGATATGATATGATTTCAGGAAGGTGATTTCGGCTAATCTCATTCGTTGATAAGCAGCGCATGGGATCAAAACCACCGACCTGCCTTCCTTTTAGTTCTTGGCAGAGGGGATAATCTCGGTCTAATAAATAGAAAAAATCCCCTATGAACTTCGATAAAATAGGACGGTTTCTGGGGCTAATTGTTGGGGGTAGGGAATAGAGATTAATGGCCGGAAGACACCCCTCATTGATTTTTAATCCTAGATGAAACAATTTACGTTATTTTTTATTCGAATTTCACATGGATTGATGTGGTATTTTACTTGCTTTGATTGCGCAAACCGATTGCGCGAAATGCCCTCAGCACGCTACAGAGACCATCTATGAACAAAATTTTCCCGGAGGAGCATGCCCCCGGACCCCACCCCCTAGTAAGAATTTAGAAGTGCGTTCACCAAATGGTCTAGCTTTGCCCCTGACTTTTAGATTTGCCCCTGAAGTGTGCTCCTCAATCGCTTTTTGTTTCCGACTGGCCTGCTTTATCATGTTCTCAAAAGAATCGTAAATGCAAATGGTTCTGATGCAGATCTAAATAACATATATGTCACAGATTGTCGGTTTGAAATTAACATTCATGACTTTGTCGGTGATGTCGTTTTTGGGTGTTTTACATAATTTTTTGTATAGATTTATGTTATTTTATCACAAGTTTCTAAGGCGGGAAACGTCCTCAAAACGCACCAGAGACCATCTAGGAATAAAATTTTCCAGGGGGAGCATGCCCCCGGACCCCCCCCCCCCCCCCCTAGTCAAAGTGCGTACACTTGCTAAATGTTCTAGCTACGCCCCTGCCCCCGACCCCCCTAGTAAGAAAGCGTACACTTATTAATTGGTCTAATCATCCCATTGGCACGCATTTACAATTGTTCATGTAGCTGCCTTATGCAAAACACGCGCTACCGCGTACATACTGTCCTCATACTTGCGACAATTCAAAAAGTCAAATATGCAATAAAATAGTAATAGGGTGGTGTTAGAGTCTAGCTTAGAGATTAATGGAAGACAACCTGTCAAGAATGACGTAATAATAACCTGGAACAGAAAATTTATGTCATTTTCAGCCGAGTTTTTACATATATTTATGGCAGAATTTTACCTGTCTTGGACGCGCAAAACGCCCTCAGAACAAGCCAGAGGCTATCTAGGAATCAACCCTCCCCAATCCCCTCCTAGTAAACGCGAGTTCATAAATTGGTATAGTTACTTTGGATTTCATACGGGCCTGTAGTGTGCTCGATCAATTTGTCCCAAAAAGAAAGTTACATCCAAATAATTTCAAGTAGCGAGTATGTTAATGAAATAATTACGGTATCAGACCCTATGATATACTAATTGACGTGGGGTTCTTTTTTAGTGAGTTTTTTTTTAAGAAAATACATGTATGCATATTCCTTTGCAAAAAATTAAAATTGTCTGTGGTTTGAAACTTTTCATTTCATTAATTCTTCATATACATGTCTCCCCAGACCCTCCTTAAATGCGTCTACAGTGTTGTAGAACTCAAAATTTTCCCGGGGGAGCATGCCCCCGGACCCCCTAGAAAAGATATGCCTACACTTTAATTTCGGCCAAGCTACGCCCCTGAAGTCCGCAATTTTGTAGCCCGTTTATATTTTCAAATTGAGATTTTAAAAATATTTGAGAAAAAATTATAACGGCGTCACTTATTTTCCTATCCATCTTTATGTCATTTTTATCTACAAATGTTACAAAGTTGCCACTCTTTTGAAAGTACATGTACTTCCATATACGTTTACTTTTATCAATTTCTTCTTGTTTGACACAACTTGTATCACTTACACACTGACAGAACACATTATATTGGGCTGATGTTGCGGAATGTTCATCTTTATCAAAATAGTGGACTCTTCAATTGACTCGGGATGACATTCATGAATAAAATCGTCTCTATTTACTATTGTATTTTCGCTAAATATATCGTTTTTGACTGATTTTGTAGATGGAAGTGAAAGCATATATATTGTTGATTTGATCTGGAGTTGCATTTTCAATAAAGTTTAAGCGCATTCTTTTCGTGCTACGCATCATTTCATCATTAAATTTTCTTTTAAGTATTGATTTCGGTGTTAGATCACGATTTTAGGAGCTTGGCGGGATGTAGACGTCAACGCATTTTCACCATAGGCAATGGTACCGACCTAAACGGGTTTTTTATTTTTATTTATTTTTTTGCATAAAATTAGATCTGGAGAATATAGATCTACATATATATATATTTGGTAAATAGATTTGGTAAATATATAGAGAAGATTCCCAACTCCAATTTCGTATATCTACCTCTGATGCCGTATAAGCGATTTTTTCGGTCAATTTGTGGTGATCTGGTGCATATTTCTACACCTACGCAGGCATATTGCATCATTCTAACACCATCAGAAAAAAATAAAACATTTACTCAATCGGTTTCTATGTTTTGATCCCGAGGTTTCGATCGTCAAATGCGATTTTTCTTTAGTCTACAGTACTGAGGTGCATTGCAATTCGCGTTGACGATCGAAAGAAGGGGTTATATAGGTATACACGAAATTCGAGTTGGGAACCTTCTCTATTTATACGTATACACCAAAAAAATCGCTATATGTATATATCCAGATCTAATTTTATGCCCAAAAAATCCGTTTAGGTCGGTACCATTGCCTATGATTTTCACCGTCGATAATACTGATATTAATGATAAAATCTGGGGCTGAATATATATGGTAACAAATACCTACCGCTGGACACTGACATACTTCTGTTGGTGCGATCGAAACTGCATATGTTTCCCCCTTACTCCCTTCTACTATGAACGACTGGCTGTCTAGACATAAATGAACTTTTTTTTCTTATTTCCGAAAGAGCTAAAGAGTGCTGAGAAGTTGATTGAAATATCTCTTCCGAGTTTAAAGTTTCTCATATTTCTGTAGAAGTCTTACCTTGATTGAGAATATCGCCATTTTCTTTTAAATCTACCGAGTTGATGTTCGCCATAACCAACTCAACAATACCTTTTGGATCACAACATGTTTTTAGGCATTTCAGTGTCTTCTGGATCAAGTAATACATGTTGATGCATGGAATTTAATTTGAAACTGTCTGTGTTTAACCTACCGCGGGTAACTTCGTTTAGTTTAAATGATTACAAATAGTTCATTGAAAGTATAATAGCATCAATAGGAGCCCCATGCCAATTTTGAAGACCAGTTAACTAGTAAATTATTTGTTCCTTCTGACATGTTATTTCAATGTTGTGGTACCACCGTATTGATCCTATATGTTTAATTCTTCAAGAACCCATCTTGAAGCGTTATTTATTATATTTTCCTTAAAGTTTTTATCGAAATATTCTACCATGGGTCCAGACCGACGACGTGTCATGCCATTTTCAAGTTCTGTAAATATGTGTTAGTTTTCTGCTAGCAAAAGTTGCATAATATCAGAGCCGTATATTACCTTATCATCAGAAATGGCATTTCTAGAAATTAGCCATCGTCTCAGATCTGGTCGAATATAACTCCAACAGAATACTTGTTTCATGTTTGGCAAAAACAAACAGGCCAGTACATGTATATGGGTTATTTGCAATCAGCGTACGTTTTATGCATACTCTGTAGGCTCATAGAGTTTTTAAGCTACAACCTAATACTTTGGCAGAGTGCTCATATCACAGCCGTTTGAACATAGGTTTATGCAACGGTACATATTTTATGTTTCCACAACTATACCACAGATGTGCATGAGGACATTATGGCAAATAGTGCGCGCGTGTGTGTGTGTGTTGGGGGGGGGGGGGGGGGGGTAGCAGACGACAAGGTCACCCCTCTTGTTTATGTTTAAAGGATAACAGTTATCCTTGGTATCTAGTGCGCATGCATAATATGGATTATAATGTGTTGCCTTATTATGCTTTGCCATGTTATGCACACCAAGTTTTTACTGAAACTGTCTAACAGGCGTTGGGGATAAATCTTGTGTCTGTGGTGCTTAATTTATGTTACGTGGTTACTTCCCTTCCATACTAGGCAATGGTTATACACTGTTAAATCATGACGTTATGGCGCCAGGCTTTTAAATAAAAAATATCCCTAGTGTAAAACACAGAACTTTGACACTTTTAAAAGACATCTTTACATCATTTACCTTGGTGGAATTTAAGCAGCTTTAGGACTGGTCAGCTTTCCGAGACACTGTTCATTCGGCAGCCTTGGAAACACTTGGCACCTCCAAGAGAAAGCACCAAGATTAGTTTTATGAACGGAGATACAGAATCTCCGGCAAGAAAACCCCAGGCTTTTCCTTGCACACCGTCAGGACCAGACATCAGCCAGTAAAAAGTCAGTATTCTTAAATAAGCGACAGACAGTCCAGGCAAAGCTAAGGACCATGCAAGACACATGGCTCAGCAAATCCAAAGGTATGACATGCATGACACAAAAAGATTGTTGGGGGGGGGGGGGGGGGGGGGGGGCTCCGTGGCCTAGTGGTATAGTCACTGTGACTTACATCACTAAGCTCCCCACCGCTGTGAGTTCGAATCCCAGTAGGGTCGTTCGGATTTTTCTAAGCTCCCCACCGCTGTGAGTTCGAATCCCAGTAGGGTCGTTCGGATTTTTCATGTGGGGAAGCCTTCCAGCTGGCTTGCGGAAGGTCGGTGGTTCTACCCAGTTGCCGATTTGTGCCTGAGACAGTGCATAAATGACTTCTGGGCTCTTCCTCCACCTGTAATTAGCTGGACGTCGCGATATGACTGAAATACTGTTGAAAGCGACGTAAAATCAAAACAAATCAAATCAAATCAAAAAGATTGTATGATGCACTGCGTGCAGTCTATGGTCCAGTCACCAGGGGTCCGTTTTACTAAACTACTTACACAAAAATTTTGCGTAAGTCAAAATTATAAATTTTAATTTATATTTTTTATTATCACTTGCTACAAACAGCAAATAGCCAGATCAGAGGACGCCCTTTTAGCGCGTCCTCTGGTCTGGCTATTTGCTGTTTGCAAACGTTTATGATGGAAAAATAGGGGTTAAACGTTTTTGACTAACGCAAAAGTTTTGCGTAAGTTGTTTAGTAAAACGGCCCCCAGGTTCATCTCCGTTGCTCAGTGCCAATGGATCAACCCTGGTCACAGAAAGATAAAATATTCTCATCACACTTCAACTCTGTACTTAACAGACAATCATCAATCAATGATGAGGATATACAGAAGCTCCCTCAAGTCGAGGTCAAACATCCTCTAGACAACATTCCAACAATTACATAGGTCAACAAAGTTATTAAAAAGCTGTCCGATGCAATTCCAGCTGAAATATATAAGTGTGGACGAGATATCCGAATATCCAAACTGCCAGACTTCTTCACGTTCTGCGTGTAAAGGAAAATTACTACAATAATTCAAGGACGCCTCCATAGTCCATTTCAGAGGGATCTCACTCCTGTGCATTAACCCGTGTTCTCCTTAACTGCTTGAGAAAGCACTTGGAAAATGGCCACCTACCAGAAAGCCAATGTGGTTTCAGCTCAGGCAGAGGAACCGTTGATATGGTGTTTGCTGCCCGTCAACTGCAAGAAAAATGCCAAGAACAGCACCAGGATCTATACACGGCCTTTGTAGACCTTACTAAAGCTTTCGACACCGTCAGTCGAGAGAGCCTGTGGAAGAGTATGGCCAAGTTTTGATGCCCTGGTCGCTCCATTACCATTGTCATCCAGTTGGTATGATGGCACGTGTAATTGACAATAATGACCAGTCACCAGCTTTTCCTGTCAGCAAAAGTTTCAAAAAGGGCTGTGTCCTTGCACCGACCCTGTTCAGCATGATGTTCTCTGCTTTGCTTAACGAAGCCCTTTGGTCTGATGAGCCAGGGATTGAAATGAGATACAGGACATATGGGAAACTGTTCAACCAACGACGGTTCAATGCAATCACCAAAGTAAAGTCCATCATCATCCGTGACTTACTTGTCACCATCAGTACAAAGAAGACTGAGATAATTCAACAACCAGCACCAGGAAACCCTAACATAAAGCCAACAATACAGGTCAAGGACTGCACTTTGCAAGATGTAGAAAAGTTCACATACCTTGGCAGCACTCTCTCACGCACTCTCACAATATACGAAGAAGTCACCAGCAGGATTGCAAAGGCCAGTGCTGCTTTTGGAAGACTCTGCTCTAACGTTTGGGAGCGAGCGAAAGGATATGCGCATTGAGATCAAGCTGTCAGTGTACCTAGCAGTGGCTCTAACCACCTTGCAGAATGCCAGTGAAACAGGGACAGTTTATGCGCGTCATGCCAGAACACTCAACCACTTCCACACAAGCACTCTGCGATAGCTTCTTGGTATTAGACGGCAAGACAAGGTTCCTGACACTGAACTTTTCAAAAGAGCAAATCTGCCAACTGTACACGTATGTGCTGGACAGGTCACGTGTGTCGCATGTCAGATGAGCGACTCCCAAAGCAGCTCTTATACGGAGAGCTCTCCTCTGGTAGAAGGAAAGTCGGCGGCCAGAAAAAACCACAGGTACTTGACACATACATCAAGATCTAGATGTATGTAATAGATCTAGATGTATGTGTCAAGTACCTGTGGAAAAAAACGGTAAAAAGACTGCATCCATGAAGGTTTCGCTTCGAAAAATGGATCTGCACACAGACACTTGGGAAGACCTGGCTCAAAACCGCCCTGCGTTGAGATCAGCTGTCAGGAAAGGCTTGGTTGAAGCAGAGACAGGTAGGTTACAGCATGCCAGGAACACAGGTACTTGACACATACATATAGATCTATTTACCCCCCCCCCCCCCCGTTAAAAAAAATGTTTGTTTACTATACTTGTATTATAGATACAAGGTAAACAGCGCAATTCGACACCTCAACTCAACTCAATTTTATTGGCAATCGGCAACATAAAAGCGCCATTGGCCATGTACAATAGATCAATTAACGTGAAATATGACCATGACATTTACATAAACACAACTCAACTTAACAACTCAATTTTACAAGTACAAAACATTCAACTGAAAATATTATAACTTGTATATACACTATTATAGTATATTATTGATATTATCAATCTGCAACTACATTATTTCGTATATTCATTGCAACCTTGATATATTTTGCTACGTTTAATTGAACTTTTTTGTTCTTTGAAGAAAGCAATTTTATGAACTTATTTAGAGAGCACCATGAAATATGTTTTAAAATTTCAACTCTTTCTTGTTTATATTTTTGACATACTAATAAAAAGTGATATTCTGATTCAATAGCATTTTGATTACAAAAGATACAGACTCTATTTCTACGATCAATATTAGTATATCTTCCAGCTTCTATAGCCAAGTTATGCGAGGAAATACGAAATCTTGTAAGATGCATGCGTAAAGAATTGTTAGTTATATTTTGTAGGTAAGATTCCATTTCAAATGATTCCTTGAACATTACATAGTATTTCAGTTTTGGTGAGTTTGTTATTGATGTTCGCCATTCCTGGATAAAATTGTCCCTTATTCTCCTCTGTATAGCAGGAAAGTAATTGGCAGTAGTATCCAAGTTATCCCAAATAAACGTGTAACCCAAACTATCCAATTTTCTTTTTATATGACTACCCCAACTCTTATTGTTTCCCATCAAAGTTATACAATGCTCTCTATAGATATTATAAACAGTACTCATATTATCACCATATTTCTTGATTTTCAACCAGTATTTTAACGATCTTTCTAT
The DNA here is from genome assembly GCA_922989275.2 of Gari tellinella. Lineage (NCBI taxonomy): Eukaryota > Metazoa > Mollusca > Bivalvia > Cardiida > Psammobiidae > Gari > Gari tellinella. The sequence continues at coordinate 17,031,798 of OV277865.1, forward strand.
GCATATAACAGAAAGCGGAAATCTACCTAATTCTCCCAGAACTGCATAATTTACAGACTGAGATCGTACACCAAGTATGATTTTACAAAATTTTATATGAAGTTTATCTATCTCCTTGAAATTGTATATACACCTAGTCTTTACTATCGACTTAAACTGATGCTAAAATAGACTCGATCGCCGATATTCTCTTGTGGTACCCTCGGGAAAGGATTAATTTATCAATTACTACTTTTTATTTCATCAAACTCCGTCAAATAACGCCACAGTACGTGAATTATAACGAAAATGTGAGACGTTGTTAACTAAAGTTCCTGTGAGTATGTAATTAAATGTTCTTTGATACTTGACACATACTTCTAGAATCTAGATATATTACCAAATTATGAAAATACAATTATTTTTTTAACAAGACTTCTATAATCTATAATTTTTTAATTTTTTTTTCTCTTTTGGTTATAGATCTAGATTGTATGTGTCAACATGGAGAAATGACATGTCATTTATCCATGGTGTCAAGTACCTGTGGATAAGACCGGGTCACAGGGCCGAATTGAGCCGCAAATGCAAGGTCTTTTATTCAGCGATAATCAGTTGTCTATGTCAATGTTTTATACCGCACCAATAATTATCCCAGTTCTGTCAACAACTTTTGTTTACGAATCCGGACAATTTGTAGTGAATTGAAGTAGATGTAAGATTAAAAGTCGATCTGATTGATAGATCATTGAACGAACCATTGATTCTTTATAACCGGGGGAGTTTTGTTCCCCTTGGAGATTTCGTATCCAGCTGGAACTAGAAGGTATGTTGTGTTCTTATTTTCGGTTTATTCAGTGTCGTCACGTTTAATTATGTCACAGATTGTGACTCTTGGTCACTCTACATGTATATATAGCTTGTATGTTATATAGAGTGACCATTGTGATTCTCAGATAACAAAAGCAAATAAAAGTTTTGATTTGTCTGAAAATAACTTGGTTTAAGCACCTTGGGTGTTAACAGATGGAGGTTATACCCCCCCCCCCCCCCCCCCCCCCCCCCCCCCCCCCCCCCCCCCCCCCCCCCCCCCCCCCACCCCATTAAATAAATAAATAAAATTAGATTTTCAAATAAATTATAAGGTTTGAGTGGTATCGTCTCCCTATATAGCCTGTAGGGCGTTCAAGTACCGTATCAGCGAACAGTAACGTTAACCGATGCAAACAACCCATATAGTACGACATCTAACGTTCACCGATACTCTTCAATAATAACTCATTGCGCCCCAATGTTTATTAACTTTTCAAGGGTACAAACGATTTATGTGCAAATCGAAATATCGCAAGCAAAAGTGCACTAATCAACTGAAATGCATCAATTTTAACAGAAGTTATGGCCCTTTGTAGTTTTTCCTTATTAGAGTATATAGCGAAAATTTCTTGTGCAGCTAACTCCTCCTACACTATTTGAAGGATTTACTTCAATCTTTTACACATGAACCAGCTATATGTGAGGATGGTCATGTGGTTTGGATTTTTGGCTGCAACAGTTTTAACAGAAGTTATGGCCCTTTGTAGTTTTTCCTTATTAGAGTAACTGTAGCCTGTTTACCTGTGTTTTCGCCACCCTAAGCTATATTTTTCGCGCATGCTCTTTCTGGTGTAACATTTCTTACTTGTTCACAGATATAATTCTGAACTGAACCTTCAATAACAGGAATATATACAAATAAAACTTGTGAAATAAATACAAATGTAGATAATTGTACCGTTTTCGAACGAGGTCATTGCTCTGGATCACCGGGATGCTTTCTTGTCAATTCGCCACCTCTGATTGGTCGTTCGATAATTAGGTCAATGTAGGCTCTGTCAGTATGTTATATAGTTTGTTTCATGAAATTTGAACATTTTTTAATGATTTTGAAATATTTAATTTTCTAAAAGTAAATAATAACTTTTACAACTTTACAATAAAAAAGTAACAACGGGCATGTAGAGTTCAAATTACCAACATGTCGGTTGATTTGAAACTTATTTTGAATTATTGGTATTTTTCCTGTTTCTTTCGCATTTTCAGCGGTTTAAATCTTCCTTAGTGAAACTGTCCTAGTATTCGGATATCCTCTGTAGTTTTCGGACATCCTCAGTAGCCTGCTCGTGACGGAATTCTAAGTTTGCTTAGGTGGCGAATTGACAAGAAAGTGGCGAATTGACAAGAAGCAAGGATATATAGCGAAAAATTATTGTGCAGCTAACTCCTCCTACACTATTTGAGGGATTTACTTCAAACATTTACACATGTACCAGCTATATGTGAGGATGGTCATGTGGTTTGGATTTTTGGCTGCAACAATTTTGACAGAAGTTATGGCCCTTTGTAGTTTTTCCTTATATAGAGTATATAGCGAACAATTCTTGTGCAGCTAACTCCTCCTACACTATTTGAGGGATTTACTTCAAACTTTTACTCATGTACCAGCTATCACAGGGACCCGGCACGATTGATTTTTGAGATAAATTTTTTTCAAAAGGTATATATAGAGACAAGGGGTACAACTTATTGTTAGTATATTCTCAACCTATCTCGACAAAAGCGGTCATATCACGAATAATAATTGATGAAACGACATCCTTTTTGCATTTCTGTCTAGCTAATATAATACCCATCCATAAAAACATAACATAAAACCAACTGTAAGGATGCACTTTCAACAGTATTTGCATTTACTCACAGAAATCAACGACTTTTGGAAAACGGGACAGGTGTTCGTTCACTGCTAACACAGCATTGACCACTACTGTATGCTTGTTTAGGCGGTAATCGAGTGTTACAGTCATTGACAACTACTGTACGCTTGTTTAGGCGGTAATATCGAGCATGACAGTCATACAGTTCCATAAATATACAGCTTTGACACCGATCAAAGCTGATTTCTTCTCAAATCATTGCCGTACCAAAAAAGCCTACATGTACAAGAAGAGCTTTACTGCCGATGAAATCATGCAAATTTGTTGTTGGTATTGCAATGGTGTGTTTGAGTATAAATCAGCTTTGATCGGTGTAAAAAATGGATATCCATGGAACTGTATGACTGTCATGTTCGATATTACCGCCTATAACAGCACACAGTAGTGGTCAATGCGGTTTCAGCTGTGAACGAACACCTGTCCCGTTTTCCAAAAGTCGTTGATTTCTGTGAGTAAATGCAATTACTTTTGAAAGTGCATGCTTACAGTTGGTTTTATGTTATGTTTTTATGGAAGGGTATTATATAAGCTAGACAGAAGTGCAAAAAGGGTGTCGTTTTATCAATTATTATTTATGATATGCCCGGTTTTGTCGAGATAGGGTGAGCATGTACTAACAATCAGTTGTACCCCTTGTCTCTATATATACCTTTTGACAATTTTTTCTCTCAAAAATCAATCGTGCCAGGTCCCTGTGCCAGCTATATGTGAGGATGGTCATGTGGTTTGGATTTTTGGCTGCAACAATTTTGACAGAAGTTATGGCCCTTTGGAGTTTTTCCTTATATAGATTATATAACGAAAAAGTCTTGTGCAGCTAACTCCTCCTATACTATGTAAGAGTTTTCATTCAAACTTTTACATATAAACCAGCTATATATGAGGATGGTCATGTAGATAGGCATATGGGCTGCAACATTATGACAGAAGTCACACAGAAGTATACACACAATTTTAATCTGAAAATAAATTGCTTACAATTTACAATGTCAGTATTTTGACATATGAATTTATTCCTAATATAGGTGCCAGGGTGGAGGTTGCCAGGGGGTAAATTTATTCCTCTTATGGGTGCGGGGGCGGGGTACCGGGGGAGACATGTGTTTTTCTCAAAAACAAGCTCTAGTTTAGCTTGAATACAGGAGGCTTTTTTAGCATCAATACATTTTCAGCATATTTCCTGTGTAATTCCAGATGATAGCCTAAAGCAGATTGAAAGTAAAGGAAAATGCTCCTTTATTAGCATATTGCTTTACATTAAACCTGCTTTATTTAAGTGGACACCTGTTTTCAAGACTAGAACTAGTAGAAGCAGGTTGTAGGGTAATGGGTTAAGAGACATTGTCAGAATTAACCTGTCAGTCCCATAGCCTGTTTCTTGTTTTATGGTAAACACAGGTGACCATAAAGCAGGGTAAAAGGTAGCAAAATGTGCCTTAGCCCATTACCCTATAAATATGCCTTTTTAAGTCTCTAATTTTTTCCTCCACTGAAGGAAACAATCTCAATTTATACACTCATAGTCATAAATATACATCATCAGAATATATTCAATATCCTAGCACTGATGGAAGCTTAAAGCAGGCTGAAAGTAAAGTAAAATGTGCCTTTAGGCTTTACATTGAATGATTCAATCTGCTTTAACCCATCAACCCGAAACCTTTTTCTGGTATTGAAGATAGGTGACCACTCAAAGCAGGTTGAAAGTAAAACAGAATGCGCCTACTTTTAGCTTTAATCTGTTTGAATATAGAAAATATTTTGTATGTAATATATTCCTGAATGTTCAAAGTGGGACTATTTTCTTCAGTGGAGGAATAAATTAAATATGTAAAAAGGCGTATTTATGGGGTAATGGGTTAAGTGGTCATCTCTCTTCAACACTAGAAACAGGCTATGGGGTTATGGGTTAAGACCCATTCTGCTTTACCTTCAGCCTTTATGCTTTAAGCTACCATCTGTAAGGATAGAGGATGTAGAATATATATGAGCCATGCCATGAGAAAACCTGCCTTATTGCATTGCAAACAGTGTGAGTTAAGGCCAACCGCCACGTCTTTGAGACTGTTTGACAGTCACACTTACATGCATATAAAGTATTTTATACCCACTTTTGGCAGTGTAAACCAACTTCAGAGGCTGGGATGTCAATGGTGCTTGGTCTGCACAATATTGCAATACAATCAGGGCTCCAGATAAGGAGAGTATTTCAAAAATTAAATTCTTCGTGTCTGCATTAAACCCTATGGTGTGACTACTCATTAGAATCGTCTCTTTGAGACGATTCTAATGAGTAGTCACACCATAGGATTTGGTAAGACATAAAGGAGAAAATGTTGAAAAGCTTAAGTTCACTCCCCCTTATCTGGAGCCCTGACTTGCCAATCAGGCAGGTTTTCTCATGACATGGCTCATATATTTTTATGCCCCCGGCATCGAGAGATGCGGGAGCATATAGTAATCGTCCCGTCCGTCCGTGCGTGTGTGTGTGCGTCCGTAACAAGGTTAAGTAGATTTTACCGTTTCGTCAAGCATCAACACCGCTTACCCAAATGCTTTGATACTTATACAGTTGTTGCCTTGGACCATTTCCTATCCACCAATATCACCCAACTTTGATTCTGACCTTGACCTTGACCTAATTTGGACTTAGAATGTTTAAATAGGCTATTTCTTGGTTAACTAGAATTTACCGTTTCGTCTAGCATCAACACTTTTTACTGCAATGCCTCGATACTCATACAGTTATTGCCTTGGACCATTATCAACTCACCAATAATACCCAAGCTCCGTTTGACCCTGACCTTGACCTAATTTGGACTTAGAAAAGAACATATTGTCAAGGATGCCACCGGGGGCATAAGCGTTTATTGAACGCGCAGTCTTGTTATATATTGCATTTTGATGACTGTATAAAGGTGAGCTATTTCTTTCAGTTCAGGAATAAATAAGTGGCATTAATAAGGCTTAAACCATTACCCCATAGCCTGTGTTTTTAGTTTTGAAGATAGGTGACTACATAAGGTCGGTTGAAAGTAAAGAAGAATGCACCTTAAGGCACATTCTGCTTTAATACTTTCAGCCTGCTTAAATCTACCATCTGCTAGGATATAGATTGAAAATATTTCTTTTGCTGCATATTCATAACAGTATAAATTGGAACTATTCTATTTTGTGCATGAATAAATTGAAGGCATATTTACACATTCCCCCCATAAATACATTATACTCCTTTTTACGCCTATAATGTTTTCCTTCACTGAAGAAAATAGATCCCTTTGAAACAGTCATGAATATGTGTCATAAGAAATATTTTCTATATCCTAGCAGATAATAGCTTAAAGCAGGCTGAAAGTAAAGCAGAATGTGCCCTAAGGCGCATTCTGCTTTACTTTCAACCTTCTTTAAGAGACCATCTTTCTTTAAAACTTGAAACAGGCTATGGGGTAAATGGAGTATGTACTTTAAATATGACACAATGTGTGTTAAAACTGCGAAATAAATAGAGGATAATCAATTTCTTTGGATTGATATGAAAAATATATCACGAGAATGGGTTGTTATCTGGTTAAAAAACGAGTCCGCAGGACGAGTTTTTTTTAACCAGATAACAACCCATTCGAGTGATATATTTTTCATATCTATTCAAAGGAAATGATTATTCTATTTATTATATATATTTTAATGACGTTTTTACAGAAAAAACACACAAAATTGATAACCCCGACGTCACTAAATTAATTTTGACGTGACGTCACAAAAAGTGATATCATCACTACATGTAGTGATGATATCAACGGTGACGATATCAAATTTATCTAACTAAGAAATCTCTATAAATCATCGATAGGTATATAATAAATACTGTTTAACCCATTACCTCATAGCCTATTTCAAGCTTTGAAAACAGGTGACCACTTAAAGCAGGTTGAAAGTAAAGCAGAATGTGCCTTAAGGCACATTCTGCTTTACTTTCAGCCTGTTTTAAGCTACCATCTGCTAGGATATAGAAAATATTTCTTCTGGTACATATTCTTGGCTGTATAAATTGGAACTTTTTTCTTCAGTGGAGGAATAAATAGATGTGTAAAAAGGCGTTTTAAGGGGTAATGGGTTAAACCAATGGGGTAATGGGTTAAAGCAAACATCATTTGAGCTGACAGTTAGTCTGTTTATTCAGCACTCAATAGGTTAACTCTATCAACACTGTCTCAGTAACTGTCATCTACTAAAAATGTTCTCTGCTTAATTTTATGATCTTTTTACATATTAATAGAAACTAGACTTTAGTGCTCTACACTTTGGATCCAGATCAATTTCAAATAGGGCCTAATCTGTATCCAAATAATTTTTCTAAGGGTCAAATATAGTTTTTATGTACCGGTAGTATTTAGAGGGTTGAAGGTAGTATATAAAATATTGCATAAAGTATAGCCTGCAGTTGTATAATAATGCCTGTCCTGAAAGTGTTACATAAAACATATACAGGCTTTTTGACCAATCAAACAGGACAGGAAGGTGAATTTTATACCCTATTATATTATCAATTAGTTCCAGTCGGTCTCTTAAGCAGAATGTACATTTTAAACAATTTTTTAAGCAGACATGTATAAACTTGTGTACTGGCTCTGTCATCTTAGATTAAACCAGGTGAACTACTAACTAACTAAATCCTGAGTTTATTTTTCAACTGCTGCGGGTGTCCCTACAGGGGTAGGCAGCAGGCGGCTAGAGATTCCCACACCTAACCTCCAGGCTTCTCTATTTTGCGGAGCTGCATGTCCTAATGTCAGCCTCGACACATTCCAACCAAGTCTTCTTTGAAATAGCTGTCAAAATGTAATCAGCTAAAACTAATTGTTGTTTGCTTATTATCTATAATGAACCCATTACCCCATAAATATGCCTTTTTACGCATTGATTTAGTCCTACCTTGAGGAAAAAATTTCCATTTTATACAGCAATGAATAATTGGATATTTATCATTTATAAGAATATTTTCTATATTCTAGAAGATGGTAGCTGAAAGCAGGCTGAAAGTAAAGCAGAATGTGCCTTAATGTATATGCTGCTTAACTTTGAGCCTGCTTTAAGCTACTATCTGCTACAATATATAGAATTTTTTTTTCTTATTTATGATATTGTAAAAATTTAAATTTTTCTTCAGTGAAGGAATAAATCAAAGGCACAAAAATGTGTATCTATCAAGTAAACCTACCGCCCAGGTGTAAAAAAAAAAACTGACAGCAGGATGACATAGCTGATCCTATATGCCTGTAAAAGCAACCCTTGATACAGTAAAACCTCTCTAGTATGACCACTTTATCGTGTTAGTTATAACGTGTTGACGGCAGGTGACAGTTTAAAGCAAGATGACAGTAAAACAGAAAGCTCCATAGGTCAGCTTTCTGTTTTACTGTCACCTTGTGTTATGCTGTGTCCCATGTCTTATACAGTCAATTAGGCTTTGTTTTAGTGGTCATAATAGAGAGGTTTTACTGTAGTCATAAATGACGAGACTGTTTTGGAAACTGGAAGTTTCAGTGGTGAATGAGTTGATTTTTGACAGACATGTGTGCTGCATGATCTGATCATGTTACTGTACTAGTTTTTACTGCACGGGTCACTGAATGACTAAATATTTAGTTAATGTTGAACATTTAAAGTGTTGGTATATATACACATTGTTATACCTGATTGTGTTTTTGTTGGTATACGTCATTCGTTATTTTGCCTTGCTTGGATTAAGGTCACAGATTCTCGGTTAGTATTATTAATTTACACACATGTACTGTCAAAGTTGTTTTCAGCAATAATTCCATAGAAGATTCAAAGGCAGGTTAAAATACTGGTGGTTGTTTAACATGGATGGATGGTACCCAAATAGCCTATTTCTAGTTTTAAAGAAAGATAACTTCATAAAGCAGGTTGAAAGTAAAGCAGAATGCACCTTTAGGTGCATTCTGCTTTACTTTAACCTGTTTAAGCTTCTAACTATTATGATATAGAATATGATGCTTATGGTGCATAGTCATAACAGTAAAAGTTTGGAGCTATTTTCTGCAATGGAAGAATAAGTAAAAGGCATAAAAAGGCATATTTATGGGGTAACGGTCTGTTTAACACAGGTGGTTGTTTAATGTTATTAGTTATAAACCCTTCTTTACTCAGAGTTCTGGCGAATTTGCGTGGCACATTTGGTATCTGACTTGGATTTAAATTGTTTGACAGTCTGGTGGTATTCAAATACCCCCAGAGTGTCAAACAGTTTGGATCTTGAAGTGACACTGCTTAAGCAGTATCATGCACATCTAGATCTAAAATGTTTGCAAAGGTTTATTTATGCTTTTCGGTGGATTACCCCGAAATAGCAGTGGATGATCACTTGGTAATCCACTGCAGTGGATTATCACCAATCGCTTTTTATTATGAATTTTCCCCGTAGGGCTCCCCAAGAATCGTAGTCAATCGTGTCTTATCGTTAAATTCCGGCAGTCCGATTTGTCGCGAACTACTCGCCGGAAGAGCACGAATCCAAACTCGGGAGCAACGAGTGACGTCATTATACCGCCAACTGTCACGCGCGTGTGTTCGACATAAAACGTGGGGCTCAACACGGGATAAATAATGTACGTTCGCTTTCAATTTTTAAACAATTTCGTTTAAAAAGTGGCTAAAAAGCATAAATAAATAGAATAACTGTGTTTTTTCAGTGTAAGATCGAATTTAATCCATTTCGTGAACATCAGACTGTTATATTTTCACTCGTGGCTTCGCCACTCGTGAAAATATAACGTCTGATGTTCACTCAATGGATTAAATTTCGATCTTACACTGAAAAAAACAGTTATCCTCTATATAATCACAGTTTCATTGCTTGTACATATACAGCTGAGGTACATGACTTTATCATTTTTAGCAATAAGCTCTAATTTTTAAAAGTCTTTCAACACCATGGACCTGTTAAAAATATATACTTGTTACATTTGTAATTAGTGTAGACCCAGACCAGAGGACTGATAAGGGTCTACATTGTTTGCTAATTTACAGTTGTATTTATTAAACTATCCATACTTCCAAGTAGACAAGTTTGTGTTTTGGTAACTAAAATGATCCACAAGGGAACCTAATTAATAACCCACAAGAATAACTTAGTGTTGAAAGAGCTAATTAGATAGAGATGACCAGACATGATACTTCAGTGCATGGCCACTTATGTATTGCAGTTCTTCGACCAAATTTATATATATTTCCAAGCAGACTGAAAAGAAAGCAGAATGTGCCTAAAGCAACCTGCTTTAAGTGGTCACCCATCTACAAAACTAGAAACAAGTTATGAAGTAAAAGGTTAAACATACTTTTGGCAAGCAATTTCTCAAGAGTCATTGATCATATTACATTTATCATTAACCCCTTTACCTTGAAGGCACATTCTGCTTTACTTTCAGCCTGCTTTAAGCTAACATCTGCCAGAATAAAGAAAATGTTTTTTATGATACATATTCATAACTGTATAAATTTGAACTATTTTCTTCAGCAGAAGAAAGAAAATGCATTATACACGTGTATATAATGTGCTTGTTATGGGGGAAACAGAAAGGGTTAACTTTGAACCCTAGTCCCGCATATAGGCGTCTTTTCAAACAGTGTACATGTGAATAGTACACTTTTCCTGTGCAAACAGTGAAGGCCCAGATCAGAGGGCTCCGAAAGGAGCCCTCTGATCAGGGTCTTCACTGTTTGTCATAATGCCAAACAGTGACAAAAACAACCCTTAAAAGTCATAAATGGGCTAGACTTAAATGTAAACTGGAATTGTCCATTTAAAGTTTTATGGAGGAAAGGGTTAAGTCAGCGTGAGAATAGTTAATGAACATAAAAAGGTGTATAAAGTTATTAACCCTGTACATTGGTGCCAGCATAAGGTATGCTGATGATAAGACATGTAGTGTGTAATAAATTATATGATACCTCAGGTGTCAAATTTTACTGGGCTGATAAAGTCTTGTTTAATTTGACACCCACCTCATATATCTCCCCTTAATCATGTCTCGTGAAGGCGATGACCCGTCAAAAATTAAACCACTGGTCATCATAGGCTTGCATACGGTTAATCTGGTACTAACAATTTCATCACTAGCATGCTAAGAGTTTCACTCTTTCAACACCATGGACCTGGTTAACCCTTTGAACCCTAGTCCCGCATATAGGCGTCCTTTTCAAACAGTGTACATGTGAATAGTACACTTGTCCTGTGCAAACAGTGAAGACCCAGATCAGAGGGCTCCGAAAGGAGCCCTCTGATTAGGGTATTCACTGTTTGTCATTATGCCAAACATTGACAAAAACAACCCTTAAAAGTTAGAAATGGACTATATAGATACTAAAATGGAAACTGGAACTGTCCATTTAAAGTTTTAGGGAGGAAAGAGTTAAGATATACTCATTACGTTTGCAAACAGTGTATACCCCTCTGATCTTGGTCTACACTTATTCGTTTAAAACATTTGTTCATCTGCGTTACAATTGATGTATGTTACTGTTTTAAAAAATTGAATTTTCATGATTTCTTTTCAAAACAGGGTCAAAGTATCAAAGAGATTTGATCCTGATGAGATGTCGTGTTATATGAATCCAAACTGTTTGCACTGATATCACCATTAATTATTCCTCTCCTTGCTAGCGTAGTCAAAGTGTTTAAAACAAACAGTGAAAAGATTTGATACATTAGAATATAAGTAATCTCAGGTATCTGATCAGGATTTGAATTAACATTCATATTTTTGTCTCCTCAATTAAAAAGATATAAGAACTACTATGTAAATTGAAAAAAAAAGAAGATGTGATGACTTTGCTTAAAAAAGCTTAGACTAACTTAGCTATAAGTCATTTGTTTTTAATGGGACTCAGAGGTACTTTAATTGTTGAATGTGATTTGAAATGACATTAAGATAATTTAAATTGTACCCATGGGCTCTTTTTGTCAAGATATACACCTTTTAATACGCCCGTCTTCAGACGGGACGTATTATGTCGTGGCTCTGTCCGTCCGTCTGTCAGTCCGTCTGTCCGTCCGTTAACTTTTTCATGTCCGCTCTCTAACTCGAACAAATTTAGTCTAATCCTTTTGAAACTTGGTCAGAAAGTGTATGACCATAATATCTCGGTCAAGTTCGATAACCAGCAAGATTGACCCAGACATTCAAGAGTTGTGTCCCTTTTTTGTCAAAAACGGGCATATTAGTTCGTCCGAGCGCACGAAAGGTCCTTTGTTGGGTAGGGAGAACAATAGATTCCATTCATTCCGTGATTGCCCTATTGTTATTGTTGGGTATATTAGTGTACTGTTGGGTACTTTTAAACAAAAAATATACCCAACAAATGTCCAACTGTGAGAACGTCCGCTCTCTAACTCAAACAAATATTTTTTAATCCTTTTCAAACTTTGTCAGCCTGTGTATGACCATAATATCTCGGTCAAGTTCGATAACCAGCAGGATTGCCCCAGACATTCAAGAGTTATGCCCCTTTTTTCGTAAAAAACGGGCATATTTTAGTTTGTCCGCTCTCTAACTCAAACAAATTTATTTTAATCCTTTTGAAACTTGGTCAGCATGTGTATGACCATAATATCTCGGTCAAGTTCGATAACCAGCAGGATTGCCCCAGACATTCAAGAGTTATGCCCTTTTTTTCGTAAAAAACGGGCATATTTTAGTTTGTCTGCTCTATAACTCAAACACATTTATTTTAATCCTTTTGAAACTTGGTCAGCATGTGTATGACCATAATGTCTCTGTCAAGTTTGATAACAAGCAGGATTGCACCAGGCATTCAAGAGTTATGCCCCTTTTTTCGTAAAAAACTGGCATATTTTAGTTTGTCCGCTGTCTAACTCAAACAAATTTATTTCAGGCTTTTTGAAACTTGGTCAGCATGTGTATGACCATAATGTCTCGGTTATGTTTCATAACCAGCAAGATTGCCACAGACAGTCAAGAGTTATGCCCCTTTTTTCATCTAAAACGGGCATTTTTTAGTTTGTCCGCTCTCTAACTCAAACAAATTTATTCCAATCCTTTTGAAACTTGGTCAGCATGTGTATTACCATAATGTCTCGGTTATGTTCTATAACCAGCAAGATTGCCCCAGACATTCAAGAGTTATGCCCCTTATTTTGTCAAAAACGGGCATTTTTTAGTTTGTCTGCTGTCTAACTCAAACAAATTTATTTCAGGCTTTTTGAAACTTTGTCAGCATGTGTATGACCATAATGTCTCGGTCAAGCTCCATAACCAGCAAGATTGCCCCAGACATTCAAGAGTTATGCCCCTTTTATCGTCAAAATCGGGCATTTTTTGTTTGTAGCTCTCTTTCTCAAACAAATTTATTCCCATCCTTTTGAAACTTGGTCAGCATATGACCCCTAACTTTCAGGGTTCTTCCCCTTTTGTTTTTACCTTGATAGGGTTTTGGTATGACTACATTCTAAGATCGATTTGACGGGCGTATAATGTGCCCGGCTTGCGGTGCTCTTGTTCTAATGTTTTATTAAGCTCCGGAGACAGATGATTTCGATTTTTTTCTGTCTTTCTTGTCTGTTACATTAACCCTCTACCCCATATAGCCTGCTTCTAGTTTGAGTTTATCCCCAAAAATAAGCCTGCTTCTACGGTTTGAGTTTACCCCCATAGCCTGCTTCTAGTTTTGATGACACTGGTGACCACTTAAAGAAAATTAAAAGTAAAGCAGAATTGGCCTTAAGGACTGTGTTAACCTACTTCAGCTGTTATTGATTACCATTGAAGTGCTAGGATGAAGAAAATTATTTATTAAAAATCATGACTGTATAAAGTTGAACTATTTACTTCAAAGGAGGAATGGATAACTAAAGGTGTAAAAATGTCTACTTAGTCGATCATTTATAGAGTAATGGCTTAACGAGGCCTTCGATCTGGATTTTATCAAGTGGTAATTTAAAATATTTTTGAAACAAAACCCTCAACTGTCTACGTTAATGAAAACTATAATCATAATTAACAAACTTGAAGAGTCTTATTAACCCTTAGCCTGCCACTCACGACTATAGCTCCATATGCAAACAGCTTGGATCCGGATGAGACGCCGAGTAACTCGGCGTCTCATCCAGGTCCAAGCTGTTTGACACTCGGACAACATTTTCAGCAATTTTGAGCAACTTTGAAGCACTTTGAAACTTGAAGCAGACGAGAAATATAGCAGACGACAATTTATTTGGCGGGCTAAGGGTTAATTAGGAAATTCTGTAGTGTAAGGGTTAAACTTGTAATCTCCCTTTTCAATCTAAGTTAAATAACCAGGACATGATATTGCGTAGTTGTATATATCAAGGTTAATTTCTCTCAATAATGTACCCTTACATGCAGTCCCACGGTTTAAAGCCTCTTCCTTTTAATGTTCAAACAGACTCATCCATTTTCCAGGGCTTCAGATAAGAGAGGGTAAACTGAACAAATCCAACATTTTCTCACTCATTTCGGCATCAAATCCTATGGTGTTACTAGTCATTAGCATTGTCTCGAAGAGACTATTCTAATGAGTAGTGACACCATAGGGTTTAATTCAGAAATGAAGATTTTAATTTTTGAAATACTCTCCTTATCTGGAGTTCTGATTTTCTGATAAATGTCTATTAGTTTCCTTCAAAGATCTTTGGAAAATGTCTGCAAATTAATATGAAATATGGCAAGTCTGATCAAAGTCTGGCTTCTCCTTCCTACTCTAGTGATCTAATTGTTTATAATTTTTTATCAGAAAATGGGTCCTTTTCATGATTTGGAAAACAAGCAGTTAAATTTTAAGGTTTATGTAAACTCCTTTGGGTCCTGACAGTATCACTTAATGATTAATGTATTTGTAAAAACTATATGTCACATCAACTGTGTCATAGCTAATGTTTTGAAGATTAAATCTAAAATGTAGCTGATAGGATTTTGCCAATAGGACTAGGTTGATTAGATCCAGCATTTCACTGATTTTTTTTTTTTATAAAATCACTTATCAAACTTAACCCTATAACATTATTAGTTTATTTAACTTTTGAAGACATTAATTAATGACCACTCAAATCTATGACACGGCAGGAAGGTTTCCATGAATTGTTGCAGCAGTTGTTTGAATCCCAATTAGAGCTTAGATACTAAAACAGAGTTTTAAGGAGACGGAATGATATGGGGCTTTTTTAAGTGCAGTTTTCTCCCTCTAAAGCAGATAAAGTTCTGATAATAACTAGTCCATGGTAATTTAATGATATGGATTCATGATAGACAAGGACATTTTAGAGTTCCCCTTTCAAATCTTCAAAGCTAGACTTGAATGTTTTGTAGCAGTGTTGCACAAACATGCTTTTTTATATGTCGCCTTGAGATTGTAGTTGGTTTAGGTATTAACTAGCTCACCTGAACATTCCGTTGAGACAGTCACACGTAACTTTTGAAAGTAAGATGAAAGTAAAACAAATCTTCTATAGAACACTAAAAGTTTGATTAACTTTCATCTAAGTTTAATTGGAGCAGCTAACTTTATTCAACTTTAAAACACTGTAAAATCAATATTTGATTTGTGCCCTGATTTTGGATAAGATGGTAGAGACTATAATTCTGAGGCCTCTGTGATTAAAGTAAATAGATAACTGACATGACCATGTTTACTGGTATAATTATATTGACACATTTTGAAAACTGATAAGAAGTTGCCTGATCTGGGCCTACACTGTTTTTGTAAGGATCTGTTAAACCTGATTAACCTTTCTATAATTTCATTAGCCAGTGTAATAGTTCAGTTGATAGATTTTCATTGCTGGCAGAGTTTTTTACACATGTATATGATTAACAGTGCTCCAGATAAGAGGGAGTTATATTTCAACAAATCAAACATTTTCTCACTCATTTCAGCACCAAATCGTATGGTGTTACTACTCATTAATTCAGAAATAAAGATGTTAGTTTTTGAAAAACTACCCTTATCTGCTGCTCTAGATTATATTCAACAGGAAAAGAGTTAACACTTAATTACAATGTTACGATACACTGGGGCCCGTTTCATAAACTTTGTACAAAAAAAATGGTCGTATGTCAAAACTTTAAAATATATTTAATTTCTGATTTCTCTATCTAATCCTGTCTTGTGATATCTTTTTGGAATCGTCTTTGGAGATGTCACCAGACAGGATTAGATGGAGAAATGAATAATAATTTCCATAACCACATATTTGCCAAGATATCAGATGGGTCAGAAAAATACAATTGCATGATTTTCTTTTTATAAAACTTAAATGAACCATGAATACAATTTAAACAAACTATTTGATTGGCCCATGAATACAAAATAAACCAAAAAAATGTATGATTGTACGTCACACTTACCAACAAGGAAGTCCGGTACTGGTACACAATGGCCACTCTGTTTATACCCGTAGATGCACCTTTTTGCCATTTAATGTTTTCCACCACTGAAGTAGATAGAACCAATTAATACAGTCATAAACTGTTAAAACATGTACAAAAAGGTATAATTCTATATCCTAGCAGATGGTAGCTTAAAGCAGGCTGAAAGTAAAGAAGAATGTGCCATAAGGCACATTCTGATTTACTTTCAATCTGCTTTCAATCTGTCTTCAAAACTAGAAACCGGCTATGGGGTAGGGTTATGTTCCAACCAATAGCATGTTTTTATTGTATAAGATAGCAGATTTTAAACCAGGCTGAAAGTTCCTGAAGAAGCTTTCTGCTAAACTTTCATTCTGCTTTACTGGTAAGTATTTACTTGCCAGGAATGCAGGAACAAATTTCTATGCCTCTTTGACAGAACATAGCAATTATAAGGCATATTTGAAAATGCAACTTTTTGACCAATACATGTATGCATCATTGTTAGAAAAACTGTTAACCCTTTACCCCCATATAAGTGCCTAAAAAATTTAATGCATTCAGTATATTCTGCAAATGAAAAAATATTTCCAATTGATATATAGTTAGCAGGTGTTCTAGCGGGTGGTAGCATAAAGCACCAATTGATATATAGTTAGCAGGTGTTCTAGCGGGTGGTAGCATAAAGCAGGCATTCTGCTTTACTTTCAACCTGTTTTAACCCTTTCCCTTATAGGAGCGACTTTTAGCGCATTCATTTTATTCATCCGCCAAAGAAAATAGTTCCATTTTATACTGTCATGAATATGTACTATAAGAAATATTTTCTATATACTAGCAGATATAAACTTAAAGCAGGCTGAAAGTAAAGCAGAATGTGCCCTAGGGCACATTCTGCTTTACTTTCAGCCTGCTTTAATAGGTCACATATCTTAAATACTAGAAACAGGCTATGGGTTAAAGGGTTAAGTAGTCACCTATTTTCAAAACTAGAAACAAGCTATGGGATAATGGGTTAACCACTGGAAACAAGCAATAATTGAAATGGTCGAGTCAGGCGTTATACACCATTAACTTGTTTTGTAAGTGTTTATTTGCATCAGATCATTGTACAGTAGGTATGTACTAAACCTTGATGCCTCAAGGCAAATTAACAAGTCATCAGGTTGTTTAAATCAGTTATAACCATTAATACTTTAACTTATAACGCCTTAACTTTATACTTTATCATGCTGATTGGGAAACCCTGAATTTTACTTTGCAAATTGTTTGACTCAAGTTGTGACACTTAAACTATTGCTAAGCATCTGATCAGGATCCAAACTGTTTGACTCTCTGCCCCCAATTTGGAAAGGTATAAAAAAAGAGTTCTAATTCTAGACAAGAAGCCATAACTTAAGTCAGACAATAAAAGTGTTGTAGATAAAAATGTTACTTAATTAGCATTTGAAGTGTTAAATAATTCATGCCTATAACTGTGTGACTTTTAAACCCTTATCATGCTGAATTGCTACTAGCTTCAAATAGACCGTCTGTGAAAAAATTAAAATCAGTTTTTATGCTTTTGAAAATGAACAAATAAATACGAAAGACTCAAGCAGGAAATGCAACACAAACAATACACCCACCTCTCATCTGAATAGTTTTTACCCAGATCGGACATTGCATTTCGCAATGTCTGATCTGAATCAAAACTCACACGTTTGCAAATATTTGGCAAGTCGCACATGATAAGGATTAATCAAATCTTCAAAGAGGAAAGTATAATGCACCTTTTGAATCATGTTTTTGCATCGGTAAAATGATTTGCAATGAAATGATAAGTCTTATTTACAGTGATACTCTTTATAATAACATACTGAGTAATGTTTTCAACAATTGTTGTCTGCTACAGTTCTTTTCAAAATAGAGTCAGAGTGACAAACAGTTTAGGATCCTAATGAGACACCGAATTATGTGACGTCTCATCTGGATCCAAACTGTTTGTTAAAGACATCTGATGACGACCTTTCGGTCATAACGCCTTGCCAGACAATTTCCTTGCAAAAGCATAGCTAGGTCTTGTGGACATGCAGGTAGCAAAGAACCATTGAAGGGTCTCATGTGAGACCCGACATTTATATTAAAAATTTTGATTGTTTGGTTAGAAATAACCATTGAAAAGCCTCTAGAGCATGAGTTTATCTGGGCCTCACCAGGTAAACTGAGATTGGTATAATTATACCCTCTGGCAGCTTGTGCTGCATGCTTTTTCTCGCCTATCGAGAACAATGGGGGGACTCCATCAATGGACTGAGGAAATATCTTTAAGGTAATCACCGTTATGCCACTAGCGTAGAGAGAGTGAATGAAATCTTCAAAGACTTGAAAGAGGAAAATTCTGACCCCACTGTTACCTAGTCCGTTGTTGGATCATGTTTTCTGCACCAGTAAAGTGTTTTGCAATGAAAAGATTAGTCTTGTTTGATACAGTGTTGCACTCTTTGCATGCTTGGTTATCTTTTCATCTGCAACAATTGTCATCTGCTGCTGTTCTAAAAACAAATTCTGAATTTCTTTTCAAAACAGAATCAGAGTGTCAAACAGTTTGGATCCGGATGAGAAGCCTCGTTATGTGGCCTTTCATCAGGATCCAAACTGTTTGCAAAAGTTATTATGCTTTTGCCGCTAAAATCTTTTGACTTTGAAAAAGCAAACAATTAACCCTAATTTCCCCCTAAAGGCCCAGTCACACCTTACCGGATAGCGTAAACAGACGTCTAACGGAGAACAAAATTTCCAATTCGTTTCTTGTCCGTTTTTTATTCGGTATATTGCTCATTGTCCGGCCATGTCCTGTAATGTCCGTTCAATCTGGTTGAAAGTTTTAAACATTGTTGAAAACTGTGGAACGGATGCCACCGGACAAAAATGAACGCTAGATGTACGGTAGTTATGCGTTTGTATACGTTTTGTTCGGAATGCATGCGTTCATTGTCCTGTACTTGTACTGTACATATTCATTGATATCCGGTGAACCGGCCGGACCATTACCTGACATCTAACGGATCAACCGGAGATGTTCCGGCAACTAATCGCATGTTCAACGGACCAACTGGAGGTGTTCCGGCAAATAACGTCAGGTTCAACGTACAATTACTCAAAATGCATACGCTATGACCCTAGTTGAAAATGACAAATTTTCTTTCCGTTTATGCCATCCGGTGAGGTGTGACAGCACCTATAAAAGCGCCTTTTATTCCTTCACTGTAGGAAATACCGTAGTTTATAGTTATGAATCACTGTGTATACCCGTACACAGGATATTGGTACCAGCGAGTCGAGAGAGTTAGCCGGTCGCTCTGCAGTTCAGGTATGTTTTTTCATGATTTATAGCATAAAATGTATATGATCAACATGTCTATGATACCGTTTTAAAGCGTGATGTTTCTGGGATACACTGGTGTCAAAACATTTCTGTTTTATTTAGAGAAACTCTCGTAAAACATATATATATGCTGCCTGGTACCGGTAAATAACGACGATTGCTGACGAAAATTTATGATATCAACTGTTTAAAACGATCCAGACTACAATCTTTTCATAAAACATTCGATCCTTTTCATAATAATTCCTGTGACTCACTAATACCACACTGTTGGGTCATACTTTTACGAATAGAATTAAAACAAATTTGTGTCAAGTGTACGGCATATTGGTTGTGAATGAAATTTCACTGCACGGCATATTGATGTGTCACTGTACGGGGATTTGGTACCAGGTATTTGGCCCTAAAAACGTTTTGCTCTGTCACAGCTCATCCTCGGGGTGTTACTTTCAGCCAAAGGTAGCTGAATACCGAGAACAGTCTTCCTATTTATATATTATATACTTTTCATTGTTAATTTACTTAGAATAGATAAACTAGATCTAGAGCGAGTATACCTAAGAAGTTTAAATTGAAACGATGAATACACTTTGAACATATTCTAATAGCTATTCATGTAATGGGACACATTTAAGCGAACGAGTAACTGTATCGGACTTTAACTAATTCGAAGATTTCTATTAAAAATCTAACACAGAGTCAATAATGATTGCTGTAAATTTATGATATCAAACTAATCCACCCACTTCTACAATATTGAAATACACGTATACAACTATACTTTCCATATGTGTTTTTCAATTTTGCACGGACATATCGTGCAGTAAGATTACTGGGTTATGCGGTATCATTTACCACAGTGCAATCAGAATAAGTTGCCCACTTTAAAGTGAGCGGTATTCAATTCAACCCAGAGTTCTTTTCTTTAGAAAACTGCCGCGGTCGTGTTACACTTGCTTGTTATTCCTTATCTTGCTGAATTGTCGTCTGATTCAATAATATCGTGTGCGAAGAACCACTAAGTCCTTTTTTTCAATAAGAGTGCTAAATAGTTTGAATATGGATCAGAAGACAAGTCACGTTAAGCGGCGTGAATATAGATCAGAAGTTGCGTTAAGCGGCGTCTTGTCTTGACCCAAACATTATCCAATGGGCACTTAGGGTTACGCGTATTCGATATTTAGCACACATGTTGCTCAGCACGGATTGCACGCCTGTAATAATGAACATTAACAGTAAGTGTACAATAACAGACGTTAGAGGACAGTTTTTGGATAGCTCTGCGAGGTTGGTATATCCTTTAAAGACATCTCCGGTCATAACGCCTTGCCAGATAATTTCCTTGCATAAAACATGGGTCTTGTGGACATGCCGGTAGCAAAGAACCATTGAAGCGTCCCACGTGAGACCGTACCTTTATATTTGATAATTTGGTTAGAAATAACCATTGGAAAGCCTTCTTGAGCATGAGTTTATCTGGGCCTCACGAGGTAAACTGAGATTGGTATACCCGCTGACAGCTTATGCTGCATGCTTTTTCTCGCCTTACGAGAACAATGGGGGACTTCATCAATGAACTGAGGATATATCTTTAAACCTTTTTAGCTTGTTTTAGTTTTGCAGACGGATGAGTACTTAAATACATTTCTTTCATTCGGTTGTAACACCAAACCAGGTAAAATGTGCGAGTTTTGTCCTTACTGCTATCTTGTCTATGGATACTCATCTAAGCGTTTTATGTGAGGCCCTTACCTTAAATTTGAAAGTTTGGATAGTAAAACCCATTGAAAAAACCCTTGAGTGCGAGTATGTGAGGGCCTCTCTAGACAGCTTGAGATTGGATGCATTGGCTTTTTACACTTTACTACTGCGTTACCTGTATGTTCACACCTAGTGAGAAAAACGGGGAGGGGGGGGGGGGGGGGAGGGGGCGGGAGGTTCCATCAATTGACGGAGGCAGGTTTAAAGTAAAGCCGAATGCGCCAAGGTAAGATGCATTTTGAGTTACTTTCAGTCTGTTTCCAGCGACCATCTGCTAGGATAAAGGAAACATGTCGTATGTTACATCTTCATTACTGTATAAAATGAAATAATTTTCAACACACGGGGGAAGAATGAACAAGAGTTGTCAGAGAGACAACAAAGCTCGCCATTGGCACACTCAAGGCCACCGAGGTCAACCACTTTTCATGCATGGAAAGGTCTTGTCCATGTACACATGTACACATACAAACCAAATATGAGTGTAACACCTCAAGGGACATAGGAATTACATGTATAAGCCTTTTTTGAAATCTAAACGTAGATTTCGAAACCTAAACCCGGGACCTAAGTTAAAGGTCAATGTCACTGGGCTGTTTTTTTTGCATGCATTGAAATGTAGTGTTACTACACATGCATGCCAAATATTAAAGGAATATCTCAATGGATATATGAGTTATAGGCATTTGGAGAAACCTAAACGCAGATTTCGAAACCTTAAGCTGGATCCTTAGTTGAAAGTCAAGGTCACTGGGGTCAAACTTTTTGCATGCAAGAAAGGTCTTGTCTATATACACATGCACACGGAATATCTCAATGGGCGTAGGAGTTTAAAGGCATTTTGAGAAACTTAATGCCTATATATCTACATGAAAATGAGTTATTTGATATTTTGTTATGCCTGGCTTCAAGGTTATAAAGCTTTTGAAATATGTCTGAAATCATTCCCAAGCATTTAAGTTCACGGTCAAGGTCACAGAGATCAATTTTTTGCATACAAGGAAATGCCATGTTCATATACACATGCACTCTGAATATGAAAGGAATATCTCAATGGACATAGGAGTTATTGGCCATTGCGAAACTAAACACAAGTTTCGAAACCTAAACGCGGGTCCTTACTTCAAGGTCAAGGGAAAATGATGTGTGTCCATGGACAGGGTTTGTCCATATACACATGCATACCCAGTATAAAAGCAATATATCAAGGGACATAGAAGTTAAGGGCATTTTTCGAAACCTAAACACAGATTTCGAAATCTAAACTTAGATAGATGGATTTTTTCAGTTTCGTCTATTATAGTTATAACTCTCCCCTCCTTTCTACATTGTTCAGGTATAATTGTAAAGTTGCACACTTTTGCGGAACACCACGCTGGCGAAGGTATTTTAACTCCTGACACCCATGCCTCTCTATCAAGTGTGATATTACCTCCCGGAACGTTGGTAGTTGTTTTTTACAGTAGGTACATTTGTACAGGTCCATAATCTGTAAAAAACAAATGACAATGTACAGAATGTATACTTGTACAAACCAAACTGCCGTCGATTTCGATGTAGATTTAAGCAAGATGCCGTACACTGGATTGAAATGTTTTTGCAATATGCCGTTCACTAGCGTATCAATTTGCCGTACACCTAGCCAAATTTCATTTCGGGTTTTTAAAGAACATGCGGCAAATACAATAGTTAAAGCTTCATAAATATTGATCAAGATAGTACAAATTACTCGTATAACATGAATAATTCTCTTATGCAGTTATAAAAAAAATATTACAATGATATTTTGTCAGCAAACGTTGTTATTTACCGGTACCAGGCAGCATGTTTATACGTCTTACGAGAGTTTCTCTTGGTAAAACTGAAATGTTATGACATCAGCATGTTCCAGAATCATCACACTTTGATACAGTATTATTTTCCATATTGATCTTAGACATATAATTCAGGAAATCACGAAAACATACCTGCACTGCAGAGCGATCTGCTAACAAATCCATAACTTTCTCGACTCGCTGGTACCAATATCCTGTGTACGGGTATACACAGTGTGAATATGTACCATTAAACATCATTTCCTAAACCCTAGCAGATTCTGCTTTACTTTCAGCCTGCTTTAAGCTACCATCTGGTAGGATCTAGAAAAAATATTTCTTCTGGTATATGTTCATGACTATATAAATTGGAAAAAATGTCTTCAATGGAGGAATGAATTACGTGTGCTAAAAGGAAAGGGTTACTGAGACACACTCTGGTTTACTTTCAAGTTGAACCTGCTAAAAGTCATAACCTGTCTTCTAAACTAGAAACAGTCTGTTGAATAAAGGGTTAATATGAAACAGTATCTTATAAACGCTTCAGTGGAGAAACTTGCATATTGGGTAAAATCCTAAGACGCCCCATTTCACTGTAACTGAACACCAAACTGCTCTTCCTCTTTCAGAATTATCTGAATATATGCATTTAAGGTAAGACTCGCTATTGGATCATTTCATTCAATCGGCGTATTTACTTGACAGTGTTTGGAGTAGCTGAACAGGTATTTACTTACCTTAACCCTTAGCCCGCCAAATAAATTGTCGTCTGCTATATTTCTCGTCTGCTTCAAGTTTCAAAGTGCTTCAAAGTTGCTCAAAATTGCTGAAAATGTTGTCCAAGTGTCAAACAGCTTGGATCTGGATGAGTTGCCGAGTTACTCGGCGTCTCATCCGGACCCAAGCTGTTTGCATATGGAGCTATAGTCGTGAGTGGCAGGCTAAGGGTTAATTCACTCTTGTCATGTACTTGTCATCTGTGAGAAATGTTGGCTGCTACATTTCTCAAAATTGTCTTGTTTTCTTAACCCTTTATTCCATAAACTGACTGTTTCTAGTTTTCAAGACCAGTGACCACTTGAAGCAGGTTGAAATTACTTTCAGCCTTCTTAAAACTACCATCATTCTGTTAGCATAAAATTAGAACATATTTCTTTTGATACATAATCGTGACTATAAGTTGGAACTATTTTCTTATGTGGAGGAATGAATTAAATGCTAATAAGGTGTCTCTATGGAGTAAAGGGTTAATTTAAATTAATACTTTTAGAAGCAGCATCCAATTAACATACAGCTGACCTCTTTTATCAAACTTTGGGTGCGGTCTTGTCTGGATCCAAATTATGTACAGAGTTGATCAATGCAGGTTTTCAGTGCTGAAATGGTTAATTAATCAACAATTTATTTGGGTATTATAAAAGATATGTCTTCCCTATTAACTGATAATGTAGGAGACATATTGATGTTGTGCTAGCTTCAGCCTACTTTAACCCTTTGAGCCCTAATCCCGCATATAGGCGTCCTTTTCAAACAGTGTACATGTGAATAATACACTTGTCCTGTGCAAACAGTGAAGACCCAGATCAGAGGGCTCCAAAAGGAGCCCTCTGATCAGTGTCTTCACTGTTTGTCATAATGCCAAACATTGACAAAAACAACCCTTAAAAGTCAGAAATGAGTCTGACTTAAATAGAAACTGGAGTTGTCCATTTAAAGTATCAGGGAGGAAAGAGTTAAACACAACCATCTATATTTATGAGATACTGAAAACAGCTAATCCTAGCAGAGAAAAGTGTTTATTGTCCACTTATCTCTTTTTCAGGTTGAGGGAACTATATTTATATACATCAACAATTGTCCTTTAACTAACTCATTACTCCATAGCCTGTTTCTAGTTTGGAAAGCAGGTGACCACTTAATGTATATGGGCCGTGCCACGACATAACCATAATTATTACACTGCAACATAACAAAAAAAAATAATAAAGTGTACAGACCAAGCACCATTGTCATCCCAGGCTCTGTATATGAGTTTGGTCTACACTGCCAAATTTTAATATTGTATGTAACACGGCTACATAAAATGCAAAATAGATACGTGTGGGTGTCAAACAATGTAGATAAAGACCAGCGGCTACTGGCCTTGATCTACACTGTTTGCAATGCAATAAGTCAGATTTTCTCATGACACAGCTCATAGACGAAATGCATAAATGATAACTTTTCATTCTATGGAAGTCAAAATGTGCCATAAACGTCAAAACGCTTTTATAGGGTATGGGCATGGAAAGGATATATAGGTTGAAGTAAAGCAGAAAGCTTCTGCTTTATTAGAGCAGCCATGTCTCAGAATGTATGAAAAGTTTTCTCTGGATGCATGTACAGTTGAGAAAACGTTATTCTTTCCAAATAAACGCGTTTACGCTAAAACTATTATTTCTATTACAAACAGTTTGAAGCCAGATCAGACGCCGGGTAACCAAGCGTCTGATCAGGCTCCAAACTGTTTGCCATCGAGATAAACATGAATTATCAGAATTGTCCAAAAGTTGCACTTTTCTACGTTTTATAGTGCTTTGCGTTTGCGTTTCGTTTCATTTAAATGGGAAAGAATAACGTATTCTCCACTGTATCAGGAGGAGGGGGAATCTCTATGAGGAAATACTGTTATCACAAGCTGGGTAGAGATTTTGGTTTCACTGTGTGGCTTAACCCATTACCCTAGGGACTGTTTCTAATTTTGAAGACTTGTGACCACTTAAAGCAGGTTGAAAGTAAAACACACATTCTGCTTTACTTTCAACCTAGCTGCTATAAGCTACCATCTGCTAGGATTTAAAAAATATTTCTTATGATACATATTCTTGACAGTTTGAATTGGAACTACATGTATTTATTTCAATGGAGGAATAAGTCATAGGTGTAAAAAAGGCCTGTTTATGGGGTAATGGGTTAATAGGTTAGTTGATAGATTATTGGTGCAGTATTAAGCCTACAGCCCTGGTTATGAGTCCCAGTTAAATCACAACTTTTTCACCTTGTTTTATTATAGAGGAAAGTGTTAGATTTTGAAAAGTTTAAAGAATTAAAAAGCGCATTATTATGTTGACAGTTAATGAAAGATGATGATTAGCTCCATAGAAGAAATTTACTAAAAGTGTGTGTCAAACATTTTGGGATTTTTTTTAAACCTTAAGTAGGCTATAAATGAGGGCTTTCTGTTTAAATTTCATTCTGCTTTAAGTCAGCCACTTACCATTATTAATCATTGCATCAGTACTGTAGCTATGGGGAAAAGAGTTAGTGATTTTTATCTCGTTATTAACAGCGCTGTCTGTTGCCTTAATTGTCAAACATCTTACAACATATCATCTGCCTAAGGCACCATTCCATACAACCAGTTTGAATGCACAATGATATTACCATAAAAATCCTTAAGTTTGGGACATCCTGTATACCTGCTGTGATTATCATGAGCTTTTATCACGCAATTATTTGTCCAAAACGTGCAAACTGAATGGCAAACTGTGTAGACTGATCAGACTGCTGACTGTCATGAGCTGAGGGTGATCAGGGTCTACACTGTTTGCTTAGGCAGGGCTGCCATTTTCTCCGGATTTTTAGCTCACCTGAGCCGAAGGCTCAAGGTGAGCTATTGTGACCGCTCATTGTCCGTAGTACGTCTGTCCGTCTGTCCGTTCACTTTTACTTCAAACGACATCTCCTCTGAACCCGGGGATTGTAGGGCGGATTCAAACTGCTCATGATGTTCCTTGGATGCTTCTCTACAGAAGTTGTCTAAATGAAAGAGAAAAAGCAAAAACTCTGCTTGAAAAAGCAAAAAAGCAAAAATTTTTAAAAAATCTTCTTGCTAAAAACTACTAGGCCCTAAGCTTTGATATTTTTACAGTAGAATCTCCTGGTCGTTTCCTCTATAGTTTGTTAAAATGAAATCCCTAGGGTCACACTTGACGCCACCCTGCGCAGTTTAAGTGCTGCTCTAGGCAGGTTTTACAGTATTTTTGATGAAGCAAAAGCAGAACTGTATTTTACCTGAGTTACTCTTAATATACTAAGGGCAAATAGCCAATATTTGCAAACATTTTGGATCCAGATCAGATGCAACATAATGCTGCATCTAATTTGGATCCAAACTATTGGTACTCATTTACCAACTGAACATGTTCTAAATTCTTTTTTTTGTCACTTTTCGCATACAGTAGGTTTTAAGCAGATATCATTTCAGTCTGGTAAGGGTAAGCCTTCAGAGCAGTTGCTAATTCTACCATACTACCCAGTATTTGACCTCAGCCACTGAACTGATGGTTTTAGCTGAACATGTTGTCTGCTAAAGTTTATAAATGGTTTAGTCTGTTTCATACTTAGAGAAACAGGGTCTGGAAGTGATCCACTGACAGTTATGTAATTATGTCTTTTGCCATATTTATACATATGTTTAATATTCAAAATATGTATAGCAGACAGCAATTCAGCATAATAAGAGTTAGACCCTAGCCAAATTTCCTACTGGCAGAGTTACATAACTGAACTCAGGTCAGCTGGTCAGCTGATGAGGTTGCATATGGAGTTGTCTGCTACATTTTTTATGCCCCTGCAGTTGGGGGCATATTGTTTTTGTCTGTCTGCTTTTTTGTCTGTTTGTCCATTTGTTTGTCTGTCAGTCCACAACTTTAATCTTAGCCATAACTTTGTTAAAGTTAGAAACTTTATAACTTGGGTCATGTCGTACAAAGGTCAATGTCAATTTTGAGATATTTCCCAGTGTCATATTTTCTTGTCTTTGAGATAACTCCAGTTCTACTGATGTTAACCCATTACCCCATACATATGCCTTTTTCGCCTTTAATTTATTCCTCCTCTAAAGAAAATAATTCCACTTTATATAGTCATAAACATGTAAGATATAAGAAATAGTATCTATATCTTAGTAGATGATAACTTAAAGCAGGTTGAAAGTAAAGCAGAGTGCGCAATAAATAATCATATGGAAATACATGTAGCTTGATAAGAAGAAGTGTCATGGATAAGGGCCATAACTCTGCCAACAATATTTTTTTAAGTTATTCCAATTTGTCATGTTTTTTTTGTCTAGAAGATAATTCCATTTACAGCTATATTAAAATGTTGTCTTGCCTATTAAGCTAAGGCACAATGACCTCAGGTGAGCGAATTAAGGGCCATGGCCCTCTTGTTCCTAAATATTCGGATTTTTTTCTAGAACATGGTAGCTTAAAGCAGGCTGAAAGTAAAGCAGAATGCGCCATAAGGCGCATTCTGCTTTACTTCCAGTCCTCTTTAAGTAGTCATGTGTCAACAAAACTAGAAACAGGCTATGGGGTAAAGGTACGATTCGTAAATTCGCACTTGCAAAATGCAAATTTTGAAATCTTAGGATTTTTCATGTCAACTTGCTCCCACAATACTTAGGATAATTACAGTACAGATACGGTCAACCCCACTCAACTTATAATCACATCCATTGATAAAAATGGAGTTGAGATTTATTTGCCATGTAAGGCTGTAGTTGTTCAGCATTTAACCCATTACCCCATAAATATGCCTTTTTACACCTCTAATTTACTCCTCCACTGAATATATGTAATAAGACTTTTTAAGAGATATATATATATATTTGCTACATTTTAGCAGCTTAAAGCAGGCTGAAAAAACTTTTCAACCTGCTTAAGCTTTAAGTAGTCACCCGTCTTCGAAACTAGAAACAGGCTTATAATGGGCTAAAGGGTTACATGTAAAGCATGATTTAAGTAAACCTGAATGCTCCTTTTCACTTTACTTTCATCTTGCTTTAAGCTACCTATAATCTCACTGTTCAAAGTGTCTTGTTTTTGATGTGATCAGGGAGTCTATTCTATTGATTGTTTGGTATAAAGAGGTTGACTGTATTTTGTGGGGGATGTCTGGTATAATGAGAGAGTGTGATAGCATCAGTAGGACTGGTAGGGACAGCTGTTAATGTACTGGTAGAGTAGAGATTGTCATCTGTATAGTTAGGGTTTTGTCATATAGATCTAGTTGTTTTTGATTAGGATGTATATCCACTCAATGCCATGTGATATAGATCTCACCAGCATGGCATTTAACCCATGACTCCATAATGATAAATTTGCCTTTTTACGACTTTTAATTTTCTCCCTCCATTGAAGAAAAAAATCCCATTTATACAGCCATGAAGATGCACCATAAAAATATTTCCTATATCCTAGCAGCTAGATGGTAGCTTAAAGCAGGCTGAAAGAAAAGAAGAATGATCCAATAGACTGAATTAAGGCAATGAGGTACATTTTGCTTTACTTTCAACCTGCCTTCAGTGGTCAAAACTAGAAACAGGCTATACTAAAGGGGTAAAAGCTTAATTAAGTGGTTTTCATCTTGCTTTTAGCTTTTCCAAGTCTAATCAATGAAACCCTTTGACAACAAGCATATTTTTGACGGGTGCCTGAAGTCTAAAAATAGATCGCTGTCTCTAACTGTACACAGAGTGGACTAAGCTTGCTGTTTCCTGCCATGATAACTGAATATTCAGTTGAGCTGGAGTTAATCCATTACCCCATACGGGCCCATAGCAGTAAGCAGGTTGAAAGAAAAGCAGAATGCGCCTTAAGGCGTAATATGCTTTATATAAGGCTTCAACTTTTTAGGATATAGAAAATATTTCTTATGGTGCATGCATATCCATGTCTGTTTAAATTGGCACTATTTTCTTTAGTGGGGGAATATATTAAAGGTGTAGAAAAGGTGTATTTATGAGGTCATGGGTTAAACAAGATGATATATTGAGCAAGCATCACTTGAATTCTGTGTTTAACTATATAGTAGCCAGGGCTCCAGATAAGTGGAGTATTTCAAAAACTAAAATCTTTATTTCTGAATTAAACCCTATATATATGTTGTCACTACTCTTTAGAATTGTCTCTTCGAGACAATTCTAATGAGTAGTAACACCATAGGATTTAGTGCTGAAATGAGTGAAAAAAATGTTGGATTTGTTCAATTTACTCCCTCTTATCTGAAGCCCTGGTAGCCATTCACTAGTAAGGCATGGGGATCTCCAAAGACAAATTATTGCTTAATGCAGGGCAAAAATGCAGGGCTTTATATTTCCTTTGTCCACAATGTCATTAAGTCAGGGCCGGATCCAGAAATTGTTCAGTTGGGGGGGGGGGGGGCACAGGTGGGGAGGGTATGGGAGGGTAGAACCCCTCCCATAGGTGGGGGTCCGGGGGGCCTCCCCCGAATTTTTTTTAAACTTGCATTAAAAATGGTGCATTCTGAGGGCATTCTAAGAAGAAAGTTAACATCAATAGAATGATGTAAATACCCTCAATGAAACACCCAAAAAAGTGATTTCATAAGACAAAGAGAAGATAAAATCATAATCTGGAGAATTTTTTAATAGCTTTATCTTCATTCTCAGAAATCTAAATTTGACGTGACGCGCGATGTTCGTACACATTTTAAAATGACGCTTACTGATCAGTATAAAAATCAATAAGAAAGTCAATTTTAGCTCGATATATTTGATCGATACATCAAATTAATCAGCAGAAAGTAAACAATAACATCACACCATTTATCTAATTCTAATTATTTTGAAAATTTTGAAAAATTAAGTTAAAATGTAATTTCTACCAAAAATTGGCGTGTCACACGTAACAAAAATACATTCCCCTTAAGTTTTACAGGCGTATATCTCATATGTTTTTCATCCAAATGCCTTCAAAATATGGCAGAACAATGTGTATGTCAACATTTATCAATGAAGAAGTTTTTTGTTAAATTCAAAGTGCATTTCCGCTTCCGGTCGAAAAAACAAGTTGAGTACAGAAAGTGTCACACTTAGAGGAAACTCCACAGTGCAGATACAAAAACACAGATTATTATAAAAAATATTAACGAAGTAAGAACACATTCTCTACCACATAAAAGTTCATTCGATGCTGATTGTAATTGCACATGAAGATATTGATGAAACGTTGAATAGTTCACTTGATTGATATTTTATTAAGGATGAAAAAATGTCACACATGGCATTTTTCAGTGTTTTTTTGACGTGTATCTGTTTTAATGTCATTTTAAAGTAAATGTACACAAAAATAAAGTGCAAGAAATATTTTTATTAAACGGTTCATTATCTCAGCTTTTAAATGATATAATTTTCTTTGCCGTGCGTTAAACAGTCTTAGTTTTATAAGTGTTTTAAAAAAGTTGAATTTTTGTCACACTTAGACGTCGCGCATGATATTCGTACAAATTCCAGATCGACGTCCAAATCTGACGTTTATATCGTGTTTTTGAGTAGCCTTTCAATTGTACATTGCGATACATGATCACACATACAATTTCAAATATAGCTATAATATACCTCTTTACTATGACATTGATTAGCTACAAATAATGAGACATACGGTAAACATTTTGTCTCTTTAAACCAAAAAACAATCGCACGATTTCTAGCGACCCTTCACATTGTCTAGCTAGCTGCTACAAAGAATGTACTGCTGAATGTGTTCTCGATCTTAATGGTGTGGTTCTCTTTTTTTGGTGTAAAGTACATGTACCTCTGGCACAAACCTGTTTTACAGATAGAGCTAGCGCTGTTAGAACTATCAGAGCTAAACGTCTGGTAATTATTTTGTTTTGTCTCTATCGAAGGAGTTTCCCTAACTGTTCCCATAACTTTTTTCTGAAGACTAAAATTATTTGGAAATTTTGCACTGAATGTTCTTAATGTTCTCAAATAGTGCCAAAACGGCTTATTTAATGCGCAACTTTCTGTACATTTAGTTTTACATCGCTTTACACGGGTTTAACTGTAGATTTCCCTTATGTAAACAGGCATGTCGTGATGTCATGATCATACGTCATAAATACGGATGACGAACACTTATGACGCGTTGACTATAATGAATGCATTTGTAAACACAGCATATTCTGACCACCCATTGCACCTCGCAGGCGGAATTTAATCATTTGAAGTCTTCTGAAAAAAGACCATCGCTTAATAATTTACCGATTATTCTGAAAGCAGACTTTTCAGTTCAAACGTTCGTCTACTTCAAACTGGTCAAAACTAATTAGTTATTAATCAGAAGTTTTAAACCGAGTGAGATTGGATCAAACGCAGGGTGACTGCCAACCTAGTATGACAAAAGTTGGCTATTTCCATATTCTATCACAGAGGTAAGCAGATTATAAAATGTTAATTTGATCTTCATTGACTGTACTTATATAGCCATACTGATTCTTTTCAGGCCAAAATAAGTAGGACACTGTTTGCAATTCTAATTGATCTCTCGCCACATATCGCGAAAATGCGAAAATCCAAATGCTGCGAAAATCCAAGTGCCAATTTCTTCACATTAATAAATGTTTTCGCATTTCGATAATTAGTGTCCATATAAAATAACTGTTAAAAATGCGGAACGTTCTTTAAGGTCTCTTTTCTTAATTTATATTAATATTATGTCAACGTCATGTTACACAAATTTGTACGAACATCGCGCGTCATGCTACTACTTTACACCATGGCCATACAAAGATTTTCATCAGTGCATTCAAAGCACAGGCGGCCAGTGAACGGCTTCAACTGATCTCAATGCAAAAGTTTGAAAAAAGTAGGAGTTTTTCAAGTGGAAAAGTAGGAAAAAAGAGGAAGATTTTCAATTAAATAGTAGGAACTGTTTGATACAAAATACCACATGGAGTCATCGTGCTCATATAAATTTAAGTAATCCGCAATCTTGAGTAAAAGACATTCTCACCCAAAGGCAATTTATGCTTTGGTTATAATTTATTCATCAGGCCGAAGATGCGATCAAACAGGTTTGAAATCAAGCGCTTCATTTCCTGCATTCTGGGCCATACTGAGGGTACTTGTTAGGCAAAGAGTAGGAATAGTAGGAGGTTTTGGTAAAAAAAAAAACAGGAAAAAGTAGGAAGGTGATCAAAAAGTTGGAAAATAGTAGGAAAAGTAGGAAACTGGTTGAAGGCCTGAAAACAGGTAAAATACTAACATAAATCTATGTAAAAAAAAGACTCAGAATATTTTGTTATTTAATCATTCTATGGCGAAAGGCTGTCGTCCAGTCATTAATCTCTAACCGTACCCCTCCCATTCATATGCACACTGTTACTAGGGTGGGGGTCTTGGGGCATGCCCCCTCCTCCCATCCCCTGGAAAAATTTATTCCCAGATGATCAATGGTGCGTTCTGATGGGAGTTTTTTCGCATTCAAAATAGGTAAAATACATAAATCTATGTAAATATTCGATTCAAAATAACATATCAAATTCTTTAATATAGGATAATACCTTTGACAGATTGTTTTCTGGCCATTAACCTGAAACCTACCCCTACTCCCTCTGATTATTGTCCACGCTGTCACTAAGGGGATCCGGGAGCATGCTCCCCGGGAACTTTTTAATTTCTAGATGGTCTCTGGTGCATTCTGGGGCGTTTTGCACATTCAAAACAGTTACAATAATAATATAAATACAATAAATATATATAAATATTCTGCAACTAATATTGGCAAAATTATTGGAGGGGAAGGGGGCTGGTCCTACATGACTGAGTTAATTCGGTATTATTCATCATCTAGTTAGGCATTCAAAAATGACTTGATTTTTGTTACCCTTAAGTATTTTCATCAAATTTAATTGGATTAACAGGCCTATAGGATATACAATTTGGGGACACAGACCTGAGGCATAGCTAGACCATTTGTGTACGTGCTGAATGCTTTTCGCACATTCAAAACAGGTAAAATACTTGCATAAATTTATGTAAAGATCTAGGTAACTTTTACTTACACATGCATGTATTGGCAAAATTATTGGGGGGCCTGTAGGATATGCAATTTGGGGGCACAGGCACAGGCATTTTTATTTTTTGGTTGGAGAGGGGGGCACAGGGGGGCACACTGTCGTGCCCCCCATCCTTGTTCCTACGGGTCTGTGTCGGGTTCAAACACAGACCAGGCATACTGAGGATTTAAGGGGCACAGGGGCAATTTTGGATTTACTGGCCTGTAGGATATGCAATTTGGGGACACAGGCAGTTTTTTTTTTGGTTGGGGGAGGGGGCACAGGGGGTCATACTGCTGTGCCCCAATCCTTGTTACTACGGGCCTGTGTCGGTTTCAAACACAGACCAGGCATACTGAGGATTTGAGGGGGCACAGGGGCAATTTGGATGTACTGGCCTGTAGGATATGCAATTTGGGGGCACAGGCATTTTTTGTTTGGTTTGGGAGGGGGGCACACTGCCATCCCCCCCCCCCCCCCCCCCCCCCCCCCCCAATCCTTGTTACTACTGGCCTGTGTCGGGTTCAAACACAGACCAGGCATACTGAGGATTTGAGGGGGCACAGGGGCAATTTGGATGTAATGGCCTGTAGGATATGCAATTTGGGGGCACGGGCATTTTTATTTTTTGGTTGGGGAGGGGGGCACACTGCCATGCCCCCCATCCTTGTTACTACGGGCCTGTGTCGGGTTCAAACACAGACCAGGCATACTGAGGATTTGAGGGGGCACAGGGGCATTTTGGATGTAATGGCCTGTAGGATATGCAATTTGGGGGCACAGGCATTTTTACTTTTTGGTTGGGGCAGGGGGCACACTGCCATGCCCCCCATCCTTGTTACTACGGGCCTGTGTCGGGTTCAAACACAGACCAGGCAAACTGAGGATTTGAGGGGGCACAGGGGCAATTTGGATGTACTGGCCTGTAGGATATGCAATTTGGGGGCACAGGCATTTTTATTTTTTGGTTCGGGAGGGGGGCACAGGGGGCACACTGCCATGCCCCCCATCCTTGTTACTACGGGCCTGTGTCGGGTTCAAACACAGACCAGGCATACTGAGGATTTGATGGCCCGAGATAAGAGACACAAGCCATTGCAGCAGCTCCAGATAAGTTCAAGCAGGCCAGCTGAAGGACAAGTGCCCCCGTGCCCCCAGTGGATCTGTGCCTGTAATGTCATATGCCAATGCGACCTTCATACCCAGCTAAATGATGAATATATGAATCAAGCCAAAAAAAAAGGGGGGGGGGCACGTGCCCCCTGTGCCCCCGGTAAATCCTTGCCTGTTAAGTTGTTACTTTATATAACCTGTCAATTAATCATGGTTTATGTGGTGATTTTTTACACAGTTTTACTGTACTGTTCAAAGTGTAATAATTAGTAGCCGTAAACAGCTTTAGTAATATCCAAATGTCATGTGACCAATTATTTCACTTTGAGTCATATATCAGTAGAAGGGAATTCCCCATGTTTGGACTTTCAGAGAATGGTCGAGCAGTTTCACTTTCATTCCTTTGTAAGTGTTAAGATACATCAGCATCAACCAGAGCTTCAGATAAAAGGGAGTAAACTGAACAAATTAAACATTTTCTCACTCAATTCAGCACCAAATCCTATGGTGCTACTACTCATTAGAACTGTCTCAAAGAGATGATTCTAATGAGTAGTGCCACCATAAGCTTTTATGCAGAAATAAAGATTTTAGTTTTCGAAACATTCCCATTATCTGGAGCTCTGATCAATGCATATATAACAGCCTTTTATACACAGTACAGGAGTCAAGGAGGTAAGACTAGTTTATGAGTGAACTTCATTGGTCAATGACATGTTTCAAAAAATTTCTATAAATATTTCATAAAAATATTAGTGTTTTCTTCTGACTTGGCCAAGTTATTTTTAGATTGGAACACTCTAAAACTTTAAAAGTGATAAGTATCGTACTCGGTGATTTCCTTACAACCAGCAAGAGATACGGATAGCTGTATTTATTGTGCGCAATGTTCAGTAGAGAAGACATTATTCTTTCCCGTTTAAACGCAAACGCAATGCACTAAACTGGAAATTTATTTTTAGAAATTTCTAACTATCTTAAAGGGGAGCATAATAGTCGCCGCTTTGTCCGTCCGTCCGTGTTTCCGTCCGTCCGTCATGCTTTTTTGTCCGGAGCATATCTCTTGAACGGTACACCGTAGGTTGATGAATCTTGATACAGTGATAGAGAATGACAGGAGGAGGTGCAGTACACAAGAACTGTAACTCTCTCATCTCCCAATTTTGAATTATCTCCCTTTTTCTCATAAAAAAAAAATCAATTTTGTCCGGAGCATATCTCTGGACCGTTACACCGAAAGTTGATGAAACTTGTAACAGTGATAGAGGATGACTGAAGGAAGTGCAGTACACAAGAACGGTAACTCTGTCCTCTCCCAATATTGAATTATCTCCCTTTTTCTAAAAATACAAAACAATTTTGTCCGGAGTATATCTCTTGACTGCTACACCTTAAGTTAATGGAACTTGATACAGTGATAGGTGATGACATAAGAAGGTGCAGTGCACAAGAACCATGACTCTGTCATCTCCCAATATTTAATTATCTCCCCTTTTCTATATAAAAAATAATCAAATTTTGTTTGGAGCATATCTCCTGAGCATTGCATTGTAAGTTGATGAAACTTGATAAAGTGATACGAGATGACAGAGGGAGTGCTGTACTCAAGAACCATAACTCTGCCATCTCCCAATATTGAATTATCTCCCTTTTTCTACATAAATTTAAAAAAAAAACGAATTTTCTGCCGCACTGTAACGTGAACCTTGATACTGTGTTAGAGGATGACAAAAAGAAGTGTAGTACACAAGAATTATTACTCTGTCATCTCCAAATATTGAATCGCCTCCCTTTTTCATAATAAATTCATTTTTGTCCGAAGCATATCTCCTGAATGTTACATCGAAAATTGATGAAACTTGATACTATGTTCACCTACTAAATATGCTATACCTTTTTGGGCCTTTTCTTTGTGTGGAGCATCCATCGTTGGGAACGATATTCTTGTTAATCTGAGTGGCAAACAGGTTGGAGCCTGACCAGACGCCGGATTACCTGGCGTCTGATCTGGCTCCAACCTGTTTGCAATGGAAATAATAGTTTTAGCGTAAATGCATTTATTGGAAAAGACTAATTTATAACATATCAGTAAACGAAGTTATCGTACCGGTCTCGTGCTGCACGAGAATCATGCTTATCTCAAGTAGGAAAGTGATTGAATATATATCTAATGTTACCTTGCTTACTTATTAACCATTATAAACTATCCTGTTCTAAAAATAACCCGGCCATGTCAGAAAAATCGGATAATACCTTTGAATGCCTTTAATAATATATTCCTCCACTGATAAGAAAAGTTCTACTTTAATAAAGTCATGGATAAAATTATGTGCAATAAGAAAATAATTTTGGCAGAATTTAGAAACAAAAAATGATTAAGTATTTGTATAATTACATGTATGCAAACAACTGTTTTCTTAAATCACTGTACAAATAAATGCAGGTTATAATACATTCTAGTTTATAAACCCATGCAGCTTGTGAAATATCCTGAGCCAGTTGCAAAATCATAAAAAAAGCACTATCAAGTAATAAAAAAACTGTATAAATATAATCAAACTTAGTTCTCCTTAACCCATTACCCCATAGTTTGTTTCTAGTTTTGAAGATACTTAGGGGCATTCTGCTTTATTTTCAACCTGCTTTAAGCTTAGTAACCATCTGCTAGAATATAGAAATTTAAGTATTTCTTATGATATATATTCATGACTGTACAAATTGGAACTATTTTCTTCAGTGGAGGAATAAATTAAAGGCGTATTTATGGGGTAATGGGTTAACCATAGGTAAAATTACCTCCATCCAAATGTGTTTAACCCGAGCCTAATCTTGCGACAAAACTATGCCCACTTATAATGAACATCTATCATCTGATGTTAACCCATTACCTCATAAATATGCCTTTTTACGCTTTTAATTTATTCCTCCACTAAAGAAAATAGTTCCAAATTATACCTTCATAAATATATACAAGAGAAAATATTTTCTACGCCCTAGCAAATGTAAGCTAAAAGCAGGCTGAAAGTAAAGTAGAATGTGCCTTAAGGCACATTCTACTTTACTTTCAACCTGCTTTTAGTGGTCACCTATCTTCAAAACTAGAAATAGGCTATGGGGTAATGGGTTAAATAAATAAAACAATTCCTGTGAAAGATTGCAGACTTTATGAGATATCTGATCAGGGTCTACACTGTTAAAAAACACAGCAATAATTATAAATGCCACTAGCAGGAAAGGGTTAAGTCAGGCAGATTGTTAAAGCAAAACCAAAGTGTAGCAGACAGCCCTCTTAGGAGCTGTTCTGCTTTATTTTCATCTTGCTGAAAGCTGTTGTTTCCATGGCAATAAATATTCAATTGTGAGGATGGATATCACCTGTCACATAATTAGCTTGACGTCACAGGGGTTCATTGATGAGACTAAGGTTGATTGTTATATACCCTGTTATTCTTGATTATTATGTCCTTATTAATCTTACAAACTTGTCAGCTTACAAATATTATTACGCTTAACACTTTACCTCATAGCCTGTTTCTAGTTTTAAAGACAGGTGACCACTTAAAGCAGGTTGAAAGTAAAGCAGAATGTGCCTTAAGACACATTCTGCTTTACTTTCAGCCTGCTTTAAGATAAAATCTGCTAGGCTATATAAAATATTTGTAATGGTAATTGTTCATGAGAGTATAAACTGGAACTATTTTTTTCAGCGGAGGAATAAATTAAATACGCTAAAAGTCGCTTCTATGGGGGAAAGGGTTAAATATGAAACTGCCTATAAAACAGTTAGGCAACAATGGAAAATTGACTAAAAGCTGGTCTATAGTATTAGACCCCTTTTCACCTACTCCTCCTCATAAGTGCTGAAATTAATATCCAATATAGTGCTGTCATAAAGTCAGATGAAAGTAAAGCAGCAGAAAGCTCTTGAAAGAAGTTTTTGCTTTTCATCCATCTTTGAGAAGCTCAGTAATTACCTGCTCTGTTCAGGCAATTTACCCTTTATTGCCAATTGTGTAAAGGGTTAAAACAGGTTGAAAGTAAAGCAGAAAGCTCCTGTTCAAAGCAACCACCTGATGTAGGAAATGGTTCCATTGTACAGTAAACCTCTCTATTACGACCAATAAAATGAAGGATAATTTATTGATTGTACGAAGACAGATGACAGCTTAAGCAATGTGATAGTACAAACAGAAAGCTCCTGAAAGAGCTTTCTGTTTTAAGCTGTCACCTTTCTTAGATTAAACAGTCAGCTGTCATAAACACCTAATAATTAACATGCTTTATAGTGGTTGTAATAGAGAGGATTTATTGTATATTTAAGTGCTATATCACAGCACCACTAAGACCCTGCTGTTAACCCTCTGAACCCTAGTCCCGCATATAGGCGTCCTTTTCAAACAGTGTACATGTGAATAGTACACTTGTCCTATGCAAACAGTGAAGACCCAGATCAGAGGGCTCCAAAAGGAGCCCTCTGATCAGGGTCTTCACTGTTTGTCATAATGCCAAACATTGAAAAAAACAACCCTTAAAAGTCAGAAATGGACTAGACTAAAATGGAAACTGGAATTGACCATTTAAAGTTTTAGGGAGGAAAGAGTTAAAGGGAACATTAAACAGCAACAATCAACCAACAAACATAACTAACATAACGAAATATAGCAACAACATGAAAACTAATACAAAACTATGTTAACAACACAATCAGTATCCCCTAAAACAAATGACATAAATAAAAAATATTCCAGTTATTTCCATTTCACTCTGAGTTTATTGTTTATGGTCATCTTTACAAATGTCAGACAATGTCTTTACGTTTATTACTCTCGTTAGTTACAGTCAGACTTCGATATAATCGGATAAATCTTTCCCCCTAAAACTTCAAGTGGATAATTCCAGTTTCCTAATTAGTCTAGTCCATTTTTGACTATTAAGGGTGGGTGTTTCTCTCTCAATATATTGCAATATAACGAACAATTAATGCACACCCCTGAGGAGCCCTCTGATCTGGCTCTTCACTGTTTGCATTGGACATGCCTACGTATACTCTTGACAGGTACACTGTTTGTAAAAGGTGCATAATTAGCTCACCTGAGCCATAGGCTCAAGGTGAGCTATTGGGATGGCCCTGTGTCCGTCGTCCGTCGTCCGTCGTGCGTCGTGCGTCGTCGTTAACAATTGCTTCAAATGACATCTCCTCATATACCGCTTGACAGATTTCAACCAAACTTTACAGAAATGTTCCTTGGGTCAAGCTCTTTCAAATTTGTTCAAAGAATTAAAAACAATGCAGAACTCTGGTTGCCATGGCAACCAAAGTGAAAAAATAAGGAAATCTTTAAAAATCTTCTTGTCAAAAACTGCAAGAGCCAGAGCTTAGATATTTGGCACACAGCATCATCTATAGGTCCTCTATCAAGTTTGTTCAAATTATGTCCCTAGGGTCAAAATTGGCCCCGCCCCGGGGGTCACAGTTTTACATAGAGTTATATAGTGAAATTTTCAAACGTCTTCTTCTCTGAAACTAATATGGCTAGAGCATTGATACTTGGCATGGTGACACTTCTAGATGTCCTTTACATATTTTGTTCAAATGGTTCCGGTCGGTTGCATAAGTAGGTCACAGGAGCTCAAAATAGATTTTTTCAATGAAAACTTTAAAAATCTTCTTGTCTGAAACTACAAGGGCCAGAGCTTAGATATTTGGCACATAGCATCATCTACTGGTCCTCTATCAAGTTTGTTCAAATTATGTCCCTGGGGTCAAAATTGGCCCCGCCCCAGGGGTCACAGTTTTACATAGAGTTATATAGTGAAATTTTCAAACGTCTTCTTCTCTGAAACTAATATGGCCAGAGCTTTGATATTCATCATGGTGACACTTCTAGATGTCCTTTACATATTTTGTTCAAATGGTTCCGGTCAGTTGCATAAGTAGGTCACAGGAGCTAAAAATAGATTTTTTTAATGAAAACTTAAAAAAATCTTCTTGTCTGAAACTACAAGGGCCAGAGCTTAGATATTTGGCACATAGCATCATCTACAGGTCCTCTATCAAGTTTGTTCAAGTTATGTCCCTAGGGTCAAAATTGGCCCCGCCCCAGGGGTCACAGTTTTACATAGAGTTATATAGTGAAATTTTCAAACGTTTTCTTCTCTGAAACTAATACGGCCAGAGCTTTGATATTCATCATGGTGACACTTCTAGATGTCCTTTACGTATTTTGTTCAAATGGTTCCAGTCTGTTGCATAAGTAGGTCACAGGAGCTAAAAAAAAAAAAAATTCAATGGAAACTTAAAAAAATCTTTTTGTCTAAAACCCTAGTACCCTGATCTTAGATATTTGGCACATAGCATCATCTACAGGGCCTCTATCAAGATTGTTCAAAGTATGCCCCTTGGATAAAAAATGACCCCATCCTGGACATAAGTCATTATCTCCATTTTGTCAGTGATTCT
Source organism: Gari tellinella (assembly GCA_922989275.2). Taxonomy (NCBI): domain Eukaryota; kingdom Metazoa; phylum Mollusca; class Bivalvia; order Cardiida; family Psammobiidae; genus Gari; species Gari tellinella. The sequence continues at coordinate 17,073,296 of OV277865.1, forward strand.
CAGGTGAGTGAAATATGCCCCATGGGGCTCTTGTTATATGTATGACCGGTTCAAAGGGTAAAGCAACCACTAAATGAATAACTATGACTTTCTTTGAAGACTTGTGACTGCTTAATGCAGAACTTTTGCAGCCTGTTGTCCATTAATTCTTCTTTTCATGGGTGATTTGATAGAAGTTTTAACTGAACAATGATATAAACAAATGTATCAGTTGTAAAACATGATCAATATATTGTAAGTTAACCCATTACCCCATAAATACGCCTTCTGACGTCTATGATTTATTCCTCCACTGAAAAAAAAAATCATTCCAATTTATATAGTTATAAATAAGCACTATAAGAAACATATTCTATATCCTAACAGAATGTTGCTTAATGTAGGCTGAAAGTAAAGCAGAATGCGCCTTAAGGCGCATTCTGCTTTACTTTCAACCTGCTTTAAGTGGTCATCTATCTTGAAAACTAGGCTATGGGTAATGGGTTAAATATGCTGGACCAGTGTGATATACTATTCAGGGCTCAAGATAAGATGATGTAAACTGAACAATAAATCCAACATTTCCCACTTATGTGACCAGATCGATTGTGACAAAGTTCAATCAATTATCGTAATCTGAAGCTTCCGTTACAGGCCACTAATCGATACCACCTGATCATCGGTACACCACTATGTGGAACAAAAGCAAAGCAGAAAGCAGTTTCTGAAGCTTTCTGAATTATTTCCCTCTTCCTGATATGGCAGCTTAGTCATTATAGTCTCCAGATAAAGATATAGTGTGACCTGATCTGCTTCAAAACTGTTTGTTCATGTATTGAACACTTTTTTTCAGTGTTGAAAGGAATAACCCATTACTCCATAAATACACCCTTTTAAGCCTTAGATTTATTTCTCCACTAAAAGAAAATAGTTCTACTGTATACAGTCATGGATATTTATCATAAGAAATATTTTCAATATCCGAACAGATGGTACTAGCTTAAAGCAGGTTGAAAGTAAAGCAGAATGCGTCTTAAGGCACATTCTGCTTTACTTTCAACCTGCTTTAAGTGGTCATATGCCTTCAAAACTAGAAACAGGCTATGGTGAATGAGTTAAACATAAATTTAACCGCAAAGCATACTAATTCATTTCATGCATGCCAGCCCATTATATACTTATTACATAAATCTGTTTGCATTCACATCACAGAGACGTAACAGCCGCCACCGCGATACATGCCCACACTGACGTCATTAGCATAATTAATCAGTTATAATCGGTGGAGTTATAAGTTATAACCCTTTAACTAGGCCAATAGCCTGTTTCTAATTTTGAAAACGGTTTATAACTTAATGCAGATTGAAAGTATTAAGGAGCATTCTGCTTTACTTTCAACCTTCTTTAACCCATGTCCCGCTAGCCTGTTTCTAGTTTTATAGAAAGATGATCACTTAAAGCAGGTTGAAAGTAAAGCAGAATGCGCCAATAGGCGCATTCTGCTTTACTTTCAGCCTGCTTTAAGCTATTATCTGCTAGAATATAGAAAATATTTCTTATGATTTTTATTTGTGACAGTATAAATTGGAACTATTTTTTTTCAGTGGAGGAATAAATTCAAGGCGTAAAAGGGCGCATTTATGGGGTAATGGGTTAATTAACATCCAACCTGGTTCTGAGATTACCTTTTGTATTTCATATTCTGGACTTCCTACTCCTAGCTTGAAATAACTTTTCTTAGAAAAGTGCATGAATAATTAATTAGAAGCCTAAAAAGATATATTTATGGGTTAAGGGGTTAATTGTTGGAATTAAAAGATAACAATTAGGCCAAATAACGCTGCATTCTGACAAGCTGAAGCGTAAATCAGGAAGAGAAACATAATTATGTGTAGATGATTTGTACTTGAAAAAGGTTAACAAAATTTACCATGCTAGCAGTTGATATGTGTCACAGTCATTACCTTTACTAACAGTTTGGGTCCAGATGAGATGCCGCATGATGCGGCTTCTCATCAGGATCCAAAACTGTTATTTAGACACTCTGACCCTGTTTTGAAAAGATTTTTTTTGGATCTATTTTTAGAACAATTAGCAGATGACAGTTGTTGCAGACGAATATATTACCCAGCATGCAAAGAGTAAAACACCGAAAACTACAATATAGAAAAGGAATTTCAATTTATATAAGGCAAGAATAAGTAAGCTATTACAGAAAAAGTAGAAACTTCATTTTTATGCCCCCGGCATCTACAGATGCGGGAGCATATAGTAATCATCCTGTCCGTCCGTCCGTCCGTCCGTCCGTCCATCCTTCCATCCGTCCGTAACCAGGTTAAGTAGATTTTACCGTTTCGTCTAGCATCAACACCGCTTATTCAAATGCTTGGATACTTATACAGTTGTTGCCTTGGACCATTTCCTAGCCACCAATAATACCCAACCTTGATTTTGACCTTGACCTTGGCCTAATTTGGACTTAGAATATTTTGAACGGGCTATTTCTTGGTTAACTAGATTTTACCGTTTCATCTAGCATCAACACCGCTTACTCCAATGCTTGGATACTTATACAGTTGTTGCCTTGGACCATTCCCTATCCACCAATATCACCCAACCGTGATTTTGACCTTGACCTAATTTGGACTTAGATTATTTTGAATGGGCTATTTCTTGGTTAACTAGATTTTACCGTTTCGTCTAGCATCAACACTACTTACTACAATGCTTCTATATTTATACAGTTATTGCCTTAGACCATTACCAACTCACCAGTAATACCCAAGCTCAGTTTGACATTGACCTTGACCTAATTTTGACGTAGAAAAGATTCAGAATATATTGTATTGTCAAGGATGCCACCGGGGGGCATAAGCGTTTATTGAACGCAGTCTTGTTTTTACAAGAAGCAATACCTATTGCATGTGCATATCAAACAGGAATTGAAAATACAGTATATCTAAATCAGGTTAGAGTAAAGTAGAAACTCCACTATGCTTTCTGCTTTACTTTCAGCCTGCTTTAAGCTACCATCTGCTAGAGTATAGAAAAAGTTATTGTCTTACATACCACTAAATCGGTTAATCCTTTACCCAGGCATCATAAGCCAGTGTTTCTAGTTTTTAAAACAGATGAAACAGATGAGCACCTTAACCCATTATCCCATACCCTATTTCTAGTTTTGAAGATAGTTGGCTACTTAAAGCATGTTGAAAGTAAAGCAGAATGTGCCTTTAGGCACATTTTGCTTTACTTTCTGCCTGCTTTAAGCTACAATTTACTTTCTGCTAGAATATATTTCTTATGATACATATTCATGATGATATAATATGGAAGGATTTTCTTTATTGGAGGAATAAATTAAAGGCGTAAAAGGGTGTATTTATGGGGTAATGGGTTAAAGCAGGTTGAAAGTATAGCAGATTGATCCTTAAGGCACATTCTGCTTTACTTTCAGCCTGCTTTAAGAGTAACTATCTGTTAATTATTATACCCCCACCAACAGAGTTTGAGGGGGGTATACTGGAATCAGCCTGTCGGTCTGCCGTCGGTCGGTTGGTAGGTCGGTCAGTCTGTCTGCAAAATCTTGTACTTTGAACTCCTGCTTCACTTTCAACCAGATTCATTTGATACTTGGCATAAATGTTACTCAGGTGTAGTAGATGTGCAAGACACAAATTTCAGGTCTCTGTGACCTTGACCTTGGCCTTTGGCCTTGAAATTGGTATTGAAATTGGCAGGCAAAATCTTGTACTTTGAACTCCTCCTTCACTTTCAACCTGATTCACTTGATACTTGGCATAAATGTTACTCCGGAGTAGTAGAAGTGCAAGACACAAATTTCAGGTCTCTGTGACCTATACCTTGACCTTTGTCCTTGAAATTGGTCTTGAAATTGGCAGGCAAAATCTTGTACTTTGAACTCCTCCTTCACTTTCAACATGATTCACTTGATACTTGGCTTAAATGTTACTCAGGAGTAGTAGATGTGCAAGACACCAATTTCAAATCTCTGTGACCTTGACCTTTGGCCTTGAAATTAGCAGGCAAAATATTGTACTTTCAACTCCTCCTTTACTTTCAACCGGATTCATTTGATACTTCGCATAAATGTTACTCAGGAGTAGTAGATGTGCAAGACACAAATGTCAGGTCTCTGTGACCTTGACCTTGACCTTTGTCCTTGAAATTGGTCTTGAAATTGGCAGGCAAAATCTTGTACTTTGAACTCCTCCTTCACTTTCAACCTGATTCACTTGATACTTGGCATAAATGTTACTCAGGAGTAGTAGATGTGTAAGACACACATTTCAGGTCTCTGTGACCTTGACATTTGGCCTTGAAATTGGTCTTGAAAATGGCAGGCAAAATCTTGTACTTTGAACTCCTGCTTCACTTTCAACCTGATTCACTTGATACTTGGCATAAATGTTACTCAGGAGTAGTACTAGATGTGCAAGACACAAATTTTAAATCTCTGTGACCTTTACCTTTGACCTTGAAATTGACCTCTAACCTTGGTTATGAAAATAATTGTCCAGAGCATATCTCTTTTACCCTATCATCCACGATTACCAAACCTGGTGTGTTGTTATTATTATATGTTGGGATTGCAGAGTGTCATATACCATTTTTAAGTCATTTTGACCTTGGCTTACACCTTTGACCTTATTGTAAAACCTTATTGAAAACGTCTGCAGAGTGTGACAGGGTGCTGTATAGTTGGGGTATTTATCACCTTTAGTGATAGCTGTTCTTGTTATGATCTAGGAAATATAATTATATGTGTTGCACAATTCTTGACTGTATAAAAAGGAACTTAACTTTCTTAAGTGGAGACATGAATGCGTAAAATGGAGTTTCTATGGATGAAGGGTTAATTTCATCATTTTTTCTTCTCTAAATAGAGACCGGTGGTGTTTTGGTGTATACTAAACATTTGATAGGTTTTACAGTAATTAACTCATTGCATGCTAGCGGTGGATATAGCTGCCACTGTGATTACCTTTGCAAACAGTTTGGATCCAGATGAGACGCCGCATTAAGCGGCGTCTCATCAGGATCCAAACTGTTTGCCATTCTAACCCTGAATTTAAAAGAAATTTTGAAAAATTCTAATTGTAGAACAAAAGCAGAAGACAAATTTTGCAGACGAAAAAATTACCCAGCATGCAAAGAGTTAAGATAAACAAACACGACCACTTGATGTATTAGGGCAATTGAAATTAAGGTGAATTGTTATTTAGTAGTATTCACTATTCAACCTTTCATAGTGCCTTTAACCTTGAATGCAGTGATATTTGAAAACTGTTTAGATCCTGGTCAGATGCCAAGTTATAAGGGATCTGGTGAGGATCTGTGAGACTGTTTGAGGTTCATGTCAAATTTTCTTTTATTAAAATTTAAGAAACCCTAGCCGACAACAGTTTTTGGATTTTAAGGCAGATGATGATTATAGTAGCAGTGATGGGGTTGATAATTTACTGATTGGATACTCTTGATTAAATAACAGCATTAACCCATTATATCCCTATTATATATGCCTTTTTACGCCTTTATAGTCCTCCACTAAAGAAATTATCTCTGCTTTATACAATTATGAATATGCACTTCTAGAAATATTTCCTCAATTCCTAAGCAGATGGTTACATTGTAAGTTTAACCCTTTACCCCATAGCCTGTTTCTAGTTTTGAAGATATAAGGTGATCAATTAAAGCAGGTTGAAACGTCATATGACAAAAGGGGTAATTATTTAAAGTCAATATAACTTTAAAATACATTTAGCACATGGCTTGGAGCTCTCGGCCAATCAGATGCCTCAAAAACCTGTGAATATATCGTTTATTTCAACAAACCATGGAATAACTAACAAACTGTTCACTTATCCTCGCTTCCGTCATCTCAAGGCAATTTGACATCACAATTCTTAAAACAGCTGAGGTCAGAGGTGAACTGCACACGCTTCATGGCGTTATATTATGTACAGTGAGACCTAGACTTTAAAGACAATTACTAATGAATTGTGCTTACATATAGAGCTTCAATAAGCCTTATTTATGTTGGTGTTTAAGCATGCTTAATGTCTCAAACTTATCATTTGAAATAACCTTTCAATTTTAGTAAAATATTACAAACAAAATGACTTTTTCGTCTAAAACAGAAATCAGAAACGAATGGTTTTCTTGTTTTCCTCGAGCCCAAGCCAGTGCTAAATAGGTTAGACCATGGTTGCCCGCGAATAAACGACATAGTTCTCGGGGGCTACGCCCCCTCGAACTATATCGTTTATTCGCTTGCAACCATGGTCTAACCTATACATACCGGTAATTTCTGATTGATCTTCATCTAATCCTGTTTTGCAACATCTCTTTGAAATCTTCTTTTAACGATTCCAAAGAGATGTCACAAGACAGGATTAAATCGAAAAATAAATAATAAGATATTGGTGAAGTTCATAATATATTAACTTTCGACAAATATTTGTCATACAAAGTTTCGTAAGACAGGCCCGTGGCATCTATTTACAAAATAAATTTATGGGTCAAATTTGGTTCTCAGTCTCTTTAACCCTTTACCCAATGGCCTGTTTATAACATTAAAGACAGGTGATCACTTAAATCAGGTTGAAAGTAAAGCAGAATGTGCCTGATTTAAACTAACATCTGCTAGGCTATATAAAAATATTTGTTATGGTAAATGTTCATGAGGGTATAAACTGGAACTATTTTTTTCGGGGGAGGAAAAAATTAAATACGCTAAAAGTCCCTTCTATTGGGGAAAGGGTTAACTCTTTCAATACTGTAAATGAATGGCACTAATAAATTATACCCTTCACCCTATAGAAACGCCTTTCAGTGCATTCAATTTATTCTTCCACTGAAGAAAAAAGTTCCAATATGTATACAGTCATGAACATGTACCATTAGAAATATTTTCTATAGCCTAGCAGGCTGTAAGTAAAGTAGAATGTGCTTTAACTCTTTCCTCCCTGAAACTTTAAATGGACAATTCCAGTTTCCATTTTAGTCTAGTCCATTTCTGACTTTTAAGGGTTGTTTTGTCAATTTTTGGCATTATGACAAACGGTGAAGACCTAGATCAGAGGGCTCCTTAAGGAGCCCTCTGATCTGGGTCTTCACTGTTTGCATAGGACAAGTGTACTATTTGAAAAGGACGCCTATAGGCGGGACTAGGGTTCAAAGAGTTAAGGCGCATTCTGATTTACTTTCAACCTACTTTACGTGGTCATCTGTCTTCAAAAATGGAAACCTGCTATGGGCTAAAAGGATCACTCTTAATTAGCATGCTTGGTAACAGGGCTGCCATTTCTCCGGATTTTTCCTAAATCTTAGGATTTTTTTTCCAGTTTATAGTAGCTTAAAGCAGGCTAAAAGTAAAGCAGAATGCGCCTTAAGGCGCATTCTGCTTTACTTACAGCCTGCTTTAAGTAGTCGAATGTCAACAAAACTAGAAACAGGCTATGGGGTAAAGGTATGATTCGTAAAATCGCACTTGAAAAATGCAAATTTGAAAATCTTAGGATTTTTCATGTCAACTTATGGCAGCCCTGTGGTAATATTGTCTGCTGCAACAATTGTCATCACTACTTATCTTGATATCGAATTTTCGAAAGAGTCAGAGTGTGAAAGTGAAACAGTTTGGACCCTGATAAGATCATTAAGATGCCACATTATGTTGTGGCTTATTTGGATCCAAACTGTTTACATTATTGAGGTAATCCCTGATTGCCACTTGCATGCAATTGTCAATAAATGTTGAGCAAATAGGGACCCCCTACATCAGCACTTATTTCAGGGAGTTAACTCATTTAACCGTAGCGATGAATATATTAGTCATTTACAAACAGTATATCTGTAAAGATTACACTAGTACTAAGCAAACATTGTAGACCCTGGTCAGAGGGCTCCTCAAGAAGCCTTCTGATTAGGGTATACACTGTTTGTCATTTTGAAACATATTGTTAAAATCAACCCTAAATAGTCAAAAATGGACTAGAGTTACATTGTATTTTGAAATTGGAATTGTCCATTGAAATTTTCAGGGGTGAATGTCAGTTAAAAGATGGGGCTGACCTGTGACAGTGAGGAAAGGTGAATTGTATTTGAAAACGTGATGTTAGCTTTGACAGTTATGTAAAAGGTGAAGGTCATTGACATGATGATGACAAGGGTAGATTGATGTATCTAATCATGCTCATGTTATACATGTTATCAGCAGTTAATAATCTGTATCATCATTAACCCTTAGCCTGCCAGTCACGACTATAGCTCCATATGCAAACAGCTTGGATCCGGATGAGACGCCGAGTAACTCGGCGTCTCATCCGGATCCAAGCTGTTTGACACTCGGACAACATTTTCAGCAATTTTGAGCAACTTTGAAGCACTTTGAAACTTGAAGCAGACGAGAAATATAGCAGACGACAATTTATTTGGCGGGCTAAGGGTTAAACCCTTTGTTTTCAGTATTGAAGACAGTGCGTTGCTTAATAACCCTTTACCCTATGAATATGCCTTTTAAAGACATCTCCTGACGACCTTTTGGTCATAACGCATTGCCAGACAATTTCCTTGCAAAAAGCATGGGTCTTGTGCATATTGAACCATTGAAGCGTCTTGTGTGAGACTCTACCTTTGTATTTGATAGTTTGGTTAGAAATAACCATTGAAAATCAATAGAGCATGAGTATAATCTGGACCTAGCCAGGTAAACTGCATGTGATTTGACAGTTACATTGACACCTCCAGAACAATATGCTGGTGGTCCCTCAATGGACTGAGGAAAAGTCTTTAATGCCTTTAATTTATTCCTCCACTGAAGAAGATAGTCCCATTTTATACAGTCATGAATATTATCATGAGAAATATTTTCTACATTCTAGAAGATGGTAGCTTAAAGCTGGCTGAAAAGTCTTCAAAATTAGAAATGGGCTATGGGGTAAAGGGTTATCCAGTTTTAATACCTCATAGAAAACCCTTTTGACCCCTTTTTCCCTGATGTTCACAGTTCGTATGAAATGCCTTTTCATGCAAATTTACCATATTCTGTTAAAAAAGACACTTGAAAACTTTTTTCTGCATTCTGACAGGTGAATGCTTTAAGCTGGCTGAAAATAATGCAGAAAGCTTCTTACTTTCAGCCTACATAAAGCAACTACATTTCTTACACATTGGAAACAAACTACAGTCGAACTTCGATATCTGGAACTCGGTAACCTCGAACTATCTGATACAGTAGAACTTCGATGTGTCGAACTTCGAAGAGTCGAGTTTCTCGATGTGTCGATCTTTTTTTCAAGTCCCAACTTTTCTCCCTAAAAACCTTATTTAAAATCTACGTTTGACTCGAGTTTTTATAAGTCGAGTTTTTCGCTATATCGACTTTTTTTCTCGGTCCGTACGTACTGTTTCACTCAAAATTCACTACACATGTGTCGATGTTCGACTGTACGATGGACCGGAATTTTGCGTGTCGAGTTTTTCACACCCCCGTGACCATCTTTACTCGATTGATTGTCGTGAATGAAAATTACCTGACTGCCCAATTATCCAGGACAAACAGGCCAACACCTTCTCATGGTGTCAACGGCCCTGTGTATTCCTTGATTCATCTACTCTTTTCCATATCTTATTCCTCACGGACGTTATCGTAGCGCCCTTATTCAGTTTCGTGTAAAGTCAAATATAAACCGCATATTCGTAGATCGGTCGATGTTTTTTATGCCGGAAGAGAAATGTGTGTGTAAAAGACAAAGAACAACTCACGCGGAACCCATCCCGAAATGTGTAGCATCAATAGTTATGCAATTATCCCTCTAAAGAGATATTGTTACTATTTTAAGAAAAGGGTTTCCCCTGAATTTGGTTCCAGCGTTTCGAGAGAATGTATATGCTGGACTGGGTAAAAGAACCGGTGCGCAGATAAAAAGCGACTTCCGTTCATACTGTTGTGTTGTTATTTTCTGACAATCGAGTTACGGCAAACGTATTTTCGCCTGACGATTCGTTTCAAGTTGAAGTTTTTGTAAAATGAGTATATATGCAACCAGTTTGGATGCGATACGAGCGTTACATAATTGCATTTTAATGTTTTTAATTTGAAATCATCGATATCAACAAGTAACAAACGGACATGTCGGCTATATGGATATCGAGTATTTTTGAAAAAAAAATCGAGGGAGCATAAGGTAAAACATGAGTCGAGGCTTCGATGTGTCGAGTTTTTTCTGATGGTCCCTTCAAACTCGACACATCGAAGTTCTACTGTAGTTCGATACATGAATTACATTATTTCATGCTCAGTTAAGTCGAACATACCCATGTTTCAAAGTTAAAACATGGCTTAGCCACGTTTTAACTTTGAAATATGGGTATGTTTTGACATAACCGAGTTCGAGATATCGACGTTCGACTGTAGGGTACTATATACATGTAATTAGTTTACTGTAACTCTCAAGTTTTTATTCAATTCTTATTTTATTTTATTTCTATTTCTTCTTTCAGACACCATATTGAGATTGAAATAAAGGAAGTGTGACACACTTGTTGCCATGGAGATGCATCACGGTATGAACCACAGTATGAACGGCTCAATGACAGGCATGACCACTGCTGGTATGACGGGCCACCATCACAACCATATGGTAAGTGTAGAACACACCCCATACAGTGTAACCACACCCCATACAGTGTAACCACACCCCATACAGGGCTCTTAACTCTTGTCCCCACCTTTTACACCTTTAATTTATTCCTCCACTCAAGTAAATAGTTTCAATTTATACAGTCATGAATAGGTACCACTATAACAAATATTTTCTATATCCTATCAAATGCCAACTTAAAGCAGGCTGAAAGTAAAGCAGAATGTGCCTTCAGGCACATTCTGCTTTACTTTCGACCTGCTTTAAGATATCAGCTATTTTCAAATCTAGAAACAGGCTCTGGGGAAATGGGTTAATTGGATCCCTTTTACAGACACACAATACCCTGTTACAGTATACTTCTATTATTTTAACCCACTATACCCCATAGCCCGTGTTTCTAGTTTTAAATACAGGTGAACACTAAAGCAGGTTGAAATTAAAGCAGAATGCACCAACAGTGCAATGGGACCAAATAAGTGTTCTAATTAGTGGAAGTTTGTGATCAGAGGAAATATAGTGCGAAAATTCCGTCCCTTAGGTAAAGCCTGTCTCACACAGAACACACGGCTTATACGGTTGGCCACCCGTGTAAACCGTACATACAACCGAACCAACCGTGGCCTTATCCGAGTTACACTCGGGCCATTCGAGTGTATCCGTGAAAGCCGTGTATGATTTTTAAAACTTTTAAAAAACTGGCACGGGTGCCATGTCCGTGTATGATCGTATTAGCGATCGTACAGACTGTGAGAGACCGTGTGAGACCGTACGAGACCGTATATACAACCGCACATGAAGTCCACTCCACGAGTGAGCTCAACCGTGTCAATATCGTATATAAATCGTATGGAGCATAACTCGAACAAAAGTCGGTGGGACCATATGTAAACCCTGTAAATGTCCAGTTAATCCAGTAAAAGTCGTGTTTAATCGTACTAGGCCGTAACAGACCGTACTTGGAACCGTACAACAATCGTATGAAAATCGTTTTGCAAATTGTGTTCAAACCGTGACAAACCTTGCTTGACCGAGTATAGCCGTGCTTTGTTCAAACATACTCGTGCTACATTCGCACCAGTCAACCCGTGTATAACCGAGTATACCGTATTGGAACCGTGTGCCCAACCGTGTTCTGTGTGAGACGGGCTTAAGGGCTCGCATTAGCGAGGTGGTATTTTTATCGGGAAGGTTTTACTGTATGATTTTGATTGTTGGAACAAAGTGATCTAAAGATACTGTAGTGTTCATGTGTTTGTCCATACAGCATAATTACTTGAACATTTCATATGAAATTATAGTAAACAGTGCAGACCCAGACCCTTTGTAGACCTATATACAGTGAAACCCCTCTAAACCGGATATGTGTGGGGACAACAAAAACAGCCGGTTTAGAGGGGTTTCCGGTTTAGAGGGGCTTTAAACCATAGCTTGTTCCTAGTATGGAAGGTAGCTGACCACTTAAAGCAGGTTGAAAGTAAAGCAGAATGCGCCTTAAGGCGCATTCTGCTTTACTTTCAACCTGCTTTAAGCTATCATCTGCTAGAATATAGAACATATTTCTGATGATATATGTTCATGAATGTATTTTCTTCAGTGAAGGAATTAATCAAAATGGCTGGGAAACCGGACCAACATTTTAGTCCGGTTTAGAGAGAATTCCGGTATTTAGAGGTTCCGGTTTAGAGGGGTTTCACTGTAAAGGCTAAATGGGTTATTGGCACATATTCATGTCTGTATAAATTAGAAGAAGTTTCTTCAGTGGAGGAATAAATTTATGGCGTAAAAATGCATAACATTGGAGTAATGAGACCTTAGTAATTATGGTGCTTATGCACAGAAAGTGATAAAGGCATCCTATGTGCTGGAAAGGGCTAAAACAAGAGACTGCTACAATGATTACCTAAAACAAATCGATAACCCAGGATTTAAAATGCAGTCTTTTATTTCTGAATACTTTTCTGTTCATAAGTTAACACATTGGTTGTCTGTGTGTTCTTGAACTCTAGCTGCGGAACCATATTAATTAACCTTTTCAAACAATTTGAATTCTAATGAGACATCACATACAGTGTTTACGCTAAAACTGTTATTTCCAAGGCAAACAGTTTGGAGCCAGATCAGACGCTGGGTAACCCGGCGTCTGATCAGGCTCCAAACTGTTTGCAATCCAGATAAAAAATGAATTATCAGAATTGTCAAAAAATTGCATTTTTCTACGTTTTAGTGTTTTGCGTTTCGTTTAAACGGGAAAGAATAACGTATTCTCCACTGTAAGGGGGCGTCTAATCTGTATGCAAACTGTTTGACACTCTGGCCCTGTTTTAACCCTTTACCTCATAGCCTGTTTCTAGTTTTGAAAAACAGGTGACCACTTAAAGCAGGTTGAAAGTAAAGCAGAATGTGCCTTAAGGCACATTCTGCTTTACTTTGAGCCTGCTTTAAGCTAAAATCTGCTAGGCTATATAAAATATTTGTAATGGTTATTGTTCATGAGGGTATAAACTGGAACTATTTTCTTCAGCGGAGGAATAAATTAAATACGCTAAAAGTCGCTTCTATGGGGGAAAGGGTTAAAAAAGAAACAGTCACAGAAAATAGTTTTTACCTATGAAAGAATTATACAGCATGCAAAGAGTAAAGATCTAACAATTAGTTTGTGTTATCTTGACATTATAACTAGGAGTTGTTGTGGTTTAATGACCCTGCATTAATCAACTCTTGCTTAATAAATATGCCTTTAAGTTGCTTTAACGCATTACCCCATAGCCTGAATCTAGTTTTGAAAATAGGTTTCCATTTAAAGCAGGTTGAAAGTAAAGCAGAATGCGCCTTAAGGCATCTAGATCAGGGCCCACAAAGCATGAGTCCTGACCAGGCTTTTCAATATTTCAGACAGGTGGGTGCTTATAGAGCAGGCTGAAAGTGAAGGAGGAAGCTCCTTTAGGGTGTTTTAACTTAACTTTAAGCCTGCTTTAAGCATCCACCTATTTGGGGGAAATGGCTCTTGATCAGGATCTGTTAGATGCATCAGAAAAGTCATTTCTATGAGGAGTAAGTATTGGTGTATTCATGGTGTAGTTGGTTAAAGAGATGACAGTGGTTAAGTAGTCCGAAGGTTAAAGCAGCTTTCATACTGAAACGTCACTAGAAACAAGGTAACGAGGGAAAGGGTTAATTAATATGCCTGTATAAGTGTGTTTTTAGGTTAATTACAACAGTCTAGTACTGCCATTACAAACAATTAAAACATGACCCAATTACTGATAATTTTAATGGCAGGTGGCAGCTTAAAGCAGGATGAATGTAAAGCAGAAAGCTCCTCTGGAGCTTTCTGCTTTACATTCAACCTTTTTTAAGCAACTACCTAAATAACTATGTATAATCTTTATTTTGGGCGAACCCTATTTGGCAGTCTTAACTGTAAGAAAGACCATAAATTGTGACTTCTACGTATTTGGGTGTCATACAAGTATGTAATGCATTAAATTACCCATAACCCACTTATGCCTGAATATTGCAATGGGCCCTCCCTGTGTGCCTTCTGGAAGATTTCATAATAGATATAAAAGGAGGTTCTAAAGAAACTGCATGTTTGAACATACATGTACAGCACATTATTCATGTTTGAATATTATTCTGATGAGATCCTGATCAGACACCAATTTACTCATAGTATATGACCTTGTTGGCAGTGAAAGAGTTAACCCATTGCTCCGTAAATATGCATTTTCAGGCTTCTAACTATTTCTACACTAAGTAAAGTAGTCCCAAACATAAAAGCCAGTTTGTATCTTAAATCAGATTGAAATGTAAGCAGAACTCTCCTTAACCCTTTGAACCCTAGTCCCGCATATAGGCGTCTTTTCAAACAGTGTACATGTGAATAGTACACTTGTCCTGTGCAAACATTGAAGGCCCAGATCAGAGGGCTCCAAAAGGAGCCCTCTGATCAGGGTCTTCACTGTTTGTCTGTAATGCCAAAATTGACAAAAACAACTCTTAAAAGTCAGAAATGGACTAGACTCAAATGGAAACTGGGATTGTCCATTTAAAGTTTCAGGGAGGAAAGAGTTAACACATTCAACTCTAGCGACGAGTATACTTGTCATTTAAAAAAAGTGTACCTGGGAGGATTACACTTGTCCAGTGCAAACAGTGTCGACCCAGGTCAGGAGCCCTCTGATCAGGGTCTATACTGTTTGTCATTTTGAAATATATTGTTAAAATCAACTCTAAAAAGTCAAAAATGGACTAGACTTATTTTGAAATTGGCATTGTCCACTAAAGTTTCAGGGGGTGAATGAGTTAAAGACTGACTATTTAAGACACCAGGGGTTGTGTGTTAGATCCCCCCATCATAATCTTTGGATGAGACTTTATAAAAACCAAGGTCCGATGTATGAATGCTTTACACTGAGTATCTGAAAGATGGACCCAAACTGTTTTGCACTCATTACGATATTACTTTAGTAAATTTATATAAATCTGGGAAATACAAGCGGACAACAGTTATTATTTAAAGCAGACGATGTTATAGCGCTATGAAGGATTTAAATGACACTTCCTGGTACAAACTCATGACATTTACATAATATTTACATGATTATTGATTCATGGAAATTGCGCCTTAACTCAATGGCCTAATTCTAGTTTTGAAGACAGTTGACATGCACATTAACCCATTACCCCATAGCCTGTTTCTAGTTTTGAAAATAAGTGACCATGCATTTAAAGCAGGTTGAAAGTAAAGTAGAATGTGCCGCAAGGCACATTCTGCTTTACTTTCAGCCTGCTTTAAGCTACTATCTACTAGAAAATAGAAAATACTTCTTCTGATAAATATTCGATTATAATTGTATAATTTGGAACTATTTTCTTCAGTGGAGGAATAAATAAGAGGCGTAAAAAGGCGTATTTAGGGGGTAATGGGTTAAGGCGCATTCTGCTTTACACTCAACCTGCTTTAAGTGGTCTTCAATACTAGAAACAGGCTTTACAGTAAAAGATTTAATGAAACTAATCAAAAACACTACGCATTAAAAACTACATGTATTTGGAAACGTTGACAAATTATTTTAATCTGAGTGGCAAACAATCTGGAGCCTAATCAGACTCAGGGTAACCCGGGGTCTGATCTGACTCCAAACTGTTTGCAATGAAATAATTGTCTTAGATTCTTAGCACAAACATGTTTCTACGGGACGTTCAATTAGCCCAAAGTTGGCAGAAAGGGACGTAAATTTTAACTCTTTCAACACCATAGACCTGTTAAAAAATATATATACTCATCAAATTTGCAAACAGTGAAGACCCAGATCAGAGGACTCCTTTATGAGCCCTCTGATCTGGGTCTACACTGTTTGCTAATTTAGACCTGTTTGATTCATTAAACTACCCAGAATTCCAAGTAGAATGTTTCATGTTTAAGTAATTAAATTGGTCCACAAAGGAACCTAATAACCTACATGAGTTAATTGGTAGTGTTGAAAGAACGTAGTGTTTATTGGGAAAGAAAAACAACTTCACTGTATTAACATATTTTTAAAAAGACATGATAAGTATTTTTTTGTTGAATGGTTGGTGCAGCCAATATCGAGATAATTCTGTTGTCATGGCAGTGCCTGTTCCCATCATGCATTATTTCAGGAAGTAGGAAATACAGTAAAACCTCGCTATTACGACCACTAAATTATGTTAATTATTAGGGTGTTTACGATAGGTGACCGCTTAAAGCAAGGTGACAGTGAAACAGAAAGCTCCTATAGGAGCTTTCTGTTTCACTGTAACCTTGCTTTAAGCTGTCACCTGTCTATTATACAATCAATTAGCCTTCGTTTTAGTGGTCGTAATAGCGAGGTTTTACTGTAGTATTGAAAAACAATATTGTAGAGAAAGTCAGTATGCAGTATAGTTTAATCATATATTTTATGGTAAACTGAATACAGTAAATCCTGTGTTAATCAACCACTCAGTAATAATGATTTGTTTCGTTTTTATGTCGCTTTCAACAGTATTTCAGTCATATCGCGACGTCCAGCTAATTATAGGTGGAGGAAGACCCCAGAAGTCCTTTAACACTGTTTCTGGCACAAATCTGCAACTGGGTAGAACCACCGACATTCCGCAAGCCAGCTGGAAGGCTTAATTCCCCACAATAATAAGGCATGGAAATCTCCAACGACAAATTAATGCTTAATGCAGGGCAACAGTAATGCAGAAAGCTCCTTTAGGAGCTTTCTGCATCAATGTTGCCCTGCATTAAGTTGTTACCTTTATGGAAATAAAATATGTTTAAACTATATAAACCTGTCAATTAAATTAATCAATGCTTTAAGGCCGCTTAACGCTGTATCAATAAGAGCTTTACTGTACAGTTTTGATCCCTGCAGAGATAATGTGTTGAAAGATGTCATTGGCATTAAATCTGATTATTTTTATGACTGCAAATTTTAATGTCGCTTTGCTGCATTATAGAGTCATTAGATTTTGCTCAAAATCTGAATTTATAAATATCAGTGGTAGGTCTTAAACGAATCTAAAACTTCTGACACATCCATTTATTTGATGATTTTTGCAATCAGATCTGGATTTCGGCCGTTCTCCTGCTGACAGCATATTAGGACACATTCTGCTTTACTTTCAGCCTGCTTTATGCCACCATATCTGCTAGGATATAGGAAATATTTCTAATGTTGCACATTCATTACTATATAAAATGGAACCATTTCCTAAAAGGAATTAATTCAATGCGTAAAAAGGTGTATCTATGGAGTAAAGGATTAAAGCACTTTATGCTTCATCAGTTAAACCCATTATCCCATAGCCTATTTCTAGTCTTGAAGCCTGCTTTAAGGTACCATCTGCTAGAATATAGCAAATTTATCTTTTGGTATATGTTTATGACTGTATAAAGTGGAACTATTTTCTTCAGTGGAGGGATAAATTAAAGGCTTACAAAGGCATATTTATGGGGTAATGGGTTAGATCTTTACTGTTACTGTAGAGCAGATAAATGGTAACTGTTTGCAGACCAAGAAGGTTCTATTATTAGAGACTTCTCTATGACTGTTTAGAGGACTACAGTTGATAACTCGAACTCACTTAACCCATTACCCCATAAATACGCCTTTTTACGCCTCTACAAAATCTTCTTTATTCCTCAACTGAAGAAAATAGTTCCAATTTATGCAGTCATGAATATGTATCACAAGAAATATTTTCTATTTCCTAGCAGATTGTAGCTTAAAAGCAGGCTGAAAGTAAATCAGAATGGGCCTTACTTTCAACCTGCTTTAAGTGGCCACCTGTCTTCAAAAGTAGAAATAGGCTATTGGGTAAAGGGTTAAGTCAAACTTAGAAATAAGGGTATGCTCGACTAAAACGAGATTTTAAAGTTATAGAAATTCAACTTATGAATTACGGATAGTTTAGACTTTACTCTTTCAACACCAAGTCTTGCGGGTTATTAGGTTCTCTTGTGGATCATTTAAGTTACCAAAACACGAACCAGTCTACTTGAAATCATGAGTAGTTAAATGAATACTGGTCTAATTTAGAAAATAATGCAGACCCTTATCAGAGGGCTCCTAAGGATCTACACTGTTTTCAAATATGATGATGGTGTTAAAAGATTTACAAGCAATATCGAGGTTAATGAACTGTATTTAGATAATTTCAGAGGCGTTTGGCTTTTCTGAGTTTGGTTGTTAGGAGTTAGACTGTAGATCATCGCAAATGGCTAACATGAAAACTTGATGTAGTAGTCTAGTTTTACAACCAGGACGTGACTTAATAATTGTCCTCAGACCCATTAAACAACTTCTTCTTGTATTTCATAATCATCAGCAAACCTCTATTACATGTACAGTCAAACTTGTGTTAATTAGCAGCCATTTTATACTCAAATTGGAACTATTTTCTTCACTCAGTAGGAATAACATTCAATGTGCATTGGGTGAAGAAAATAGTTCCAATTTATACAGTCATAAAATGTGTACCATAAGAAATGTTTTCTTTACACTAGCAGATGGTAGCTTAAAGCAGGCTGAAGGTAAAGCAGAATGCACCCTAAGGTGCATTCTGCTTTACATTCAACCTGCTTTAAGTGATTACCTGTTTTCAAAATTAGAAGCAGGCTATGGGGTAAAGGTATGGGTTTATAAAGTCTGCAATAATATACATATTCTGCCGACTTTTACATTTACCTCCCCGATCATCGAGTCACAAGTCGGCCATTAACATACAGCGCAAGTTGCAGCCATGGCACATTGACTTATTTCCCTCTCAGGTACCCATTTAATTCACCTGGGTGATGTAGGTTTAATTTTTTGCTTAGAAAATTTCCAGTGATCCTGACAGGGCTCGAACCAGGAACCCCTTGCTTCATAGGCGAGCGTCATACCACAGGACCACCGCCTAAATTTATTAGTGTTAATAGTAGATATTAGCAAACTGTTTGCTATTTCATATGAAAAGGTTTTTAATGATCTGCTGTATGCACAAACATCACAGTAACTTTAGATCATGCTTATGTATAATTTATATGGCAATGAAATATTCCAGTAAACAAAAAGGGAGAGTTCAATTATGGAATAAAATAATAAATGGGTGAACCCTTTGCCCCAAAGGAAGCGCCTTTTAGTGCATTCAACTTATTCCACCACTTAAGAAAAGAGTTCCAATATTTTACAGTAATGAATATGTAACTATTAACAAATATTTTCTATATCCTAGCTTAAAAAGCAGATGGTAGCTTAATTATATAAAGGCACATTCTGCTTTACTTTGTCACCTGTCTTCTAAACTATACAAACAGGCTATTAATTGGGGTAATGTGTTAACTCAATACCCCATAGCCTTTTTCTAGTTTTTAGCTCACCTGAGCTAGCTCAGGGTGAGCTTTTAGACTAGACCGAATTTTGGAAAATGTGCTCCTAAAAAGTTGTGAAGGCAAATTGGGGTAATGCTTGGCATCGTAGTGTTTTAACCTAATTCAAGGGTGCTGAATCCAAATATAGTGGATGCCAAGCTGGATTCTGACTTTTAAGGGGCCAAAAAGGGGAAACAAAACGGCCGCCATAAATTGCTTGTTTTCCATCTAAGCTGAGTTTGTATTAGTTTAGGAAGGTACATTGCATGTAGCTAAAATAGTTGGCAAGTTGTATTACCTAATTGAAGTGTGCTGAATCCAACATAAGATGACACCAAGCTGGATTTTGACTTTTAAGGGGCCAAAAAGGGGAAACATAATGGTCGCCATATTTTTTTTCCATCCAAGCTGAGTTTGTATTAGTTTAGGAAGGTACATTGCAAGTAGCTTAAACAGATGGTTATGTAACCTAATTGAAGGGTGCTGAATCCAATAAAAGTGGATACCAAGCTGGATTTTGCACTTTTAGGGGCCAAAAAGGGGGGAAAAATGGCTGCCATAAAAAATTCCAAACTAAGCTAAGTTTGTTTTAGTTAAGGTAAAGGTACATTACATGTAGCTTAAAAGATGGCTAGTTTTATAACGTAATTGAAGAGTGCTAATCCAAATAAAGTAGAATTTAAACTCGATTTTGACTTGTAAGAGTTTAAAAAGGGGAAACAAAATGGCCGCCATACAATATACGTTTTCCCCAAATTATTAGCTATTTCCTTTTGAAATCAAGTCAAGATGTGTTAGAACTGAAAGTAGCCCAACAACAAATCATAGGGAACTTGAACATGGAATTTGTAGTATTATACTGAATAGAATTCATCACAATGGCAGCCGTTTTAAAAATCAAATAGGCCGTACATTCGGTTCACTTGGAAAACAAAAACAATTTTCCTTTGGTATGTTGAGCGATAGTAGGGTTGCATATTTTAGATTTGAAATGAAAGCGATCCGTCCCCTTGTTTCAATTTCTCATACTTTGTAGCAGTCAGCAACAATTTGAAGAAAAAAAAATCCCAATATGACTGCCACAATGGCAACACAGAGGTATGCATTCTTTCAAAAAGTCCTATAGCCATGCATACACATATGGAACCAGATTTATTAATGAGTACATGCAGTTCTAGTCTGCTATTAAGATTCCAGTTCTAGATCTACCCATTGCTTCTGAATCAAGAGAATATGTGTTCTGCCCAGGCATACAGCTTACTTAAATTACATCTGTATCAAATGGTTGATTCACTTGTTTTACAATAGGGTCCTGTTACTACTGTGTATTATCTTTATTCCATTCTGACTCGTATCCTAAATTTCCAAACAATTGCTTGGATATTAAATGTATTAATTGATATATGTATATAAAACATGTATGTTTGCAATTCATTAGAGGCAATATGCGTGTATACTAAAAGTCCCTTTTATGACTGATGTAGATCTTTGAATTTATCTATAACTTGAATTAGCTCTACAGAAGGAATGGTTGGGTGGTATACAGGATGATGCAAGCCAAAGAGTTGAAGCTCAAGACATGGCATATCACTTGAAGCGAGGCTTCCTCGAATTACAGGAATGAATACATACATGACATTTTGAAGGTACTTGGCCGGCAAATGTCAGATTGCGGTCTCGTTGTGATATTACTGTTCTTAGCTGATTTACTTGGGGCAAATGTAGTTAACCAAATCATGTCAGGGAAGAAATATGGTAGAGCTGTTTGCATGCATAAGCTGACATTACAAGCTCTGTGACAAGTGCTACTCCCACTGTTTCTTGAACATGATCCATTCCTGAAGCCTATTTTGCAAGAAGAAACCAATGATTTCATGGGGAAATTGACTCGTTTCTTCGGATGATTTGCGCCGACAACCTGCTGGGCGCAACATATACAGCAGATGGATAGCATCCTTCTGCTCCATACTATGTTAGACAGATTAGCCCAAAGTGACAGCATTTAATTGGGAGCTGCACCTAGATGCGTTCAGGATGACGATGTTGTTCTTTTTCCACCCACTACGATCATAACATTTATGCGAGTAGGGGTTCTGAGATATGTCGGAGATGACCATACTGCCAGACTAAGCTGAGGTCGAGTTCAAAGAAGACAACTTAAATGTTGTTAAGGAAAAGCCAGCCATTTAATCAAGTAGGCCTAGATCACAGCCAAGAATGGTTAATGACACTGGTAAGACGTGGTGACATCTTAGTCATCAAAAAGACAACGTCTGCACTTGGCATTGTCTTACAACCTAAGAAGTCAGTTAAGTATATAGACTCACAGAATCTTCAAGTGAGAAACAAAATGACATGTACAAACACAATGAATCATGTACAGAGAGATTGAAACAAAGTGAGACAGATGAGGTCAAAATTGCCAATGCACTTTGGAGTGGAACCATATTTGCTAAACCAACAACTGCACAAGATATGCTATTGCAAAAATACTTTCAACAAAGATCTAGCAGCTACAGACATACAGGATTCATTACTTGGTGCTAGACAACTAGGACAAGAAACTCTCAACAAGTTTGTAAAATCACGTCTGATTGTCGATGAAGTAGGGCAAACAGCACTAGCAAAATATTCCCCTAACCTTTGCTTCTCTTTTTTCTGTACCAAAGATGTCCAACTTCAAATCAGCACAGAAGGTTATCAAAGTGGATAGAAAGATCATACAAAGGTTAATAACAGCATACAAAGCCCATCGCCCTGTAAACCTGAAGCAGATTCTTCAGCATTAATTAATGCCAGGGCCTGTGTCGCTGGCAATTATAGTGATGACTGCATGCAATGTGCTAGCAAATAACTCCTATCTGATATCCTAACCAATGATCTGGTAATTGCATATAGCGTGACTCTATATGGAACAATAACAATAGTCATAGATGGACAGGCCTTGGTAATGGCTATTGGGAAACCTGAGGCTCATGACTTCACATTCCCTGACTATGCAGATGCATTTGTGAACGATGTGATGACCATGGATGCAAACATCGAGCGGAATTATATAGTTTTTGACCATTACTAACAACATTCCATAAAATCTGGAACAAGACAAAAGCGTGCAAAAGTATCACACCCAAAAAAGAGTAATGACCAACACGTCGATTCCGTTGCCCAGTAACTGGGTTTGCTCATTGTCAGAGAGCAAACAGGACTTGTCCGAATTTCTTACCAATCATATCATTCAGAATGTGCTGGCCAATAAGACCATCATATTTGCTAGTGGTCTCAACAAGCTCATATCTGTTATATCATCAAATCCTGCCCCTGAGACATTTCCACCACAAGCCAACAATGAGGAAGGCTGACACACGTCTGGTACTCCATTGCCTGGGCATTGATTGTGAGTCCATTGTAGTTGCCTCTCGGGATACAGATGTATTGGCACCCTTTGACACATGAAATGTACCACACTTTGGATGAAGAGTGGCACCTCCAAAATAAACCGAATGTGTTTCACTTCATGACATCAAACAAAGTTTATTTCATCAAGTTATTAACTTTCTGTTGGCCTTTCATGTTATTACTGGTTGTGACACTTTTTTATCGGCCCACATCAAGAAGACGGCATGAAAAGTGTGCAAAGAACAGGTTCAGTTGCTACATGGCCTCTAGTCAAAGGAGAACTTATACAGGCTACTGTATCAGCTGCTGAAGCATTCATACGCTGGTTGTATGGAGTATTATGGACGTCGATTAAGTTGTTAAGTAAATGTGTAGCCCAGGAGCCATTGCCAACCATCAGTGATGCCAGTAGGTTCTACATCAAACGCTAACACTACCAAACAATGGTGTGGATTGTACTAAAACACTACCATCAGTTACTGACTTTGGTTGTATGGTTGCTGGTGATAATTTGCAGCCAGTTCTGATGCTGCTGCCAGCGATTCTGAATTATTGCCTAGAGATCATAAGCTGTTATTGTGCCAAGGGGTACACTAGTCTACGCCGAGGTGCACAGACTCTTGCAAATTTATTGACACTATATCATAATGTGTGTCTAATAAATTGACTACAATCCACACAATTAATGTGAGACTGGTCACACATAATTTTGAATCATTGATAGTAATTTGTGAACTTTTTTTGCTAAAACAAGGCAAAGCGTTGTCCATTTTTAGTTTAAAATAGCTGCCATCTTTTTCAGCTACATGTACCTTAAATGTATCTCCCTTAACTAATTCAAAAATATATACTCAGCCGGGATTCACTATTTGAAACGATGTTGTATAATGATAAAAAAAACAAATGTTCTGGCGGCCATTTTGTTGTCCAGTTTTTAAAGTCGAAATCCAACTTGATATCCCAATTTGGAACAGCACTCTTCAATTAGGTTAAAACACTAGCCATCTTTTTAAGCAACCTGTAAATTATTGTCCTAAACTAATTTAAATAGTAATCATTTACTCAGTTTGGATGCACTATTTGATAAAACAATGTGAAAAAAACAGTGGCCATTTTGTTTTCAATTTCTGGCCCATAAAAATTCAAAGTCAAGCTTGGTATCCACTTGTATTGGATTCAGCACCCTTCAGTTAGGTTATAAAACTTGCCATCTTTTTAAACTACATGCAATGCACCTTCCTAAACTAAAACAAACTCAGCTTGGTTGGAAAAAACATACTATGGTGGCCATTTTGTTTCCCCTTTTTGGCCCCTTAGAAGTCAAAATCTAGTTAAGTATCTACTCTTTTCAGATTATCACTCTTCAATTAGGTTATAAAACATGCCATCTGTTTGGCTACATCCAATGTACCTTCCTAAACTAATACAAACTCATTGGATGAAAAAATATATTTATGGCGACCATTTTGTTTCCCCTTCTTGGCCCCTTTTAAGTCAAAATCCAGCTTGGTATCCACTTGTGTTGGATTCAGGACTCTTTAATTAGGTTATAAAACTAGCCGTCTTTCTTTTCAATAAGCTACATGCAATGAACCTTCTTAAACTAATAAAACCACAGCTTGGATGGGAAAAATATTAAAGCGGCCATTTTGTTTCCCCTTTTTGGCCCCTTAAAAGTCAAAATCCACCTGTGTTGGATTCAACACCCTTCAATTAGGTAATACAACTTGCCAACTTTTTAGCTGCATGCAATGTTCGTCGTCAACAATTTTAGTGTTTACACTCTAGAGGCCACAATATTTATCCAATCTTTCTCAAACTTGCTCAGATTGTATATTACCATAAGAGTTCGGATGAGTTCGATTATGGTTGAAATCGGACTAATAGGTCAAGAGTAATCTACCTTTGAATTGCTGAAAATGCAATATTTAAGGGTGTTTACACTCTAGAGGCCACAATTTTTATCAAATCTATCTCAAACTTGCTCAGATTTGATATAACCATAAGAGTTCAGATGAGTTCGATTATGGTTGAAATCTGATCAATAGGTCAAGAGTTATCTACCTTTGAATTGCTGAAAATGTCATATATAACAGTGTTTACACTCTAGAGGCCACAATTTTTATCCAATCTATCTCAAACATGCTCAGATTGTATATAACCATAAGAGTTCAAATGAGTTCGTTTTTGGTTGAAATCAGACTAATAGGTTGAGAGTTATCTACCTTTGAAATGCTGAAATTGTCATATTTAAGGGTGTTTACTCTCCAGGGGTCACAATTTTTATCCAATCTATCTCAAACTTGCTCAAATTGTATATGACCATAAGAGTACAATTGAGTTTGATTATGATTGAAATCGGACTAATAGGTTGAGAGTTATCTACCTTTGAATTGCTGAAAATGTCATATTTAAGGGTGTTTACACTCTAGAGGCCACAATTTTTATCATGTCTTTTTCAAACTTGCTCAGATTGTATATGACCATAAGAGTTCAAATAAGTGTGATTATGGTTGAAATCTGACCTATAGGTCAAGAGTTGTCTGCCCTTGAATTGCTGAAAATGCCATATCGAACAGCGTTTACACTTTTTGCAACTACAGTTTTGAATGGATTTTGATTTTACTTGCACACAAAGTATATACCTATAAATTCTCAAAGGAGTGCAATTATTGTTGAAATCTAATCATTGTTGCAATAGTTATCTGCCCTTGATATACTTTGAAATGCAAGAAAAGGCTTTATTTCAGTATTGTTTAGGCTCTAGTTATCTGCCCTTGATCTACTCTACCATACTAGAATTATGAGGTTGTATTCCAAAATTGTTTACATGCTATACTACAAATTTGAATGGATTTTAATTAAAACTGATGAAACAGTAAGATATAAAGCTATCAAGCTTCAGTATAACAGGTGAGCGATATCAGGGCCTTCAGGCCCTCTTGTTAAAATAGGTGAGCACTTAATTAAGGCAGGTTAAAAGTAAAGCAGAATGCGCCTTAAGGGCATTCTGCTTCACTTTCAGCCTGCTTTAAGCTAACATCTTCTAAAATATAAAAAATATTTTCATGGTACATATTTATGACTGTATAAATTGGAACTATTTTCTTCAGTGGAGGAATATATAAATGGCGTAAAAAGGCATATTTATGGGTAATAGGTTAAGCAGCCAGCTGTCATGGATGTATTTCACTGATTGGTTGGACTTTATGTCCTGGAGTTTCAGCCTTATTCCGGTGATTAGTCATGACAAGTTATTTTGTTTCTATGGGAGTTTGTCTCCTGCCATTTCCTAATCTTGTCTTTCTTTCACATGTTTTATTAGAGGCTTAAACATCTCTGACCCAGGCACTTGTAGTGAATTGATTGAGTCATGGGAAAATCCTTCTTTCATAATTTTTTGCCTTGTTTTCTTGTCTTCACACATAAGATTTCAACTTCAAAAGGCGTAAAGTAAAGCAGAATGTGCCTCATGTCTTTTGAAGCCATAAAGCACATTCTGCTTTACTTTTAAAAGGCTTTCTGCTAGGATATATATAGACTACGTACCCTGTATTTCTCATTGTGCATTAATTTCGTTGATGACTGCATAAAGTGGAACGTGGTTTCTTTGGTGGATGAATAAATAAGACTTTGAGGCATAAAAAAGATGCATTTATAAAGTAATGGGTTAATTCCATGTTAAATTGATTGGTTGCATATCCTTTAGCACACTTTTTGTGTCACCTGCTGTCGGCAGAGGTGACACTTTAGGGATCACTTTTCCGGCGTCCGTCTGTCTGTCACACTTTTTGCGTCACTCCTCATAACTCCTGTTCTACTGAAACTTGATAGAAAGAGCTTGACAGGTGGAAGTGTTTTGCACAAGGGTCATAACTCTTGCATCAATATTGTGAGAGTTATTCCCCTTTTCAACATTTTCTTTTCATGCATATTTCTTCTGTTTTACTGAAGATTTTGAAATGAAATTTCTTTTATTAAAGAAAGAGAATGTTAGACTGATGCTTGCTGGCAGGTGACACACGTACGTGTTCCGAGGAACCCATCTATTTTTGGCATGTATTTGTTACATTGTCCTATCTGTTGGAAACAGTTTGGATTCAGATGAGATGAAACTTTAATGAAAGTAGTAATGAAATCATAGTACACTGAGCTTAGATTTTTGGCACATAGCATCGTCTACAGGTCCTGTATCAAGAGCATTCATATTATGTCCCTGGGGTCGAAAGTGACCCCGCCCGTGGGTTAAAGTTTCACAAATCTTCTTTTCTGAAATCACTGACCCATCACCATGTACAGGTGAGCGATTAAGGGCCATTCTGGCCCTCTTGTTGGCATATATTTGTTACATTGTCATATCTGTTGGAAACAGTTTGGATTCAGATGAGATGAAACTTTAATGAAAGTATAACTTTCATTTGGATGAGATGCACATATTAATGAAAAAGAAAGTTACAATGCCTTTCATTACCCCATAGATACACCTTTTTAAGCCTTTTATTTATTCCTCTATCAAAGAAAATAGTTCCATTTTATATTTTCATGAATAGATTATGCACCTAAGAAATACTTTGTTTATCTTAGCAGATGGTAGCTTAAAAGCAGGTTGAAAGTAAAGCAGAATGCACCTTAAGGTAAGGGTGAAACGATTAATCGCGATCTGGATTGAACCGCGATTTTATGCCCTCGATTCGATCTGATTCAATTCGATTTAGGAAATGTCATTTTCGATTCGATTTATATGTAGAAAACTCGCTTCTATCCCTACTATATATCTATCTATCTTTTCATACTGCAACACCATCATATGAGTATTACGTCCAGCTGCGCGTCTGTGTGATAAATAGCGAATTAAAATGTACCTCTATTATATACGGTAAAGTATTAGTTCGAAAGATTAGAGATCCCGCACAGGCTTTTTCACCCGTTACGAGTACGTCTATGTTTACTTTGCCGGTTTCCTGTGTCATTCTACGCATGCGTGAGCAATTGCTTGTCTCAATTGTGATGTAATTCTTCGTTCACATTACGTATCTCGGTACTGCTTCGACTATTTCAGATAAATTAATAATTCTGTAAACGTTGGATATTTTATTATCTTCAACCTAATACGCTCATTACTTTAAAAAATAAAGACGTACAATCCAGGTAAGAAAATTAAATTATAAACTATTGTGATTTATTTTTTATACCGAATATACAGCCCGACATACGTTTCAACACCCGGATAATAGGTGTAAGAATGTATGGTGAATTCCCGCGATATGTCAAGTAACAATATCAAAGTCCACTCCGTAATCGAAAGCAAAGGCGACTGACAGCATTGTTAACGAACTTAAACCGGTGAGTGAAATTCAGGAACAGTAATATTCAGATGTATTGATTATTATAATCTTCATTTAAGATGAATAACTATCCACTCCTTTACACCCTTCTGTACCTTGCTAACAGAGTAGACCGTTACCAGGCAGCTGTAAATGGTTGATGACAATGGTCTACACTGCTGCTTGCGCATAGAAAATCATAATAACATAGAAGAATTGGTATGTCTATACTGCAAACCATCCACATAATAAATAAGGTGTATTGTTATGATCAAAATCTTATAAGTCAGAAATATACATGTATTAAACCCTTCCATGCAGTTTTCCAAACTTTAACCCCTACTTTTTGGCCCTGAATGTTCATGTATATTGTTTTTTAATATTAACTGTTATTGCAGGATGTCATCTACTTAGTACATTCATTTATTGCAATGTAAAATCGAATCGAATCGAAAATAATCGAATCGTGTTATAAAAAATCGAAATCGAATCGAACCGAATTTTTTTGAATCGTTTCAGCCCTACCTTAAGGTACATTCTGCTTTGCTTTCAACCTATTTCAAGTGGCCACCTGTCTTCAAAACTAGAAACAAAAGCTATATATATATATGGGATACATGGATAAATAAAATGTTTGACTCTGTTATATTGATTCACTCTTCACCATACCTTTGCAAACAGTTTGGATCCAGTTGAGACACCACGTAATAATGAAAACAAAAGTTATAATGATGTATACTTCATACTCTCAGATGTATACTGCATGCTCTCATATATGAAAAGGAAACTTATTTCCCCAGACAAAGGTGCAAAACAAGTTCAAACTACATGTACAGTGCTCCCTCTCTGTAATGACCCTCCCAACAATGACTCCCTCCTTACAACAACCCTTGCCACTGTTCCCCAAACACGACATTTCTGTCCAATTTTTACAAGGCTGCAATACCGTTTGCTTTAATTTGTTGTCTGCTGTTGTTCTCAAAGTTACATATAAGTGGACATTTTAATAGAATAAATATAACGACGATCGAGTGACAAACAGCTTGAATCCAGATCAGACGCCGCGTTATGCGGCATCTGATCTTGGTTCTAGCTGTTTGCAACTGTAAGCCAAGTCTTAATTTCAACAATAACAACTCCCTCCGAACAACATACACAATCTGTGTCTCCCGTTGGGTGTCGTTGTAGAGAGGGAGCGCTGTACAGTCATCCCATTTAATTGACATTAGACTACAAAATGATTGGATTCCTTAAAAGGGTCCTGGCTTGAATAAGTAAACTATCATTTGAACAGGAAGTAAACAGTTGATAGCCAGATAAGAGAGATTAAACTGTATACAAGGCTCCAGATAAGTGGAGTGTTTAAAGAAATAAAATCTTTATTTCTACATTAAACCCTATGGTGTCACTACTCGTTAGAATCGTCTCTTCGAGACAATTTTAAGGAGTAGTTACACTAGGATTTGGCGCTGAAATGAGTGAGAAAATGTTGGATTTGTTCAGATTACTACCTTTTATCTGGAGCCTAGGTGTTTATAATTCCGACTATTTTGTTTGTCTCCATCAAACCCTATGTTGCTACTTCTCGTAACAATTAAGTATCTCTTGGAGATAACTCTTTGCATGCTACAGTGGAGAATGTGTTATTCTTTCCCAATAAACGTGTTTACGCTAAAACTGTTATTTGCAGTGCAAACAATTTGGAGCCAGATCAGACGCCGGGTAACCCGGCGTCTGATCAGGCTCCAAACTGTTTGCCACCAAGATAAACATGAAATATCAGAATTGTCCAAAAGTTGTTCTTTTCTACGTTTTAGCGCTTTGCGTTTGCGTACGTTTGCGTTTAAACGGGAAAGAATAACAGATTCTCCACTGTAGCAGTTGATACATGTGCCACAATGATTACCTGATGAGACACTGCATAATGCGGTGTCTCATCAGGATCCAAACTGTTTGTCACTCTGACCTTGTTTTGAAAAGAAATTTTGAAAATTCTAATTTTAGAACAGTAGCAGACAACAATAACTGTTGCAGATGACAAAAATTACCCAGCATGCAAAGAACTAAGTCTTAGGAGTATATAATACAGTCACAACATGGCTTTGATAGAGTCACAAGGATCTAACCCATTAACCCTTTACCTCATAGCCTGTTTCTAGTTTTGAAGATGGGTGACTACTTAAAGCAGGTTGAAAGTAAAGCAGAATGTGCCTTAAGGCACATTCTGCTTTACTTTCAGCCTGCTTTAACCAAAAATCTGCTAGGCTATATGAAATATTTGTAATGGTAATTTTTCATGAGGGTATACACTGGAACTATTTTTTTCAGTGGAGGAATAAGTTAAATATGCTAAAAGTCGCTTCTATGGGGGGAAAGGGTTAATCTACAGCCTACGTCTAGTTTTGATGACATTTGACAACGTTCACTCATTCAGCTGGTTGAAATTAAAGCAGAATGCACTTTAAACAGTTACCCCATAGCCTGTTTCTAGTATTGAAGATAGTGCAGTTACCCCGAACCCTAGTCAGGCATAATCATCGTTTGCGAACAGACTGTACCAGTCCTGTAAAGTGAACATTTATCCTGTGCAAACAGTGTAGACCCATATCAGAGGGCTCATAAAGGATCAGGGGCTGCACTGTTTGTCATATTGCAATACAATGACCTAAAACACCTGAACCCTTAATAGTCGAAAATGGACTTGACTAAATCAGAGCCTGGAATTGTCCATTTGAAGTTTCAGGGAGGAAAGGGCAGAGCTCTTCTAGGATATTGAACATAATAAATTATTAGGATATTGAACAAAATGAATTATTAGGATATTGAACAAAATGAATTATTTCTTATGACCAGTGCATTATTCATTCTTGTTTAAAATGGAACTATTTTCTTTCGTGGAGGAATGAATTAACGGCTTAAAAAGGCATATAAATATGGGAGTAATGGGTTAATTGAGATGTATGGGATAAAGTATTGGAAGTGTTTAGTTTACTCTGTCTTATCTGGAGCTATCATAGCGGTTTTCTGGTTTGTTCACAACATTGAAGAACAACAGATACTACTGAAGTGTTTTACTAATACTGTAGAGAACCTGTTAACTCTCTCAACACTAAGTAGCTCTTGTGGGTTATTAGGTTCACTTGTGGATCATATCAATTACCAAAACATGAACCAGTCTACTTGGAGTTCTGGTATAAGTTTAATAAATACTGGTCTAAATTAGTAAACAATGTAGACCCTGATCAGCGGGCTCCTCTGATCTTGTTCTACACTGTTTGCAACTGAAGGGTTATACTAATACTGTTAACCCATTACCCTATAGTATTAGACTGTTTCTAGTTTTGTAGATAGGTAACCACTTAAAGCAGGTTGAAAGTAAAGCAGAATGCACCTTAAGGCACATTCTGCTTTACTTTCAGCCTGCTTTAATTAAGCTACCATCTGCTAGAATATAGAAACTATTTCTTATAGTACATATTCATGACTGTATAGTTCATTTTTGCATATTTAGGGTTGATTTTAACATTATTTTGAAAATTGACAAACAGTACCATAGCCTGTTTCTAGTTTTGAACAGTTGAATACTTACAGCAGGTTGAAGGTAAAGCAGTTAACTCACATTCTGCTTAACTTTCAGTCGGCCTCAAGCTACCATCTGGTATGATATATAAAATTTCTTACGATTCATAATACATTGTATTTTCTTCAGTAGAGGAAATGTTAATTGGGTATAAAAAGGCATATTTATGGAGTAATGGGTTAAGACAACAGACCCATGACTGGTGAGATATGACAGGATTCACTGTACCAGTATTGTTTACATAGGGCTGTTGATATCAGTAGGAATAGTTTCAGGGCTCCAGATAAGAGGTAGTTTTTTCAACAAATCCCACATTTTCTCACTATTTGTAGCACCAAATCCTATGGTGTTACTACTCATTAGAATCGTCTCGAAGAGTAGTGACACCATAGGGTTTAATTCAGCAATAAAGATTTTAGTTTTTGAAAAACTACCCTTATCTGGTGCTCTGATAGTTTGGAGTGTTTGTAGGGAAGTTTTGCTCTTTGTTGACGGTGACGTCTCCCACCAACTGTTTGCAACTTTGGAAGTTTTTATTAAACTCGTAATCAAGCTGTTTGTTTGTATTTCTGCGAGATTCTCCGGGTGCTAGGTGGAGGGGGTCAGTGAAATTTGGCGCAGGATATGTCAGACGTCTAGTGGAAGGAAATCGCCAGTGCGTGCCAAACCCTAAAAAGGCTATGGCAAACATTCTTATACGTAATTAGTATGTGTTTTATCTTGATGGATTGGAGAACAACATTCTTGCTTCTTGCTACACGTCATGGCCATACCTTATGTTTAACCCATTACCCCTGGTGAATATGCAACAGAATATATAGAAGCTCTCTGATCTGGGTCTTCACGGTTTGCATAGGACAAGTGTATTCTTAACCCATTATCCCATAAGCTGTTTCTAATTTTGAAGTCCCCCGACC
Source organism: Gari tellinella (assembly GCA_922989275.2). NCBI lineage: Eukaryota > Metazoa > Mollusca > Bivalvia > Cardiida > Psammobiidae > Gari > Gari tellinella. The sequence continues at coordinate 17,106,028 of OV277865.1, forward strand.
CTCTACCTAGTTCTGACAAATGTTTTCAAATGAAAAGCTTTCTGCTTTACTGTGAAATTCATCTTGCTTTCAGCAACTTAGTAACCTGCTTCTGTCCATAGCCTGTTTCTAGTTTTGAAGACATGTGACCAATTAAAGCAGGTTGAAAGTAACGCAGAATGCGCCTTTTAAGAAGGCACATTCTACTTAACTTTAAGCCTGCTTGAGATACCATCTAATAGAAAATATTTCTTATGCTGCATATTCATGACTGTATACAGTGGAACTATTATCACCAGTGGAGGAATAAATTAAAGGCATAAAAAGGTGTATAACTGTATATATGGAGTAATGGGTTAAACTCAGAAGTACTCTATAATATGCTTAATCCATTACCCCATAAATACATTAAACATTCCTTCAATGAAGAAATTAGTTTGAATTTAAACATTCATGTATATTCAACATAAGAAATATTTTGTATATTCCAGCAGATATAATAGCTTAAAGCAGGCTAAAAGTAAAGCAGAATATGCCTTAAGGCGCATTCTGCTTTACTTTCAACCTGCTTTAAATGGTCAACTATCTTCAAAACTAGAAACAGGCTATGGGATAATGGGTTAATACTAATAAATCTTACTCTGCTTTCCAAATAGGTTGTTCAATTTCCAAAAAAATGCCACTTGATTTAATTTCCAATATAATAATCATAAGTTTGGCAAAGAGTGCAGATCCAGATCAGAGGGCTCCTGAAGGAGCCCTCTGATCTGGATCTACACTGTTTGCAACTGATGTATACTCTATTTTTTCCTTGCACTAGTTAAAGTACAGGTGCCACTGTCCATGTTTTATCTCTGTTGGGATTCAGCACGTTTTAATTGTTAAGCTCATCATTTGGCTATAAGGTGTTGTAGAGAGTGTGAGTGTGAATAGAACGTACAAGGACTTTTAAATTATTCTTGAAACTTGTGTTTACTTTAAAAGGTATGACAGTTAGGATTTGATCATCCAATTATTCCTTTACATTATATAGTAGAAATTACCCTACAAATGTTGAAACTGTTATTTTTCAAGATCATTGCAAACAAATTTTATCCGGATTAACCCATATTTACCCCATAGCCTGTTTCTAGTTTTAAAGAAAGATGATCACTTAAAGCAGCTTGAAAGTAAAGCAGAATGTGCCTTAAGGCATATTCTGCTTTACTTTCAGCCTGCTTTAAGCTACCATCTGCTTAAATATAGTAAATACTTCTTTTGATACATATTAATGACTGTATAAATTTGAATAATTTTCTAGAACGGAGGAATAGATTAAAGGCGTAAAAAGGTATATTTATGGGGTAATGGGTTAATCATCCAATTATTCCTTTATATTAGCTATAGTAGAGATTACCCTACAAATGTTGAAACCATTCTTTTTTTTCAAGATCATTAGAAACAATTTTTATCCAGATCAAAGTAGTCTTAGACCTAAATGTGGATCTTAGGTCTAATATTATGTGGGTACTGAGTTTTCAATATGTTTACAAAGAGTTTGGATCCTGATCAGATGCCAACTAGTGACTTGGCATGCTTATCTGGATCGAAACTGTTTGTCATTCACATCAGTACTGTAACCTGCACACACAGAGAAGAAAGAATTAATTTTAAGAGAATGGCATCATAACCCTTTCCCTTATAGAAGTGCCTTTTAGCTCATTCAATGTATTCCTCCGCTGAAGAAAAAAGTTCCAATTAATTACCACACAGTCATATAAGCATGTACCCAAAAAAAAAATGTCTATACCCTATCTTAATCCTTTACTCCATAGCCTGATTTTAGTATTGAAGATAGGGTACCACTTAAAGCAGGTTGAAAGTAAAGCAGAATGTGCCTTAAGGCACATGATGCCTTACTTTCAGCATGTTTTAACTCTTTCCTCCCTGAAACCTCAAATGGACAATTCTAGTTTGCAATTTAGTCTAGTCCATTTTTGACTTTTTAAGGTTGATTTTTATAACATGTCAGAATGAGAAACAGTGTTGACCCTGATCAGAGGGCTCCTTATGGAGCCCTCTGATCAGGGTTTACACTGTTTGCAAAGGACAAGTGTACTCCACAGGTCTGTTTGCAAATGATGCATATATGGGTGACTACGGTTCAAAGAGTTAAGCTAGCTACCATCTGCTAGAATATAGAAAATATTTCTTCATGTCTGTAACTATGAATTGGAACTATTTTCTTTATGTGGAGGAATAAATAAAATGTGTTAAAATGTGTATAGATCTATGGAGTAATGGGTTCAGTTAGCATCTTCATATTTCTCATTACAATTTCAGGTTTGATGATTTTCAAGCAAGAAATTGTTGCTAGAGATTCGGAGCTTGCTTTTCAATGCCACTCCGGGCAAGAGAATTAAAGTGCTGCTTTCTAGTTTTGCTTCTGGTGGTGGTCGTTGTAACCCTAGTGTACATTGTACCCCAGGTTCGTAAGTACCCGTAATGACCCTAAGTATTGGGACAGACAGGCATGAGCAAACAGTGTAGACCCTGATCAGACTGCTCCTTCAGGAGCAGTCTGATCAGGGTCTACACTGTTTGCCATTCAGTGCACACATTTTGGTTAAATTACTGTTTGATAAAAGCAATTTAATTTCAAATTTTAGGATAATTACAGAAGTTATTCAGGGTGTCTCAATTTTTAGGGGTTTTTACGGTAGCTGTGTGTTGTACTAGCTATAGACTTGTGTCACTGTTTGTGAGTCGTTTTGGAGAGATGACCAGGAACTGGATTTGCAATGTTTGTGTTATTTGTTGGAATCTGTTAATGAATTTTCATATCACGGTCTTCAGACAGGACATCTTTTGGTATGGCGATGTCCCAGTCCTTCTGTCCGTCTGTATGGGTTTTTGCGCAGATTAGAATATGACATTGTTTGGATGAACTTCACACTGAGTTTAGGTGTTGTCACAATTCGTCAACTTCTGCACGAGTTATGCCCCTTTGAGTACTTAAAATATTAGAAATACATCATTCACCACTTTTTTCCACACACTTTGACATATTGAGCTGAATCTTGATATAATTATGATTATTTGATGACCTGCTTAGCTGCTTGTGAATCTGTCAAGTATTCCATGAGTTATGCCCCTCTGAAAGGTTTATTATATACTGTTTGCAGTATTATTTGTTGGCTAGTATCCTTGCATAGGCGCTGCTTCCTGATCAAACAATGTCAAATGTTAACAAAGAAATATAGCTTGTTTTGGTAGTTTTGCAAAGGTTGCAGACTCTGATTTATCACTAAGTTTTCAAATATGGTGAAGATTTGAATAATTAACTCATTACCCCACAGCTTGATTCTAGTTTTAAAGATAGATGACCACTTAAAGCAGGTAACTTGAAAGTAAAGCAGAATGTGCCTTAACTCTTTGTGCCCTAGTCCCGCATATAGGCGTCCTTTTCAAACAGTGTACATGTGAATAGTACACTTGTCCTGTGCAAACAGTGAAGACCCAGATCAGAGGGCTCCGAAAGGAGCCCTCTGATCAGGGTCTTCACTGTTTGTCATAATGCCAAACATTGATAAAAACAACCCATAAAAGTCAGAAATGGACTAGAATAAAATGGAAACTAGAATTATCCATTTAAAGTTTCAGGGAGGAAAGAGTTAAGGCACATTCTGCTTTACTATATCAGCTTGCTAATTAAGCTATCATTTGCTAGAGTAAAGAAAATATTTCATATAAAACATATTCATATGACTCACATGATTGTATAAATTTTAACTGTTTCTTTCAGTGGAGGAATAAATTAAAGGCATAAAAAAGCATAAATATGAGGTTATTGGTTAAGATTTGTTACTTCTGCGAAGATCGAAGTTCAGAGCATATTGTTTTGATCTGTGTGTGTGTGTTTGTTTGTCTTTGTGTGCTGTTTGTGCAACACGATGGTTTGTGTCTGTCCACAGTTGTTAGATTGGCTATAGCTTTGGAACTACATGAGACGTAAAATTGGGCATGTATGCTAAATTCAAGAAGTCCTTAAACCCAGCTTAATTAAGGCCATGTCAGACAAAGGTCAGGGTCATTTAGAGGGCATGGTCACAACAGGTGACATGATAGAGTTTCACAAACACATCTTGTTAAAATACTAAAATCGTTACATAAATGTCTTTATCAAATCCAATGTTTTGGGAGCTCAAATGTTCATCAGGTCTCAGTAACATACCTGTTGGAGTTATAACAGAGAAAATGTTTTAGATTACACCTTCTTTTGAGTCAAGATCTTTATAATAAAATCCCATTTTGTGTACAGGGGTCTAATTTGTCTAATTGTATTTGTTGCCTTGACCCTGTTAACCCTTTACTCCATAGTTACTCATTTTTACGCATTTGATTTGTTCCTCCACTGAAGAAAATAGCTCCAATTTATACAATCATGAATGTGCATCATAAATATTTTCTTTATTCTTGCCCATTATCCATAGCCTGTTTCTAGTTTTGAAAACAGGTAACCACTTAAAGCAGGTTGAAAGTAAAGCAGAATGCACCTTATGGTGCATTCTGCTTTACTTTCAGCCTGCTTTAAGCTACCCTCTGCTAGGATATAGAAAATATTTCTTATGATACAATTATTCATAACTATTTAAAGGGGAACCAACAACTTTCTTCAGTAAAGGAATAGATTAAAGACCTAAAAAAGTCTCTATTGGGTAATGATATAATATTATGCCTGAAAGTTATGGGACTAATATTAATAACCCATGGACGCTGTTATGGTTAAATCTGATCTGATTTTTCATTTGTTTTAATCCCATTACTTTGCATGAAAATGCTATGGAGTAATGTGGTTGATTTGTGAGTCTCTAGCAAACTCAATCTTGTGACTTCTCATAATTATTATGTCTCTTAACCCACTACCCCATAGCCTGTTTCTAGTTTTGAAAACAGGTGATCATCTATAGGAGGTTAAAAGCAGAATATTGCGCCTTTCAGTCTGCTTTAAGCTACAATCAGCTAGGATGTAGAGAATATTTCCCATGGTGGATATTGAACATGACTATAATTTATAAACCCCTAAAATACATATTTTTTCCTGTGTTTAAAACAGGTGGTTAATTAAAAGCAGACTGAAAATAAAGCAGACTGCTCCTGTACTTTAATATCTGTCTGCTGTATACTGGGTAAGCATTCACATATCAGGATGTTAGAAAGAAGAACTTTACAATTATGCTACATACAAAATTAATGTATTAGTAAGATTATTAACTTTTTTATGCTGGAGACCAATATACTGATGTGTTTACTTTGCAAATTGGAGCCCTCTGACCAGGGTCTGCACTGTTTGTTTAAACATTGCTTTAATATTTTTATGCCCCCGGCATCGACAGATGCGGGAGCATATAGTAATCGTCCTGTCCGTCCGTCCTTCCGTCCGTCCGTCTTTCCGTCCGTCCGTCCGTAACCAGGTTAAGTAGATTTTACCGTTTCGTCTAGCATCAACACCACTTATTCAAATGCTTAGATACTTATACAGTTGTTGCCTTGGACCATTCCCTAGCCACCAATAATACCCAACCTTGATTTTGACCTTGACCTTGACCTAATTTGGACTTAGAATATTTTGAATGGGCTATTTCTTGGTTAACTAGATTTTAACGTTTCGTCTGGCATCAACACCGCTTACTCCAATGCTTGGATACTTATACAGTTGTTGCCTTGGACCATTCCCTATCCATCAATATCACCCAACCTTGATTTTGACCTTGACCTTGACCTAATTTGGACTTAGAATATTTTGAATGGGCTATTTCTTGGTTAACTAGATTTTACCGTTTCGTCTAGCATCAACACTACTTACTACAATGCTTCTATACTTATACAGTTATTGCCTTGGACCATTACCAACCCACCAGTAATACCCAAGCTCAGTTTGACCTTGACCTTGACCTAATTTGGACTTAGAAAAGATTCAGAATATATTGTCAAGGATGCCACCGGGGGCATAAGCGTTTATTGAACGCGCAGTCTTGTTTGTACCTAGAATATTTTCTAAAATCATCCCTAAAAACAACATTCAAAAGTGGAATAGTGTAATATGTACAATTCGACATAGTATTGCATGGTCAACCCTTTACCCTTGCCTCTTTCCAACTTTGAAAACAGGTGACCACTTAAACAGGCTGAACATAAAGCGGAAAACACCTAAAGGCACATTGATGAGTTTTTCATGACTCTGAGCAAAGTTTGTTTTTACCTGTAATTTTCGGAGGTATCGCACCTCCTTCGTCAGCACTATGAGCTAGTTTGGCGGGTCACGTGACGTAGGCAAGTCACGTGATCTTGAGAGGAGTTGTGTGTGCACATTCTGCTTTACTTTCAGCCAGCTTTAAGTGATCAGTGTTGTGCCTAGGTCCAAAATTTTGGGGTACACCGTGTCCCCCTGCCAAAATTTCAGGGGGACATTTGATATATTCGGGGGACATTTGATATTTTCGGGGGACACACTAAAATAAACTTTAAAACACGATAGGCCTACCTTTAAATTAGAATATTTTTTACGATCTTTTGCTGTTTCTGTTCACGACGGGAAATCTGATTTTCGTCTTTTTCTTAATATGTGGTAGCGATTGTCTTGGTTCAGACGATGTTCAAGGAGTTTCCTCAACACTTTGTTTAGAGGAAGCATCGTCTGCTAGTTATCTATTTTAATTAGATAGAAAATCTGTCAACCGCATCCGCCTTGATGCCATTATCACAAAGCGGAACAGATCAATGGTTTACATAACGATTCTATTTGCCGATATTCTTCACGTATAGTATACGCGCACAGTCTATTTTCAACATTTAGATTAATCTCCCTTTGTGATCTCTCTATTCTCCGGAATCGAGTCGGAACTAGTGGAAATTGCCGAAAATGCGATTTTTTCTCGGCGCGCCCATCTGCCCGCGCCAGGTGAATTTCTAAGGGACATTCGTGAAAAAAATGCGGGATTCCCTCAATGCCGCGGCCTAGGCACAACACTGAGTGATCATCTGCTAGGATATTGGAAATATATTTTGTGCTGCACATTCATTACTGTATAAATTGGAAACTATTTTCTTCAGTGGAGGAATTAATTAAATGGGTAAAACTGTTTATTTATTGAGTAAATAGTTAAGTTATACAATTTGCACTATAGAATATGAAAACTGTATACAGTCGAACTTCGCTATCTCAAACTTGTTTAACTCAAACTATCCGACAGTTTGACTTATGAACTGCATTATTTCATGCTCGGTTAAGTCGAACATGCCCATATTTCAAAGTTAAAACCTGGCTTAGCCACGTTTTAACTTTAAAATACGGGTATGTTCGACAAAACCGACTTCGAAATATCAAAGTTCAAGTAATTTATTAAGAGAGTTTTGTTATTTATTGTAGACAACCACTACCAGTATGAATATGGGAGGCGGTCACCACATGGGGGGAGGTGAAATGGGAGGGGGTCATCAACATGGGCCACCGATGGACTCCAACATGACTGATGACAGAACCTGTATGGGTGAAATGCTTGTGAGTACAATGTATTACAATTCTTATCTTGACACAATATACCCCATAACATTCCTAAAATTATCCTAAACCTTGAAGTTATAGCCTTTATCACACAGTAATTTGTCCAAAAGGTGCAAGACTGAATGGCAAACAGTGTAGACCCTGATCAGACTGCTCCTGAAGGAGCAGTCTGATCAGGGTCTACACTGTTTGCCCAGACCTGGCAGTCCAAAAACATAGAGTAGTTACCGTACCATAGAGCCCGATATGAATCCCTTCCAAAAAACTGTTGTAGTTTAACCCCTTCACTGTTTTAAAGCAGATTGGAAGTAAAGCAGAATGCACATTCAGGCGCAGTCTGCTTTACTTCGGTCTTCTTTAAGCTATCATATTCTAAGACATTGAAAATATTTCTTAAAGTGTATATTCATGACTATATTTTAAATCTATTTTCTTAAGTGCAGGAATATATTAAAGGTGTAAAAAGGCATAATTGGCCGGATTGAAAATGCGGTCTATAGATTGGCGAATGCCGTCCGTCTGTCCGTCTGTCTGTCTGTCTGTCCGTTCGTCCTCACTTTGGTTGACCTTTTTGTTAGTGTCAGTTTTAGCCAAAGCTTAAGTCCTACAGCAACCAAATTTGGCATGTACATTTGTAGTGAGGTCATCATCACATGCCATGGGTAACTAGGTCACTGTGACCTAGATTTCACGGTACAATGACTTTGAGAATTCTTGGTTAACCTTTTCGTTTGCGTCTTGGTTGACCTTTGTTAGTGTCAGTTTTAGTCAAAGTTTAAGTCCTACAGCAACCAAATTTGGCATGTACAGTTGTAGTGAGGTCATCATCACATGCCATGGGTAACTAGGTCACTGTGACCTAGCTTTCACGGTCCAATGACTTAGAGAATTCTTGGTTAACCTTTTCGTTTGCGTCTTGGTTGACCTTTTTGTTAGTGTCAGTTTTAGTCAAAGTTTAAGTCCTACAGCAACCAAACTTGGCATGTACAGTTGTAGTGAGGTCATCATCACATGCCATGGGTAACTATATTATATAAATATTTACAAAACAAAAGCGCAGACAATCCGGCCATACCGACATTGGCGGTTTCTCGTTTATAAAGTAATGGTATAAGCAAGTAATGAGCATAAGGGTGACGTGGTGCCAAGATTTTAGGTTTACTCCTTTACTCCATAGCCTGTTTCTATAATTATATAATTATATTGAGTCTTGAAGACAGGCAACAACTTACAGCAGGTTGAATGTAAAGCAGAATATATATATAATGCCGTAAGGCACATTCTGCTTTACTTTCAGCTTGGTTTAAGCTACTATCTGCTAGGATATAGAAAATAGTTCTTATGGTACATATTATGACTGTACACATATAAAGTGGAACTATTTTCTATAGTGGAGGAATATATTAAATGTGTAAAAATGAGTAACGGCTATTGTTTCACACTTTATCCCTTTACTCCATAGCTTGTTTCTAGATTTAAAGACAGGTGATTACTTAAAGCAGGTTGAAAGTAAAGCAGAATGCGCCTTAAGGCACATTCTGCTTAACTTTCAGCCTGATTTAAGCTACAATCTGTTAGAATATAGAAAATATTATGGTACATAATTATTCATGACTGTTTAGATTGAAACTACAATGTATTTTCTTCAGTGAAGGAATAAATTAAATGTGCCAAAAGGTGCTTCCATGTGGGGAAGATAGCTTATAGCTGCATGCAGTTTATTTTTACCTTAGATTCATTGTCCTGTAGAGATATCTTTATAAACTGTTTCAGGTAACTTGGTAGAACCACCAACCTTCTGCAAGCCAGCTTGAAAAATGTCTCTCATGAAAATTATGAAGTGCTCAGATTGGGATTCCAGCCTGCTTTAACTGTCATTAAAATCATAAAAAGGTCTTTCTTTGAGGAATAGTGTCAATGAAAATTTTAATACCCAGATCAGAGGGCTACTTTAGGAGTTCTTTGATCAGAGCTTGCACGGTTTGTCTTTTTGGAATAGTTGGCCAAGAACAACCCTAAATATTCAGAAACGGATTAAATTTTAATAGAAAATTAATGGAATTGTCTATTTGTAGTTTCAGGGGTGAATGAGTTAATTTGTGCAGCACAAGTTTGATTGTTGTGTTATTATCGTGACATTATTATACATGTAAATGTGATATTGTTATCATAATAGTTATTTTGTTCATCTTCAGATGTTCTTCCACAAAGGAAACTGTGAATATGTCTTGTTTGAGGATCTTAGAACAGGGAACTACAAAGGTTAGTCAAATTTTATTAGTTTTAAATCTACTGCAGAGCTCCAGATAAGGGGAGTATTTCAAAAAACTAAAATCTTTATTCCTGCATAAAACCCTATGGTGTCACTATTCATTAGAATCGTCTCGAAGAGAGGATTCTAATGAGTAGTAACACCATAGGCTTTGGTGCTAAATTTGGTGAGAAAATGTTGGGTTTGTTCAGTTTACTCCCTCTTATCTGGAGCCCTGCTACTGATGTGGGTGCTTATAGTAAATGTCCTTTCTGTCTGTGTGTTCTGTCTGTGCCTGCATACAAGGTTAACCCTTTACTCAATAGCCTTTTTCTAGTATTGAAGATAAGTGACCTGGACCTAATTTGGACTTAAAAGTCTAGTTGAATAATCAATTTGAAAAATTCATTATGGAAAGGGTTAATATTATGTATGAGACATAAATGAAAGTAAAAAGTAAGGCACATTCTGCTTTACTTTCAGGCTGCTTTAAGCTATCATCTGCTAGACTATATTAAATACTTCTTTTGATACATATTTATGACTGTATGATTTTGATCGATTTGCTTCAGTGGCGGACAAAATTAAAGGCGTTAAAAGGGGTATTGATGGGGTAATGGGTTAAGATATTCACATACAGTATTTGATTGTTGTTGTTTTTCAGAAATAATAGGTGCATGTTTTGCCATCTTCTTTTTGGCCATTTTGTACGAGGGTCTGAAGGTGTTACGGGAGCATTTGTTACAGCGTTCCATGATCCAGAACAGCAAGTATGCCGTGTCCAACGGGTCAGCCTCACAGGAAGTCGTCATCAGCAATAAAAATGCAGGGTATGTATTGATACAACACGTCAGCATCCTTGTTGAAGAAATGATTATTTGGTTTATCAGATGTAGTATAGTTTCTTGTGTTCAATATTTAAAAAGAAGAAAAACAATTGGTTTTATTTGACCGCAATTTTAACCTATTACCCCATAGCCTGTTCCTTAAATTGTGCACAGTTGACCACTTAAAGCAGGTTGCATTCTGCTTTACTTTAAACCTGCTTTAAGTGGTCACCTGTTTTCAAAACTAGTAAAGGATTAAACATTTTCAGCTTTAGTTAGTGTTTGGATGCAAGGTGGGATGTATATGTGATTGTTGTTGCATGATGTCTTGTCTCAGGGCTCCAGATAAGAGGTAGTTATTTCAACAAATCAAACATTTTATCACTCATTTCAGCACCAAATCCTATGGTGTTACTACTCATTAGAATTGTCTCTTCGAGACGATTCTAATGAGTAGTGACACTATAGGGTTTAATTCAGAAATAAAGATTTTAGGTTTTGAAAAACTACCCTTATCTGTTGCTCTGTTGTCTTGTATGAGTTTTACTGTTTTGGAAGTGGGGATGTCTGTTTAGTTTGCATTTCTGTGAATTCTTCGTGCAATTGTGGGATAAATAATGCAAAATGATATATTTAAGGGACAAGGAATTCTCTGCATGATAAATTCATGATTGATTCTTTTCAGCTATATACAGTAAAACCTTTGTTTAGCAGCCATCAACCCTTTACCTCATAGAAGCGCCTTTTAGCGCATTTAATAAAATTAATTTATTCCTACACTGAAGAAAATAAATACCGGTAGTTCCAATTAATACAGTCATGAACATGTACCATGAGAAATATTACCTATACACTAGCAGGGGGTAGCTTAAAGCAGACTGAACGTACAGCAGAATGCGCCTCAAGACACATTCTGCTTTACTGTCAACCTGCTTTAAGTGGTCACTTATCTTCAAAACTGGAAGCAGACTATGGAGTAAAGGGTTACAGGAGGAGAAAGGAATTTAAGATTTTAAAAAATATATACGGTAATAAAATAATGATCTTTTAATATGAATTAAAAACAGTTTTTTAAAAGGTAGGGTTTTAAAATAGATAGAATGTATATTGAATGTACAGTCGAGACTCGATACTACGAACTCGTTAAATTGATCGAACTAGTATTTCATAAGTTGAATTTTGATAAATTTTGATTTAACTTTCGAGCCACGTTTTAACCCTTTGAACCCTAGTCCCGCATATAGGCGTCCTTACCAAACAGTGTACATGTGAATAGAACACTTGTCCTGTGCAAACAGTGAAGACCCAGATCAGAGGGCTCCGAAAGGAGCCCTCTGATCAGGGTGTTCACTGTTTGTCATAATGCCAAACATTGACAAAAACAACCCTTAAAAGTCAGAAATGGACTAGAATAAAATGGAAACTGGAATTGTCCATTTAAAGTTTTAGGGAGGAAAGAGTTAACTTTGAAATATAGGTATGTTCGAACTAACACGAGTTCAAAGTATCGAGTTTCGTCTGTATACGGTAAAAAATAATGATCTTTTAACAGTTTTTTAAAAGGTAGGATTTTAAAATAGATAGAATGTATATTGAATGTATGTTTTATTTTAAATTAATGATCTCTATGTTGTGTGAGTGATGATTGTTGTTTGATGTCCTAAGTTTATATTTTGATAACGTTTTCCAATATAGGGCAACTGGAAGGTATTTAAAGTCTTCAATGTCATTTTGTTCTAACTAAGGGCATAGCCAAGTTATGTATAACCACTATAAGAGTGTGTGGAGTTTGGGGTTCAATTTAATTCACTTTTAAAATAACAATTATGTATTTGTTTTCCTATCCCTTGGATGGCTGATTATTATATTAGTTCCCAGCTTCAATACACAGGAGAGGCTTTCTATGGCCCTTTAACTCTTTACTCCATGACAGTTTCTGAATAATACTGGATAATCCCAAATAATAGGAGGATATTTTTTTTTTCATTTGATATAAGCCAGTTTTTTAAAAATTCTATTGATTTAAAATCTTAAATGAGACTTTTTAAAGCATTTTCAATCCAAAAAGCGTTTGCTCCTAAATCATTCCTAAGGTGCTTCATAGTTCTAAATATTTGGAATTTAAACAAAGGTAACATAACTCTTACAATACTTTAAAAGTCAGCTTGACTGAAGAAAATGTCAATGCTAGTATCAAACAGTTTTGATCCTGATCAAATGCCGCGTTACGCAGTGTCTGAACAGGATCAAAACTGTTTGCAAAGTCACCTTTTGGCAGAGTAATATTTAAAACCGTATAAAAACCTATTATTCGGTATTATCCGGTAATACGAGTAACCGTTTCTAGTATTGAACACAGGTAACCTCTTAATCTTAACTCTTTCCTCCATGAAATGTTAAGTGTTAAGTTTCCATTTTAGTCTAGTCCATTTCTGACTTTGTCAATGTTTGGCATTATGAAAAACAGTGAAGACCCTAATAAGAGGGCTCCAAAAGGAGCCCTCTTATCTTGGTCTTCACTGTTTGCACAGGACAAGTGTACTATTCACATGTACACTGTTTGAAAATGACACCTAAATGCGGACTAGGGTTCAAAGGGTAAAGGCGCATTCTGCTTTACTTTAAGCTACCATCAGCTAGAATGTAGAAAATATTTCCAATAATACATAATTCATAACTATATAAAATGGATCTATTATCTTCAGGAGAGGAATAAATTAAATGCATAAAAATGCGTATCTATGAAGTGAAGGTTAATGGGTTCTCTTGCTAAGCAAGTCATCCTTTTCTTTGTAAACAAGTATTTTTCTTGAAAAAAAATGTGTCTTAAGTAAACTGTCTTCCACAGATCTGACAGTGACCCTTCCTTCCTTTTGGCTAGCTGCATGTCTAACAGTTTAGCTCCAATGTTTCCTGATATCAGAGTTAGCACAGTCAGCTGTTCAAGGGATAGTTCTAATACTTTGTATAGTTGCACATTACTCCCATAGTTCACATTAAACCCATGTTTGACCCCTACTACCATTCTTACCATAGACCTACTTATACTTAGGTCAAGAATAAAATATTTAACAAAATTTTGTACTTGAAATAGTCGAGGGATAGTAATGTATTTCTTCATGGTTTAATTTCATAGCTCGAGTATTTTAGTTTTATTTTATTTAATTTTAGTGTTGTTATAGTTACAAAGAAAAGTAAATTTTATTGTATTTTTTTAACATTTAAAAAAAAGTTTTGGTAATAATATCTATTTTTGTGAGACATATTATGGTCTATTTCTAATTCTCCAGTAAGCCCTATTCTGTGACTTTGCATTAGAACAATCCCTTAGACAGTTTTTACGAGCAGTCACAGGTCAAATCTCAAATGGACTGTTCCAGTTTCTAATTTAGTTAAGTTCATTTTTGACAGTTTAATGTTGTTTTTGTCAATGTATTGCAATATGTCAAACAGTGTAGACCCTGATGAGAGGGTTTCTTTAGGAATCCTCTGATTTAGGTCTACACTTTTTGCATGACTAGGGTTCATAGGGTTAACAAATTCAACCCTAGCAATGGAAACTGGCATTGTCTATCAGGGCTCCAGATAAGGGGAGTATTTCAAAAACTAAAATCTTTATTTCTGAATTAAACCCTATGGTGTCACTACTCATTAGAATCGTCTCTTCGAGACAATTCTAATGAGTAGTCACACCATAGGATTTGGTGCTAAAATAAGTGAGAAATTGTTGGATTTGTTCAATTTACTCCCTCTTATCTTGAGCCCTGGCCTATTCAAAGTTTCAGTAGTATATGGGTTACAGGAGATAAACAGGAAAAACTGTTTGAAAAATTAATTTAATCCCTTTGCAATCACATTTATTTCAATATGATGAGGGGAAATTAACAATAATCTTATTCTGAAAATATTCAGCATGTGTGTGAAAATGTAAACATTGTAGTGAAAGCTCTTTTTTTGCAGCATTATACTTGCACAACCAACCTATAGTCTAAATATATAGTACCAGTTTGATTCATTATTAAAACCTATAATTATTTCATTTACTATGAGTTTATGAAACTACATTTGGTTTAAATGTTTTCTAATATATATGGTACCTGAGTCTTAATAAGTTAAAAATATCTTTTTACATTTAACTAATTTGTACCAGTCATTAACTGCCTTTGTGTTTATTTATTTGTTTTGTACCTGTCTAGCATGTTTGTTTTTCCTTATTTGGTAAATTGTTTCTGTACCAGTCTAACTTCTGTTGTATGTTGAATATTTGGTTAATTATTTTGTACCAGTCTAGAGCCCCCGCACATACAGAAACCAACAGAAAAAGAAATCCAGTACACACAATGGTGACACTAATTTTCAACACTTACCTGAAATCTCCATAGCAACACAATTGAAACTGCTTTAACCCTTTACTCCATAGCATATTTTTTATTTTGAAAACAGGTTATCACTAAAGCAACTTGAAAGTAAGGCACATTCTGCTTTATTTTCAGCCCTCTTTAAGATATTATCTGCTAGGATGTATAAAATATTTCTTATGGTGCATATTCATATAAAGTGGAACTAGTTTCTTTAGCAGAGGAATAAATTAAAGGCAATAAAATGGGTTATGGCACTTCAGTTTAGGAAAGAGTTGAAAGAGTTGGTGCTGAAAGCAGGCAAAGAAATTAAGCAGAAATATCCCACACTGAGATTTCTGCTTTACAGTCAATCTGCGAAAAGAAACCACATGTCACATACTCACATGTTTCCTGTTTGATTGCGTTGCTATGGAGATAAGACACACCTCCCATTTATATAGAAACTAGAAGATGGTACCAGTAGCTTGAATGTACTGCTTTCTTGTTCATGTTTTTGACGGCCATGTCTTCGGCTTTATACATTCCCACCCTAGATTTGGCACCCACAATACCCAGACACATAATTATGTAAATGGCTCCAGATAGGGGAGTATTTTCCAAAAACTAAAATCTAAATTTTTGGTATAAACCCTATGGTGTTACTACTCATTAGAATCGTCTCTTTAGACGATTCTAATGAGTAGTAACACCATAGAGTTTGATGCTAAAAAGAGTGAGAAAATGCTTCATTTGTTCAGTTAATATAACTCTCTTGTCTGGAGCCCAGCTGATGTATATGTTCAGTCAATCTTGTAGTAAGTAACCATTCAGTAAAAAGGCAGCTTTGTCTCATGGCCCCAAGGTTATAAAGAGTTTGAGTTGAGTCTGAGATCGTTCTCAAGTATTTGATTGGTCAGATTTGAGCTTTTGCTTGAGAATGCTTCAAATGCTTGAGAATGATCTCAACCTCAAATCTGACCAATCGAATGCTTGAGAACACTCTCAGACTCAACTCTAACCTTGAACCCTGGTGAAAAATGAGCAAAAGCAATACTAAGATATCACTTTTCCCTAGATCGTGGTAGAAGTGTAAAACTTTCCAAGTTAATCTCTTATTTTAGAACTAATTGTCGTAATAATACGCTAGTCTTATATTCACTCCCATCCCAAAGAATGAAGACGGTTGCATAATGCATGAAAGAAAAAGATTTACAGTGAAATCTTTTTATTACTACCATTAAAATTAAACTACAGAGGCTAATTGGCTGCATTATAATTGGGTGACAACTTAAAGACATTTCCTGACCTACTTTTGGTGATAACTCCTATACAGGCAGTTCCCTTGCAAAAAGCATGATTTTCATGCATACCTATATTACTGTGAACTATTGAAGCATCTCATGTGAGGTCCAAACTTTATATTGGATAGTTTGGTTAGTAATAGCCATTGAAAAAAACCTTTAGTGTGAGTATGTAAGGGCCTCTCTAGACAACTTGAGATTGGTGACATTGGCTGTGCACACTTTGCTACTGCTTTACAGTTACTTTCATGCCTATCAAGAACAAATGGGGGGAGTCCATCAAAGGACTGAGGAAATGTCTTTAAAGCAAGGTGAACGTAAAGCAGACAGCTCCTAAAGCAGTCACCCACCATGGAACACCTGATAATTAATAGAATTTAGTGGTTGTAATATAGCGGTTTTACTGTAGGAGCTTTCTGCATCATTTCTATCCTGCATTAACTCTTTCCTTCCTGAAACTTTAAAAGGATAATTCCAGTTTCCATTTTAGTCTAGTCCATTTCTGACTTTTAAGGGTTGTTTTTGTCAATGTTTGGCATTAAGACAAACAGTGAAGACCCTGATCAGAGGGCTCCTTTCGGAGCCCTCTGATCTGGGTCTTCACTGTTTGCACAGGACAAGTGCACTTTTCACATGTATACCGCTTGAAAAGGACGCCCATATGCAGGACTAGGGTTCAAAGAGTTAAGCAGCCACCAGTCTTTATTGATTTCTACAATTATTTCAATGAATGGTTACTTAACACAAGATTGACGATTATAATTCTTCTGTTCTCAAACTCTTCTCCCTAGTTTTAATCTTTTCTGTGATAAGGAGTTGACTCTAAAACTCCTTAACCAATTACCCAGTAAATATGCCTTTTTACGCCTTTAATCTATTTCTCCACTGAGGAAAATAGTTCCAGTTTATACAGTTATGAATATGTATGATAAGAACTATTTTCTATATTCCTAGCAGATTGTAGCTAAAAGCAGGCTGAAAGTAAAGCAGAATGTGCCTTAAGGCGCATTCTGCTTTACTTTCAACCTGCTTTAAGTGGTCACCTATTTTCAAAACCAGAATCAGGCTATGGGGTAATGGGTTAAATATTTTAGACTTTCTATCTTGGTGGAGGAAATACAAATGAGATATTTGAGGGATGATTGCAAGACAAGAGCATTTAAAATATACTTTCTTTATACAGTCGAACTTCGATATCTCGAACTCTCTTAACTCCAATTATCCGATATTTCGGACCATGAATTAGCCTTATTTCAAGCTTGGTTTAGGTGAACATACCCATGTTTCAAAGTAAAACGCGGCATAGCCACATTTTAACTTTGAAATATGGGTATGTTCGACTTAACCAAGTTCGAGATATCGAAGTTCGACTGTGTATAAAAAATTACTAAAGTCTTGCAGACAACCCTTGATTTGTTAAGGATTTATTTCTTGAAATGATTTTCTCGCAAAATACACCAAATTTCAGAATTTTGAGTTTTCAGGTTTGTTTGAATATAAACTGCTTCAATTTTGCAAGACAGAACTTGTGTTTGAGGCATTATCAAGTTATGTGACTGTAATTATTATTATAATTTGTATGCTGATGTTTCCTGCATTGCAGGACTTATGCTTGAATAAATAAAAGTTGAAGTTGAACATTTTTAAACATAGGTCAGAATAACTTTATCAGAATTCAAAATGTTCGGTTAATGTGATGAAATTTGCGAGACCTTGAACTTTGCTGCAGACAGGGTTCATACAGCATTAATATTGACTTATCTAATGTGTTTGGCTGCTATAGAAATGTCTTTATAAACACATGGATAATGTCTCCCATGTCACTAAGTCATTTTAAATTCAATGGCAAATATTTTGGCAAGGAGTTTCCCATGATGGAAGCAGACAGACCTTGATCAGTGAACTTGGTGTGCACTTTCGAAACTTGACTCTTTGCATGCTGGGTAATTTTTTTCTTCTGCAACATTTTTGTCTGCTATTGTTTCTAAAATATGAATTTTCAAATTTTCTTTAAATTGGATCCTGATGAGACGCCGCGTACGCGGCGTCTCATCTGGATCCAATCTGTTTGCAGAGGTAATCGCTCTGGCAGGTATATCCGCCGCTAGTGTGCAAAGAGTTAATGTTAGTCTAGATCTGTTTAAACGCATTATACCCCATAGCCTGTTTCTAGTTCTGAAGATAAAGTGACTACTTAAAGCAGGTTGAAAGTAAAGCAGAATGTGCCTTAAGACACTTTCTGCTTGACTTTCAGCCTGCTTTTAGCTAGGTACATCTGCTAGAATATATGATACATATTCATGACTGAATAGTAAATTGGAACTATTTTATTTAGGGTATGAATAGATTAAATGTGTAAATATGCATAGCTATGGATTAATTTTAGGGTTGGCCCCTTCCCCCTCATAACCCATCTCCTGATGATAAATTCATATACACTCGAAACTCGATACTAGGAACTTGTTTCAATCGATGGTACCAGTATTTCATAAGTTGAATTTCAATAAACCAATCTCTCTTAAGTCCAATATACCCATATTTCAAAGTTTAAATTCAAAATATGGGTATGTTTGAACTAACGCGAGTTCGAAGTATTGAGTTTCAACTGTATACAACTTATTATTATATTAAGGCTCACTTAAAATAACTATCTATCATCTGAACTATTATATCGGCTAATATTATATGGAACATTTTCCCATTTTTATCCAAGGAAAATAGCAGAATCATGTCAGATGGATCCTATAAGAAAATAGTGTAGATACTGCTGTCTGATTTGGGTCTACACTGTTTTGAAAGCCCCTCAATATACACTAACAGCAAGAGATTAGGGTTAAACATTCCGCATGCTTCTACCATTATGTCACCTTTATCATTTAAGAGAAGGAAACATTAGCTTTAGCTTTACATGTCTTAAACCTTAAAGAGAGGGAGCTGTCTGCTTTACATTCGTCATGCTTTAACCCATTACCCCGTAAATACGCTTTTTATGCCTCTTATTTATTCCTGTACTGAAGAAAATAAATCAAATTTTTAGTGTAACAAATAATAATCATAAGAAATATTTCTATATTCTAGCAGATAACAGCTTAAAGCAGGCTGAAAGTAAAGCAGAATGCGCCTTTAGGCGCATTCTGCTTTACTTTCAACCTGCTTTAAGTGGTCACCTGTCTTCAAAATTAGAAACAGGCTATGAGGTAAAGGGTTAACTGTCCCCCTATAAAAATGCCTTCTGATGCCTGTACCTCACAGTAACCTGTTCACAATATACCTGCCTTTCTTATGTCTATCATGATCTGGATTTTGAAGATCCTTTGAACAAAAATGTTCTGCATTCTGAAAGGTAGGTGCTGAAAGCAGGCTGAAATTAAAGCAGAAATCTCCATAACTCTTAAACCCTGTAAACAATTAAAGTTACGAGGAAAGGTTTTAGCTGTAACATGTGTTAATCTGTTCAAACCTAAAACAACTATAAAGAAGAAATTAAACAAGTAGCTTACTAAGGTAAAACACTGAAGACAATTTAAGCCAGTTTAAAGAATGTCAGGAGACGCCTAACTGCAAATGCACTGTTGTTCTTTACATACCTTGCTTTGAATTCTTAAAATTGTGTAAAACTTTTTCAAACAGTTCGGATTCAAATATTGGGCCTGATCTGAATCCAAACTATTTACACTCAAATTCAATTTCTGTAAAGCTGCTAAGGTTGAAAACAATACCTACTAAGACTTGAAAACTGACAAAGTAACACTTGAAAATTACCTAGCATGCAAAGAGTTTAATTCTTTGCATGCTGGGTAATGTTTTTCGTCAGCAACAATTGTCGTCTGCTACTGTTCTTAAAATAGAATTTTCAAAATTTCATTTTAAAACAAGATCAGAGTGTCAAACAGTTTGGATCCTGATGAGACGACGCATTATGCGGCGTCTCATCAGGATCCGAACTTTTTGCAAAGGTTGTCATGGTTTCGCTGCTTAGCATGCTAAGAGTTAAGGCATAAAAGGATTAATTTAAGATTAAACAGTGAATTAACATGCTGATGTTCCTACTAATGCAGAATTAAAACAGCCATGTTTACATAGGTGTATCCTCCCTTTGAACTCAAGAAACATTGAAGTTTTTGGCACATCTTTGCAAACGGTTTGGATCCAACATTAGGGGATGGATGGCTTGTCTGTTACTTAAGATTCAAAATTCAGGGCTTGATGTTTGACATTTGGTCTGTGCTTCAATAATTATGATATAAAAAAATTATAGAGAAAAAAAGGTATAGATCTAATTATAATAGGTACTTTAGCTGACAACATTTTAAAGCAGACGACATGTTGGACACTTTGACAAATTATTTAACGCTCAAAGGGGCTGGTGTAAGTAAGAATACCAAAACACTGTCTGGTTGTTGTAATGATCATATATGATGTAACATTCTGTCTGGTTGTAATGTCTAAGGCAGTCTCCAGTCTCCCCGGCTATCATCATGTAGATATTTCCTGTTGAATGTAGGAAACAGATACAAGGTTTCTAGACCTTTGTAATTGATGTCTACTATTATATTAATTTAACCCATTACCCCATAGCCTGTTTATAGTTTTGAAAACAAGTTCCTACTTAGAGCAGGTTGAAAGTCAAGCAGAATGCGCCCTAAGGCACATTCTGCTATACTTTCAGCCTGCTTTAAGCTAAAGTTTATCAGCTAGAATATAGAAAATATTTCATATGATTCTTATTTGTAACTGTATAAATTGGATCTGTTTTCTTCAGTAGAGGAGTGAATTAAAGGCGTAAAAAGGCGTATTTATGGGGTAATGGGTTAATTTAAGTCAAACATTTATTAGCCCATTACCCCATAGCCTGTAGAGACTTCCATAGCCTAGTGGTGGTTATAGTCACTGTGACTGACAATCACTAAGCTCCTCACCGCTCTGGGTTGATATCCCAGTCTGGGCACTTAGGATTTCAGTGTACCCTGTCAGCTCATATTCTGCTTTATTTTCAACCTGCTTTAAGCTGTCATATGGAAAGATAGCAGAAATGCCTCTTTATTTATGTTCAGGACTGAAATATCTTAGGTGGTGAATTACTTTCTATAGTGTAGAAATAATTAAGAGGGGTAAATAGGCATATTCATGAAGTAATGGGTTAAACATTTTCCTCATAGAATCTCCATATACTCCTTCACGAACATTTAATTATTCATGGGGCTAAATACAGATGGTATCTTCAAGCAAGATACATTTATTGTAAACAGTTCTGCTTTACTTTCATCTTGATTTAAGCAGTCATCTCACTTAATGATGTACTGCCCTAATATTATGTACAAAATTGATCCTTAACCCATTTCCCCATAGCCTGTTTCTGGTATTAAAGATAGATGACCTATTAAAGGGACTCGCAACCGGATGGTGTACTTGTCAAAATAAAATAAAATACTCAAATAAAAGCAAATTTGTGGCATTATTTGGCTTCTGACATTAAAAAAATATGATCAGTCCAAAAAAAGTCTCAAGAATCGTCACCGAATCTTAGATTTTTAGATATTTTCCATCGTTTTTCTATACCGACTAGTAGACGGTATAGTTGTTGTTGTTGCTTCTCTACACGGGCTCAGACATAAACCCGAGCCGAATTGTGAAGTTGTATGCACTTTCGATCGCTACACATTGAAATACGTTAAATCGATCCGAGATAAACGGATAGTTCCGTGGTCCATTGGTCTAAGCGGTTTCCCCTATTTTGCCTTCTGTCCGCCAATGCCGGGCCCCGGGTTCGAATCCCACCAGAGACCAATAATTTTTATCCCCTGCCGAAAGGCAGAGGGATACTGTTTTAGGTCTGTCCATCTGGCTGTCCGTGCGTGCGTGCGTGCGTTTTCCGTCCGCAACTGTATCTCCGAAACCTATTTGTATACTTATTTGTCATCATAGGAGCACCGTGGGAAATCAAAAAAATTTCAGAAAATTTTAGGAATTTATGAGTTATCTGCCCTTTTTGTGTTAAAAATGCCGTCCGTGCGTCCATCACGTTTTCCGTCCGCAACTGTATCTCCGAAATCTATAAACAGATTTGGATTAAACTTGGTATACTTATTTGTCATCATAGGAGCACCGTGGGAAATCAAAAAAATTTCAGAAAATTTTAGGAATTTATGAGTTATCTGCCCTTTTTGTGTTAAAAATGCCATATTTAACAGTTTTTACACTCTAGCAACTACAGTATTCAACATATTTTGTTTATACTTGCAAACATTGTCTATAAGTACAAGTTCTTGCAGGTGTGCAATTATTGTAAAAAAAGGATACTTGTGACAAGAGTTATCTGCCCTTGATGTACTTAGAAAATGCTTTATTTTGGTATTGTTTACATACTAGAGCCTATAAATATGCATGGATTTTTGAAAAAACTTTCTTGAATTATGTATGGCTATTAGTTTTCAAATGAATTTGATTATTGTTGAAAACGGAGAAATTAGTCATGAGTTATCTGCCCTTGATAAGTAAAAAAAGCCATATTTAACTGTTTTTACTCTCTGGCAACTACAATTATAAATGGATTTAAATGATACCTGCACACAATGTCTATAAGTAAAAGTTCTTGAAGGTGTGCAATTATTGTCAAAAAAGGATACTTGTGGCAATAGTTATCTGCCCTTGATGTACTTTGAAATGATAGAAAATGCTTTATTTTAAAATTGTTTACATCCTAGTATCTATAAATATGCATGAATTTTGATAAAACAAATTCTTAAACTATGTATGGCTATTAGTTTTCAAATAATTGTTATCATTTTTGAAAACGTAGAAGCTAGTCAACAGTTATCTGCCCTTGATGAGTAAAAAAACCCATATTTAACAGTTTTTACCATCTAGAAACTACAGTCTTTAATGGATTTTGATTTAACTTACACATGATGTATATAAACATAAGGATAGCAATTATTGTCAAAATAGGATACTTTGTGGCAAGAGTTATCTGCCCTTTATGTACTTAGTAATGCTCAACATGGCTTTATTGTTTACATGCTATTGTGTACAAATGTGAATGGATTTTGAAAAAAAAATTAAATCATATATGGCTATTATTTATAGAATGAGTTCAATTATTATCGAAAATGTGCAAATTAGTCAAGAATACTCTGCCCTTGATGAGTTGAAAATGTGTTTACACTCTAGTAAATTCTACAGTTCTGAATTTTTTTTAATAATACTTGCACACAATTATAAGTTCTTGAAAGTGTTTAATTACTGTTGAATTTGAATCAAGAGTTACCTGCCCCTGTCATACTTAGATTTATAATGCTACAAACGGCTTTATTTTTTTAGCTCACCTGAGCCAAAGGCTCAAGGTGAGCTATTGTGACCGCTCACCGTCCGTAGTACGTCTGTCCGTCTGTCCGTCTGTCTGTCTGTCTGTCCGTCTGTCCGTTCACTTTTACTTCAAACGACATCTCTACTGAAACCCGCCGATTGTAGGGAGAGTTCAAACTGCTTATGATGTTCCTTGGATGCTTCTCTACAGAAGTTGTTCAAAAAAAAGGAAAAAAAAGCACAAACTCTGCTTGAAAAAGCAAAAAAGCAAAAATCTTTAAAAAATCTTCTTGCCCAAAACTACTAGGCCCTAAGCTTTGATATTTGTACAGTAGAATCTCCTGGTGGATCTATCTATAGTTTGTTAAAATGAAATCCCTAGGGTCACATTTGACACCACCCTGCACAGTTTAAGTGCTGCTCTAGGCAGGTTTTACAGTATTTTTGATTTAGGCAGAACTGTATTTACCTGAGTTACCCTTAATATACTATGGGCAAATAGCCAATATTTGCAAACATTTTGGATCCAGATCAGATGCAACATAATCATAATGCTACATCTAATCTGGATCCAACCTATTTGCCACTCATTTACCAACTTAACATTTTCTAAATTGTTTTTTTGTACACTTTTCACATACAGTAGCTTTTAAGCAGACATCATTTCAGTCTGGTAAGGGTAAGCCCAAGCGTTCTAGCCACTGAGGTCAAATATTATGCAACTCTGAACTGGTAGTGGGTATCACAGAACTGGTTATGATCAGCTGAACATGTTGTCTGCTAAAGTTTAGATATGGTTCAGTCTGATTCATACTTAGAGAAACAGGATCTGGAAGTGATCCACTGACAGTTATGTAATTATGTCTTATGCCATATTTATACATATGTTTAATATTGGTTTTGTCAGAGTTATCTGTATGTCTTTTCAATAATTCCACTTTAAACAGTCATGAAAATGTAAGATGCAAAAGTAAAGCAAAGTGTGCATTAACCCTTAGCCCGCCAAATAAATTGTCGTCTGCTATATTTCTCGTCTGCTTCAAGTTTCAAAGTGCTTCAAAGTTGCTCAAAATTGCTGAAAATGTTGTCCGAGTGTCAAACAGCTTGGATCCGGATGAGACGCCGAGTTACTCGGCGTCTAATCCGGATCCAAGCTGTTTGCATATAAAGCTATAGTCGTGAGTGGCAGGCTAAGGGTTAAGACACATTCTGCTTTACTTTCAACCTGCTTTAGGTGGCCACCTATTTTCAAAATTAGAAACATGCTATGGGGTAATGGGTAAAATGAAATTGCCTATTTGGAAAGAGCCTGATGAGAGGAAGTGCCATTTGCAAAGGCCATAACTCTGACATCATTGTTTTTTGAGTTATTTCCCTTTGTGATATTTTCTTGTCAAGAAGACAACTTCAGTTCTACTGATGCTATTGTAATGAAATTTTATGTATGGAAAGAAACTGATGAGAGAAAATGCCATGCACAAGGGCAGCAATATTTAGTTTTTCCCCTTTGTCATATTTTATTGTCAGGAAAATAATTCCAGTTCTGTTGACGCTAGTGAAATAATTATCATTTATTGGAAATGGAAATAGCTTGATAAGAGGATGTGTCATGGATAAGGGTCATAAGCTTGGCAACAAAATTCACTTTTGTCATGTTTTCTTGTCTGGAAGATAACTCCATTTATAGTTATATTAAAATGTTGTCTTGCCCAGTCAACTTGGGTACAAACTTCAATGTCCTCAGGTGAGCGAATTAAGGGCCATGGCCCTCTTGTGTATTGTTTAGGCTTTAAAATGTACAAAATTGAATGGATTTTATAAAACTTTGTAAAAAGCTTTTGAATGTTGATCTTTAAAGACAGGTGATCACCATTTGCCCCTTCCTCCCACAATAAAGTTTGCCACTTTCTTCTGGACAATCACTGCGGCAGGGGATATCAGCTCTAAGGTGCTTGTTTTTATTGAAATACATTTTTTTAAACAGAATTACTTATCTTAAACTAATTCTTTACCATTTATATAAGCGTTTGACACATATTTACAAATCACTATTTTTAATGCACCATCTGGTTGCGAGTCGCTTTAAAGCAGGCTGAAAGTAAAGCAGAATGCGCCTTAACCCTTTCCCTCATATAAGCGCCTTTTAGCGAATATGATTTATTCCTCCGCTTAAGAAAATAGTTCCAATTTAATCAGTCATGAATATATATTATAGGGAATATTTTCTACATTCTAGCACATGATAGCTTAAAGCAGGCTGAAAGTATGAGGCGCATTCTGCTTTACTTTCAACCTGCTTTAAGTAGTCACCTATCTTCAATACTAGACATAAGGCTATCAGGTAAAGGGTTACGGCGCATTCTGCTTTACTTTCAGCCTGCTTTTAGCTACCATCTACTGGAATATAGAAAATATTCCTTATTATACATATTCATTACTGTATAAATTGGAACTATTTTCTTCAGTGTAGGAATAAATTAGAGGCGTAAAAAGGCATATTTATGGGGTAAGGGTTAAAACGTATGATCTGTTTTTACTCACAGTTGAATAATGTATATGATTTGCACTTCTAGCTATAGAGCAAAGGGTTACGCAGTCAAATATTTTAACACTTAAACACTCTAAGCATTCTTTATGTAAATAGAACATAAGTTGAAATTTAGATTTTCAGCTTAGTACTTGATTGAGTGTATGTATTCTATACCTGGGGGTTTGTTTGAACCTCATTATTATGCAGACTGAGGATAAATGTCATAGGCTTTCAACGGCTGGCTTTAACACTTTTAAAATTCTTTGCATTATGCTACTGCTAGCGGCAGATATATCTGCCACAGTGATAACCTAATTTGCTAATTTGCATCGTGTAACGGGGCATCTCATCAGGATCCAAACTGTTTGACACTCTGACCTGTGACCATGTTTTGAAAATTCTGTTTTTAGAACAATAGCAGACGACAAATGTTGCAGACGAAAAAAATTACCCAGCATGCAAAGAGTTAATGTGTTTGAAATGGGTTATACACCCATTTGAAAATAGCCTAGACCCAGATCAGAGGACTCCTGAAGGAATGCTCTGGTCAAGGTCTTCGTTGTCTGAAAAACTTTTTTGTTTTTGTGTTATTGTCTTCTTAACTTTAAACCTGCTTTATGTGATCACCTATTTTCAAAAACAGAAACAGGGTATGGGGTAATGGGTTAATACAGTAGGTTTTCAAGGCAGTGGTTATCATAAAGTTTTGATATTTCATCCAATTACAGCACTAGATACATGCAGTACCATGTAGTATAACAAAATTACTGAAATATGCTGCGGCGTAAAAATCTCCCTCTTGATACCCCAAATCTCCCTCTTAGAAATCAAGAAAGCCCCTCTTGAGAGTCAAAAAGAGTTGGGAAGCATGTAAATAGGGTGGAAGTTCTCTTCACTAGTACACTGTAAATGACCCAAAAATGTATCACTTGGGGTTAATGGGTTATTACCCTTTACTCTACAGCCTGTTGATGACAGGCGACCACTTAAAGCAGGTTGAAAGTAAAGCAGAATGCGCCTTAAGGCGCATTCTGCTTTACTTTCAGCCTGCTTTAAGCTATCATCTGCTGGAATATAGAAAATAGTTCTTATCATAGTAATTCATATTGATAACATTATAAATTGGAACTATTTTCCTCTGGAGAAATAAATAAAAGGTGTAAAAAGGTGTATTTATGGGGTAATGGGTTAATTTTATCCTGTATCAAGCTGCCAGCTGTCTTGAAAATCAGTCATTCATGTTTGATTTTGACTTGTCGCTTAACACAAAATTGACTGTAGTCGTTGAACATCTTAGTATGCAGATCATGTAAAAGAATTAATTAGAAAACTAATCCTTACATGTAACTCATCTGTCTTAACACAATCATCTAAACTTTAATTTTAACAGTATTCAAAAAAAAGTATGGAGATCTCAAAAGACGGGATTGCTCAATGTCACATAAAAGTAATGGGAAAAGCTCCTGAAGGAGCTTTCTGCATTACTTCGTCTTGCATAAAGCTGCAATAGATTTGTATTAAACTACTACCTGTCTTAAAGGATGGGCATAGATTGTTTTAATTGCAGGTTAACACAAGTTTGACTGTAAATGTCAAGGTCCAAATGTACAGTTCTCTCTCATATTTAAACGGTTACACCAGGCAATTTAACCTAAGTTATACTACTGTTTTTTAATATAGTGTAAATTGACCCATTACCCCATAAATACACCTTTTTATGTCTTTGATTTATTGCTTCACTGAAGTACATAGTTTCATTTTATACAGTAATGAATGTGAAACACAAATAATATTTTCTATATTCTAGCAGATGATAGCTCAAAGCAGGCTAAAAGTAAAGCAGAATGCACCTGAAGGTGCATTCTGCTTTACTTTCAACCTGCTTTAAGTTGTCACCTGTCTTCATAACTAGAAACAGCTATGGGGTAATGGCAGGGGCGTAGCCAGCGTTATGCACTTACGCACATGCGTAACATCAATTTGAAAAATAAAACATAGCCAAAAATGGCATAAAAATCGAAGGCTAAGGGGGGTTAGACCATAATGTCTGAATGAAGATTTCAAACACACTTCAGAGCTGACACCATTTCAGCTCTAATTTCCATTTTTCTCCCATGGGGAGAACCCCTGTACCCCTCATCAGGATTTGTCAATATCCAGTTTCAGAATCTCAAGAAATTGGTAACTACAAAGACAACAGCTGCAAATCTATAGTGCTACGTGTACTCTCTCGATTGTCTAAAGGTCAAATAGCTCCAGCAGAAATAGACGTTAGTGGCAAAAAAAATGTTATGTCTTTGATCAAAGTTGTATGGTTCACATAAGTCTTATTCAGTTGCCCCAAATCCCTCCAAACACACTTCATCAGAGTTAACTATTTCAGTTCTATTTTCCAATTTTCTCCCGGGAGAGGTCCCCTAGCTGGATTGTCAAGTTCAAGTTTCAGAAACTCAAGAACTTAACTACGTAGATTACCTACATGTTACTTTTGTACCATATCGCCAGCCTAAAAACTACAGTGCTTCGTATATGTCTAAAAATTCAATATTTCTGGCAGAAAAAACTGTTTAAGTCACACAAAAATAATATTATGTCAAATATAACAGAGCTTTAAACAAAATTGTATGATTAATTCACATAGATCGTACTCAGTGTCCCAAATCCCTCCAACTTCAGAGCTCACCATTTCAGTTTTAATTTCAAAGGTAACGCGGCGTCTGATCTGGATTCAAGTTGTTTGTCACTCAACATCATGTATTTTTCTGTCAAAATGTCCATTATCTGACTTTGAGAAAAACAGCAGACAACAATTTAAAGTAGACAATATTGCAGCAGTCAAAGCGTTAGAAATAATTGTCCTGTTTAGGGAACTGCGACAATGGTTGTAAGGAGGGAGTCATTGTTGGGAGGGCCATTGTATTGAGGGAACACTGTAGATACAAATCAGATGGGTTCTAGAGATCTGGGGCCCGTTTCATAAAACTTCGTACGACGAATATTGTCGTAAGTTAGATTGTTAAAGTCTAAATTATTAATTATTTCTCCATCGAATCCTATATTGTGACATCTTTTTGGAATCGTCTTGAAAAGACGATTCCAAAGAGATGTCACAAGACAGGATTAGATAGAGAAATCAGAAAGTACAAGTATTTTAAAGTTTGACTTACGACAACATTTGTCGTAAGAAGTTTTATGAAACGGGGCCCTGACACTAAACTACTTTTGTCTGCTGAAAATGTTATTTGCTAAAATTTTGAGGTTTGTTTGTTGTTCTTTATATAGACACAGTAGATAAACAATTTGTTTCTTGATATTTGCCCTATCTTTGCAAAGGTCTTCATACAGGAATATGTATTGTATGAGTCATGATTTTAGGTAATTTACTAAACGACTACAATTCATTACCAATTACATGTAGTTCCCCAGGGCATATCATATTAGATTGAGTGCATGGCAAATGAGAATATTAAAAATTATTAAATACTTAATAAATGTTTGGCCATAAATCAAACCCAATACATTGTGTAAACATGTTGTTATGACAGTGTGTTTACTTTCTTGTACAATGTGTTTACATGTGCAGTTCATTTTAACCCTTTACCCTATAGCCCATTTCTGGTATTGAAGTTTGTTCAAGGCCACTTAAAGCAGGTTAAAAGTAAAGCAGAATGTGCTTAAGGCACATTCTGCTTAACTTTTAGCCTGCTTTAACCCATTACCCCATAGCCTTATTCTAGTTTTGAAAATAGGTGACATTTACTTAAAGCAGGTTGAAAGTAAAGCAGAATGCGCATTAAGGCGCATTCTGCTTTACTTTCAGCTTGCTTTAAACTACCATCTTAGAATATAGAAAAAAGTTCTTATCATACTCATATTCATAACTGTATAAATGGAAACTATATTCAACAGTTGAGAAATAAATTAAAGTCATAAAAATGTGTATTTATGGAGTAATGGGTTAAGCAGAAATCTGCTAGAATATAGAAACTATTTCTTCAGGTACATATTCATCATTGTGTAAATTGGAACTATTTTCCTCAATGGATGAATAAACTAAAGGCGTAAAAAGGTGTATTTATGGGGTAATGGGTTAATCCATTACTACATAACCTGTTTTAAGTATTGAAGACAGATTGTTGCATAACCCATTACTCCATGAATATGCCTGTGTAGTCACTAATTTATTCCCTCACTGAAGAAAATAGGTCCATAAATATGCACCATAAGAAATGCATTCTATATCCTTGCAGATGGTAGCTGAAAGTAAAGCAGAATGTTCCTTGAGTGTTACATTTGTATTCTGTTTTACTTACAACCTACTTTACGTTGTAATCTGTCTTCAAACCTAGAATTAGGCTGTGGGGTAATGGGTAAAAGCAGGTTGAAACGGCTGATCTGAGTCTGCACTGTTTGTCAATTAAAAACAACCCTAATTTGATCCAGTAAGAATGGACTAGACTTGAAAACTTGATGCTTCAAGGGTTGAATGAATCAACACAGGCTTTATTATGTAGATACAAACAAGATTCATTTTTTATTTAACAGAGCTCCAGATAGGAAAACTATTGCAACATTTTCACCTTTATTTCTACACCAAACCCTATGGTGTGACTACTCATTAGAATTGTCTTGAAGAGACAATTCTAATTAATAGTCATGCCTTAAAGGTGTGGCAGGGCTGCCATTTCTCCGGATTTTTCCTAAATCTTCGGATTGTTTTCTAGTATATGATAGCTTAAAGCAGGCTGAAAGTAAAGCAGAATGCGCCTTAAGGCGCATTCTGCTTTACTTCCAGCCTGCTTTGAGTAGTCACATGCCAACAAAATTAGAAATAGGCTATGGGGTAAAGGTAAGATTCTTAAAATCGCACTTGAAAAATGCAAATTTGGAAATCTTAGGATTTTTTATGTCAACTTATGGCAGCCCTGGTGTGGTGCAGACATAAAGATTTTAATTTTTAAAGACTCCCTTATCATGAGGCATGATTTAACATTACAGCATGCAGACTATGCATTAAAAGCAGACAGTCAAGATCCAGATCAGAGTAGGTCTCCTGAAGATCAGCATTATCCAAGTTTGTCATATTTGCATAATTATATTTTGGGAACAAATCAATGCCAAGTCAAATAAGAAAATGGAAATGTATTCCATTTGAAAACTCAGCATTGTAAAGATTAACTCTTTGCATGCTGGGTAATTTTTTTACCCCCACAAACTCTGGTATACTGGAATCAGCCTGTCCGTCCGTAGTCGGCCATCGGTCGGTCTGTCTGCAAAATCTACTCCTCCTTCACTTTCAACCAGATTCATTTGATACTTGGCATAAATGTTATTTATGTGTAGTATATCCTTTCCAGGCCGATAGCGTACTAAAACGTGTAAAAAAACGAAGGTTCCAAAAACTTACCCCATATAGCATAAGCAAGCCTGGAACGTATTGAAACGGAAATATATACGCTCTAAAAATCGGATACCGTTCTGTGGCACAAAGCCTGCGATTTTTAAATTATGGTAGGTTGTTAACCATAACTTGAAAGACGTAACACTCATATGTCATAAACTGTAATTCTTAAAACATTATTGTATTGAATTGGTTAAAATATGTTAATTTGATTAATTATTTTAAAAAACAAATTTTGAAAAGCTTTCAAATGTTAATTATCTATTTTAAAAGCCGTTTTATTATTCTTTTAAATTACAATAAAATATGCATTTGTTTTAAGGTGCACTATTTCGATAAGTTTAAATCTTGTTTCTCCAGTACATTTGTTTGGGGGTGAACAATATATGACAAAATCACTTGCAACCAGTAAATTTGTAATAAAAAGATGTTTTAAGAAATTAATTGAAATCAATTTATTAAAATTAATTACGTTTTTAACGGCAATGGCTTTCATCGCATAATTTGTTAAGGACAAGGCCATAGCCGACATAAGCGTTTAGTTCCGTATCTAAAGCGAAAGATCGTTTTGTCCGCAGATCAGTTATACTGGTAACAAACCGATAACGTTAAAACTCGTTTTACTCTTTTCTTAATAAGATAAACCTATAACGTATTTTTGCGAAAATACATTTTATTCAAGCGCGCCAGTAGCGTTCAAAAACGGTTCTATATATCAGCAGAACGTTTTTTACACTGTGTATGTAAGAATTCGACATGTTTACGCTGCCGTATTTTAAACAGTGATATTTCGTCCCGTTTCATTACGCTATCGACTTCAATACGTATTATTGGGTCCGTTTTTTTAACCCCAAATTTTAACCCCGTTTCAATACGTTCTAGGCTTTGGATCTCAAAATGGGTTCGGGCTTGGAAAGGATATGTGCAACACACAAAAGTCAGGTCTCTATGACCTTGACCTTTGGCCTTGAAATTGGTCTTGAAATTGGCAGGCAAAATCTTGTACTTTGAACTCCTCCTTCACTTTCAGCCTGATCCACTTAATACTTCGCATAATGTTACTCAGGAGTAGTAGATGTGTAAGACACAAATTTCATGTCTCTGTGACCTTGACCTTTGGCCTTGAAATTGGTCTTGAAATTGGCAGGTAAAATCTTGTACTTTGAACTCCTCCTTCAATTTCAACCTGATTCACTTGATACTTGGCACAAATGTTACTCAGGAGTAGTATATGTGCAAGACACAAATTTCATGTCTCTGTGACCTTGACCTTTGTCCTTGAAATTGGTCTTGAAATAGACAGGCAACATCTTGTACTTTAAACTTCTCCTTCACTTTCAACCTGATTCACTTGATACTTGGCCTAAATGTTACTCAGGAGTAGTAGATGTGCAAGACACAAATTTCATGTCTCTGTGACCTTGACCTTTGGCCTTGAAATTGGCAGGCAAAATCTTGTACTTTGAACTCCTCCTTCACTTTCAACCTGATTCACTACTAGTCTTGATACTTGGCATAAATGTTACTCAGGAGTAGTAGATGTGCAAGACACAAATTTCAAATCTCTGTGACCTTGACCTTTGGCCTTAAAATTGGTCTTAAAATTGGCAGGCAAAATCTTGTACGGCGAACTCCTCCATCACTTTCAACCGGATTCACTCGATACTTGGCATAAATGTTACTCAGGACTTGCAGAGTGTCACATACCATTTTAAAGTCATTTTGACCTTGGCTTACACCTTTGACCTTACTGTGAAACCTTATTGAAAACGTCTGCAGAGTGTGACAGAGTGCTGTATAGTGGGGGTATTTATCTCCTTTAGTGATAGCTGTTCTAGTTTCGTCTGCAACAATAAAAATTGTCGTCTGCTGATGTTTCTAAAACAGAATTGTCTTATTTTCTTTTCTAAACAGGATTAGAGTGTCAAACAGTTTGGGTCCTGATGGAACGCCGCATAATGCAGCGTCTCATCTGGATCCAAACTGTTTTCAAAGATAATCACTATGGCAGATATATCCGCTGCTAGCATGCAAAGAATATTAACTCTGTGCATGCTAGCAGTGAGATCGTGATTATCTGTGCAAATAGGGTGGCATAATGCGCTGTCTCGTCAGGATCCAACCTGTTTGACGGTGACTCTTACCTGGACTGTTTCGAAAAGAGATTTTAAAAATCAATTTAAGAACAATAGCAGACGACCATTGTTGCTGACAAAATAGAGTTAATGTATGAATCCCTGTGGCTAATAAGATAACTTAAATCGTACATGTAATATCAAAAGGGATGAGCCCTAAGCTGATCAAGATTTCACACATTTTAAAATACAATCAAAGGGTATAGTGACACTAGTTTATTTAAACTCTCTAACCCTTTTCCAAATAGAAGCGCCTTTAAGTGCCTTATGTTTAGTCATCTACTGAAGAAAATAGTTCCAATTTATACATTCATGAATATTTATCCGAAGAAATATTTTCTATTTTCTTGCAGATAGCTGCTTAAAGCAGGCTGAAAGTAAAGCAGAATGCTGAAAGTAAAGCAGAATGCGCCTTAAGGCGCATTCTGCTTTACTTTCAACCTGCTTTAAGTGGTCATCTGTCTTCAAATCTAGAAACAGGCCATGGGGTAATGGGTTAAGCTAAAGGAAAATCCAAGTTTAGATCCAGTTGAGAGATTTTGAGTAAGTCAGCATTTCATCAGGATCCATAGAGTTAACCATTTGAATCAATTTTATATAGAATTGTTAGGAAAATGAAATTTTAGAAAACAGTAGCGGATGACAATTGTTTCTGATAAAAAAACAAACCTTGTGTTCAAAGAGTTAAGTACTGAGCTCCAGGCTGATCAAGATTTCACACATTTCAAAAACAAAGAAAATGGTAATGATAGTTAAGTGATATATTCAATATTTTCATTGATAGGAAGTTTTACCATACAAATAAACAGTCATTATATTTTGTGCTTTGTATGCAGAAAATACTTAATCGCTCTTTATAAGCTTCGTTACATTATTCTAGCATCTGTCTTTGTTGTGCCTAAGTAATACCTAACCCTTTACCTCATAGCCTGTTTCTAGTTTTCAAGACAGGTGTCCACTTAAAGCAGTTTGAAAGTAAAGAAAGTGCACCTTAAGGCACATTCTGTTTTACTGCTACATACTACTGAAAACCTGATTTAACCCTTTCCCCAATAGAAGCGCCTTTAAGCGGATATGATTTATTCATCCGCTGAAGAAAATAGTTCCAATTTAATCAGCAATGAATATGTATTATAGGGAATATTTTCTATATTATAGCACATGATAGCTTAAAGCAGGCTGAAAGTAAAGCAGAATGCACCCTAAGGCGCATTCTGCTTTACTTTCAACCTGCTTTAAGTAGTCACCTATCTTAAGTACTAGAAATAGGCTATCAGGTAAAGGGTTAAGATATCATCTGCTAGGATATGGAAATTAATTCATGATTGTATTAGGTAGACATGTTTTCTTCAGTAAAGAAGTACAATGGTATATTAAATGCATAAACATATGTATCTATGGAGTAGTGGGTTAACTTATTCATCAATGAGATTTCAGGACAATTCCAGTTTACAATCAAGTCTAATCCAATTGTTTACATATTCAGGGTTGATTGAAACAGTATTTTAAAAAATGACTTTACAGTTTTAATGACAAGTTACAGTAAAACCTCGCTATTACGACCACTAAAACGAAGGCTAATTGACTGTATAATAGAGAGGTGACAGCTTAAAGCAAGGTGACAGTGAAACAGAAAGCTCCTTTAGGAGCTTTCTGTTTCACTGTCACCTTGCTTTAAGCGGTCACCTATCGTAAACACCCTAATAATTAACATAATTTAGTGGTCGTAATAGAGAGGTTTTACTGTATTGTGACTAATAAAAAAATGTTGCAAGGGTTGAATGTATTAACCCTTAGCCTGCCACTCACGACTATAGCTCCATATGCAAACAGCTTGGATCCAGATGAGACGCCGAGTAACTCGGCGTCTCATCCGGATCCAAGCTGTTTGACACTCGGACAACATTTTCAGCAATTTTAAGCAACTTTGAAGCACTTTGAAACTTGAAGCAGACGAGAAATATAGCAGACGACAATTTATTTGGCGGGCTAAGGGTTAACTCTTTCAACAATAAGTAACTTTTGTAGGTAATTAGGTTTCCTTGTGAATATTTTACGTTACCAAAACATTAACCAGTCTACTTTGAGTTCTGGGTAGTTGAATAAATACTGCTCTAAGTTAGCAAACAGTGTATACCCAGATCAGAGGGGCCCTATATGAGTCCCCTGATCAGGGTCTACAATGTTTGCACATGTATATTTTAAACAGTTCAATGGTGTTGAAAAATTTGAACTTCCAATCGAATTCAGTAGTTTAGAATCAAACAGCTATACAGGAAAAGGGCTTGAAATTCATTATTCACACACATTTTGTTTATTAAATTTATTCACAATAATTATAATCGGTCACCCATTGTACAAAGATTTTATGGTTCAATTTATATGTATCATAGTGTGGCAATAGTATGGGTACATTCTAAACATGCGTTCTTCATTGCACCATATTGTTTTACATAATACAATTAACCCATTACCCCATGTTATGATAAATTCACCTTTTTACACCTTTAAATTATTCCTCCACTTCAGAAAATAGTTCCTTTTTTACACAATCATGAATAAGTACCATAAGAAATGTTTTCTATATCCTATCAGATAAAAGCTTAAAGCAGGCTGAAGGTAAAGCAGATTGTGCCTTAAGGCACATTCTGCTTTACTTTCAACCTGCTTGAAGTGGTCAATGATTTATATTAACTATGGTATACATGGTCTCTGAAGTGGTCAACTATTTTTAATACAAGAAACAGGCTATGGAGTAATGGGTTAATTATAAAATTGTGTTAAGTTGCCATTCATGATGGATAGACATTCTATAATACAAGAGGCAGCTAATTTAAATACTGGACAAAAGTTATGCAGTATGCTCCTATACAAGCTTTCTGCATTACGCTTGTCCAGCATTAAGTAAGTCACTTGTCTTTACACAATTCCAAGTATATTGTTTCATTGTGAATGGCTCCTTAACAAATCTTGTCAAAACTTTGCTTATGTATGCTTGATTTTGTTAATGATTTAGTTGTCCTGGGATAGAACACCCATATTGTGAAGAATTAACTCATTAATGCTGAGTTTCTACGGAAAATAATTATTTGCAAACAGTGTAGACCCCAATGTGAACAATGCTGTATGTAGCATACCATCTGGTTCTACACAGTTTGATAGTATTTACATTGTATTATTATTGAAGAATGATTCAGAACTGCATACTGTAGAACAACCACTCAGAAAGGAAACAAGGAGCCCGTTTCATAAAACTTCGTACGACAAAAATGATTGTAAGTCAGATTATAAAAGTCTCAATAATTATTTATTTCTCCATCTAATCCTGTCTTGTGACATCTTTTTGGAATCGTCTTTTTAAGACGATTCAAAAAAGATGTCACAAGACAGGATTAGATATAGAAATCAGAAATTAAATGTATTTTAAAGTTTTGACGTATGACGGTTTTTGTCGTACAAGTTTTATGAAACGGGCCCCAGGAGAACTAGGTGATGAGTCTTATGCCTAACTTTTGTCCTGCATTGAGGCAGAGTAGTTACTCATACAGGGCTCCCTCTCTACAATGGCCCTCCCAACAACGACTCCCTCCTTACAACAGCCATTGCTGCGACTTCCTGAAACAAGACAATTATGTCCAACCTATTCACAGCTGCAATGTTGTATGCTTAAAATTATTGTCTGCTGTTTTTCTCAAAGTTATATAATGGACATTTTGACAGAAAAAATAATGACTAGTGACAAACAGCTTGAATCCAGATCAGACGTCACGTTACGCGGCATCTGATCTGGATTCAAGCTGTTTGCAATTGTAAGCCAATTTCCTTCCGTATAAGGACTCCCTCAGAACAACGCACACATTGTTTGTCTCCCATTGGGTGTCGTTGTAGAGGGAACGCTGTACATGTATTATTAGGGGAGCTCCACGTTTCATTATTCAATGGTTGCTTACCATATGTAAGATTGTATATTATTATACCCCTATATCACACGATAAACCCTCCCACCAGACACAAGTTGAAGCATTCAGTACAATAAAGCCCGCACAAGTAAGTTTCTTTAACCCTTAGCCCGCCAAATAAATTGTCGTCTGCTATATTTCTCGTCTGCTTCAAGTTTCAAAGTGCTTCAAAGTTGCTCAAAATTGCTGAAAATGTTGTCCGAGTGTCAAACAGCTTGGATCCGGATGAGACGCCGAGTTACTCGGCGTCTCATCTGGATCCAAGCTGTTTGCATATGGAGCTATAGTCGTGAGTGGCAGACTAAGGGTTAACACTTTCTCTTGTCTCTTATTTTCAGAGTCATATTTTAACCCTTTCACTTATAGCTCAGTTTCAGTATTGAAGTTAGATGATTTCTTTAAAACAGGCTAAAAGTAAAGCAAAATGCTTTACTTTCAACTTGCTTTAGGTGGTCTCCAGAAAAGGCTATGGGGTAAAGAGTTAAAGAAAAGGCCTGATCTATATTTTTATAAATGCCATTATAAAGTATTGCATTTGTCTGTTTCAGGATTCACATGATGAGTTGTAGCCATTTTATCCAGACGTTTCTTCACATGCTTCAAGTCTTCATCAGCTACTGCCTTATGTTAGTCTTCATGACCTATAACGTCTGGCTCTGTCTGTCCGTCGTCGTCGGCGCTGGTGTTGGATACTTCCTTTTCGGCTGGCGGAAAGCCATAGTTGTGGATATAAATGAACACTGTCATTAACGAAGAAAGAGACTTTTCACACCAAGTGTTTTTATCGAGAAAACGATTTGAGATGCTGTGATGATATAAAGTCGAACTTCGATATCTCAAACTTGCTTAACCCATTACCCCATAGCATGTTTTTGATTTTGAATATATGTTACCGCTTAAAGCAGGTTGAAAGTAAAGCAGAATGTGCCTTAAGGCACATTCTGCTTTACTTTCAACCTGCTTTAAGTTATTATCTGCTAGAATATAGAAAATATTTCTTATGAAACATGTTTATGACTATACATATTTGAACTACTTTCTTCAGTGGAGGAAAACATTTTAGGTGTAAAAAGGCGTATTTATTGGGTAAAGGGTTAAGTCGAACATGTCCATATTTCAGAGTTAACCCTTTCTTCCATAGTCAGAAGTGCAACTCTCCAGTATATCAAACCATGCTTTAGGCTAGTGGCTGCTTAAAGCAAAGTGGAAGTATAGCAAAAAGCTCCTTTAGCAGGTTTTTTTTGCTTTACTTTCACCTGCTTTAACATTTACCATGCAAGCATATGATATGTCCAACAGTAATTACCTATGCAAACAGTATGAATCCAGATGAGACGCCGCATAATGCGGCTTCTCATCAGGATTCAAACTGTTTGACACTGACCCTGTTTTGAAAAGAAATATGGAAAAGTCTATTTTAAGAACAGTAGCAGATGACAATTATTGTTGCAGATGAAAAAATTACCTTTATTGAATTCATTAAAAATTATTTTCATTTGTAGCACTTAGCGGAGAATTTAAAGGTGCTTAACCCATTGTATGCTGGGTAATATTTGGTGGCCATTTTAAAATGTCGTCTGCAGCGGGTATAACTCAAATATTTGCAAAATATTTTAGCATTTTCTGAAAGAATATTGACTTTGCTGCAAACAGTTTTGATCTCAGATCAGGCCCCACAATGTCGGGCCTGATCTGAGATCAAAACTGTTTGCCTAGAGGTACACCTAAAAGTGTATCACGCATAAAATGGGTTAAAGGCGTTTCTATGGAGGAAAGGGTTCAAATGTGGCTACTGGTAAGCCACGTTTCAACTTTGAAATAAGGATACAGTAAAACTTCTCTATTACAGCCATTACAAACAAGGATAATATGAAATACAGGTGACAGCTTAAAAGCAAGGTGTAAGTCAAACAGAAAGCTCCAATAGGAGCTTTCTGTTTTACTTTCACCTTGCTGTAAGCAGCCACCTGCTTTAAACACAAGATAATAACATTATTTAGTGGTCGTTACGTATTAGAGAGGTTTTACTGTATGTTGGAAGTGAGCAAGGTACAGTGGAGAATGTGTTATGCTTTCCCAATAAACGCGTTTAAGCTAAAACTATTAATTGCAGTGCAAACAGTTTGGAGCCAGATCAGACGCCGGGTAACCCGGCGTCTGATCAGGCTCCAAACTGTTTGCCACCAAGATAAACATGAAATATCAGAATTGTCCAAAAGTTGTTCTTTTCTACGTTTTAGTGTTTTGCGTTTGCGTTTAAACGGTAAAGAATAACAGATTCTCCACTGTAGTTATCGAAGTTTGCCTGTAGTTGATGTTAATAAACTTATGATAAGATATATGGATGGGTATCCACAGAACGCGATATTGCAATAATTTAATTTTTATTAGTAATACATATATATATTTGACAAAACTACACAATCAAATAAAACTATTTTTATAGCATTTTTAGCTTCATTGGTCACACAAAAGGTGCCAAATTTTAACCTTTTTCTCCCACAGATATGCTTGTCTTGAAAAATGCGTTCAAATGAAAACTCATAAATGATACTAAATATGGAAGTTTAACCCATTACCCATAGCGTGTCCCTATAATTGAAGATAGGTGACCACTTAAAGCACTCTGCTTTACTTTCAACCTGCTTTACGCTATAATCTGCAAGAATATAGAGAATATTTCTCATGAGTCTATGAAGTGGAATTATTTTCTTTAATGGAGGAATAAATCAGAGGCATAAAAAGGCATATTTACTGTGTAATGGGTTAAAGCGTTGGTGTCATTGTCAGTACCTCGGGTATGCAGAGGACCACCAATATATCAATGTCACTGCTATGAATACAAGTATTAACAGTAAAACAGCTCTAACACCAGACACTCTTTAGTGAAGAAAAAGACAGGTGATAACTTTAAGTACATGTAGGTTGAAAGTAAAGCAGCATGTGCTTAAGGCGCATTCTGCTTTACTTTCAACCTGTTAAACCCATTACCCCATAGCCTGTTTCTAGTATTGAAGAAAGCAGGCTGAAAGTAAAGCAGAATGCGCCTCCAGGCGCATTCTGCTTTACTTTCAACCTGCTTTAAGTTACCATCTTCTAAAATATAGAAATTATTTCTTATGATACATATTCATTACGGTATACTTTAGAACTATTTTCTTTAGTGGATGAATAATTAAAGGTGTAAAAAGGTGTATTTATGGGATAATGGGTTAAGCTACCATTCTGCTAAAATATAGAAAATATTTCACATGATACTGTCATACATTTTCATGACTGTACATGCATAAATTGAAGAGCTACCTGTCTGCCTTTTATCTTGCATTAAGCAACCACCTGTTATCAATTACAATGTAGATTGGAGACCAAAATGTTATTTTTATAAGTTTCTAATTTAGCCAGGTTTCTCTGTACATTATTGTACATCTAATCAAGGTGTACACTGTTTGCTCTTGTCAGAGTTACCCTGTGTACTTCTGCAGTGAACAGTGCAGACCCAGTCAAATAAGCTTCATCTGATCTGGGTCAGCACTGCAATGTCCAATGGCATTCTCTTTTGAAGTAACTCATGCAATTGTGTAGCAATGTACATGTGTATAAATGATCAAAATCCACTAAATCTGTTATTCAGGGTTGTAAAATATGTACTGTACTATGATATATTTGAGCCATTTTGAATTCAGTTTAACCCATTGCCCCATAAATACACCTTTTTTACGCTTTTCATTTATTTCTCCACTGAAAAAAATAGTTCCAAATTATTCCTTTATAAATATATACCACAAGATATATTTTCAATATGATCCTAGCAGATGCTAGCTTAAAGCATAATTATTGAAAGTAAAGCAGAATGTGCCTTATGGCACATTCTGCTTTACTTTCAACCTGCTTTAAGTGGTTATCTATCTTCAAAATTAGAAATAGGCTATGGGGTTAATGATTCGTTTTCAATATGATCCTAGCAGATGCTAGCTTAAAGTATATTGAAAGTAAAGCAGAATGTGCCTTATGGCACATTCTGCTTTACTTTCAACCTGCTTTAAGTGGCCATCTATCTTCAAAATTAGAAATAGGCTATGGGGTAATGGGTTAATGATTCGTGCATTTTCAAATATTTAGACTCCAAACACTGTCTGATTGAGACCCAACATTTAAACATTCTATCAAGGGGAAATAGTGCATACATTCTGACATTTGGCTGCTTAAAGCATTATGAAAGTGAAGAAGAAATCTCCTTTAATGATATTTCTGCTTATGGTGCTTTATGCTTTACTTCAGTCTGTTTTAAGCAGCTATCTATCTTAAACACTTAACAATCTGAAACATTTTTTCCTCTAAGAATGTTTTGCCATCTTTTCCATACATTAAATTAATGAAAGCATATGTAAATAGAGTGTCAATTTGGTTGTTACATAATAAAGGAACAATAAATTGCATAATATAAATACTACAGGACTCCATGTAGGAGAAAGTACAATAAAACCCCTCTTAATTACAACCACTAAAGTGTGTTGATTATTAAGTGTTTATGACAGCTGAAGCAAGGTGAAAGTAAAACAAAAATCTCACACTTTGCTTTAAGCCGTCACCTGTTTGCATAGGACAAGTTTACTCTTAATAGGTATTTGATTAGTTCATGACGAGTATACTCGGTGCTAGGGTTCAATGTGTTAATAAAAGGAATGTCCAGTCTAACAACATGGTAGCCTAAAAGAAGCCTGTGTTAAATGACCATTAACCCATTACCCCATAGTCTGTTTCTATTTTTGGAGAAGGTGACCACTTAAAGCAGGTTGAAAGTAAAGCATAATGTGCCTTAAGGTGCATTTTGCTGTACTTTCAGCCTGCTTTAAATAATGCTACAATCTGCTAGGATACAGAAAACATTTCATACTGTGTATTTTCTTGTCTGTATGAAGTAAAAACCATTTTCTTCATTGGAGGAATAAATGAAATCAATGGCCTAATAACACTAGCACTGTCTGTACATATTAGATACTTGTAACTCATTCCCCCCGGAAACTTTTAAAGGACATTTCCCATTTCAAAATAAGTCTAGTTCATTATTGACTATTTAGGGCTGATTTAAACAATAAATTTCAGACAAACAAACAGTGTAGACCCTGATCAGAGGGCTCCTTAAGGAGCCCTCTGATCAGGGTCAACACTGTTTGCATTGGACAAGTGTAATCCTCACATGTACACTGTTTTTAAATGACGAGTATTCTCGTTGCTAGGGTTGAATGTGTTCATGGTAAATCTTTGTGATTTATATCAGATGAAATGTTGATTGCATACAGCTGGTCTGTATTAGTTGTATCCAAAGGTTCATGCTGAACTCTTTCCACACCAAGAAACTCATCCATTTAGCTAGCAAACCATGAACCAATCTTCTTGGAATTCTGGGCTGTTGTATAAATACATCTCTAACTTAGCTAATAGTGTACACCCTGATCAGAGGGCTCCTAGGAGCCCTCTGATCTGGGTCTACACTGTTTTCAAATGTAATGAGCATATTTTAAACAGGTCCATGGCGTTGAAAGAGTTAACCCATTAACCCTATAGGGACTCATTTACTGGTATAAGAAAGAATCAACTCAATTGTTTATAAACGCATATCAAACCCTCGACTCTTGAACCTGTTTACAACAGTAATGAAAGAGTTAATTCCCCTGCTTATATTAACCTATTTAACCCATTACCCCATAAATATGCCATTGAAGAAAATAAGTAAATTTTATTTAGTCATGAATAATACCATAAGAAATATTTTCTATATATCCTAGTAGATAGTAGCTTAAAGCAGGCTGAAAGTAAAGCAGAATGTGCCTTAAGGCGCATTCTGCTTTACTTTCAACCTGCTTTTAGTAGGAACATGTTTTAAAAACTAGAAACAGGCTATGGGCTAATGGGTTAATTAGATTGCCTCAAGTCTATTGTTTCTATCCATACAAATGTATATCGATAGTAACTTACATTACTGCATTAACCCTTAGCCTGCCACTCACGACTATAGCTCCATATGCAAACAGCTTGGATCCGGATGAGACGCCGAGTAACTCGGCGTCTCATCCGGATCCAAGCTGTTTGACACTCGGACAACATTTTCAGCAATTTTGAGCAACTTTGAAACACTTTGAAACTTGAAGCAGACGAGAAATATAGCAGACGACAATTTATTTGGCGGGCTAAGGGTTAACTTAAATACAATGGTAGAAGTTGCAGTAGAGATAACGTTATTCTATCTGAAACTAAATGCAAACGAATGAAGAAAATCACAACTTATTAAAAACAGATATTCTGTCATATTATTTTTATCCGAGTGGCAAACAGTTTAGAGCCTGATCAGATACCGGGTTTTGGTGGTGTCTAATCTGGCTCCAAACTGTTTGCAACTGAAGTAATTGTTTAACCACATACACTTTTATTCGGAAAGAATAACGTCTTCCCCATTCTTCAACCTTGCAGGTAAATTCCTGTGTCTTCTCCACTATATCTGTCACCTCATACTGCCAGCTTGTGCCTTACAAATCTTTCTGTAACATATTCAATCCTAGAAACATACAGTGTACCTGTGAAGAATACACTTGTCATATACAAACAGTGCAGACCCTGATCAGAGGGCTCCTCTATATGGAGCCCTCTGATAAGGGTCTTCACTGCTTGTAATTTTGCAACATGTTTATGAAAAACAAACCTTACTGTGAACAAATGGACTAGACTTCAGTGTAAACAGATCAGGGCTCCAGATAAGAGGGAGTATTCTGAACACATTCAACATTTTCTCACTCATACAGCATCAAATCCTATGGTGTTACTACTCATTGGAATCGTCTCTTCGAGACGATTCTAATGAGTAGTGACACCATAGGGTTTAAAGCAGAAATAAAGGTTTTAGGTTTTGAAATACTCCCCTTATCAGGAGCCCTGCAGATATTGTCTATTTGAAGGCTCTGGGGTGGATAATTTAAAGGTGTTATACATTTCACTTCTTTCTTTAAGTTCAGAGGTCATGATCATGAGTTAAGGTCAAGTGTTTGCTGTTAGGGGTGAAGGTCATATACATTATTCTTCATTGCTTAGAAACATTCGAAAAATTAAAGTTAAAAGACTGGCAACTGAATGGAGAATCATCTCAACCTTTCTT
Source organism: Gari tellinella (assembly GCA_922989275.2). Lineage (NCBI taxonomy): Eukaryota > Metazoa > Mollusca > Bivalvia > Cardiida > Psammobiidae > Gari > Gari tellinella. The sequence goes on from OV277865.1 coordinate 17,150,746, forward strand.
CGCCTCAATATTCATATACAAAACTCTGTCCACAGTATGAGCAACTATCATTGTATGTTAACTTATACATTGGCTAATAAAGTAAGAGAAAAATTAGAAAACGGTGAAGATCCTGATCAGACAGCTCCTTTTGGAGCTGTCAGATCTGGGTCTACACTGTTTTCAAAAAGTGCTAATGTATGCTAATAGCAGAAGAAGGGTCAAACAAGTTTTTAAAAGGGGATTTAAATATTACAATTAACAAATTCAATTCGTTAATTGTAAAATTAAAGTACCCAAAGAAACATGTCAGTATAGAAGGCTTATTTAGCATGGAGAACTGCTAAACCCATTCCCTTATAGAAACATCTTTTTAAACTCCTTTGAGTAAGTTCTTGTTGTACTTGTCTGGTGTCTGCTTTAAGGAGGCTGGAAGTAAAGCAGAAATCTCCTTAAGGAGATTTCTGCTTTATTTTCAGCCTCCTTAAAGCAATCCTCTGTATTATACTATAATATACCAAAATGCTATGAAGCCAGGAAAAAGTAAATTGCTGGAAAAAAGTAAAGAAGCTTTCTGCATCACTTCCCTTCTGCGTTATTTAAGCTACAACCTCTCTTACATGTTAACACCAAGTTTGTACATGTTTCATTTGATCATTTACCACCAAAGCATGCTTTTAGCTACACGTTTACGTTTTAGTATAAATATGTAGTGAGAGTAATGCTTTAACCCTTTACCCTATAGCCTGTTTCTAGTGTAGAAATATTGGTGACCACTTAAAGCAGGTTGAAAGTAAAGCAGAATGCGCCGTAAGGGGCATTCTTCTTTTCTTTCAATGCTTTAAGTTTCAGTCTGCTGAGATATATAACAAATATCTTGCGTGTATATTCATGACTTTCCAAAGTGGGATTATGCTCTTCAGTGGAAGAATGAATTAGCAGCATATTTATGGAGTACATGATTGTAATGGATTAAAAGTATCCCCTAGGCTACATTTTTTCAAATTCAGATTTTAGGGCATTTCGATTCAATAAACATTGTTACGAATAGTTTGAATCATGATCAGATGCTCATCTGGGTTCAGTCTGTGAATGCCAGATAAGATTTCATTGGCACATTTAGTGAAAGAGTTAAATCTAGAAATATGTTTTAACCCATTACCCCATAGCCAGTTTCAAGTTTTGAAGATAGGGGCAACTTAAAGCAGGTTGAAAGTAAAGCAGAATGTGCCTTAAGGCACATTCTGCTTTACTTTCAGCCTGATTTAAGCTACCATCTACTAGGATGTAGAAATTATTTCTTACAGTACGTCTAAATTGAAACAACTTTCCTCAGTGGAGGAATATATTAAAGATGTAAAAAGGCATATTAATGGGGTAATGGGTTAATGTTTTAATGTTGGTTCAAGGTCACAAATTTTTTAATACAACATACTTTGATTGTACATGTTTTATTTAATTACTAATCATATTGTGTACATACATGTATAGAACTATGATGAGATGAAAAATAAAACTATTTTCATTTAACATACTGTATTTGTTATTATTGGTAGTGTTCCACTTAATAAACTTTTCTCTACTTATCCCTTTACTCACTACACTGTTTCTAGTTTTAAAAACAGGGGACTGCTTAAAGCAGGTTGAAAGTAAAGCAGAATGTGCCTTTAGGCTTTAACCTACCATTTGCTAGGATAAAGAAAATATTACTTATGGTGCACATTCATGACTGTATAAATTGGAATTAACGTTTTCCAGCAAAGAAATAAAATAACAAGAGAGCCTGAAGGCCCTGATATCGCTCACCATTTGTAATGAAGCCTGATAGCTTTACCTTTGAATTTCACCCGTTTTATCCTAAATCCATTCAAGTTTGTCGACCTACTGTAGTATAGTAGAGTACATCAAAGGCAAATAACAATGGGCCTAAACAATACTGAAATGAAGCCTTTTTCTAGCATTTCAAAGTATATCAAGGGCAGGTAACTATTGCCACAATTATAACATTTCAACAATAATTGCACTCCTTCGAGAACGTATAGCTACATCCTTTGTGTACAAGTATAATCAAAATCCATTGAAAACTAGTTGCAAGAGTGTAAATGCTGTAAAATATGGCATTTTCAGCAATTCAAAGGTAGATATATCTTTTTTGATCTATTTGTCAGATTCCAACCATAATCACCCTTTTTCGAACTCTTATAGGTCATATACAATCTGGGTAAGTTTGAGAGAGCTTGGATAAATATTGTGGCCTCTAGAGCGTAAACACTGTTAAATTTATCATTTTCAGCAATTCAAAGGTAGATAACTCTTGACCTATTGATCAGATTACAACCATACATGTAATTGAACTCATCTGAAGTCTTATGGTAATATACAATCTGAGTAAGTTTGAGAAAGATTGGATAAATACTGTGGCCTCTAGAGTGTAAACATCGTTAAATATGGCATTTTCAGCAATTCAAAGGTAGATAACTCTCGACTTCTGAGTCTGATTTCAACCATAATCGAACTCATCTGAACTCTTACAGTCATATACAATCTGAGCAAGTTTGAACTCTAGAATGTAATCACTGTTAAATATGGCATTATCGGCAATTCAAAGGTAGATAACTCTTGATCTATTTGTCCGATTTCAATCAAAATCGAACTCATTCAAACTCTTATGGTCATAATTATACAATCTGGGCAAGTTTTAAAAATATTGGATAAATACTGTGGCCTCTAGAGTGTAAACACCGTTAAAAATGGCATTTTCAGCAATTCAAAGGTAGACAACTCTTGATCTATTTATCCGATTTCAACCAAAATCAAACTCTTCCGAATTCTTATGGTAATATACAATCTGGACAAGTTTTAGAAAGATTAGATAAATACTGTGGCCCTTAGAGTGTAAACACTGTTAAATATGGCATTTTCAGCAGTTCAAAGGTAGATAACTCATGACCTATTTGTCAGATTTCAACCATAACCGAACTTATCTGAGCACTTATGGCAATATACCATCTGAGCAAGTTTGAGAAAGATTGGATAAATATTGTGGCCTCTAGAGTGTAAACACTAAAATTGTTGACGCCGGACGACGCACGACGGACACCTGCAAAAGCTCACCCTGAGCTAGCTCAGGTGAGCTAAAAAGCTTTAATCCTTTCATCGCCGAGTCGCTGAAAGTTGTATTTACAAACAGTTTGGATCTAGATCAGACACCGCTTAATGTGACGTTCAGGATCCAAACTGTTTGACATTCGTATCAGAATTTCTGAAGTCATACTATCTTAAATGTTAACTTTGAAACGATCTTGCAGACAACAGTATTGAAGCAGACGAAAAAATGATGAAGGGCCCGGGTAAAAAAAACTCGATATTAATTTGGCACAGAAAGGGTTAAAATGTGTATCTATGGAGTAAAGGTTAAAATGCATTATAATGCCTCTTCCCATTCCTTTGCATCAACTCAATCATCCCTGAAAATGTAACGGACATTTTAAGTTTCCAATAAAGTCTTGAAAATTTATTATATTTTAGGGTTGTTCCCTTCAATATATTCCAAAATGACAAACAGTACAGACCCAGATCAGATTAGGAGCCCTCTGATCTTGGTCTACACTACTTGCACAGGACAAGTGTATTCTTCAACACTGTAAATGACTAGTATACTAGTCTAGGGTTAAACGTTTTGACCCTTATATGTATACACTGCTCTCTTTCAAATTGACTATTTTATTTTCTAGTAATGTCCTGCTTACACTGTTTCTAAAGGGATTTTTTTCCAAAATAGTTTTAACTCTTTCCTCCCTGAAATTTTAAATGGAAAATTCCAGTTTCCATTTTAGTCTAGTCCCTTTCTGACTTTTAAGGGTTGTTTTTGTCAATGTTTGGCATTGTGACAAACAGTGAAGAACCTGATCAGAGGGCTCCTTTTGGAACCCTCTGATCAGGGTCTTCACTGTTTGCATAGGACAAGTGTACTATTCACATGTACACTGTTTGAAAAGCACGCCTATATGCGGGACTAGGGCACAAAGAGTTAAGTATGACAATAGTGCCCTCTGTTCTTGGACAACACTGTTTGAAATGCAACAAGACAGGTTGAATCATGGCACTGCTTTTATGTAAACAATGTAGTAGAGATAAGATAGCTCCTGTCTGTTCACAGTCTGCATTGTTTTCATATATGTCTTATTTGAGTCAGGTACTTCCTGTGGATTTTTTTGTATTTTAGTAGCCAGTGTAATAATTCAATTGATAAAGGTTCATAGTTGCATTGCAAACAGTATAGATCAAGGCCAGCCATCAAAGATGCGGCAACTGACCTTGATCTACTCTGTTTGACACCCGCAATCATCTAAAGCATTGTATTTAGCAGTATTATCTACGGTATTTGGCAGTGTAGACAAACTCAGATACAGAGTGTTGCTTAATAGCTTTCAGGTCTGTACAATGTCGCAAAGCACTAAGGCAGGTTTTGTCAATGATACAGCTCATATATATTAAGGTGTCGATAAACTCTACAAGCAGAAGAAGGGTTAACATTATTCAACCCTAGCAACAATCATACTTGTCATTTAAAATCAGTGTACCTGTAGATAGTACATTTGTCCTATGCAAACAGTGTAGACCCTTATCAGAGGGTTACTGAAGGAGCCCTCTGGTTAAGATCCGCACAGTGCCACTATTTGTCATTTTGCAATATATTGTTAAAATCAACTCTAAATATGGTAGTCAAAATTGGACAATACTGGGGGAATTTTCCATTTCAAATCTCAGGGGTGAATGATTTAACATATAATCTTCTTCACTTGGCTTTATAGGAATCCTTGCCAGCCTCTAGCACTATCTCCTGTGTTCCTCCCTCAGATGTGATCATGTCACTTGGCTGTATCGAAGTCCTTGTCAGCCTCTAGCACTATCTCCTGTGTTCCTCCCTCAGATATTACTCTCACTTCCTCTCCTCTCTCTGCCAACATCTCCTCAATGTTTCTGTAAAATACAAACTTTATTCTCAGCAGTATATTTCTTATGAATATATTTCTTATGATGCATATTCTTCGTTGTATAAATTGGAACTCTTTTCTTAAGGAGGATTATATTGAAGGCAAACAAGGGCATATCTATGGGACTAGGTAAATAACAGGCGCTTATACAGGCGTCATTGAATAAAGAACAACTACCCAGGCGGAATACAGGCGTCATTGAATAAAGAACAACTACCCAGGCGGAACACAGGCGCCATTAGATTATATAGTGGCCAACGGGCCGTGCCTTACCTGGATGATATGGGTGATGGTGTGTAACACAGGATTTGCATGTTTTAATCTGGTAATCACTGTTGATTATAAAGAAAGAATTGTTACAAATTTACGAGATTTTGTTTATGGTAATGAACCATTTGAATCATTAATTTTTTTGTAATTTAATTTAAAAATAACCCAAGAATAAAGATATGATTGATCAGAAAATGAGTTGAAATCAATTTCGAACCGTAGTTTGCCAATAAATATTTGTAAGTAAGATATGTTTGTTAAATATTTGGAAACCCCCCCCCCCCCCTAAAACATAAACAGTGTGTAACGAATGCTTTCATCTTTTTCTTAACAGCAATAGTTTACCAATTTCGTATGCCTGCGTGGTAGGTCACAGCCCGCTGACCACTATATAATCTAATGGCGCCTGTTAAGTTGTTCATAGTTTAATGCTGCCTGCCTTTCACGGCTCGTTGGCCACTATATAATCTAATGGCGCCTGTTAAGTTGTTCATAGTTTAATGCTGCCTGTCTGTAACGGCTCGCTGGCCACTATATAATCTAATGGCGCCTGTTAAGTTGTTCTTAGTTTAATGCTGCCTGCCTTTCATGGCTTGTTGGCCGCTATATAATCTAATGGCGCCTGTTAAGTTGTTCAAAGTTTAATGCTGCCTGCCTGTCATCCTGCTCGTCTGCACTCCCTATTGATTGATTCCCTATAATTGTTCTCTATCTTATCGTTATCAATATTATGTGGTTTGCCATTTTGAAAATTTGAGAAAAACATTTTACTATTTAGGTATAAGATACATAGCAATTTTTATATAAAAAAAAAAATTTAAAAAAAAATTGATCTAATTTTTATTTAACTTTTTTTTTTAGGGGGTGGGGGTGGTAAATATTTAACAAACATATCTTACTTACAAATATTTATTGGCAAACTACGGTTCGAAATTGATTTCAACTCATTTTTTGATCAATCATATCTTAATTCTTGGGTTATTTTTTAAATTCAATTACAAAAAAAAACATTATTCAAATGGTTCATTACCATAACCAAAATCTCGTAAATTTTGAACTATTCTTTCTTAATTGTATATAATCAGCAGTGATTACCAGATTAAAACCTGCAATCATACTGTGTTACACACCATCACCCATATCATCCAGGTAAGACACGGCCCGTTGGCCACTATATAATCTAATGGCGCCTGTGTTCCGCCTGGGTAGTTGTTCTTTATTCAGTGACGCCTGTATAAGCGCCTGTTATTTACCTAGTCCCCATATCTATGGAGTAATGGATTAACCAATTGGGCTCTAATGGCATACCCTTCACTGTGTATGCTTGAATTAAGAGCACGTCACGTCCTATTTTATACAAACAGTATACATACCCATGCAAGACCTGAAGTATAATCCTACAGCAGCCCCCTTATCAGAGTCTGTACTATTATTATTATGCAGTATAGGTAAGCTATACATGTATATCTATTAGCTATATTGAAACCTTTTCATCAAATTTTTGTTCTCTTTATAAGAGTATTATACACTCCTCAACAGTCTGACTGTGAGAGCCAGCTTTTATGGTTAAAATTGTTGAGAATTTGTATAGTAAACAAAGTTAAGCAACTGTAGTGGGAGTTACTTGGGTTTTTAGATTTAATCATATTTTATTGCATATATCAGATATCATATACATTTTCGACTAACATGTACACAGTTTTTACAGCATATATGTATACAAATTATCAAAATATTATAATATATTGCAAACGGGTTGGGCCACAAGTTATACCAACATTAGAGAAGGCCCTTCCCTTGATGTCAATCGTAAGTACGTTATGATGTAATGCAGAAGAAAAAATTTCTATCTTAGTTTACAAAAAGAAACAGAAAAAAAAAACTTTATTCAAGTATAAAGAAGAAAAGAAAATCCATATGTCCTCCCCTACATGTGACCACCCAGCCCAGATCCCACCAATTGTTATCTTCATAGTTAGAGGATATTGGAAAAGATAAAGTGTTATGTTTCAAAACGTTTGGTCCTTTTAATAAATTTCTGAAACTCCTTAAAGAGCAGCAAATTATCTTTGTGTGTTAAGTCAGTGTTGCCAAATAGCACTGTATTGGTGTTCAATGTACGGAGGTGTTGTGTTTTTTGTAGAAAGAGAAGACGTTCATCAGCATACATTTGACATTCAAAAATAAAATGTTCAGCATCTTCTATATCAGAGCCGCATCTACAAGTAGGGCTTTCACGTAAATGATTATTGTATAGATCGAAATTAAGATCACTGCAATTGTTACGTATTCTACAGTGGTATACTGATAAACGTCTGTCTCCCTCTACAAAAAAGGATGGTACTTTAGGGGCTTTATAAAGTTCTTTAAGTCGAGACTTGAAAATTGCTAAGGATACAGATTCATGTATGTTTAATGGGGTTTTATTCCACAAGTCTATCGATGAAGGAATGGTTGAGTTGGAGAATATTTCTGTTCTTCTGGGTATAGTTAATAAATCGTGCGAGTTCCTTAGTCTATACTGAGTTGTTTCACCAACAGAAGGCGGAAGAATGTCATTTACGTAAGGTGGTAACATATTATTTACTCCTTTAAATATTAATACCAATTTTTGCATATGTCTTCTATTTTCTAATGAGACCCACCCAATTTCTCTAATTAGTTTGTTGATCGAAACTGATCGTGTTAAGCCTGTAACAACCCTAGCTGCTTCGTATTGTAGTTTTTCTAAGCAGTCTTTTTCATACATTGTGCACCCATCCCAAACTATAGAAGCATATTCTAACAATGGTCTTAAATATGACAAATAAATCTGATGAAGTGTTTTCCTACTGATCTTATACTTAATGCCCTCATTGACCCAAGTATTTTGCTCGCTTTTAAAGTGATTTGGTTAATGTGTTCATGCCAAGTACCGTTTGAGCTAAGGGTTAAACCTAAATGTTTATGATTTTCAGTAAAATATAATAAAGAATCTTGAAAAATAATGTTTGGTCTGCCAGATTGTAAAAATGAAAAGAACATGACCTCTGTTTTATTTGGGTTTAACTGGACTAACCATTGTTTTGACCATTCAGAAACTTTCTGTAGATCTGCGTTTATATTGGCTTCAATTACAGCTATATTACCAGATGATTGTGCTAAGGAACTATCGTCAGCAAATAAACGCGTAGTACTTAATAAATTGTCTGCAATATCATTAACAAAAATTAAAAACAGAAGAGGGCCAAGAACAGAGCCTTGCGGAACTCCGGCATTAGGTGTTTTATATTGAGAGAAAGATGACCCGATAAAAACCCGTTGCTGTCTGTTTGAAAGATAATTCGATAACCAGTTATAGAGATTGTCACATATTCCATATTGTTTAAGTTTAAAAAGAAGTCCCTTATGCCATACTCTATCAAAGGCTTTACTTACGTCACAAAATACCATACATGTTGATTCTTTATCGTCGAAAGCCTTACATATTTGATTATATATATCAACCAGTTGATATACAGTTGAATGACCTGGTAGAAAGCCAGATTGATATTTATAAATCAGATTGTTTGAATTTAAATGATTGTATATATACTTGAACACAACACGTTCCATGACTTTTCCAATACAGCTAATTAAGGAAATAGGTCGGTAGTTACATGGAGAATCTTTATCACCTTTCTTATAAAGGGCCATTACATTAGCATGTTTCCAGCACTTAGGAAAATAACACTCTCTAATAGATCTATTAAATAAAATTGCCAAAGGTTTAGATACACTATTTACGGTTTCTTTTAACATTCTATGACTTATACCATCGGGTCCTGTAGCTTTATATATATTTAAATGTATTAGTACGTCCTGAATGTCTTGTTCTGTAATGTCGATGCTGTCCAGTCTAGCATTTGTCTTGTAGTTGAAGTCGGGTAAAGCAGAGTTAGAGTCATCAATTGTAGATATTGACGCAAAATAATTATTTAAAGTATCAGCTTTCTCAAAATCTGTGTATGAAAAGTCTTGTCTATTGTTATCAAAAAGAGGAGGAATCACAGTATTGCAACTCGAATTTTCTTTGACGAGCATTTTCACAATTTTCCAATACTGTCTAGGGTTATTAACATTAATATCTGAAATAGAATGTTCCAAATTATTAAAAAATAATTCCTTTGCATGTTTTTTCATATTATTGACTTTGTTCCTAAACTGTTTGTATTTTGTCCAGTCGTTTTGGCTTTTACTTCTCAAAGCAATCTGTTTTTGTCTGTCTCTTTGTCGTGAAGTTCTACGTATGTCAGTATTGTACCAGGGTTTGTCGTTAGGTCTAATTGTCGCAAGTGTTGAAGGTATACAGTCTTCTACAAAACTTAAAAAACGTGTTGTAAATAAGTCTGCTGAGTCATCAATAGAGCTGTCATGAAGAAATGACCAGTCAGTAGTGTTTATCGTATCGTTCAGAACGTCAAAATTTGCTCTTTTATAATTCCAAACTTTTCTTTTATAGTCATTTATTATAGGCATATTATTTTTAACAAAAGCAAAAGTAGCATAGTGATCACTTATATTGTTTGGTGTCTTTAGTGTTCCACTCGTAAAGGATGTAATTGAGTTTGAAATAGCAATTGGGTCAAGTAGGGTGCTTGTTAATGGTGTTACTCGTGTAGGTTCTTTGATGATGTTGTTCATGTTGTTTATAGTTAAAATGTTACGAAATTTGTTATTGTTCAAATTTAACTGGTTTTCGTTAATATCACCAACTAGAATAATATTATTACACATTTCCTGGGCTTTATCAATATAAATATTTAGTTTTTCCCAGAAGTCTATTAAATAGTGAGGAGGGCGGTATACTACACATATGAGGAACTTGGTATTGCAATCGTGAACTTCAAAAGATAGAGACTCATCAAGAAATGCATCTAGTTCATAACACCTTCTAGGCCGTAGAATTGAGTTTATATAAGCTAATAATCCCCCAGAATGATTGGTATTGTCTTTACGATATATAATGTCATGGTCGTCTATTAAAATTGAGCTATCTGTAATATCTGCCCTTAAGTGAGTTTCTGTAAAACATAAGATGTCAAAGTCTGCAAAAGTATCCTTAATGTAATCAAGTTTGTTACGTATGCTACGAATATTTTGGTGTAAAACTGAAAAAGCGTTGTTAACTGGTAAAGCAGGTCCAGGATTTGTTTCAATGTCACCAGACAGCAGGATACAATTTGATGCGTACAAGGAATGCAAGGCATCTGAGTTATACGAAATAATGGCACGCCTTATGGCGGTTCTTAAATTCAGAATGGAATAACAAAATATGATAGCAGAAGTTTTAAATACATCAGAACTATTGAAGAAAGTGGTTAAATATATCAAAACACACCTGGTGTATTCGAAAATATATCTCACGACAGTGTGAACTATAGCTGTCAAAAATGCTAAAGGAAATATTTGAACAGAGTACTTAATATGTATCCGATATCCACGACAGTTAAACAGTCCTATCGCCGCCCTCCATAAATATACGTCATTACCCATTAGGGTACACAAAAGGAATGTATGCCATAACGGCAGGGTTGGGCAACAATAGTAACTGTAAAACCGAAAAGGTGTCGTCAATGCTAAAACAACTGAGTAAATGGACGGGACTGGTCACATTACAGGGGAGAACAATTGGGAAAACTACAACAAATACATATGAGAACATGATACAAGAAAGCAAAAAAAAAATGCAAAAAAACACAAATTGCTGCATGTGAAAGACCCAAATAATCCATCACATATAACTTGTTTGGAAAATAGGTACAAAACTTATTAACTCATTACACCATAGAAACGCCTTTTTACGTCTTCATTTTAAACCTCCATTGGAGAAAATAATTTAATTTTATACAGAATGAATATGCACCCTTACAAATATGTTATGTATACGTGTAGGTGGTAGCTTAAAGCTGGATGAAAGTAAAGCAGAATGCGCCTTAAGGTGCATTCTACCTCACTTTCAACCCGCTCAAAGTGGTCACCTATCTTTAGCATTAGAAGAAGGCTATGGGGTAATGGGTCGAGATTCTAATCAATATTGGGTGTGTACAGGTAACCGGGTGGCTCGGTAGCTTAGTGGTTAAAGTGCTGGCACGGTGAGCCAGAGACCTTGGGTTCGAGTCCCGGTTGGGCCACGATTTTTTCACTCAGTCCTGTTACAGTTTGGTGCTGTGACCGCTCCTTGCATTGCATACCATGATTCCATGAGTGAGATTCGGGGCCAATCCCAGGATAAAAGGGGGAGTAATGTAGTGGAAGTTACTTGGGTTTGTACAGGTAATTGGTTGATTATCAATAAGTCCTAAACCGGGTGGCTCGGTAGCTCAGTGGTTAGAGTGTAGCACGGTGAGCCAGAGACACTGGGTTCGAGTCCCGGTCGAGCCACGATTTTTTCACTCAGTCCTGACTCCTGTTACACAACATTCTGCATAGTCTGTAACTGGATGGTCGATGGGGATTAACGTCGACCCAGTTCACATAACATGGGAAAGAGTTATAACTACCTTGAGGGTTGCTGGAACCATCCTAAGTTATCAGCGATCAAATGTCGATTCTGGCATCCTGAACATGTGACAATCACAATTCCCTTTTCGTATGACTGCTTTGAAAATGTGCTGCTGTTTCTAGTGTTACAAACCTTACATGTATATTCAATATATTTCTTTGCTGGTATTTTTTCAATAAAAGCCTTTCTGTTTGACTCCTTGTCATCTGTACAAAAGTTTCGACAACATATGTCACTGCTCTGTCCACATTTCAAGTGCCTGTTGTGTCGTATGTACAATGATTCCTTTTCCACCAAGCCTGAAGCTGTTACACATATCCTAGTTTGAGAAGTCTGAGAAGAAAATGTGTTGGATCTACACAACCGAGCTTGATCGACTAAAGTCCTCATTAATTTAGAATGGCAAGTATATCTACTTGCAAACATTATGAGGTTGTTATATAGTTAACACTTTTAACAACAAGAGTTTCTATATAATGCTTTTAGTAAACAGAAAACTGTTGGTCAATGTCAAAGCTCTATCACTCTGTTGTTTACCTTTACATCATCCATGCTTCTTCCGGTTTTAAGCGCATGTGCGACATCTGTCAAAAATGTTTTCCGGTTTGAAGACAACACTCACTTACGCGAGGTATTCTCGCTTGAAAGAAGTCAAAAGGATTATTTGTCAGTCAAGACAACTGCTTTGTAGACAACTGTCAACGACAACGGAGCAGGGTGAGCATTTGACTGTAAAAATCGGCGCTCGTAGACATTTGTTTGTGCACCGTAGATTTCAATTCTGGGTGCGAAGGTAAATTATTACTCGTACAAAAAGACAGACTGTCAATTCCTCGTTCAGTTTGCATGCTAGTCTAGAACAGACAACTTTACATGATGTTTTACATAATGAGCCGTGTCATGAGAAAACCTGCTTTTTTGCACTGCAAACATTGTAGATCAAGGCTAGTTGCCATGTCAAAGAGACAAAGACACAGCAACTGGTCTTGATCTACACTGACTGTTTGACATCCACATGGATCTAATAGTAATACCCCCATTCCACTGAGTGGTGATCCCTCTATGCTTCGAAATTTTGGTAAAATCGCCACGAATCATTGTAGGAACAGCAACAGCGCAGTAGAAACGCCCTGATCGTAGTAGAAGCGTAACAGAAGCTCCTTGATCGCCACCTCACGGCAAATGTTTTGACCCTGCTCAAAATTTACGTAGTGGCATCGCCGTGGATTCGAAGCGCAGTAGAAGTGTACTAAGAAATTCATGAGCATAGTAGCAACGTAGTCGCAGCGTGATTGACGTAGCGCAATGTACTAAAAGCGTCGCGATATTTGCCCGCGATTCCGCTACGTTTCTCGTACGCTCTCGGCGCTCAAACTTTGCTCTGTACGCTTTAGCAATGATCAAGGCGTTTTCACGGCGATTCAGCCATTTGTGAATCACAAAACCATGACGCTTCTACTACGCTTTGACTGCGCTGTTGACGCTTTGACTGCGTTTCCTCTTCGCTTCTGCTACGCTCTTGACAACTGAGCTACGACCATGGCGATTTACGTTTCGCGCTTGCCGATCAGTGAATAAATATGCATCATTTCTACCTTATCTTCATTATTCGTTTGCACTTAAAACTGTCCACATCGACAATTCAAAATACCACCCTGTCAGAAACGAAAGACAAATCAAGAACTGCACATACTATTGTCACGCAGCATGAGCCTGACGTGGTGCAATCCAAATGTTCTACTCCACAAGATACTGTTTGTCAAAAAGCCAATTTGATCCATTTTCTTCGAAGGATGATGGTCAACTGCTGCAAAAGCAGTGAAATAGCATATTTGATACAGAAAAGTTCCAAAAGCGCAACAGAAGCGTAGCCCCTGCGCTAAGGTCGCAGTAGCAGTTTAGTAAACGTAGAGGAAGCTTAGTCAGAAATCCTTTATCGTAGTGGAAGCGTAGTAGAAGCGTCTTGGAGAAACTTAAAGCGCCCTAGAAGCGCAGCAACAGCGTGGCGGGATCGTGATGAGCTCAGCGAGGACGTAGTTAAAGCGTTCTAAAAGCGAACTGGAAACGCCCAAGGTCCCAAAATTATGCACATGACGGCGCTTCTACGGCGATTTGGATGATTTTGGGGAATCGCCATGAGCGCAGTGGAATCGCCGTCCAGTGAAATGGGGGTATAAAGCATTTTATATAGCTGTATCCTTGCTTCTTGTCAATTCGACACTTTCTTGTCAATTCGCCACCTAAACAAAACTTAGAGTTCCATCACGAGCAGGCTACCGAGGATGTCCGAAAACTACAACGGATATCCGAATACTAGGACAGTTTCACTCAGGAAGATTTTAAGCGCCGAAAATGCGAAAGAAACAGATAAAATAACAATAACTCACAAAAAGGTTCCAATCAAAAGACATGTTGGTAATTTTAATTCTAGCTGTCCGTTGTTACTTTTTTATTGTTTATAAGTTGTAGAAGTTATTATTTACTTTTAAAAAATTAAATATTTCAAAATCATTAAAAAATGTTCAAGTTTCATGAAACAAACTATAACATACTGAAAGAGCCTACATTGACCTAATTATCGAACGACCAATCAGAGGTGGCAAATTGACAAGAAAGCATCCCAGAGATCCAGAGCAATGACCTCGTTCGAAAACGATACAGTTATTTACACTTTGTATTTATTTCGCATTAAGTTTTATTTGTATATATTCGTGTTATTGAAGGTTCAGTTCAGAATTAGATCCGTGAACAAGTATGAAATGTTACATCAGATAGGCGCATGCGCGAAAAATATAGCTAAGGGTGGTGAAAACACAGGTAACCAGGCTATATACAATATTTTCCAGTATAGACCAAACTCAGATACAGAGCCTGTGATGACAACGGTGCTTGGTCTGCATGCACAACGTTGCACTACAGTATGGCCAGTTTAGTCATAATGTTAGGTGCAAACGGACTGACCCAGCAACAACAAACTCTGTGGGTGCAAAGCTTAAGCTCGCACCAAGAGATGTTTGTTGCGCTATATAATTGACTCACTTCCCAACATACAACGGTTTGGGAAGCCTCATTTCCATATACCAACATACCACGTACGTTACATACACACACACACACACCCCATCCTCCGAGAAGTCTCGTCCCGAGACTTGGACCCTGGGAGAACCATGGGTAAGGCAACTAAAAACTGGCAAAATACTCGGCAAGACGAGCGTGGCCACAAAAAGGAAGAAGAAGAAGAACTCCGGTCTGGCAGTTGTCATTATCCCACCACTGCCACCATTTGTAACGTGCAAACCCAGTTACCCAGCAACAACAAACTCCGTTGGTGCAAAGCTTAAACTCGCACCAAGAGATGTTTGTTAATTGCACTATGTAATTGACTCACTAAAAAATTCCCAACATACAATGGTTTGGGTAGCCTCATTTGCATATACCAACGTACCACGTACGTTACAATAATAATAATTATACACCTTAAGGCGCATTCTGCTTTACTTTCAACCTGCTTTAAATTTTCACCTAAGGCTATAATTATTCAATACTAGATTAGAAACAAGCCAATTTGTAAAGGGTTAAATTTAATGGTTTAAGGATGTTTCGCTACACGGGGTTTCGCTACCCGGGACGTTTCGCTACCCCGGACGTTTCGCTAGTCGTTTCGCTACCTACCGGTAAGTCGTTTCGCTACCCAATTTTTTAAAATGACCTTAACCTACATTTTTTTGGTTAAATAAAATATGGCAGATTTCACGAGAGCTAGTGTTACATGGACGGAAAATTCCATTTTATGTCCCACTGAGTTGTGAAATATAAACTTTTTATTTTCCTGATTTTTTTTGCTGAAACATTGAAATTAAACATTAAATTATTTGGAAATTTAATTTTTGATATAAATTTCAACTTTAATCTGGTAAAAATTACCAATAAAACATGAGCATACAAACTGAACCATGTTTCATGGACAAATTTATAATAATGTTTTTTGCCATTAAACATTTAAATAAAAGTGCTGATATAATTTTATTTGTTAGACTAATCATAATGAAACATTAATTCATTTCACTTTTTTAGATAGCTATAGAATTTTCATAAATACCATGCGACTTTGGATACCCCCCCTCGTTTTGTGTAGATAAGGGTAGTTATTTTTTTATACAACCTTTAAAACATGAAACAGTTAATGTTTGGAAAAAGGAAGATGATTATTTTATGTATTAATTTTAAAAGAGATCATACTTTCATTACAAATAAATAATATTCAGTTATTTAAACTCCTTTTTAAAAATCTTTGCTAATGTGATGTAAAGACGGATGCTAATGTGACAAAGACGGAAAAAATACTGCTAGTGTCACCACTTGGACAGAACATCAGGGGCCCGTTTCATAAAACTTCGTACGACAAATGTTGTCGTAAGTCAGATTATAAAAGTCACAATTATTATTTATTTCTCCATCTAATCCTGTCTTGTGACATCTTTTTGGAATCGTCTTGAAAAGACGATTACAAAGAGATGTCACAAGACAGGATTAGATGGAGAAATCAGAAATTAAATGTATTTTAAAGTTTTGACTTACGACAACATTTGTCGTAAGAAGTTTTATGACACGGGCCCCAGATTTGCTAATGTTACGTAGGACTGAAACTAGAACTGCTAGTGTTATGTAGGACTGAAACTAGAACTGCTAGTGTTATGTAGGACTGAAACTAGAACTGCTAGTGTTATATTTTACAAAACAATTTCCATTGCAATCGTTATGGGCTTCGAAGACGGAAAAATATTCCGTAACATTAGCATGGAAAAAAACACCCTCAGGTCAGCTGTTTTCTGATGTACTTGACTTTTTAATCGACCCTAGCGCTTTCAAAACTGCAAACTTACACTGCTTACGTCAAAATAATATCACCAACTCTCACACAAGACAAATAATAGGAACTGCTAACGTTACGCATGACAAACAGGACAGAAAATGGCCTTCGTGACCATCTTTGATAAAAAATGGTTATATATAAACAAATAAAAATAAAAAATAATAAAAACATATTAGGTACTCTTTTTTAATTCATTTTGGATACAATCTTGAAAAAATCGAACAGTTTTACACAACTGCACTTTTTCTACAACATTGGAAAAAAGTACATCAGAATTGACAGGAGTTTATTCCGTCCTCTTCTGGGCTCAACTGCTACTTAAGCAGTAAAACACAAGGAAACAACATGGATCATTTCATTTGAATATTTATAAGTTTTATGTAATATTACACAAAATATCATATTCATACATAAAAAAGGTAAATAATTAGTGTTTGTTACTTAATAATTCATTTTAGTGCTTTCCGTCCATGTAACACTAGCTCTCGTGAAATCTGCCATATGGCGATATATTATTAAGCTAAAATGTATCTTACAAACTTATTTTTGAATGAATAATTGAAAAAATGATCGATTTATTGACAAAAATCGTGTAAGTTACTTAAAACAGGTGCTGCTATATTTTTATGAATAAATATATTTTAGCATAATTGCTACCTTAGGCTCATAATTATACAAATAGATTGGATCCAGACGACTCTGACGCCTTGTAGCAGCCACTAGTGGGGATCTTAAATGGCTATTAGAGAAATTAATTATAGTCATTAGTAAAAAAAATATACTTTTTAACGGTGAAATATGTGAACAGTCATTACGCATACAGCTTATGCGAGTTGACCCTTAGAATGCAGGGTATAAAGTGTGAAATGAATGTGGTGTGATTGATAGAATAAGTAGCAAACCGAATGGATCCATGTTAGACGCCGAGTTCCTCGTTCGCTGGTCTGGTTCTAATATGTCTACATAAGCCTAACAGTCATGAAGTAAGTCTGCACTAATTCTAGTAAAAAGGGGTTTACATATGAATCAAGCAAGATTTAAATGAGAATGGCTTTTTAATTTAATAATTATACATGTGTTAACCCATTTAACCCTAGTGTCTACTAAAGTGAACAATGTCAAACAGCGTAGACCTTGGTGAGACGTCGCTACACTGTGTTTCATCATGGTCTGCACTGTTTGCTGTATAATCTTGAATATTTTTCAGTAACTAAAGACAAACAACGCTGTCATGGCTGTAATGAAACAAGTGACCTTTGCATAGGTATAATGAAAACTGCCAGTGATTTAACAGTATATCTAAATGGGTTAATATCAATTGGACGTGAGAAAAAAAAAAAAAACTGATAAATATTCTAGTAATCCACTTTATTGTTTTATCAAAATTCTATAGACAAAACAAAACAATGTGACACACATAAGCACATAATCATATAATGCATTTAAATCCTTTCAATTAACCCATTACCCCATAGACTGTTAATAGTATTGAAGATAGTTGACCACTTAAAGCAGGTTGAAAGTAAAGCAGAGTTAAAGTTACTATCATCCTGTTTTAAGCTAGGATATAGAACATGTTTATAGTGGTTAATAATCTTGGCTGTATATAAATTAGAACTTTTTTCTTCAGTTTTAATCGAAATGTTTATTTATTGGGGTAATGGGTTAAGAGTCTACCAACATCCACGCTTAGAAATTGAAACAAGTAATCAATAGAGTTAAAAGTAGCACCAATTTAATGAACATAACGTGAGACGTCAATCTAGGTAAAATCACGGGGTAGGAGGTATGTCACATACATTGTACAGTGTGTTAACCCTTTACGCCATAGCCTTTTTATACGCCCGTCTTCAGACAGGACGTTTTATGTCGTGGCGCTGTCCGTCCGTCCGTCCGTCTGTCCGTCCGCGCCACTAAAGTGGGTTAGAGGGCCAGATAACGGTAAACATAACAAAAGAAGACAATAGAGTTCATTCCGTAACAATGGAATAAGGGGCCGTGGCCCGTTATTCAAACAAAAGAAAATAACAAAAGAAAAGGCCCTCTAACCCACTTCGGTGGCTGCACGTCCGTCTGTCGATCCGTTAACTTTTTCATGTCCGCTCTCTAACTCAAACAAATTTAGTCCAATCCTTTTGAAACTTGGTCAGAACGTGTATGACCATAATATCTCGGTCAAGTTCGATAACCAGCAATATTGCCTCAGACTTTCAAGAGTTATGCCCCTTTTTTGTCAAAAACGGGCATTTTAGCTTGTCCGCTCTCTAACTCGAACAAATTTATTCCAATCCTTTTGAAACTTGGTCAGCATATGTATGACCAAAATATGTCAATCAAGTTTGATAACCAGCAAGATTGCCCCAGACATTCAAGAGTTATGCCCCTTTTATCGTCAAAAACTGGCATTTTTTAGTTTGTCTGCTCTCTAATTTTCACAAATTTATTCCAATCCTTTTGAAACTTATTCAGCATGTGATTTACAATAATGTCTCAGTTATGTACCATAACCAGCAAGATCGCCCCAGACATTGAAGAGTTATGCCCCTTTTTTCGTCAAAAACGGGCATTTTTTAGTTTGTCCGTTCTCTAACTCATCATATATATTCCAATCCTTTTGAAACTTAATCAGCATGTGTATTACCATAATGTCTCACTAAATCAGCATGTGTATTACCAAAATGTCTCGGTCATGTTCTATAACCAACAAGATTGCCCCAGACATTCAAGAATTATGCCCCTTTTTTCGGCAAAAACAGGCATTTTTTAGTTTGTCCGCTCTCTTACTCAAAGAAATTTATTCCAATCCTTTTGAAACTTTGTCCGCATGTGTATGACCATAATGTCTCGGTCAAGTTTGATAACCAGCAAGATTGCCCCAGATATCCAAGAGTTATGCCCCTTTTATCGTCAAAAACAGGCATTTTTTAGTTTGTCTGCTCTCTTACTCTCTGCTCTCTTATTCCAATCCTTTTGAAACTTGGTCAGCATTATGACACCTAACTTTCAGGGTTCTTCCCCTTTTTCCACTTCACCTTGATAGGGTTTTAGTATGACTACATTCTAAGATCGATTTGACCGGCTTGCGGTGCTCTTGTTATTTATGGTTTAAATTGATTCTCCAAGTTTTAATTACTACAGATTCATTAATTTTCCCCTATTTTAGATTTTGGGTAGCGAAACTTACAGGTAGCAAAATGTCCGGGGTAGCGAAACGTCTGGTAACCAGTTTAATGCCCAACATTTAAGTTAGAATCAAGTGTAAATGTGTGGACTGATGGGCAAAGGAGCATTTAGTGATGTAAAATTCTTGTTTTATGAATTGTTTGTGTTTATTCTAGATTCTGTCCAGTCTGAAGGTGGAGAGAGTTCAGAAACATGGGAAAACCAAGTTCAGTATCCAGGTCACAGACCAACATCAGCATTTCAGAAAGCTCTACTTACTGTGGGGTCTGCTGCCATGGCGCTGTTAGACCCAGCTCGTGGAGGTAAGCAAAGATGTTGACATCTAAATCTCCTTATCCAGAGCTCCAGATAAGGGGAGTATTTCAAAAACTAAAATATTTATTTCTGTTTTAAACCCTATGGCCTCTTCGAGATGATTCTAATGAGTAGTAACACCATAGGATTTGATGCTGAAATAAGTGAGAAAATGTTGGTTTTGTGCAGTTTACTCCCTCTTATCTGGAGCCCTGTTATCTGGTTACTCCATAGCCTGTTTCTAGTTTTGAAGACAGATGAGAAATTGAAGCTGACACCAGCGATAGGGTGACAATATATTAGTATGGCTCCTAATCAGACGCCGCGTAATGTGCGGCGTCTAATCAGGATCCAAACTGTTTGACATATTAGCTCTCTCTGACATTTGTCCAGTGAGCTAAAGACTTTTGATGGTGTTAATCCATTACTGCATAGCAAAGATATTGACCCGGCCTTTACCACATAGCCTGTTTCTAGTTTTGAAGACAGATGACCACTTGAAGCTGACACCAATGTCCGGGTGACAATATAAGCTCTCCCTGACATTTGCCCGGTGAGCTAAAAAGACTTTTGATGGTGTTAATCCATTACTGCATAGCAAAGATATTGACCCGGCCTTTACCACATAGCCTGTTTCTAGTTTTGAAGACGGACAACTACTTAAGGTGCATTCTGCTTTACTTTCAGCCTGCTTTAAGTTACCGTCTGCTAGATTTTAAAGATATCTTAAATATTTCTTATGGTGCACTATTTTCTTCAGGGTACATTTTTAATAAGTTAAATGCATTAAAATGGGTGTCTTTAGAGGAAAGGGTTATAATATAGACTTAGCCCTTCTACTATTAGCATACATTGAAACCTTTTGAAAACAGTGTAGATCCAGATCATACAGCTTCTGAAGGAGATGTGATCAGATTCTGCACTGTTTTCTTATAGGATCTGGCTAACATGAGCCTCCAGAACTATTTCCATGGGAACATTTTCTAGATATATATAGGGTAAGACAGTGCAATAGTTAAGGTGAAAGATATTCACAGTTGGCGGAGTTTAGTTTTAAATTATTGGGTTCGACACTAAGCCTCTACAGAAAACTTTGGGGACAGTGTGATATATGAGGAGTGAGGCGAAGCTGAAATATAGAGGGTCACATGAAAAGTTTAACCCATTACCCCATAAATAGGCCTTTTATGCCTTCAATTTATTTTTCCTCCAAAGAAAATAGTTCCAATTTATACAGTTATAAAATATGTATCATAAGAAATATTTTCTATAATCTAGCAGATGGTAGCTTAAAGCAGGTTGAAAGTAAAGGCGCATTCTGCTTTACTTTCAACCTGCTTTAAATGGTCACCTATCTTCAATACTTGAAAAAGGCAATGGGATAATAGGTTAAGCCAATGAATTTGCTAGAATTTCATGGGAGAGGAAATAGAATTATATGAATACACATGTATTGAACTGAAGAAGAGTTAACAAAGCATCATGCAGAACCGACATATAGAAGATTGTACATCTGTGATTGTACATTTACATGTCTGTCAAGGGACTTACTTCCTGATGATTATTGCCTTTCATGCAAGTCTTATTCATGTACATGTATTTATTATTAAAGGAACTGTCTGATCTGGGTCTGCACTGTTTTCATAGGACAAGTGTACTCTTTACTATTACACTGTTTGTAAATAATGCATTAATTTGTCTCTACTAGAGTTCTATGGGTGAAGCTAAAACAGCAAATTCAATAGTTGTTCTCTGTTGTTAAAACATTCAACCCTTGCAACGAGCGTACTAGTAATTAAAACTGTGTACCTGTAAAGAGTACTCTTGTCCTAAGTGCAAACAGTGTAGACCCTGATCAGAGGGCTCCTGCAGGAGCCCTCTGATCAGGGTCTACACTGTTTTCCATTTTGTAATATACATGTACTATTAAAATCAACCCTGAATATGTTAAAATGGACTAGCTTTAAATGAAAATTGTATTTTTCCCTTTGAAGCACAGGTACTTGACACATAGATCTAGACTATATATAGTAATAGAAGTCTAGATCTAGATCTATGTGCCAAGTACCTGTGCTTTGAAGTGTGAGGGATGAATGAGTTAGATGCTGTTCAGAGCACAAGATAAGGGTAGTTTTTCAAAAACTAAAATCTTTATTTCTGAATTAAACCCTATGGTGTCACTAGAGACGAAGAGACGATTCTAATTAGTAGTAATACCATAGGATTTGGTGCTGAAATGAGAATTTTTGATTTGTTGAAATAACTACCTCTTATCTGGAGCCCTGGCTGTTTATTTTCAGACATGGTGGCCACTCTGGGTGATGTGACGGCTGAGAATGCTTTGAAGACCATGAAGACGAAGATGGAGCAAGATCCAGTAGGGCAACAGATCCTAGAGTGAGTTACCTTGTGGTACTCACTGCCAGTCATACTGTAAACATCCTAAAAATTGGACCACCCAGTATACCTGCTGTAATTATCCTAAAAATTGATCTGATTGCTTTTATCACACAGTAATAAATGGTCTAAAAAGGTGCTGTCTGAATGGCAAATAGTGTAGACCCTGATCAGGGAGCAGTCTGATCAGGGTATGCACTGTTTGCCCAGGCCTGTTTGTCCCAATTCTTGGGGTACCGTACTTACAATAGGTCTAGAGATCAAGAGTACTGTGTTCTTTGCCTTCCCTGTGTTAACACCGAGTCTAATTTTGAGTAGTAGAAATGTCAGATTTTATAGCGAACCTTAAAATGAAATCTCCAAGTACTAAATATTACCTATATACATGTACTAACAAATGGTAGCATAAAGCAGGCTGAAAGTAAAGCAGAATGTTTAGGTACATTCTGCCTTACTTTCAACCTGCTGTTAGTGATTGCCTGTCTTCAAAACTAGAAACGGGCTATTGGGTAATGGGTTTAGGCGCATTCTGCTTTAAAGATGACTTTTAGCCTGCATTAAGGGATCAAATAAGGTATCATCAAAACTAGAAACAGGCTATGGAGTAAAGGAATAAACTTTCTTGTTTGTTTTCATTGTCAGAGAACAGCCAATAATTACTACAGACACCGTCTCCATTGACTATCTAGGCAGCCTACCAGAGAACACATTTGGGAAGGAGTACTGGAGATTCCTGTCTCTACATGTACGTATGGTGTACAATGTGTTCTGCACACAAAAAATAGTACTAACGCTTTTAACCCATAACCCCATAACCATTATCTAGTTTTAAAGAAAGATGATCACTTAAAGCAGGTTGAAAGTAAAGCAGAGTGTGCCTTAAGGTGCATTCTGCTTTACTTTCAGTTGGCTTTAAGCTATTATCTGTTAGGATATAGAAAATACTTCTTGTGACACATATTCATGACTGTATTAAAGGGAACTATTATTTTCAGTGGAGGAATAAATTATAGGCATAAAAAGGCATATTCATGGGGTAATGGGTTAACCCTACAGCCCTCTATAGAGATTACTGATTTCATATGCAAACAGTGTAGACCCTGATCAGAGGGCTCCTATAGGAGCCCTCTGATCAGGGTCTGCACTGTTTGATATTTTCATTGGTATTTGTTAACATACCAAAATGTAACAGTAGACTGATTCAAAATACCTGTACTAGAAGAGTCCAAAAGGATAATAAATACCCACAAGAGAAATTTAGGGTTTAAAGGGTTAACACATTCAATAAATACGAAAGACTCAAGCAGGAAACGCAACACAAATACACCCTCCTCTCAAGCAGAACACACACACAGTCATACCATAACAAACACACACACATATACTGGTTTTACTATCGGACAGATAGTTTCACAGCATCGTACCGAGGTGTACGCTTTGTAAGTCAAAAAAGCTTAAGGCAAATATGGCAAAAGGTTTTCAGGATGGTCACAGTTTCAAATGATGTGAAGAAAATATTGAATTTATAAAGAATTACTGATCAACACCAGACCTACAAAATGAGGTAGGTAATGGGCAAAAACTCTGTTTCAAACCGAGGTAAAAAACACACACACACATCACCTACAAAACGAGGTACACTCACACATCACCTACAAATATCGTTATCGACTGTGTGCAAACACACGCTGACACGCAAACAGGTACTAGAAAAGCAAACCGAGGTACTCGAGATATTTTGTGTGCGTTTGTATCTTGAACTGAACATGCTAAATGCGTGGTACACCTACAGAGGTATTAGTAAAAACTACCTCGATTCGTTGCTGTGTACTCCTATGACTTACCTCGCTTTGATAGTGTCACAAACGCACCCCCCCCCCCCCCCCTCACATACACACACGCGCAATACCATTCCTTCATCTACACAATAAATAGAAAACAACACCCAAGACAAACATAAAGCAAAGTGAACATAGGAGCCGCCTTGGTACGGTCAGTAGCAACCAACAATTAATGATAAATTAATTATTAATAACCACTGGGGGGTTAAACCTGGGTTTAGGGACGCCCAACCTCACTCTTATCTCCTATATTCACCTATAAAGACGAACAGTGTACATAAAATATAAACCCTGTTCCACAACCTTACAACCAAAAAGACCGCCAGCACAGTAAGTAAATACATGTAAAACATTTAACAAAAATTCTATGACAAGATCATTAGTAACAGGGGAAAGAATTAAACATTCAAGCCTGTGTTAAAAATAACCCGCTAAGGCAACGGTCAAATTGTACTCAAGCGACTAGTCCGTAGTCAAGAACCCTATGTTTTATAATTAAATGAAAAAAGTCAAGAGATTATCACATTCAACCCTAGTTACGAGTATACTTGTCCTTAAAAAATAATCTACATTTAGAGAGTACACTAAAACAGTGTAGGCCCAAATGAGAAGACTCATACAGGAGCCCTTTGATCAGGGTCTGCACTGTTTGTCATTTTGCAATAATTGAGAATAATCCTAAGTATATGTAGTCAAAATTGGACTACATTTCATTGGAAACTGGAAAAGTCCATTTGACGTTTCAGGGGTGAATGAGTTGAAAGAAAAGAAAACAATTGTTGTGATTATTTGAAACACCTTATTTAGCCACTACCTAGTCCTCAACAAAAATTCCTGAATATTCATAGGTAGTGTAGAAAACCAGTAGCAGCCTAAAGCAAGATGCCAGTAAAGCATAGAGCTCCTAATGAAACTTTTTGTTTTACTTTATTGGTAATCTTGCTTAAAGTTGTCACCTGGCTTAACCCGTTACTCCATAGCCTGTTTCTAGTTTTGAAGACAGGTAATTTTTTAAAGCAGGCTGAAAGTAAAGCAGAATGCGCTTTAAGACACACTCTGCTTTACTTTCAGCCTGCTTTAAGCTACTATCTGCTAGGATATAGAAAATATTTCTTTCTAGTGCATTTTCACAACAGTATAAAGTGGAACTATTTTCTTCATTGGAGGAATAAACCCATTTATGCCAAGTGGATTCTTCCATGCTTATATATTGGATTAATCCATTTTTGCCTGGTCTAAATTTCCATTTTCGTTTTGTTGTAAATTTAAATTCCTATCAGCAAACAGTGTAGATTCTGATCAGACACCGCATAGTGCTGTTTAAATGCGTAAAATGAGTAGCTTTGGAGTAATGGGTTAAACATTTTTGGATAAATTGATTTTCACTTTTGGCTATGTTGCAAAGGGTGTCAGAGTGTCAGATTTACAGAAGAATGTACATAATCAATCAGAAGAAGTGTTTATAGGTTCAAAGGTCTACACAGTGATCTATCATTTTACAGGGATTCTCACCTGATGCTCGCCTGCCTGTTCATTATGTAGATGATCCAGAGTTGATGTACGTTATGTTGCGATACAGACAGTGCCATGATTTATTCCATACCATTCTTGGCATGAAGCCAAACATGCTAGGGGAAGTGGCAGTGAAGTGGGTGGAGGCCATACAGACTGGTCTGCCTATGTGTGCAATGGGGGCGGTGTTTGGACCTCTCAGACTGGGACCCAAGTATGTAAACCTTACAGCAATACAGTACTGTTATGAGCGCTGAAAAAATGGTTTAACCCATAACCCCATAAATATGCCTTTTTATGCCTTTAATTTATTTCTCCACTGAGGAAAATAGTTCCAATTTATACAGTTGTTAAAATGTATAAGAACTTTTTTCCAAATTCTAGCAGATGGTAGCCTAAAGCAGGCTGAAAGTAAAGCAGAATGCGCCTTAAGGCACATTCTGCTTTACTTTCAACCTGCTTTATGTAGTCACCTATTTCAAAAACTAGAGACAGGCTATGGGGTAATGGGTTAATGATTGAATTAAATGCAGGTGACTGCTTAAAGCAAGATGAAAGTAAAGCAGGAAGGTCCTTTACTTTCATCTTGCTTTATGCAACCACCTATCTTAACCGATATATTGCAATATAAATATATTGCAAAATGAGCGGTAAATAACCAAGATATGGACAATACTAGAAAATTGGAATTGTTTATTTAAAACTCTTTCACCCCTGAAACTTTTAATGGGCAATTCCAAAATAAGTCTAGTCCATTTTTGACTATTTAGGGTTATTTTTAACAATATATTTCAAAATGACAAACAGTGTAGACCCTGATCAGAGGGCTCCTTAAGGAGCCCTCTGATCAGGGTCTACACTGTTTGCATGGAACAAGTGTAATTCTCACAGGTACACTGTTTGTAAATGATGAGTATAATCGCCGCTAGGGTTGAATGTGTTAAGATGACCTATATTTTATTGTTTCAGGCATAGACAGAAGTATTTGGACACCTATCAGAGCTGGGCTATACGGAATGGTCAGAATGCCAGATTCCTCATGTGTGTTTACTATGAGAATCATTGGGAGAGAGACTTACAGGAACTACGCACGGAGCTCAACATAGAGCCCCCTCCAGAAATACCCTATCCTACACAAGAGACCAACCACACACCAGAATAACAACAGAGAGTTTATGTTGTCACCCGGTCATTGGCATTCCCATTTCTGTTCACATTAGCAGTTTCTAGAAAGTGTTTACAACTTCTATGCTCCTACACCTACATGTTTCATATTTCCACCACACATGCCATGGGGCAAAACCTTTCTGACCATGTGAGATTTTGGACCCCTGTGGCCTTGACCTTGACCTCAGCTACTATGTTTAAGTTTCAAAATGTGTGCTTAATTTTGCAGGAATGCTTATAACTCCTATGTTCTTTTAGATATTGCTTTCGTTTTTGATATTCATATGTATATGAACAAGACTTTTCCCTGCACTTAAAACCTTCTATTCCAGTGACCTTGACCTTAAACTCAGAGCCCACATTTAGTTTTAAAATCTGCATTTAGGATTTGAAAAATGCGTAGAGTTTCTCTGTCGCTTAAGGTATTGCTTTCATATTGGAAAACGTCAGCTGACATATTTGATAAAAAAAAAAAAGATATCCATGTGTATATGGACAAGTCTTCACTTCCTTGACCTTAACTCAGAGCCCGCGTTTGGTTCTTGAAATCTGCGTTTAGGTTTAGGAAATTGATTATTATCTCCTATGCCCCTACGCATATATGCGTCCTCTACCAAACATGTACCAGTTAAGAGTACACATGTCTAATGCAAACAGTGAAGTCCCTGATAAGAGGGCTCCTGTAGGAGCCCTCTTATCAGGGACTTCACTGTTTGTCATTTTGTGATATAGTACCAAAAACAACCCTAAAAGTCGAAAATGGACTAGCTTTTATTGTAAACAGGAATTGTCCATTGGAAGTTTCAGGGGATAGTTAAGTGGAAGAAGCAATTAACTCTTTCAACACAGAGTAACTGTTGTCTGCTTAAACTCTGAAATTAGATTACCTTATTTATACCATAAATAAGATCCATGTGATAAACAGTTTGGATCCAGATCAGGTCACATATTAAATGTGGCTTGCTCTCAATCCAAAAAGTTTGCAAAAGTTCAATACAGGTCTTCAGTGTTGAAAGTGTAAACACAAGTTTAGTTTAAACTTTAGGACACTTGACAGTTTTCCCCTGTCGTCTGAAATGCTACCAATTTCAACAATGCTGGCTTATGCAAACAGTTTGTATCCAGATCAGATTCCAAGTAACTTAGTGTGTGATCTGGATCCAACTGTATGACACTCATTGAACCATTTGTTGTATAAATACATTTCCAATTAGGTAAAAATATACAGTAAAACCTCTCTATTACGACCACTAAAAGGATTGTCACTTGATTGTATTAAAGACATGTGATAGCTTAAGGTACTTCGCATATGCGCGTAGTTTCCATACGATTGTTATGAAACTTTTCATGAAGAATGATAATAGCCAGATAATAGCCTAAGAAACAATGTGTGTAAATATAGGCAAAATTTATCGTGTGGTTTGTTTCTAAGGTCTTTTTTCTGACAAAAACCTAGAATTTTGATGATTTTATTTTTCTTAAAAATGAATAAAGCTAATGACTATAATTCTCACCCAATAAGCAGTCCACAACATTCATTACAAGAAAAGCTAAAAACATTTTGAATAAAGGTGTTCAGAAAGATGTTATCAGCTATTTAAATTTTGCAAAATGCTAAAAAATTGAATTACAAAAAACTGACTCATTCAATGTATATTTGTTTTCATTTTATTCAAATATATGGTTGATGAACTAGTCAGTCTGAAAAAATTAGAAAATATATCAGTCAGGATTTGTTGTAATAACATATTTTCTTATTAAAATGTGGGATATTTGTTGTTTAGATACAGTTACCTACCTTAGAATTAAAACTTTGTCATTAAAATGCATTATTATTTATTCATGGACTTGCATACAAGGTTTATTATATTGTTTTAACATACTTATAATGGGCAATATCGATCTTGAAAAGGTTAGCGTATTGATAAGCTTCAATGTGTGGCTTTATAGTTCGATCAAATCGTTTACATGTATACCGATTTAATTGACTTGTACGTCATTAAACTAAAACGTACAGGTAAGTGGACATATACTTGGACCGTAAACATCACTAGTTCTAATCAACGAAGACTAAACATAACATGTCTCTTGATTACTGCGTTATGGATTGACAAGTCAATAAATCGGACACTAAAAAAAAAATTTGGATCGGATGGGTCTCGAACCTATGGCCTTTTGATTGCTAGTCAACCACTATACTAACTGCGCTATGAAGGATTATACTAATTCTATCAACATTTCCTTTATATAAATTTTCTAGTATAAACACGTACGAAAACAGTCTGTGTCGTCAAGACGCATATCCGCTCGCCCGCAAGACCGACTTCCGGTAGCCAAAGGCCTTAAAGCAAGTTGATGGTAAAACAGAAAGCTCCTAAATGAGCTTTTAGTTTTACTGTCAACTTGCTTTTAGCAGTCATCTGCGGTAAACAAATAATATTTAACATAATTTAGCGGTCGTAATAGAGAGGTTTAACTGTATGTCCAATTGTCAACTATTTTCGACTTTATTTATCCATGAAGGAAACTTATGAATATGAAAGATTAGGAAGTTATTTAATTAAATGTTTGGGAGGTAAACATTTTGCAAATAGTTTGTTATTTACAATATTTTATGATAGATCTATTGTGTTTTAATGTATTTGTTGATAATATGTATGTAATGACTATGAGTAAATAAACTATTAATAATTTGGTGTTCTCAGGTTTTACTAAAAGCCATCTCAGTAAAAGCTTTCGTACCTTTAACCCATACCCTGTTTCTAGTTTTGAAGACAGGTGACCACATAAAGTAGGTTTAAAGTAAAGCAGAATGTGTCTTAAGATGCATTCTGCTTTACTTTCAGCCTGCTTTAAACTTATATCTTCTAGGATATAGAAAATTTATCTTTGATCATATTCATTACTGTATAAAATGGAACTATATTCTTCAATTGAGGAATGATTTGAAGGCGTAAAAAGGCGTAATTATGGGGCAATGGGTTAACCCTGATCATGCTAATTGTGACTTGGCTAACATTTTGAGCCAGAACATAAGCCACAAAACATGGTGTCTGTTCTGGATCCAAACTGGATGGCACTTATATTCCATTTTCTTTCAGTTAATAAAAAAAACTTCAAAAGAAAGGTTTTGAGTTTTTTGCAGATGATTTATTTGAAGCAGACAACACTTCAGCATGATAAGATTTAGCAATTACAGTCGAACTTCTATATCTTGACCTGGGTTAAATCGAACATACCTGTTTTAACTTTGAAATATTGGTATATCGACTTAACCAAGCATAAAATAATGCAGTTCATGTGTCCAACTATCAGATAGTTTGAGTTAAGCGAGTTCGAGATATATAAGTTCGACTGTATAAGAAATTTCCAATGGATGATTATTGGATACAAACCATAGACAATGCCACAATCACTTAGATATTAACCCATAACCCCATAAATACCCTTGTTTATGCCTTTAATTTATAGATCTACCGCCACTGCAGAAATAGTTCCAATTTGTAGTCATGAATACCAGTATGCTTGAAAAGCATCCATATACTGTATCAGCGTTAGAAAGGTTAACTCTGTCACCCCTGAAACTTTTAATGGACAATTCAAATATAAATCTAGTCTATTTTTGACTATTAAGGGTTAGAAATTGTAAGTTTTGAAATTTCCAATGGAGAATTATTGGATACAAACCATAGACAACGCCACAATCACTTAGATATTAACCCATAACCCCATAAATACGCTCGTTTATGCCTTTAATTTATAGATCTACGGCCACTGCAGAAATAGTTCCAATTTATACAGTTATGAATACCAGTGTGCCTGAAAAGCATCCGTATACTGTATCAGTGTTAGAAGGGTTAAGTACCAGTTGGTTGACTTTTGACCATTACCCTTCCTGGTTTTCAAAAAATAATTGTCTCTAAAAGTTTGTTTCTCTTCTTTCCCTTATAGAAGTGTCATAAAGCACATTTAATCTATTCCTCCACTGAAGTAAATAGCTTTTTACATCCTAGCAGATGGTAGCTTAAAACAGACTGAAAGTAAAGCAGAATGAGCCTGAAGGCCCATTCTGCTTTACTTTTAACCTGCTTTAAGTGGTCATCTATCTTCAATACTAGAGGCTGTGGAGTAAAGGGTGAAAGCATCCATCTTCATTCGTTTGGTCATGATGATGCATATACATATCCTTTGCAATTTGCAAACAGTATCCCTGATTTATAGTATATGCCTATGCAAACCTTGTTGACCCTGATCAACTGGTTCATGTAAGAACACTGTCAGTCAGTTCTCGATAGTTAATAATAACGATCCTGGAAAGAAAGGAATCAACTAGCCCGCTGGGCTCCATATTAGAGTTAGCAAACTGAACAAATCCAACATTTTCTCAACTTATTTCAGTACCAAATCCTATGGTGTTACTATTCATTAGAATCGTCTCAAAGAGACAATTCTAATGAGTATGGCACCATAGGATTAAATACTCCCCTTATCTGGAGTTCTAAAGTCTTAATCCGAAAACTGAAATAGAGCTTGTCCATTTAAATTTCATGGAGTCGCTGGTTTCATCACAAAAAACGAGCTGAGGGAAAAGGAGCTTTAAGGAAGACGAAACATAAAGTATTACATAAATAGTTTACTCCATATAAAATGGTACATGTACATTATTTGTAGATACCACACATGTTAAATACTGGACCTGACATATATACATGTACATGTATATATGTACACTGTTAAACAATATATCACAAATAGTCTGAAGTAACTTTGGAAATATCACATCTTTTTCACATAACGTTTTGGTAATATACCCGGCCCCATATCGCACAGTATAGTGAAATCATGGGCTGAGCCCTTAACTTGGTGGAACATGTACATCTGATACGAACCCTTTCAATCCCACAGCCCTCTGTAGAGATCATTGATTACATTTGAAAATGATGTAGACCCAGATCAGTGGGCTCCTAAAGGAGCCCTCTGATCTGGGTCTGCACCGTTTGATATTTTCATTGGTGTTGGCTGCTGTACCAACAAGAGGGCCATGGCCCTTAATTCGCTCACCTGAGGTCATTGTGCCTTAGCTTAATAGGCAAGACAACATTTTAATATAGCTGTAAATGGAATTATCTTCCAGACAAAAAAAACATGACAAATTGGAATAACTTAAAAAAATATTGTTGGCAGAGTTATGGCCCTTATCCATGACACTTCTTCTTATCAAGCTACATATATTTCCATATGATTATTCATTGCCCATTCTGCTTTACTTTCAACCTGCTTTAAGTTATCATCTACTAAGATATAGATCCCATTTCTTATATCTTACATTTTTATGACTGTATAAAGTGGAATTATTTTCTTTAGAGGAGGAATAAATTAAAGGCATAAAAAGGCATATGTATGGGGTAATGGGTTAACATCAGTAGAACTGGAGTTATCTCAAAGACAAGAAAATATGACACTGGGAAATAACTCAAAAATGACATTGACCTTTGTAGAACATGACCTAAGTTATAAAGTTTCTAACTTTAACAAAGTTATGGCTAAGATTAAAGTTGTGGACTGACAGACAAACAAATTGACAAACAGACAAAAAAAGCAGACAGACAAAAACAATATGCCCCCAACTGCAGGGGCATAAAAAATGTAGCAGACAACACCATATGCTGCTGTTACAGTGAACCTCAGCTGACCTGAGTTCAGTTATGTAACTCTGCCAGTAGGAAATGTGGCTAGGGTCTAACTCTTATAATGCTGAATTGCTGTCTGCTATACATTTATTGAATGTGAATTATGACCTAGATATTCAACCGACCTTAACCATTTGAACAAAATAGGTAAAGGACATTTAGAAGTGTCACCATGCCAAATATCAAAGCTCTGGTCATATTAGTGTCAGAGAAGAAGACATTTGAAATTTTCACTATGTAACTCTATGTAAAACTGTGACCCCCGGGGCGGGGCCAATTTTGACCCCAGGGGCATAATTTGAACAAACTTAATAGAGGACCTGTAGGTGATGTTATGTGCCAAATATCTAAGCTCTGGCCCTTGTAGTTTTTGACAAGAAGATTTTTTAAGATTTCCTTATTTTTTCACTTTGGTTGCCATGGCAACCAGAGTTCTGCATTGTTTTTAATTCTTTGAACAAATCTGAAAGAGCTTGACCCAAGGAACATTTCTGTAAAGTTTGGTTGAAATCTGTTCAGCGGTATAGGAGGAGATGTCATTTGAAGCAATTGTTAACGACGACGGACGACGACGGACACAGGGCCATCCCAATAGCTCACCTTGAGCCTTTGGCTCAGGTGAGCTAAAAACGCAACAGCAAATTGGTTCAACAGAGAAGAAAAGGATTATAAATACCCCCAAGAGATGTTTAGGGTTGAAAGGGTAACATATTTTGTGTTTAGACACATGCCTGGCGGGTAGGCGTGGACTACTACATAAACTTAGCCCCTCCCTTAGGACCATTGAGTGAGGCTCAAGTTTTCTGTGTGTAAGACAGGTGACAGCTTAAAGCAAGATGGAACTAAAGCAGAAAGCTATAGGAGCTTTTTGCTGTATTTTTATCTTGTTTTAAGCTGCCCTCTGCTTTGAATAAATCATTTTCTCAGCGGTCGTAATAAAGGGTTTTTCTGCATATACACGTTCTCAAAAATATGTAATTCAATCATCGTCCATTCAAATCAGTTTGGAGCCAGGTCAGATGCCATGTAATAAGAATAAATGCAAACATTTTCTAAACACTTTAAGTTTCTATAGTTCTATGTGTTTAGTTTTCTTTGAAATCCCTGCTACACATAAGCACAACTTCAGCCCAATGCCAGGGTCTAAGGTTATAAAGCTTTTGAGTTGAGTCTAAAGTCATTCTCAAGCATTTGATTTGTCAGATTTGAGACTCAACTCAAATCTGACCAATCAAATGCTTGAGAACAAACTCAGACTCGACTCAAAAGCTTTATAACCTTGGAGCCAGGAGAATGTATAAGATAAAATACATGTAGGAAAAATTCATCTAGAACTGACATGTAGAGTTCAGAGACAAAATATAAAATTCACATTACAGTAAAAACTCGATTTTACGAACTCGCGTTTGTTCGAACATACCCATATTTCAAAGTTAAAACGTGGCTTAGCCACGTTTTAACTTTGAAATACGGATATGTATGACTTTACCGAGATCGACTTATCAAAATTCAACTTACGAAATACTGGTAAGATCGATTAAGGTGAGTCCGTAGTATCGAGTTTCGACTGTATAAACAAAAGTCTGTAAAAGGAATGCAAGTGCATGGACGGCATTGTATGATAAGAGTCAATAAATAAATTAATAATATGTAAATAAATACATGTATAGTACAGCCTGTGTACAGTAGCCAAGCAAAAGATACAGCAGAATTAAAGTACAGTCAAAACTTGTATTAAGCAACCTTTCTTAACCCTTTACCTAATAGCCTGTTTTTAGTTTCGAAGATATGTGACTACTTAAAGCAGGTTGAAAGTAAAGCAGAATGTGCCTTGAGGCACATTCTGCTTTACTTTCAGCCTGCTTTAAGCTTCCATAGATACTGCTAGAATATGGAAACCATTTTTTTAAACATATTCATAAGTGTTTAAATAAGAACTATTTTTCGGTGGAGGAATAAATTAAATACGCTAAAAGTCGCTTCTATAGGGGAAAGGGTTAAAGCTGCCACTCAGTGATAACACATGGTGATCTTAAATTGCAAGCCGTTGCTTAATGCAGGACAAAATTTAATGTAATGCAGAAAGCTCCTCTAGGAGCTTTCTGGATTACTGATGCAAAGTGCATTGAGCTGCTATTTCTATTTTATAAAAGCATGTCATCTTGTTTTAACTCTTTCCTCCATAGAAGTGCCTTTTAGCATATTTAACTTGTTACTCCACTGAAGAAAATGTTTTTAAAGTCTAGCAGATGGTAGCTTGAAACAGGATGAAAGTAAAGCAGAATGCACCTTAAGGTACATTCTGTTTTACTTTCAACCTGCTTTAAGTGGTCACTATCTTCAAAACTAGAAACAGGCTATGGGGTAATGGGTTAATTAGTGGCCCATCTACACAAGTTTTCCTGGATTTGTTTTCTGCAGAGATAACCAGGTTTCTATTGAATGGGCACTGTACACAGACTTCATATCACATTCTAGAACTCGCTCAAAGTATCAAAAAAATGCATCACAAGTTCAAAATATTTCAGACAAAACATCTCAAATGCTAGGAAAATGTATGTATCAAATAAAATATACATGTATATCATAAGGAATGCTGCATATCATTTAACAGGGGTACATTTATGTAACTTGGTTAAAACTTCTATGGCTAAGTAAGCACAACTGTAAAACAGTTGAATAACATCATTAGAAAATCCATTACCCCATACCAGTTTCAAGCTTTGGAGACAGAATGGCCACTTTAAGGCCCATTCTGCTTTACTTTCAGTCTGCTTTAAGCTATCATCTACTAGGATTTAGAAAAAAGATCTCATGATTCATTTTCATGACTGTAAAAATTGAAAGCATGTTCTTCAGTGGATGAATAAACTTCATTCGCTAAAAGGTTCTTCTATGGGGGATAGGGTTAAAACAATGTAACTTGATAGTGAAGACCCAGATTAGCAAATGCATAGAAAACCCAGACTCCTGGGTCCGTTTTACTAAACTACTTACGCAAAACTTTTGCGTAAGTCAAAATTTTAAATTCTAATTTATATTTTTTATTATCACTTGCTACAAACAGCAAATAGCAAGATCAGAGGACGCGCTTTAAGCGCGTCCACTGATCTGGCTATTTGCTGTTTGCAAACGTTTATGATCGAAAAATAAGAGTTAAACGATTTTGACTTACGCAAATTTTTTGCGCAAGTTGTTTAGTAAAACGGGCCCCTGGTTTCTAATGTGATAAACCTTCACTATTGACAATGCCTAGCTTAGCCCATTATTCCAGTCCATGAATATACCTTTTTATGCCTTTATTCCTCATCTGAAGAAAAGTCCATACAGTCATGAATATGCACCATGAAAAATATTTTTCTACATACAAGCAGATGGTAGCTTAAAGCAGGCTGAAGGTAAAGAAGAAATATACCTCAAGGCACATTCTGCTTTACTTTCAACCTACAGGTACTTTAAGTGGTCATCTGTCTTCCAAACAAGAGACAAGCTATGGGGTAAAGGGTTAAACTTCTTACCCTTCCCTCCGCAAAAACCATAGGACACCTTTACCCCTTTTTCAACATAAGCACCAGAAATTAACTATTCATTGATGCTGTTGAATACAGGTATCAGCTAAGAACTTTACTTTCATTTTGTTTTAACTCTTTCAACACTAAGTTACTCTTGTGGGTTATTGGGTTCCTTTGTGGATCATTTTAGTTACCAAAACCTGAACCAGTCTACTTTGAATTCCAGGTAGTTTAATAAATACTGGTCTAAATTAGCAAACAGTGTAGACCCAGACCATGGGGTTCCTATAGGTGCCATCTGATCTGGGTCTACAGTGTTTGCAAATGTAATGAGTATATTTTAAATAGGTCCATGGTGTTGAAAGAGTTTAGCTGTATCCTGTCTTAAATGCAGAAGAACATTAAGTGATTTGCACTTTTGGCTATGGAGGAAGGGGTTAAAAACAAGAAGCAAAGCAATCTTTTGGTTGGAAGTACAGGGAAACCCCTCTAGGCCGGACATGTGTGGGGACAAAATAAATTTCCAGGTATGAGGGTTTTAACCCATTACCCCATAGCTTGTTTCTAGCATGGAAGATAATATAGCTAACCACTTAACCCTTTCCCTTATAGAAGCGACTTTTAGCGCATTCATTTTATTCATCCGCCAAAGAAAAGAGTTCCATTTTATACTGTCATGAATATGTACCATTAAGCAATATTTTCTATATCCTAGCAGATAGTAACTTAAAGCAGGCTGAAAGTAAAGCAGAATGCGCCCTGGGGCGCATTCTACTTTACTTTCAACCTGCTTTAATAGGTCACATATCATAACTACTAGAAACAGGCTATTGGGTAATGGGTTAAAGCAGGTTGAAAGTAAAGCAGAATGTGCCTTCAGGCACATTCTGCTTTACTTTCAACCTACTTTAAGCTATTATCTACTAGAATATAGAAAATATTTCCTATTATACATATTCATGAATGTATAATAAAGTGTGTATTTATGGTGTAATTTAAAATAAAGAAGGATAGAAAATGGGACCAAAGCTTTTGTCCGGTTTAGGGAGAATTCCAGTATTTAGAGGTTCTGGTTTAGAGGGGTTCCACTGTAATATAAAGTAGAAGGTGAACGACTATATTCCAGTATAAGTAATACCAGGACTGTGTTTGTCTTCTGTAATAATTCGAAGTTGTCGATTTGAGCGAGATGGAATATGAACAAAGCATTACAAATGAGCTACGTACATTATAATGCAACATTTAACATTATTGATAAGTTTTCTTCTAGAGTTACAAGAAGTTGTCAAACATTGATCGAACAACACTGTTGATATATAAGGACATGGTTTACCTGGACACTACTGAAATACAGCAAAACCTCTCTAAAACGACTATTAGATTTTGTAAATTATAAGGTGTTAAAGGTAGATGGCAGCTTAAAGCTAGATGAAAGTTAAACAGAAAGCTCCTTTACTTTCATCTTTGCTTTAAGCTGTCACCTGTCTTTCATGCAATCATATAGCCATCGTTTTAGTGGTCGTAAAAAGGGTTTTACTGTAGAGTCAAAACTTGCGATAAGAAGATAAATTAGAAAAGTTGAACTTTCCGTTTAACTTTCATCCACTAAATGAAAATGCATGGTGATTTGTGAAAGACAGGTGACCACTTAAGGCAGGGCAAAAGTCATGCAGAAAGCTGCATTAAGCTGTTACCAATCATGAATACAACAAGTGTACAAATGTATAGCTATCTCAGTGTCGCTTAACACAGGTTTGACTTTAATCCCTGCCCAACCCCATACAACTAAGCATTGTTTTGTTTTACAAATTATTTCAAAATGACAAACAGTGAAAACCCTGATCAGAGGGCTCCTTTAGGAGCCCTCTGATCAGGGTCTATGCTGTTTACATAATATATAAGGATACTGTTTACTAGTTTACTGCTTGTAAATGATGAGTACAGTGGAGAATGTGTTATTCTTTCCCAATAAACGCGTTTACGCTAAAACTATTATTTACAATACAAACAATTTGGAGCAAGATCAGACGCCGGGTAACCCGGCGTCTGATCAGGCTCCAAACTGTTTGCCACCAAGATAAACATGAATTATCAGAATTGTCCAAAACTTGTTCTTTTCTACGTTTTAGTGCTTTGCGTTTGCATACGTTTGCGTTTAAACGGGAAAGAATAACAGATTCTCCACTGTATACTCATCTCTAGGGTAGAATGAGCCACTGCAAAAAGCTATGTGGAATAGGGTTAACCCTTATACCTTACACTGTTGACTTTTCAAACTTAACCCATTCCCCCATAAATACGCCTTTTTACGCCTATAATTTTTCCTCCACAGAATTCAATAGTTCTCTTTTATACAGTCATGAATATCTATCGTAAGAAATATTTTCTTTGTCCTAGCAGATAATAGCTTACAGCAGGCTGAAAGTAAAGCAGAATGCGCATTCTGCTTTACTTTCAACCTGCTATAAGTTATCATCTTTCTTTAAAACTACAAACAGGCTATGGAGTAAAGGGTTAAACACTCTAGCAGGGTATGTATCAAAACTATTTGAAATTATAAAATAGTGTGTATCCTGATCAGAGAGCTCCTTCAGAAACCCTCTGATCAAGGATTTCACTGTTTGCAAGGGATGGTTAAAGCATGTGTATGTCTTGCCTTGTAAGATACAAAATGAATTTTCAACTGAAAGCATACATTAATATTTAGGTAATGCAAATAATAAAAGAGAAGAGTAATCCATGTATGATGAAAGCTAACTATTGTCATTAGATGTAGCATGTGTAGTATTATATCTAGTATTGCTAAAACTCCTTAAAAAATTATCACAGGGTATCGTACAAAAATTATATCTTATAATCAAATCAGAACAAACATACATGCAGTCTTTAATGTAAAGACTGCTATCCAGTCAACTGTTAATGTCAAAGTAGCAGTTAATGTAAGCCTATACATTGATCTATTAATGTCAGTGTAGAACCCAATAAGTAGTACAATCCACTACTTATGCCACTGTAATATCCAATCAGCTGGCTGCTAATGTCAGTGTAGAATTCAACCAACTACAAATGTTTGTGTAGAATCCAATCCACTACTTATATCACTGTAATATCCAATCAGCTGCTAATGTCAGTGTAGAATTCAACCATCTACAAAATGTCTGTGTAGACTTCAATTAGCTGTTAATGTCAATGTAGCACAGAATGCACAGCTAATGTAAGATTATTAACTACATGTAATCTAATGTCAGATTAGAACCCCATCCACTCTAAATGTCAGTGTAGAGTTCAATCATCTGTTAACCCTTTACCTGATATCCTATTTCTAGTACTTAAGATAGATGACTACTTAAAGCAGGTTAAAAGTAAAGCAGAATGCGCCTTAGGGCGCATTCTGCTTTACTTTCAGCCTGCTTTAAGCTATCATGTGCTTTAATATAGAAAATATTCCCTGTAATACATATTAATTACTGATTAAATTGGAACTATTTTCTTCAGCGGATGAATAAATCATATCCGCTAAAAGGCGCTTCTATTGGGTAAAGGGTTAATGTCATCAACCAGCTGGAATCCAATCTAATGTCATTGTAGAACACAATACACTACAGTGTTGAAAC
The DNA here is from genome assembly GCA_922989275.2 of Gari tellinella. NCBI lineage: Eukaryota > Metazoa > Mollusca > Bivalvia > Cardiida > Psammobiidae > Gari > Gari tellinella. The sequence goes on from OV277865.1 coordinate 17,190,598, forward strand.
CAAGCAACTAGAAATGTCTGTGTAGAATCCAGTTAGCTGTTGTTGTCCATGTAGCCAGCTAATGCCTCCAATCAACTATAATCACAGCATGTTCAATTGTACTTCGCACATTCAATACTTGACACAAGTCATTTACAAACAGTATACCTGTTAAGAGTAAAACTGTCCTATGCAAACAGTGCAGACCCTGATTAGAAGGAGCCCTCTGATAAGGGTCTGTACTGTTTGTCATTTTGCAACATATTGTAATAAATATCCCCAAATAGTCAAAATGGAAGTACACTTAATTGCAGTTTCAGGGGTGAATGAGTAAAATGTTTTGCAGATGGTGAGTTGTTGACACTTGAGGAATATGATTTAAATGCTTTCCAAGTCAATTCATATGGAAGTTTTGGACTTGTCCCTCTGTATACCAGTCCCTATTTATATCCAAGCGAGCTCCAAATAAGAGGCAGTTAACTGAACAAATCCAACATTTTCTCACTCATTTCAGCACCAAATCCTATGGTATCACTACTTATTAGAATCGTCTCGAAGAGACGATTCTAATGAGTAGTGACACCATAGGGTTTAATGCAGAAATAAAGATTTTAGTTTTTGAAATACTCCCCTTATCTGGAGCTCTGTAGACTAAGGGCTCTCTTTAATATCTACCATGTAACCCATCACACATCACCAGTAAGATGAGCCAAAGTCTTTTGACCGTTTAGCCTTGGCAAGTTCGTCACTGACCGTGCCCATCATTCGATGTGTCAGCTGGTCTATCTCACTGACCAAATGCAGCGACCGGTTCAAATCAGCCTCTCCTGCAGCAGACTGAAACAGAAAGCAAAGTGATATATTATTGGTCAATACAAAAATCTTGTTTGCATTTAAATATTTCATGCATTGTCTGTTATACTAGTCTAATTTGTATTAAGCTTCTACCCTCATCAATTGGAAACACTTTTGAAAAGTGTAAGCTTAAGGGAAAGTGTCAACTTAACCCATTATCACATAGATACGCCTTTTCACGCTTTTAATTGGTAAACCTTTTAATTTATCTCTTGGCTGAATAAAATAGTTCCACTTTATACAATCATGAATATGTACCATATACACTCAGTGCAAAAGGAAACGCACATTTTCCATTACACTATTTGTATGTAGAAGGAATGTATTTGTGAATTAATCTTATAATTAAGGTCAGTAGTTCTGTCTTGGGGTATCAATGTTGAAAAACACAACCTGCAAAAATCGGTGCGATGTTTAAAACACGCTGTAGTTCTCTTTCGCTGCCAAATTAATCGTGAGACTTTTACAACTTCACCGTTTCATTGTCGTCTGCTTCAAATTTGTTGTTTGTAAGATCATTTCAAAGTAAGATCCCATGTAGTATGAATTAAAACATATCGATACGAGTGTCAAACAGTTTGGATCCTGATCAGACGCCGGGTTACGCGGCGTCTGATCAGGATTCAAACTGTTTGCAAATGAGCTTTTTGGCGTCATTAAGAGTGAAAGGGTAAAAAGCAGCACACTGGTTTTGAGTTCTTTGTTTCTGAACTTGTTACAGAATTAAATCAATATTGAGATATGGTATTAGTATTTTAATTTTCTTCCAGAACAGATTCTTAATCTGCGCATGAGCACGATGTGCGTTTCGTTTTGTACTGAGTGTATAAGAAATAAGTTCTATATCCTAGCAGATTGTAGCTTAAAGCAGACTGAAAGTAAAGCAGAATGTGCCTTAAGGCATATTCTGCTTAACTTCCAACCTGCGTTTAGTGGTCACATAACTTCAATCCTAGAAAAGGATATGGGATTCTTGGTTATTGCAGGGCAAAAGAGCAGCAGCAGAAAGCTTGCAAAATAGCTTTTTAGTTCTACTTTTGTCCTGCAACAATCCTTTGTATTTCTAAGAGATCCCTACTTAAATTTTCCTCTACAAAAGTATAATCAGGGATTCACTTGATCAACTACTGGCACACTACAGACGAAACAGTATTACTTTTGCAAACAGATCAGGATCAAAACTGTCTGACATTCTGACACTATTTGATCAGATTTCTTTGAAAATTCTTAATTTAGAAAACAATAGATGACAAATGTGGCAAACTAAAAGTTACTTGGCATCAAAAGAGTTAAAGTTCAAGAGTTATAGTTAAATTCAGTATTTCTGAATTATACTTTGGCATAGTGTGTATTAGAGGGGGTGCGTTTAAATAGGGGTATATGGTAGGTTTGATCAATATTGCATCTGTTAACTTTTATATACATGTATACAGAAGTGCCATACTAAGAATGCATTTACCTTTTCCTCTACATATATGTGCCACTGAGTATATCTTCTAGTAGTATAGTCAGTGTACACTTAAAACCCATTTCTCCATAAATATGCCTTTTTACATCTTTAATTTATCTTTAATTGATCCATCCACTAATTACTCTAAATACAGTCTTAAGTATGTACTGTAAGAAATGTTTTCTAAATCCTAATAGATGATAGCTTAAAGCAGACTGAAAGTAAAGCAGAATGAGCTTTAAGGCACATTTTGCTTTACCTTTAACATGTTTTAAAGTGACAATCTGTCTTCAAAACCAGAAACAGGCTATGGGGCAATGGGTTTCACTTAAATCGCTGTCAGAATGATTATATAGATATTAAAAATACTCTTTCACCAAACGATAGCCAAACATAGACTTCATGACAAGTAAAACTTCTACTTGCCCTTCTGCTAAGTAGTGTAATTACCCTAAGTATTGGCAAAGACAGGCCTGAGCAAACAGTGTAGACCGTGATCAGACTGCTCCTGGGGGAGCAGTCTGATAAGGGTCTACACTGTTTGCCATTTATTTAGCACAATTTGTACACATTTTAAGATAATTGCTGGAGTTACATAGAGTTTCTGAAATTTTAGGTCCACCAACTATCAATATCTGAACTGACAATTTTTTCCATAAAATTTTCTCCACGTGAAACACATACTATATTAAATCAATGCAGACCCTGATCTAATGGATCCTTGACATAGGTCTACATTGTTTTCCAATATAATTATGCTAATAGCAGGAAACGGTTTAAGATTTTCACAGCATAATGAATACTTTACTGCAAGCAATCTATAAACCACAAGCATCTACATGCATGCTGGCAGCTGTTGGTATCTGACCAATAAACAATATGAATAGTAATTACTGGTACGTTAACCCATTACTCTATAAATACGCCTTTTTATGCCTTGAATACTCATCCACTAAAGACAACAGGGTGACGACAATAGCTTGAAATTTCGAAAAAGTCAAGCTTAAATGACAAACAGTGTAGACCCTGATCAGATGGCTCCTTCAGGAGCCCTCTGATTAGGGTCTACACTGTTTGCATAGGTTAAGTGTACTATTCACAGGTACACTGTTAGGGTAAATGCTGAGTATACTTGTCGCTAGGGTTGTATGTGTTAAGCATTTGGCATCTATACTGAGAAAGCTATTATCTGCTATGAGTAATCTGGCATTTAATTAGATTGAAAATGAAAGGTCTTTTATACTATGTGACTGGTTAAATTGCCATCTCTTTTGTTTTAGGCTGAAATTTTATTGAACAACATGAATTTGGTATATCTGCTTTTAAGTTATCTGGTTGCTAATTCAATACTGAAACTAGAGATTCGTTTTCATTGAAAACAGATGTCTCCCCCCTACACTATCAACAAGCAACACATACACACACAAACACTGTGAAACAACTTGGAATGCTCATTTGAATAAATTGTAATGTTTTGTATATTTTCAGAGTCATGATTCTTGTGCATGACAAATCCTCTCATCAGGCTCTTTCCATATTTGAACTTTCATTTCAAGAAAATATGATAAAGAGGAACAACTCAAAAAAAAAAATTGATGCTAGGGTTATGGTCCTTATAAATGGCACATTATACTCTCATCAAACTCTGTCCATATATGGAATTTTATTTCACTATAGCATCAGTAGAACTGGCGGATATCTTTGGGACAAGAAAATATGACACACGGAAATAACTCCAAAGGTATTGATGCCAGAGTTAAGGACCCTTGTAAATGGCTCTTCCTCTTATCAAGCTCTTTTCATATACATGTGCAATGTATATGAAATTTCATTTCACTAACGTCAATGGCGATAGAGTTATTTTCCAGACAAAATGTGTGACAGACAGACAGACAGACGAATTGGCAGACAGACAGACAATCAACTCTGACAAAAACCATATATCTCTCCCATATAAATATTGTGGGAGACGCTTCTAGCCACAACCAAACAGTGAATTATGTTTTGGAGGGAGTTAGCAAGTTAATGTGAAGAAATGTAACAATGCTTGTACATGTAGCAGGTAGAGATAATATTTGAATTATTAACTTATATTATAATTTCTAATATTGCATCTATAAGTGGAAAGTAATTATTACTAAAGTATGTTATACTAGTATAAACTCTCTTCAGTGATGATCAATTATGCAGAATGAGAAATTGCTTAATGAAGGACAAAAATAATGTAGTAAAAAAGCTTTCTGCAATACTTGAGTTCTGCACTAAGCTGTCACTTGTCTTAAAAACTGACTTAATTCGAGTGTCACTTAAGAGAGGTTTTAATACATGAAATATGAAGTAACTCACTGTCACATTGTTCAGACTCTGAGACTAAAATAACAACAGCAATGATCATTCACTTAATTAACCCATTACCCCATAAATACCCCTTTTTACACCTATAATTTATTCCCCAACTGAAGAAAGAATTCCCCTTTCATACAGTCATGAATATGTATCATAAGAAATAATTTCTATATACATGTACTAGCAGATGATAGCTTAAAGCAGGCTGAAAGTAAAGCAGAATGTGCCTTAAGGCACATTCTGCTTTACTTCAACCTGCTTTAAGCGATTACCATTTTTCAAAATAGAAAAAACTAGAAAAAAGCTATGGGGTAATGGGTTAAAAACAACTACTGGTACTTCAGACACCTGTATACATTAAACTATTGTAATGAAATGAAATGGCAAAATGAATGTATTTTGTGATATTATGTCTTGTGTATCAGTCACAACATTGTCTCTAAATTAGCATCACTCTGTGTTACAGTTATCTCCCTTTGCTTACAACAGGTGGCTGAGAGTTATCTCCCATTTGTTGAGCCTCACTCTCAGTCTCAGACTGTGTTACTGTAACCGCATCTTTAATTCCTGATTTTGGTTCAGGCTGAATTGTCAAAAACAACATTAAATAGAAAAGTGAAATTTCCATGGCTTTGCTGTCTTGGTTGTAAACAAAATTGCTTGGAAGAAGTTTAATTAAAGCACTGAAAGGTGAAACTTGATCATTACAAATAATGCATTTAATGGCGTTGTACACAAATGCAAGTTAAAAGCAGTACTTATACAATACATGTACACTTAAAACACGTTTTCGTTGAATTTCATTCTATAGACAGAAACAGACAGCGAGATAAAGCACTCTGTGATTATCAGAAGTTACACAGTTGCATAATGTACAACATTTAATTAACCCTTTCCTCCTCATAAGCTCCATAGGAGACCTTTACCCCTTCCTCTGAATAACTGCAGCCTTTGTTTTATGATTTTGGGGAGAAGTAGCTGGCTTTGGACAGAATTTTTGCAATCAAAATGGGCCTTTGGAGAAAATTCACACCAAATTTGTAGGCAAAACAAGGGTTTTTCAAGCATTGGGTAATGTTTACCAAATTTTTTGGGGAAAAGGTATACATTTTTGCCACAAAAGGCATTAAAAAAGGCTGGAATGAGTACAACAAATGGATATTCATATATGCAGGTGGCAGTTTATAGCAAGATGAAAATAACCTATAAGCTCCTACTTTCATCTTCCTGTCTTAACCCATTTTATGCGGGATACATTTTTAGGTGTACCTCTAGGCAAACAGTTTTGATCTCAGACATTGTGGGGCCTGATCTGAGATCAAAACTGTTTGCAGCTAGTTCAGTATTCTATCAGAAACTGCTAAAATCTGTTTGCGAATATTTGAGTTATAACAGTTACTGCTGCAGACGACATTTTAAAATGGCCGCCAAATATTACCCAGCATACAATGGGTTAAACATACGGTAGCATTTGGCCTATATGGAGGAATGGGTTAATCCCTGTGTATGAGTGACTACATACCAGTCTGGAGTGTCCACCCTCATCATCATAGTCGTCACCTTTGACACGTCTGTACTTTCTACCATGCCTCACTTTTCGCCGACCAACACTGCGACTTCTGTATGATAAACAGCTATACAGTAAAACCTCTTTATTACGACCACTAAAGAGAAGGTTAAAGTCATAATACCGCCCAAATGGATATAAGCAAAATCGGTTGTCAGATGCCTGACATATAACCCCCTTTCTTTAAGAATCATAATATATAAATGTGCCGATTTCATATCGAGATGGCTATAAAAATAAGCTCTTTGTTTACATAACAAATCTTCGTGTTAGGTTCCGAGAATTTCCACATCGAATAAGAGTCATGTGATCGATCCAATTTTTCTGACCTGTCCGAGTTATTTTTAGAACAGAATACACTTTATTATAGTTAACAATTGTAAATAGGTAACTGGAGAAAACGCTATTCTTTCCTGTTTAAACGCAAACGCATCGCAATAAAGCGCATAAAAGAAAAAACCTTTAGACAATTTTGACCATTCATGTTAGTCTGAGTGGGAAACAGTTTGGTGCCTGATCAGAGGCTGGGTTACCTGGCGTCTGATCAGGCTCCAAACTGTTTGCAATTGAAATAATGGTTTTAGCGTAAACGCGTTTATTGGGAAGGATAACATTCTCTCCACTGTAAGCAAGGTAACATCGAATATATAATCGTACACTGTCCTACTTGAGATAAGTATGATCCTCGTGCAGCAAGAGACTGCTGCGCTAACTTTACTGATATTTTATTCTTTCCCAATAAACACATTTATATACAAAACTATTATTTCCATTGCAAACAGGTTGGAGCCAGATCAGACACCGGGTAACCCGGCGTCTAATCAGGCACCAACCTATTTGCTACTCAGATAAAAAAAAAAATTTAAGTTTCTAAAATTTTATGTAAATTTCCACAGTTTAGTGCATTGCGTTTGCGTTTAAATGGGAAAGAAAAATGTATTCTTTACTGTATATTGCGCACGATAAATACAGCTACCAATGTCTCTTGCTGGGTGTAGGGAATACTCATCCCTTTTAAAGTATTAGAATGTTCCAATCTAAAAATAACTCAAGTCAGAAGAAAACACTAATAATGAGCTATGAAAACATCTTTAGTGGGCGCAAGGCGAACAAACTTGGAAAATCTGCGTCGTGAATCGGATGTCAACAAACCGGTTTAAAAATCAACTTCTTTTCACCAAATTCACGGGTTTTTAAGCAATGTTGCCTCCATAATCATCGCGGATTACTTCTTCTTATATATTTAGATAACGTATGTACCTGGCTTTTCAGGTTTAAAAAATGCGCGATTTCGGCTACTTGACAGCTACATTCTGCCTTTAACTGATTGCATTAAAAGACAGGTGACAGCTTAGAGCAAGGCGAAAGTAAAGGTCCTAAAGGAGCTTTCTGTTTTATAAAGCAAGGTATATGTAAAGCTCCTAAAGGAGCTTTGTTTTACATTCCCATTGCTTAAATCAGGCATATCCCTTAACCCATTCACTCTAAATGACGCCTTGAAGCGTGTTTGCAAAAAGGTTGGGTCCTGATCAGACGCCCCCCGTTAAAGCCATGTCTGATCAGGATCCAAACTGTTTTGACACTCTTATTGATATTTATTAAGTCATACAACCTTAAATATATCGATGAAACGTGTCTTGCAGACAACAATACTGAATCAGACAGCAATTAAGCGGTGAACTAAAGGGGTAAAAATATTCCGAATAATTTGATCATGAAAGGGTTAAACACTTGATGATCAACACAGTGTAGTGGCCGTAATAGAGAGAATTTATTGTTTGATGAAAATGATATAATATACAAAGTGTTATCCTAAGAATACAGTAATACCTCACTATCTTACCACCACTAAGTTGTATAAATTATGAGGTGTTTATGACTAGTGACTGCTTAAATCAAGGTGACAGTAAAACAGAAAGCACCTAAAGGAGCTTTCTGTTTTACTGTCACCTTGCTTTAAGCTGTCATCTGTCTTTTATACAATCAATAAACCTTTGTTTTAGTGGCCGTAATAGAGAGATTTTACTGTATGATACAGTGAGACAAACACCAAAAACACCTCTACCTATTCCCGGTATAAACACCTAATAAATTGTTGACCAGTGCTAAATTCTATAATGTTCAGACAAAGAGCAAAAGTAAACATTTTCCAATTCCTGACAGGTGGTTGCTTGAAACAGGCAAAATGGAAAACAGAAATGTTGCTTTATTGTAAGCCTGCTTTTAAACCTCCCTGATAATCTGATGCAATGAGAAACGGGTTAGCAAACAACTATGAAATAAAAATAAACTATTGATGTCTTTGAGCAGTTGCTGACTTGAATAGCTCAATTTTAAGACATTTATTAACCTTACATCATAGTTACGTGTACTCATAAATATCAGGGCTGCCATTTCTCTGGAATATCCTAGCAGATGATAACTTAATGCAGGCTTAAAGTAAAGAGAATGCCCCTTGCTGCGCATTCTGCTTGACTTTCAACCTGCTTTAAGAACAGAGCAGAACAGAACAGATATTTTATTCTACGGATTTAAACATTTTGTTTTTCATCCATATACAAGTTATAGTAATCACGCTTGAAAATAGAAAATTTAGATATCTTTTCAAGATCAACTTATGGCAGCCCTGAAATAAACTCTTACACTTTTATATATTTTCAAAGAGAACTGATTAATGTCTTTTATATGCTTTTACAAGAAATTATTTCACCCATGAAACAGAGAGATCTGGGGAAAACCCAGATCTGGGGAAAAACCCACCTTCCTCGTGGCATCTCTTCTGTCTCTGACTCTGCACTGTCACTCTCGGCACCACCAAACTCTCGCACAAAATATCTACTGCGCATCCGTCCGTCTGGAGAATAATGGCGAATTCTTCCCATCCGACCCCAGGATCGTGATCTCGCTCTTGGCTGATGTCTGAAGACAATGAATATTTAAGTAAAGTTAAAACTTTGATTGGCATCGTCTGAGATTTACATTTTGTAAACCTTTCCTTATACCTTGATCATTTAAGAAGGAGAATGCAAACAAAAGGCTGAAAGTAAGCAGAAATCTTCAATGAGAGATGTCTGCTAATTTTGAGCCTACTATTGTCTGGATTAGGGACACATTTTCTACGACATATTTTATCAAGAAAGCATAAAGGCATAAGAGGAATTCAACAAAGGCGTACAACAGGGCTCCAGATAAGACAGAGTAAATTGAACAAAATTAACATTTTCTCACTCATTAAAGCACCAAATCCTATGGTATTACGACGCATTAGAATGAATCGTCTCGAAGAGATGAATCTCTATAATGAGTAGTGACACCATAGGGTTTAATGCAGAAATAAAGATTTTGGTTTTTGAAAAACTCCCCTTATCTAGAGCCCTGATACAATAAAGGTGTTCCATAAGGAAAGGAGTTGTACTTAAACTCTTTGCATGCTGGGTAATACATGTGATTTTCGTCTGCAACAATGACTGTCGTCTGCCACTGTTCTAAAAATAATTTTTTCAAAACTTCTTTTCAAAAACAGGATCAGAGTGTCAAAGTCAGAGTGGATCCTGATGAGATGCTGTGTTATTTGAAGTCTCATCTGGATCGAAACTGTTTGCACAGATAATCATGATTCTACCGCTAGCATGCGAAGAGTTAAAGAATAGTGAGGTTAGAATTCTAATCAGTTGGAATGAATACAATGATACCTGGTCATTCTTGGTATTTCTTTATTCTTTTTAAGTAATAAAACTGTCATGACTTTAAACAAGCAGAAACCTCTTAAATAATTAAGCTCGCATCTGGAAAGGTACTGGAAATGCCTTTTATATTTCATGTTCAGGACTTCTAAACTCAGGAACACTTTTCTTAGTTATGAATAATTAAAGGCATAAGAAGTATATGAAAGGGGGTAAAAGATTAAATCAGGGTTACATATAAGTTTGACCATTTTGTTTGTCTCTGGTTAATGCAGCAACAAAAGCCATTGCCATGAGATGAAAGCACAATTAAAATTATGGTCTGAATACAACATCAACAATCATGAACACACAGTTAGATTACAAAATACCCGGTACCGTAAAAATCTTCAAACTTTGGACACCATGTGTAACTGCGGTAATTATCATAAATTTGAACACATCACTTTTATCACACAGTAATTTGTCTAAAAGGTGCAAACTGAATGGCAATCAGTGTAGACCCTAATCAGACTGCTCCTGAAGGAGCAGTCTGATCAGGGTTTACACTGTTTGCTGAAGCCTGTCTGTCCCAATAGGGTAATTACGGTAATTAAACAATGAATCAGCCAATCAAAACTGGGTACTTGTAATAAATTAGTCATATAGAATTAACATGTATGAACAATATGAACTGTATTATAATCAGATGTCAATTATATGAGCAATGGCACAGTGTGAACGTGTTACCTTTTTTTTATTATGGTATTAATTCTTACTAATACAAAGACCAAAAAAATATATATAAAAGAATGTGAAGCAGACATTAATTCATTTTTGCAATCTGATTATGGAAAAGAACAAAAGTTCCAATGTTCCTCTTCATTCAGCTTATCTGAAGTAACACATATCCCAGACACTCAACATGCATGTATAAGTAGAACAAAAGAAATCACTGTTTATATTTTTCCTCCCCAATTCTGATCACCACAAATTCTCAACACAGAATTTCCCAAACTGTTATAGCACATTTTCAAAATGTTTTTACCCTTCTTTCTGAGCTGTTTCCACCAGTTTTAGAAATGGTTGAGGGGATATATCATGACTTGCAGCCATTGGGCGTGGTCTAGTGGGCGGAGCTTGAGTGGGAACATAGGTAGGAACACGCAACTTATCAGGTTGTCGAAAAGAGAAAAACCTTGGTTTCAGAGGAGGGGCCTTGTAAACCCTGATTGACAGAGGTGGTTTGGAAATGGGTGGAGCCACAGATGGGGGAGGGACAACTGTCTGAAAATATGCTGGTGGTTTAGAAGGAGGTGGAGCAAGTGGAAGAGGAGGCGGAGCAGTCTGATCTGTGGGAGGAGCTTGAGGAGGGAATGCCATATTTGGAGAAAGTACAACTGCTTGAAATTGTACTGGTGGTTTTGATGGAGGAGGTGTGGCTGGTGGAGGTGGGGGCGGGGTCACAAACTGAACAGATGGTTTATTTGGAAGAATCAGATTTGGCTGTGGGTTATAGACAAAATGAGGGATTTCTATTTGGGGAGCTGGTTTGGCGTATACAGGAACCATGACATTTTCAACCACATCTCTGAAATGGGGTTAGCAATAATGTGTGTGAAAATATATAGGTGAAACTTCAACAGAAACAAATGATATGCAGGAAAGACCTGCTATAAAACAACCACCCAAAAGAAGGCTTGTCTTCATAGCTTAAAGGCAGGCTTAACCCTTGTTTCTACTTTTGAAGACAGATTACCACTTAAAGCAGGTTGAAAGTTAAACTTATGGTAATGTGCATTCTGCTTTAATTACTTTCAGGTTGCTTTAAGCTACCATCTGCTAGGATTTCAACAATATTCTTCATGGTGCATCATTCATTTCTGTATAAAGTGGAATTATTTTCTTCAGTTGACAAACTTAAGGTATTAAACTATGCATCTCTGAAATAATGGGTTGAGGCACTTGGCTGTTTAAAGCAAGATCAAAGTAAAATTGAAAGCTCATAAAGGTTTACTTTTATCCTACTTTAAGCTGCCACCTGTCTGTAACCTTCTTGATAAGCCTTCCTTTAAGTAGTTGTAAAATGCATGGCATGGGTTTAATGTAAAAATATCTGGCTGGATTTACTAGTTAAAACATTCTTTCAATTTAAGATTGGTGTGAAATATATAAAAATATTTTAAATGAGTTTTAGACTTCATAATATTTAACCCATTACCCAATAGCCTGATTCTAGTAGTTAAGATATGCGACCTATTAAAACAGGTTGAAAGTAAAGCAGAATGCGCCCTTGGGCGCATTCTGCTTTACTTTCAGCCTGCTTTAAGTTACTATCTGCTAGGATATAGAAATATTTCTTACTGTACATATTCATGACAGTATAAAATGGAACAATTTTCTTTGGCGGATGAATAAAATGAATACGCTAAAAGTCGCTTCTATAAGGGAAAGGGATAAACAGGAATACACATCAGTTTCAAGAATATACAGCTTTGCAATGAAGGAACATAACTGGCCACAGAATATTCCATTACATCTCAATGACAGTGTTAGAGAAAGCTGACAGCTTTACCCTTTACACCATAGCTTGTTTCTAGTTCTGAAGACATGTGGCTACTTTAACCCTTTACCTGATAGCCTAGTTATGATATTGAAGATAGCTGACTACTTAAAGCAGGTTGAAAGTAAAGCAGAATGCGCCCTAAGGCGCATTCTGCTTTACTTTCAGCCTGCTTTAAGCTATTACCAGCTAGAATAAGGAAAGTATTAATTATGACACATATTCAGTACGGTTTATATTGGAACTATTTTCTTCAGCGGATGAATAAAATACATGTGCTAAAAGTCGCTTCTATCAGGGAAAGGGTTAAGCAGGTTGAAAATAAAGCAGAATGTGCCTTAACATGCATTCTTCTTTACCTTCAGCCTGCTTAAAAGGCTACCATCTGCTAGATTAAGGAAAATATTCTTTATGATCCATGACTGTATAAATTGGAACTATTTTCTTCAGTGGGGGTCAATGAACTAAAGGTGTAAGCATGAATGTCTTTGGAGTAAAGGGTAAACCCAGTACCTCATATATACACCTTCTAGCACCTTTAATTTATTCTTCCACTGGTGAAAATAGTTCCACTTGATACAGTCATCAATATGCACCATAAAATATATTTTCGATATTCTAGCAGATTGTAGCTTAAAGCAGGCTGAAAGTAAAGCAGAATGTGCCTTAAGGCACATTCTGCTTTACTTTCAACCTGCTTTAAGTGGTTACCAATCTTTAAAACAAGAAACAGGCTATGGGGTAATGGGTTTAGGCATGATGAAAGTGAGACAGAGAGCTCTTTCAAGAGATTTCTACTCATTTCCCCTTGCCTCAAAGAGTCCGCCAGGATTAAGAACCAAAATCAAAACTGCTTTTGTGTTATTGGGTTTTAACTGTTGCGGTGGTTGATTATCATTTGCAAAAAGAGCTGGAAAAAATATACATGTAATTGCCAGCATCGCTTCATTATTTGAAATATTTATTCTGATCATGAAAAAAGTATGGTACTGATTACTTAATGAAATTTATGAAAAGATACATTATGAAAGATTGATAGTTTGAGAAAATTTTAACAAAGAACAAAACATCTGCAGCAGACAACACTTTGAGCAGGAGACATATTTTTAAGCAGGTGACAATATCAGCTGATATTTGTTATAAATGTGCACAAAAATCATCACAACAACAATGAAGGAGGTCTCAGTCTTTGCCTTAAATCGGCATACCACTTGCCCGAACTTAAAAAAAACTGCTTTTTTCACTGTAATATGCCAAATTGTGATGCAAATATCACTTGCCCGAATCAAAAATCTCTTGCCCCAGGCTTCGGGCAAGTGGGTTTAGGAGATTAGACTGAGGTCTGTTTATAATCAGCAGCTGATTGGATCAAAGATTTGCTATTTTGCTGAAGACACAATTTCAAACAAATTCATCTACACCTTGTAAGGCTTTAGCTTCAAATAATCTTTATTTCTTTGTTCTGGTCCCCAGCTTCTTTGCTTCTACTCATTCATTATTGGACCCTGAAACAATCTCTAATACTCTGGGAAAGTAATAGAGAGTAACCAATACCCTTAGTTTCAAGCGTAAAAATAAGTTGGTGAATTCCAGGTCCCAAGGCTATAATTAAAGTTTTTGAGTTGATTCTGAGATTGTTTTCAAGTATTTGATTGGTCAGATTTGAGCTTTGCTCAAATCTGACCAATCAAATGCTTGAGAACAATCTCAGATTCAACTCAAACATTTTATAACCTTAATTGGACCCAGACAAATTATGAAAACTCTTTTAATACACTTTGACTAGCATCTAAATAAGGTCATTTGAAAAATGGTGTTAACTTAGTTGAAATGCCACAAAACATGGTCACATACTGTTTTGTAGCGACTTCAATAATAGACTATATGTATTGTCTGTAAACACCATTCTCATTTACAAAATAAATAATTTCAACAAATACAATAGCAGCCTTTAATTAAAAGACTCAGGTATTAATGGTTTACTCTTCGTATACTAAATGGCAAACCATGATAACCTTTGCAAACAGTTAGGATCCTGATGAGACACTGCATAATGCAGTGTCTCATCAGGGTCTTAACTGTTTGACACTCTGACTCTGTTTTGAAAAGAAATTTAGAAGTTTCGTTTTTTAGAACAATGTAAGAGACAACTATTGTTGGAGATGAAAACATTACGAAGCATTCAAGAGAAAAGAAATGTATCAGCGCTTACCTTCCATCATGTACCAAATATCCGACAGGAACTCTAGAATCAGCTGGCGGAAAAACAAAATCTCCATGAGTGTGTGAGCTAGTGCTGCCACATAGTGGGCAGGTAGACGTGTACACGCCCTGGTCTCGTCGTATTCCTCCGTCACTGTGAACGTCTGTAGCACCATTAGGAATAAACCGGGTTTGTCCATCATTAACATAAATATCATCATTAGCATATTGTCTCTGAGTAGGGGGCTGGTAACTAGGGGGTTGTGTTGTGGGGCGATTTTGATTAGGGTTGGCAGCGAACGAGTATAGGGTCTGTCGTAGGGGACGAGATGAGGTGGACTCTGAGCCGGTAGACTGGGTGGTAGCAGGAGGCTGGTACCCATAGTATTGCAAATTGGGCTGGGAACCAAAAACTCTTCTACCCTGCTGCAGGGAACCTGAAATGAAAGAAAAAATGGTATACCAGGAATGCTATTTCAAAGTTTGAAAAATATGAGTACACTATTTATAAAACTTTGCATTCTGAGTAATTTTCCGGTGTTATTTTATCAGATTTGATGTCTTAATATGATCAACCTCAGGTTTGCCAAAATTAAACAAGATTTTCAAAATATTTGGATCCTGCTGCAAGCTGTTCTATTCTGCTAGGATATACAAAACATTTCTCAAAGTTCATATTCATCTCAGTATAAAGTGGAACAATTTTCTTCAGTCGGGGAATGAATTAACAGTGTATTTATGGAATAATAGTTTAACCCATTCTCCCATAAATACCCCTTTTTACTCCTCTAATTTATTTATCCACTGAAGAAAATAGGTCCACTTAATACAGTTATGAATATATACCATAATAAATATTTTCATTATCCTAGCAGATGGTAGCTTAAAGTAGGTTGAACGCAAAGGCGCATTCTACTTTACGTTCAACCTGCTTTAAGTGGTCACCTGGTTGTTTTTTTCAAAACTAGAAACAGGCTATGGGGTAATGGGTTAAGCTGTTCTCTTCTGCTAGGATATACAAAACATTTCTCAAAGTGCATATTTATGTCAGTATAAAGTGTCAATATAAAGTGGAACAATTTTTTTCAATCAGTGAATAAATTAACCCATTACCCCATATCCTGATTCTAGTTTTGAAAAAAGGTGACCACTCACAGCAGGTTGAAAGTAAAGCAGAATGCGCCTTTGGGCGCATTCTGCTTTACTTTCAGCCTGTTTTAAGCAAACATCAGCTAGAATATAGAAAATATTTCTTAAGGTACATATTCATTATTGTGTAAATTGGAACTATTTTCCTCAATAAATGAATAAACAAGAGGCGTAAAAAGGGCGTATTTATGGGGTAATGGGTTAATGGCGTATTTATGGAGAAATGGGTTAAGAGAATGAATTGGTGTATGTACCTGCAGGTGGAGTTTGTTGTGATGGGGACTGTGTTACTGGCTGTGTTGTCTTTGGTGAATAATACCCATAATGCCCTGCAATCATGGCTGGTGCTTCCTCTTTGGTTCCCCGTGTTGGGGACTGATCAGAGTCATAACCATTCTGCTGTGGCATATGCTGGGTACCCGTGTTCCTTTGATCTATTCTTCGCCTCAACCGCCGTCGACCCCGTGACCTTGACGGATCTTCTTCAGCTTGTCTGTTGTCTTTCTCATCAAGTCGTTGTCGAGGTGTACCATAAGAATCAGCAGCGGCATAGCCTAGTGGGATATCGCCGTCTCGGGCAGCACCATACATCCAGTCATAGTCCCAGTTTCTCTCTGTTAAGGAAAATATAGAACTATAAATCCTCCAATTCTAACCCTTTACTACAGAACAGCATATTAGGAAGTACAGACACACACACCCTCTTTTAAAACCACTTAATTCAACTCAATTTTCAGTTATTTAAACAGGTTAGTCGCTTAAAGCAAGATGAAAGTAAAGCAGGAAGCTCCTATAGGAGCTTCCTGCTTTACTTTCATCTTGTTTTAAGCTGTCAACAGTCTTTAATTCCATCAAAGATACATTTGTTCAGTGGTTATAATAGAGAAGTTTTACTGTATATATTAATTATTTGTACGGTATATAATTATGCAAGTTCACAGTTGGCAATGAAAAAAGGGTTGCAATAGTTTCGAAATCGTCGTTAGTGTATAGCATAGATCAAATCAATACAGAACTGCTACTTTCAAAACCCCCGACCTACCTATTATTATTTTTGGTACTTTGATTGTTTTGAGTGTCAAACAGTTTGGATCCTGATCATAGACTAAGATATTTGACATCTGGACAGGAACCAATCTGTTTGCAAAATTTTAATGCAGCTGCACTTGGGTCAAGGCAGTGACAGGGTTAAAACAAAATAACAAATATTCAAAAGTAATCAATCAAATGAAAACATCACACACATATAAATATGAAAGAAAAAACTTTGCAATGAATTATTTTGTATTTACAAGTATTACAATCATGTAATACATGTATATATAACATAACCCCCGATTCTACATGTAAATAACCTAGTAAATTACTTTTGGATATTCATGGTCCGAATTTATTGTGGCTTGGTGGGTTCTACTATAATTAGGATCTTGCATTCGTGGTCACTATTTACTTGGAATTTATTAAACTGGTCATTTAAAAACCATAAAAAGCCTTCTTTTTATGGTTTTTAAAAGACCCATTTAATAAATACAAGTAAGGAGTCAGACTCCTCATGTAAGATCATCAATGAGTGTACATACATTTGTTATTTGTATCATTAGAAAATTATGTATGCATTTTTTTTAAGGCTCAGCATCAGCAAAACAGAGAAATCTACTACATGTATGACTTTAACCTTTTCAATACTAATTTCTATTCTTCCTGTTTCTGAAAAAAATGACCAGTTTAACTCTTGAAGGGGTTGTCTCCAAAATATTAAACAGTAGGACAAAACAAGGAAGGCATTGTTCAGACGAATATTTCAGGAGCCCTGTGACCTGAGTCTACTTTGTTTTAAAAGTCTGTCCCTGCACTGTAAGGGTTACCTCTTTCAACACTAAGTAACTCTTGTGGGTTATTACGTTCCCTTGTGGATCATTTTAGTTACCAAAAATTGAACCAGTCTACTTGGAATTCTGAGTAGTTTAATAAATACCAGTCTTAATTAGCAAAACAGCATCCTATAGGAGCCCTCTGATCTAGGTCTACACTGTTTGCAAATGAAATGAGTATATTTTAAACGAGTCCATGGTGTTAAAGAGTCAACTAGTGTCCACAACATTTATTTTTAATTTTTTGGCTCCCAGCTTCAGCTACTCTGGCAGAGGCTGCGGTACCAAATCAAACAGTTTTTTTTCTTCCAAGCCTAAAAGTGCTAATTTCTCCACCCTGTACTACACCATGTGTAAAACAATCTTTTAACTCACTCACCCCTGAAACTCTCAATGGAACATTCCAATTTCCAATTAAGTCAGTCCATTTTAACTATTTAGGATTGATTTTAACAATATATTGCAAAGTGACTCCAATAGTGAATCATGTCCAATATGGGCCGTAACTCTCCGAGGGAGAACTGATGGACTGCGGACTCGTAAGTTACTCGTAAGTAAGTGACAAACAGTGCAGATCCTGATCAGAGGGCTATTGCTGGAGCCCTCTGGTCAGGGTCTACACTGTTTGCATAGGACAAGTGTATTCTTCACAGGTACAATGTTTGTTAATGACAAATATACTCATTGCTAGGACTGAATGTGTTAAACACTCAGAGCTCCAGATATGGGGAGTATTTAAAAAAATAAAACCTTTAATTCTGCATTAACTCTTTCCTCCCTGAAACTTAAAATGGAAAATTCTAGTTTCCATTTTAGTCTAGTCCATTTCTGACTTTTAAGGGTTATTTTTGTCATGTTTGGCATTATGACAAACAGTGAAGACCCTGATCAGAGGGCTCCTTTCGGAGCCCTCTGATCTGGGTCTTCACTGTTTGCACAGGACAAGTGTACTATTCACAAGTACACTGTTTGAAAATAACGCCAATATGCGGGACTAGGGTTCAAAGGGTTAAACCCTATGGTGTCACTACTCATTAGAATTGTCTTGAAGAGACGATTCTGATGAGTAGTAACACAATAGTATTTGGTGCTGAAATGTGAGAAAATGTGGATTTGTGTAGTTTAGCACTTATCTGGAGCCCTGATATTCAAGTGCAGATTATACAGTTGTAACCTTTCACTGTCATAGACAACTATATAGATCTAAGAGTACCAGATACCTTTCCCCATATTTAACCCATTACCCCATAAATATGCCTTTTATGCCTTTAATTTATTCCTCTTCTGAAGAAAATAGTTCCAATTTATACTGTTACAAATAAGAATCATAAGAAATATTTTCTATATTCTGGCAGATAATAGCTTAAAGCAGGCTGAAAGTAAAGCAGAATGGGCCTTAAGGCCCATTCTGCTTTACTTTCAACATGCTTTTAGTAGTCATCTGTCTTCAAAACTAGAAACAGGCTATGGGGTAATGGGTCAACATCTTATTATGACCTTGATCTTATAGGGATAGAAGTTGCACACTTCAAAAACGACCACGTGTACAGTTTTATGACAAAAAAGATGTTTCTTTTCTATAAAATTAAAATGTCAAGACTAGCATTAAAGACAAATTAGAAAATTTACATTAGGCAAAAGGAAACTTATTTCATGATGCACATTTATGCAATTAGTTGAGTTTATATGCTCTAGCACATTTATACACTGTTTTATACACACATTTACAAAACTTTTTGTACACACATTTATACACACATTTGTATGAATTTTGGCTACAAAATTCTATTGCAATTATCAAACATTCTAGTCTTCTAGTACAGTCTTGTAAGATTCAAATTATTTTATAAAATACAGTCACTACTCAATAGTATATCAAGTAATAAATCACTGAGAGAAATGTAAGTTAAAGATTTCAAAAACTAGAACGGGTAATCAAAGATTACAAAGCTCACCTCCTGCAACACACAGACTTTAACGCAAAACCTTAATGTTGACCCTAGAGGTCAAGGTCAAGGTAACCAAACTGCAATGCATCTTGGTCTACTCATTGAGGGGCATCAGCATATGAAGTTTGGTGAACATAGATGCAGTCCTTTGCTCAGTACATACTTTAACGCAAAACCTTAACGTTGACCCTAAAGATCAAGATCACAGGTCAGTTCACCAAACTGTAGTGCATTGAGGCGCATCAGCATATGAAGTTTCGTGACTGCAGGTGCAGTTGTTTGCTCAGAACAGACTTTAACGAAAAACCTTAACATTGACCCTAAAGATCAAGGTCAAAGGTCAAGGCAATCAAGCTGCAGTGCATCTGGTCTACTCATTGAGGCGTATCAGCATATGAAGTTTCGTGACTGCAGGTGCAGTCATTTGCTCAGAACAGACTTTAACGCAAAACTTTAACATTGACCCTAGAGGTCAAGGTCAAAGCAACCAAACTGAGGCATCTTGGTCTACTTATTGAGGCGCATCAGCATATGAAGTTTGGTGACAATAGGTGTAGTCGTTTGCTCAGTTTATGATATCTTAGTCCCGGACGCCGACGCCCGGGGTATAGCATAAGCCCCCTCACTTTGTGGAGGTGAGCAAAAAAGGTTTTCTTATTAACAAATGACTGCTTTAAGCAGACTTAGAGTAAATCAGAAATTTCCTTCATTTTTGACTTTCCAATCTGCTTTAAGCTTTACTATATATGAAGGCACAGAGTTAAAAACAGTTTAAATGTGCATTTATTCTGATGGTCTGAAGTTAACTCTTTGCATGCTGGTTAATTTTTTCGTCTGCAACAATTGTCGTCTGCAGCTGTTCTTAAATTAAAGTTTTCAAAATTTCTTTTAAATTCAGGGTCAGAATGGCAAACAATTTGGATCCTGATGAGACGCCGCGTTACCCGGCGTCTCATCTGGATCCAAATTGTTTGCAAAGGTAATCACTGTGGCAGATATATCTGCTGCTAGCATGCAAAGAGTTAAAGCTCTAGCAAATACATGTATGTGCAGTAACATTGAACCTTGCAGAATGTCACATCAAAACAAACCTGCGAGCAAAAAACAAAAACACAAAAGCCAGGTGGCAGTTATTACCTGGTGAAAATGACTGATCTGTTACCATGACAACAATAAATATGGTAAGTTACATGCAGAATAATGAGATAAATCATTATCTAAGCATTAAAGCATATTATTTCATTTATCATTTTTTGACCATTCACCCAAATTTATCCTACACCGGGTACATATATTTCTATAAGACTGATTAACGTAACAAGTGTTTTATTCAACCCCAGTCATTCTAATATATTGTTTGGTTCAAAATTGTCATCTACATTTATCCAACTTCTGCTTTGATGACTTTCATCTGAAGAAACCTAAATACGAGTGTCGGACAATCAAGAGCTAGTTAAGCCATTACTGAACAAATACACATTTTTATGCCTCTAATTTATTCCTCTACTGAATAAAATAGTTCAGATTTAAACAGTGATGAATGTGCAACATAAGAAATAATTTCTATATTCAAGCAGATGGTAGCTTAAAGCAGGCTGAAAGTAAAGCAGAATGTGCCTTTTAGCACATTCTGCTTTACTTTAACCTGTTATAAGTATAGTCACCGGTCTTCAAAACTCGAAAGAGGCTATGGGGTAAAGGGTTATATATTAAGGGGAGATCCAACTTACAGTAAGATGAAAGTAAAGCAGAAAACTCATAACGCTCCTGCTTTACTTCCATCTTGATTTAAGCTGCCACCCGAATTCAACACCATCAAGGAATATCAAATGTTGGTACTTATAAATGTGCATGCTAGCAGCGGATATATAATATCTGCCACAGTATTTGTGTTTGCAATCAGTTTGGATCCAGATGAGAAACCGCGTAATGCGGCGTCTCATCATGATCCAAACTGTCTGACACTCTTACCCTGTTTTGAAAAGAAAATGAGAAAAATCTATTTTTCAAACATCAGCAGACGACAATTGTTGCAGACGAAAAAATTACCCAGCATGCAAGGTGTTAAAGGACTATTTATTGTTATCTATTCTCAAAGCTTTTTCCAAAGGCAACAAGATTCATGGTTAACTTTCAATAATTGATTTGGATCTGAACTGTTTTCAAAGACCTTCAATACTTCTTCCCTTCTTTGAATAGGTTTAACCCATTACCCCATAAATACGCCTTTTTACGCCTCTATTCTATTCATCCACCTAAGAAAATATAGTTCCAATTTATACAGACATGAATATGTATCATCAGAAATATTTTCTAATTTATAGCAGATAATAGCATAAAGCGGGCTGAAAGTAAAGTAGAATGCGCCTCAAGGCGCTTTCTGCTTTACTTTCAACCTTCTTTAAGTGGTAACCTATCTTCAATACTAGAAACAGGCTATGGGGTAATGGGTAAGAATAACTGCAAATGTATAGTTTAAGCTATCTTCTATAGAAATAAACATATCAATGATAACAAAATGTTGAACTCAATGGGTTAAATCTATCATTTACCTCCATGTCCTGAGAAAGAATTGGCCCTTCTTCTAGGTCCTCTCATAAAGGCTAAGGGGTCCTCTGTGGGGTCAAAGTACTGGTCATAATACTGGGGCTGTTGGGGCTGTGGAGGGGGTGGGGGAGGGAGCTGCTGGGGCTGTTGTTGTTTATCATGGTTAGCCTTGACAAACTCCTCTCTCAGTTTCTCAATCTCACTGGACAACAGCTTCAGTCTTTGACTGTGAAATATGAAAATATCACCAAATATTACTCTTAGCTACAGAGTTATCCTATCTGTGCGTAAAAGTCATACTGTCTATTTAAATAACAGTTTCAATCTTTGACTATACAAAATGAAAATCAAACCAAAACTTATGGACTGTCAGTAAAACCTGTGAAGGTGACCTTGCAATCATTACAAAGGTAGCAGTTTAATACAGGAGGTAAGGTCTTCAACTTTTATTTACAACAACTTACCTGTTTACAGAGTTGACAGAATTATCATACCTGTTTACAGGGTTATCATACCTATTTACAGTGTTGACAGAGTTGTCCTACTTGTTTACAGTGTTAACAGAGTTACCCTGGAAGTTTACAGTGTTGACAGGGTTATCATACCTATTTACAGTGTTGACAGAGTTGTCCTACTTGTTTACAGTGTTAACAGAGTTACCCTGAAAGTTTACAGTGTTGACAGAGTTATCATACCTATTTACAGTGTTGACAGAGTTGTTTACAGTGTTAACAGAGTTGCCCTGGAAGTTTACAGTGTTGACAGAGTTATCATACCTGTTTACAGGGTTATCATACCTATTTACAGTGTTGACAGAGTTGTCCTACTTGTTTACAGTGTTAACAGAATTACCCTGGAAGTTTACAGTGTTGACAGAGTTATCATACCTGTTTACAGGGTTATCATACCTATTTACAGTTTTGACAGAGTTGTCCTACTTGTTTACAGTGTTAACAGAGTTACCCTGGAAGTTTACAGTGTTGACAGAGTTATCATACCTGTTTACAGGGTTATCATACCTATTTACAGTGTTGACAGAGTTGTTTACAGTGTTATTATCCATAAGGTTTGACCTGTCAGTCATCACTTTCCGTCGACTTTCGTTGGTACCATCGGAAGTTTCCGTATACTTTATTTATAGATCAATGAAAACTTCAGGTAGTATACTTCAGTCGATGATCTAATGCCACTGTCGCAATAGCTTAGTGGATAGTGTCATTGACTCGTAGTGTTGGGGTCGTTGGTTCGATTCTAGGCACTGTTTTGTAAACGTCGGCTTCAGGTATATTTTTTTTCGATAATTATTTATTTCACTTAAATAAAACAGTTAACGTTTGGGTATAGAAAAACTTGCTGCTTAACGAAATACAGAAGTAACAAAGAGTGCTTTTTGCCAGAGAGTGCTTTGCATAACGTAATGTTGCTACAGTGGAGAACACTTTTTTCTTTTCCAATAAACGCGTTTACGCTAAAACTATTATTTCCATAGCAAACAATTTGGAGCTAGATCAGACGCCTGATAACCCGGCGTTTGATCAGGCTCGAAACTGTTTGCCACTCAGATCAACATGAATAGCAAATAGCAAAAAATTTTGAAAATTTGTCCTGCTCTATGATTTATTGCTATGCGTTTGCGTTTCTTTTGCGTTTAAACGGGAGAGAATATCATTTTCTCCACTGTATACGCACTTTTCTATCTAAGTTTCCTTAGTCAAGTTCACTGTTTTTTTATTATATACAATTGCATGAATATCATGGTTTGTATGTGTTGACTATAAAAAAGTTATAAAAAAGACACATTAAGAAATATTACAAAATAAACTCTGTAGGGTATCGACTCCATAACCCTTAGGTTGGCAGTGCAGACACAGAACCACTGAGCTATTACCGACTGTAGTGATCTTTAGCAGATAATATAATCAAATTCGAGTCATCGTTGAATGGCTTATTTACTATACACTGTTTTGTTGTTTCCGAAAGATATTAATAGCTTACGGAAAAAGACGGAATATTCATAAACTGACAGGTCAAACATTATCGACAATAACAGAGTTACCCTGGAAGTTTACAGTGTTGACAGAGTTATCATACCTGTTTACAGGGTTATCATACCTATTTATAGTTTTGACAGAGTTGTCCTACTTGTTTACAGTGTTAACAGAGTTACCCTGGAAGTTTACAGTGTTGACAGAGTTATCATACCTGTTTACAGAGTTATCATACCTATTTACAGTGTTGACAGAGTTGTCCCACTTGTTTACA
The DNA here is from genome assembly GCA_922989275.2 of Gari tellinella. Taxonomy (NCBI): domain Eukaryota; kingdom Metazoa; phylum Mollusca; class Bivalvia; order Cardiida; family Psammobiidae; genus Gari; species Gari tellinella. The sequence goes on from OV277865.1 coordinate 17,215,000, forward strand.
GAGTTACCCTGGAAGTTTACAGTGTTGACATAGTTATCATACCTGTTTACAGTGTTGACAGAGTTACCCTATCTGTATACACTATACAGTGTTGACAGAGTTGTTGTACTTGTTAACAATATTGACAAATTTATCCCACCTGTTAACAGTTATTCTATCTGTAATATCCTACCTGTTAACAGTGCTAACAGTTATTCTATCTGTTAACAGTGTTGACAGAGTTACCCTGCATATTTACAGTGTTTATAGAGTTATCATACATTGTTAACAGAGTTACCTTGCAAATTTACAGTGTTGACAGAATTATCATACCTGTTTACAATGTTGACAGAGTTATTCTACCTGTTTATAGTGTTGACAAGAGTTACTTTACCTGTTTACAGAGCCCCTTGTGACAGCAGTCTCAGCATCAGATGCTAGAATTGTCTCGTCAGCCACTGACCCAATACTTCTGTCCATGTACTTTGGCCCTGGAGGGAAGTCTGATCTCTCTGGGGGCTTTATCACTGGCCCCTGTTCCTGCGTCCGAAAGAACTTCTTAGGATGGGCTTCAGATCTAAAAAGTGATACAAATTACTAGAAAACTGAATGCAGTAAACCCCTCTCTCTTGAGCAATATACAGCTTTAAGAAAAGTTGCTACTTAATGCAGGACAAAAGGAATGCAGAAGGCTTGTAACTTTGTCCTGCATACTACAGTCTTAAGATACATGTTAGCCAAATGCAGAATGAAGGCTTTTTTTACCTCCATTCCGCAACAATCTCAATTCATTTTTACTGGTTGTTCTCTCAAGATAAATTAAATAACTAAATGAAATGATAACTAATTTCTGTGAATATAAAGTTACATATCATATAAATGTCCATACTACAACATTAGCAAATGTCAAAGGGAGACAAACCTAGAAACTTTGACAGGAGTTATGGTTCTTGGTGGTGGCACTTCTGGACTAGGTGAAGGAGGTTTTTTCAATTCTGTCTTCTGAGCTGATGGAGTTGATTTCTGTTTGGCGACCCTTCTCTCTCGTTCTATCACAGACCTGTAACACACAGTATAAAACATCACTTAGAACTTTTGGATAGCTTTAATTAACCCTTACTCAGAATGTTTCTAACATTGAAAATAGGTGACGGCTTAAAGAAGGTTGAAAGCCAGCTTTAAGCTACCATCTGGTTGGATATAGCAACTATTTCATATGTTACACATTCATTAATGTAAAAGTTACTATTTTATTAAGTGGTGGAATAAATTTAAGGCGTAAGAATGCATATCTTTAGAGTATAAGAGTTGAGTGGTCCTTCACAACAGTTTCACACACAACATTATAAGGTTAAATTTGTATTAACCAATTACCCTATAGCCTGATTCTAGTTTTGAAAATAGGTGACCACTTAAAGCAGGTTGAAAGTAAAGCAGAATGCGCCTTATAAGGCGCATTCTGCTTTACTTTCAGCCTGCTTTAAGCTTTCATGTGTTAGAATATAGAAAATATTCCCTATACTATATATTCATGACTATCAAATTGGAACTATTTTCTTCAGCGGAGGATAATATATCATATCCGCTAAAAGGCGCTTGTATTGGAGAAAGGGTTAAACAACCAATGAAAATACTATATTTTCAAGCCTAAAGATGGAAAATTGTAAAGCATGAATAAATGTCACTACAGACGAACTTCAACAGCTCAATTTACACACATTTCCTCATTTGAATTACTATAATTTGAGCTGACTTTAGTCGAACATATTTTTATTTCAAAGTTAAATGTTGCTAAGCAATGATTTAACTCTTTCAACACCATGGAACTGTTTAAAATATGCTCAATACATTTACAAACAGTGTAGACCCAGATCAGAGGGCTCCTATAGGAGCCCTCATGTCTGGGTCTACACTGTTTGCTAATGTAAAGCAATATTTATTAAACTACCAAAAATTCCAAGTAGACTGGTTAATGTTTTGGTAACTAAAATGATCCACAATGTAACATAATAACCCACAAGCGTTAATTACTGTTGAAAGAGTTAACTTTGAAATATAGGTGAGTTCAACTTTAAGTGAGTTTGAGATAACAAGGCCTGATTGTATGAAGAAGTTTGAAGAATAGACTGTGTATACCTTGGAGTAGTTTCATCGGAGGTATAGGTGTCCTGTGTGGTATCCTGGGATAGGTCCCGTGTTGTGTCCCGTGTTGGTGACAATGTCAAGGTGGTGTCATCATCTGTGGTTTGCCTGCTGGAACGACCTTGACTCTGCCGACCTCTAGGCTGGGGCTTGCTTTCAGTGGGTCTCTTAGAGGTCTTTGCTGGGGTCTGTTGTGGCTTTTTAGGGGTTTGTTGAGGGGCTTCTTGTCTTCTGGAGTGTTTAACACTTGGCCGTTCTGAAATTATGAAAAATATAAATTGTGTTGGTTTTTTTAATCATGTTTATCTAAAACACCTGCACCCTTACAGTAAAGGTGTCTGTTTTCTTTAGCAGTCATTTAATACCTTTACCATTATAGCATGACTAGTGTTTGCTTTTTTAAAGTCTGCTTTAAGCAGCAACTTGTATTAAACAGTGAATACAAGCCATTAGCAAGTGAAACTTTTACCAGACTGGAGTTAGCACAATTTAGATCCATTTCTTAGGATCCTGGTCAAAACTTTTTGACTCAAGTACTTAGATTGCTTGTGTCAAAAAGACATGAAAACCTTGCAGGTTGGTTTTTGAATGTTAAACAATAGGAGAAAAGTTGACTTTGTTTTATGTAATACTCCATGCCTCGATAGCTCAGTGGTAGAGCGTCCGCTTTCGAGGCGGGAGGTTGTGGGTTCGATCCCCGGCCGGGTCATACAAAAGACCATTATAAAAAAGGTACTAGTAGCTCCCTTGCCTGACGTTCGGCATTGAAAGGGTAGTACTAGGAAGGTAAATGTAATGCCCAGGTAAGTATGCATGTTAATGGATACCTTGTTTGTCGCAATAAAAGCTCTACAGAGCTTATGTTGATTGTTTACCATATGCGACGTTAAATAAAGCTTGCCTTTGCCTTTTTGCCTTTGCCTTTCACTAACTGGCCACTTAACAAAAGTCAGATTGTACATCCAATTGCCCTACATACAGTGGAGAATGTGTTATTCTTTCCTAATAAACGCGTTTACGCTAAAACTATTATTTGCAGTGCAAACAGTTTGAAGCCAGATCAGACGCCGGGTAACCCGGCGTCTGATCAGGCTCCAAACTGTTTGCCACCAAGATAAACATGAATTATCAGAATTGTCCAAAAGTTGTTCTTTTCTACGTTTTCTCCACTGTATACAGCTAATACTGTAACATAATGTACATCTATACCTTAGCATAAGGCAGTTTAAAGCAGGCTGAAAGTAAAGCAGAAAGCTTTTTCAGGAGCTTTCTGTTTTATTTTAAGTCTCCTTTAAGGAGCCACCTGTCTTAAAGCCTGAATATGAGGGAAAGGATTAACCCATTAGTTCATAGATATGCATTTTTAAACCCTTAATTTGTTCCTCCACTGAAGATAATAGTACTGCGCTCCCTCTCTACAACGGCCCTCCCAACAACGATTCCCTCCTTACAACTACTCTTGCCGATGTTCATGAAACTGGAGAATTATGTCTAACACTTTTATTGCTGCAATATCGTCTGCTTAAAATTGTCGTCTGCTGTTTTTCAAAAATTTACATATTTGACCATTTCAGAGTAAAACACTTAATTACGAGTGACAAACAGCTTGAATCCAGATCAGATGCAGCGTTATGTGGCGTCTGATCTGGATTCAAGCTGTTTGCAAATGTAAGCCAAATTCCCATATTTCGTGTCTCCCATTGGGTGTCGTTGTAGAGAGGGAACACTGTATCAATTTATTCAGTCACAAATATTTATCATAAATATTTTCTATATCCTAGTAGATGTTCATATGGAGCAGGTTTGAATATAAAGCAGACTATGGAGTCAATGATTCAACAATTATGTAAATCAGTAAATTTTAAATCATAAATACAAATGTATACATGTATTAGGTATTAGATTTCCCCAGTAATCGGTTACATAGACATTTTTGATTTACGGTAAAACTTATATACACTGACTACTCAAAAGAAGATTAATTTCCAGGGTTGCCATTTCTCTCTTTTTTTTCCCGAAATCTTCTGACTTTTATCCTAGCAGATGGTAGCTAAAAGCAGGCCAAAAGTAAAGCAGAATGTGCCTTAAGGCACATTCTGCTTTACTTTCAACCTACTTTAAGTAAGCGCGCTTGAAAAACAGAAAATTTGGAAATCTTAGGAATTTTCAAAATCAACTTATGGCAGCCCTGTATATATGTAGTCTTATAAAGTAACAGTTTAATGCAGAACCAAAGTATTCCAGAGAGCTTCTAGCTTTCAGCATAATTTTGGTCCTGTGTTAACCCTGTACACCCATAACCTGTTCCTAGTTTAGAAGATAGATGACAACTTAACCCATTACCTCATAGCCTGTTTTAAGTTTTGAAGACAGGTGACCACTTAAAACGGGTTGAAAGTAAAGCAGAATACACCTTAAGATGCATTCTGCTTTACTTTCAGCCTGCTTTAAGCTAGAATCTGCTAGAATATAGAAAATATATCTAAGGTTGCATACACATGTATGTCAGTATAAATTGAAACTAATTTCTTCGGTGAAGGAATAAATTTGAGGCGTAAAAAGGTGTATTTATGGGGTAACGGGTTAAAGAAGGTTTAAAGTAAAGCAAACTGTGCCTTACGGCTCATTCTGCTTTATTTTCAGCCTGCTTTAAGCTACAATCTGCTAGGATATAGAAAATATTTCTAACATTATATATCCATGACTGTATAAAATGGACCTACTTTCTTCAAGGGAGGAATAAATTAAAGGTATAAAAAGACATATTTATGGAGTAAAGGGTTAAGCAGAAATCTATGCGTTTGAGTTATCAAAGTTTCTAATCTAGCCTTTTTCTGTCTAAGTTGCAAATACTACATATCTAGCCACACAAACAATATTCTAAAATCTGTTGACGTACTGTACATGGTATCTCATTAAGATACAAACTGTTTAACCCATTACCCCATACACAGCTTATTTAAGAAGAAAATAGTTCCACTTTATACAGTCATGGATATGAACCATAACAAATATTTTCTATATCCTAGCAGATGGTAGTAAATAGAGGATATTGAATGAGTGTTTTTTCAGTAATGAATTTATTGAACGAGTTGGATAAAAATGATATTTTGCGAGCCTTGGCGAGCAACATATCATTTTTATCCAACGAGTTCAATAAATTTATTACTGAAAAAACATGAATTTAATATCCTATTTATCACATAAACACCAAATGACACGAAAATCCGAACGGTCTTACTTTCACTTTTGCCCTCGGCTCTTAGGTAAACGATTCGTCATAGGTGTTATTCGGTTTTATTCATCCGTAGATAAAAACACCAATCATATTAACGTAAAGAAAATCAACACCATTACGTTGTGAAAAGACTTCTCTGATACCATATTCAAATTTTAAATTAATATTTAAATTAAAGTTGTTCTAATTGACTAAAAATGATCATTTGACATTAACAATCTGGTTTCGTTTTCAAAATAACGTCAAGACGTAACATGACGTCATTATCATTGTAACGTCTAAATTTGAAAAACAGTCTGAGTCACTGTTAATACTAAAGTCTATGTACATGTAGTATTAAGTTTAGCCTGATTTGCAGCCTGAGTTTGCGAGACTGCTAGGGATAATGTTTCTAGGACACTTCGAAATGTTTCAATACCTAGTGGTGATCTATGTTTGTCTAGATTCTCTTAACTGATTTACAGTCGGCGTAGTAGTACATTATTTTGGTGGTTCGAAAATTAGTATAAAATATATGCCCAGTGGGCCATACGATTTTTACGGCCCTCTATATTTTGCACGTTTATGTGATAAAGCAGAATATACCTTAAGGCTCATTCTTGTTTACTTTCAACCTGCTTTAACCATTTCAACCCTAAATATTTCTTGTGGGTATTTATAATCCTTTTGGACTCTTCTAGTACATGCATTTTGAAGCAGTCTTATACTGTTGCATTTTTTATATGACTACAAAAAACAATGAAAACATCAAACAGTGCAGACCCTGATTAGAGGGCTCCTATAGGAGCCCTCTAATCAGGGTCTACAATGTTTGCATAATATGTAATCAGTAATCTCTACAGAGGGCTGTAGGCAATGTCCTACCTATATTTTACATGCTCAGTGATTAGCACTGATACATGGGACTCCAAGTTTAAGATCTCATCAAAAGGACTTGAACCGATGGTTGTTTATATTTACTTGACTGTCTTAACCCTAAGCCCGCCAAATAAATTGTCGTCTGCTATATTTCTCGTCTGCTTCAAGTTTCAAAGTGCTTCAAAGTTGCTCAAAATTGCTGAAAATGTTGTCCGAGTGTCAAACAGCTTGGATCCGGATGAGACGCCGAGTTACTCGGCGTCTCATCTGGATCCAAGCTGTTTGCATATGGAGCTATAGTCGTGAGTGGCAGGCTAAGGGTTAACTCTTTGCATGCTTGGTATTTTTTTCTTCTGCAACAATTGTTGTCTGCTGATGTTCTAAAATAAAATTTTCAATAATTTCTTTTCAAAACAGGGTCAGAGTGTCAAACAGTTTGGATCCTGATGAGATGCCACATTATGCCGCGTCTCATCAGGATCCAACCTGTTTGCAAATGTAATCACTGTGGCACATAATTATATCCGACGCATTAACCCATTTCATGCGGGATACACTTTTAGATGTACCTATAGGCAAACAGTTTTGATCTCAGATTAGGCCCCACATTGTGGGGCCTGATCTGAGATCAACACTGTTTGCAGCTAAGTCAATATTCAATCAGAAACTGCTAAAACATTTTGCAAATATTTGAGTTATACCCGCTGCAGACAACAATTTTAAAATGGCCGCCAAATATAACCAGCATGCAATGGGTTAAGCATGCAAAGAGTTAATTATCATGAAGGCATGCTTAACAGAAATGCGAAATAAAAATACACAACAAACGGGCATGTGCAAAAGGAAGGAGTCAAATTCTATAAACTCTTCATACTGTAATGGTTGTTAATTCAACCCGTTACTCCATAGATATGCCTTTTAATGCACTTAATTTATTACTCCACTGAAGAAAATAGTTCCCCTTAATGAAGTCATGAATATGTATCCTTAGAAATGTTTTCTATAACCTAGCAGATAATAGCTTAAAGCTGGCTGAAAGTAAAGCCATAAGGCACATTTTTACTTTCAACCTGCTTTAAGTAGTCACCTGTCTAAAACTCAAAATTCGAAACAAGCTATGGAGCAAAAGGGTTAAATAAACAGTCAAAATAAGAATTAATATGGGGATTAATACAGGTGTAGCTAAATGCAATTGGAGCTTTCTATTTTACTCCTGTCTTACATTAACCCTTAGCCTGCCACTCACGACTATAGCTCCATATGCAAACAGCTTGGATCCGGATGAGACGCCGAGTAACTCGGCGTCTCATCCGGATCCAAGCTGTTTGACACTCGGACAACATTTTCAGCAATTTTGAGCAACTTTGAAGCACTTTGAAACTTGAAGCAGACGAGAAATATAGCAGACGACAATTTATTTGGTGGGCTAAGGGTTAACAGTTACATGTCATTGACAAGTTTCCATTATTATTCTTTTACACAACCTAGTTCCTCCACAAGAAAAGAGAACATAAGAAAACATATGATATTCCTTGCCACTAATAACCACACCATTAAAGATGCCAGAACTACAGTACTGAACCTAATTAAATTAACAATTTTTGCGATTCGCTTGCAATTCAATGGCAATTCGCTTGCAATTCGATGGCGATTCGCTTGCGATTCAAAATAGTAACTTTACCCTCGGGTAAGTTTGCCTGAATGGTGTATCTCACAAATATTCGCAAATATGCATTCGGTAATTGTTTCGATTCCATTTTTGTCACATCCGCTTCGGAAAAATCGCGTAAAAAATATTCAGGAGTAAGATTTGCATTTTGAAGCACCCGATTTGATGGCAATTCGATGGCAATTGGCTTGCGATTATCAATTCAATTTAATAAGGTTCAGTACTGTACTGATTATAATGAATTTTTCTTTTTTGTAGCTCTAGCACTAGCCAAATGATTATTTCTAATAACAACTGAAGCCTCTCTTTCCATACAATGATCACTCAAAATATCTCTATTCTGATTAACATCTTTTACGAAAGTTTTTATTAAAATTGAATCCATTTTAATCTCAGATTAGCAGGGCTGCCTTTTCTCCGGATTTTTCCTAAGTCTTCGGATTTTTATCCTAGCAGATGGTAGCTTAAAACAGGCTGAAAGTAAAGCAGAATGCACCTTATGGCGCATTCTGCTTTACTTTCAACCTGTTTGAAGCAGTCATGTGTCTTCAAAACAAGAAACAGACTATGTTGTAAATGTACGATTAGTAATATTGCATCTGAAAAACTGAAAATTTGAAATCTTAGGATTTTTATTATCAACTTATAGCAGTCCTGGATTAGGTCCCAAAATGTTTGGTCAGAATGCAATGACTAATGTATTTCCATTCTTCAGTTTTGTATTCCGATAGGTAAACAGTGATCTGTAAGTTTTCATGATCTAATACAAAATTGTTTCATATTAACAGAATTTAGAGAGATTTTTCTTAAGATAGTCATCATTAAAACCAAGCTATCATGACAATAAAGTAGATAGTATGAAAAACAGATAGCAGTTTAAAGCAGGAATAAAGTAAAGCAGAAAGCTCTTGTAACAGCTTTATGCTTTACTTTAATCCTGCTTTAAGCATAAACATGTAAACACTAAGAACATGCCTTAGAGTGCTCATGGAAGTGGTATTTCTCTGCACCACTGCAGCGCCTGGATCCAAGGTTACAAGAGTTTGAGTTGAGTCTGAGATCATTCTCAAGCATTTGTTTGGTCAGATTTGAGCAAAAGCTCAAATCTGACCAATCAAATGCTTGAAAATGAGCTCAAACTCACCTAAAACTCATTATAACCTTGGGGCTAGGTCTAATCTGGAGCTCCAAAACAAAACATCATCATGAAAACTTACAGTTCTAACTGAAAGTGCAAACGAGCTTAGTGAACCAAACTATAACAAAACAAAACTGGTGCACAAAAACTGTAAAAAAGGGAGAACACCAAACAGCACTAAATGCAAATAAAGAGATAAATGCTTGGAGGGTTTCTAACCAGAGTCCGATGTGACCCATGAAAGGTTTATGTCGGTGGTCTCGTTCAGGGTGGGATCTACCGAAAACTGGTCTGAAACAAAATCGACATCACATACGACACACTGTCAACATAAATCTGCATGCAAAAAACTGTGAACTTTCTTTTATGAAATATACATAAAGATAGTTACCATTATGACCCTACGTTACTTGGTAATTGGGACTGACAGGCGTGAGCAAACAGTGTAGACCCTGATCAGACTGCTCCCGAGGGAGCAGTCTGATCAGGGTCTACACTGTTTGCTATTATGTTTGCACCTTTGAACAAAGTACTGTGTGATGAAAGCAATTAATTCAAATTTTATGATAATTACAGTAGTTATACAGGGTGGGCCAATTTTTAGGATTTTCACCGTAGATACTTTCTGAAATACTTTTGTCTTGCATTAACCCATTACCCCATAAATATGCCTTTTTACGCCTTTTACTTATACCTCTGATGTAGAAAATTGTACCTATTTATACAGTTAAAAATATTTAACATTAAAATATTTTCTATCTTCTAGCAGATGGTGGCTTGAAGCAGGTTGAAAGAAAAGCAGAATGCGCCTTAAGGCACATTCTGCTTTACTTTCAACCTGCTTTTAGTGGTCACTTATCTTCAAAACTAGAAACAGGCTATGGGATAATGGGTTAAGCAATTAGATTTTGTATGTTTAAACACAGGTTTGACTGTACAGTAAAACTCCTCTATTACGACCACTGCTTAAAGCAAGGTGACAGTAAAACAGAAGCTCCTAAAGGAGCTTTCTGTTGTACTGTCACCTTGCTTTAAGCTGTCACCCGTCTTTTATACAACCAATTAGCCTTATTTTTAGTGGTTGTAATAGAGAAGTTTTACTGTATATACTAAATATCAATTCAAAACACACAGTAACAAAGCAGTGCAAGAAATTATTAACATAGAAACATTAATAATCTATCTACCACAACAAAAAGCAAAGATCTGTTTATCAGCAATTTTCACTAGATTGTTAATTTTCAAACTGAAAGCTCTTGAAAAAGATTTTACATGAAGTCTCCTGAATAGTTTTTTGGAAGACTTTTCCACTTTTGTCTCTAACCAATGCATATCAACAATTCGATATTACAGTTAAACCTCACTATTATGACCACTTAACCCTTAGCCCGCCAAATAAATTGTCGTCTGCTATATTTCTCGTCTGCTTCAAGTTTCAAAGTGCTTCAAAGTTGCTCAAAATTGCTGAAAATGTTGTCCGAGTGTCAAGCAGCTTGGATCCGGATGAGACGCCGAGTAACTCGGCGTCTCATCCAGACCCAAGCTGTTTGCATATGGAGCTATAGTCGTGAATGGCAGGCTAAGGGTTAACTGAGTTAATTATCAGGTGTTTTTAAAAGACAGGTGGCAGCTTAAAGCAAGGTGAAAGTAAAGCAGAAAGAGCCTTTAGAAGCTTTCTGTCTTACTGTCACCTTGCTTTAAGCTACCATGTGTCTTTTATGTAATTAATTATCCTTCTTTTAGTGGTCATATAGGAGAGGTTTTACTGTACTTCAATTAAACTAATTAATCCTTGAAACTTAAATGAACAATTCCAGTTCCCAATTAAGTCTAGTCCATTTCTTACTATTTAGGGACTTTTATTATTTATTAAACTACCCAGAATTCCAAATAGACTGGTTCAGGTTTTGGTAACTAAATCGATCCACAAGGAAACATAATACTGTAACCAACAAGAGTTACTTTGTCTTGAAAGAAAGATTTACTTAGTTTTGAAAGAGTTATGGGTTAAGAAGTAATGTTATATTGAGTTTGTACCTTCTTCGCTGTCCTCTGCAATTTTGTCAATCTGTCTATTGGAGGTATTATGTCGACTTCCATGACTGTGTCGACGTCGTAATCGCATGTCAGAGTCAAAGCTGACTTCACTCTCGGTGACTGTGGTATAACTATCATCAGTATAGTCCTGCGAGTGCTGAGTCACCTGTAGAAATAACACAAACCTTTGGGCTACGGTAATTGAAATGAATTGCTTAACTACAGTCAATCTTCTATAACATTAAGCAGTCAGATTTGTATGTTTAAGGGTGTATCAATGTCATGAGCCATTTTTTCAAAGTATTAAACTTTTTTTCTATCATTGATTTTTTGGAAGAGCTATTTATGATGAATGAAAAAATGAAAAAAAATTATATATGGTGGTGTCCTTTTTTTTTTAACTACAGCGATTTGAAAAAGGTATGTCAAATTTGGATTTTTTTCTTCAAATTTTACCCATTCAGAGTACAAGCTTCAGTAAAATCTATTTCAAAACAAAACAAAAATGTTAATTTGGGTTTTCTTTATTTATTTCATGTCTATGGTGGTATGTTCACATATATAAACCAAATTTAGACAAAGCAGGCACCAGGTTTGAACAATATGGATCCTTGAATATCAAAAATATGCTTTATATAGGGCATGATTTTATTAGATTTTTTATTTTATGAAAAAAAGTAAAAAAGTTTGAAAATGAAATAGTTCTAGTATTAAACTTTTTCTTATATTCTACCAGATGAAAGCCCATACTAAGGCAGTTCAAAATATGAAAAGAAATTGAAAGGTCAGTGTTGAAAATTTTGAGTTATTAAAGTAAAAAGAGTTATCGCCCCTTACAAAATTTACAAAAAAGTACCATACCGATGATATTTAGAGCTTTATACATTTCACATTATGCGCCTTTTTTTTCTTAAATTAGTTTTTGTATGAAGAAACACTTCCATAGATAGGAAATAAATAACACAAAACCAAATAATCATATTTGTTTTCATTTAAAATGGGTTTTATTGAAGCGGGCTGTTTGAAAAGGACAACATAAGAGGAAGTGGGTGGGGTAAATTTTACATGGCCGTAGAGCCAACTGTTGTTCACCAAAATGTACACTTTTTCTATTTTTTCATTCATCTTAAATAGCTTTTCAATACAAAACCATCATAGTGTTTTCATATACTTTGAAAAGTTCCCAAATTCATGACATTGATACGTACACCCTTAAACACAGGTTTTGACTGTATATACTATATATCAACTTCTATTCCGTGACCACTAACTAAAGTAGCATTGATTGAAGACAAGATACTGCTTAATGCAGTATAAAAACAATGCAGAAATCTCCTGAAGGCTCCTTAGGTATACCCACTACCAGCAAGTGTGACAGTATATAAAATTAACAGGCTAGGACTTGGGACTAATTCACAATCAGTTCAAACCAGTGAATTTTCGTAGAATCGAGTTACAAACTCTTATTTCCACCAGACTGTATTTTCAATTTTTTCAAAGAGTTTGATTCTATTAATCTATTATGAAACACCATCATACCTGATCCCTTGACCTGTTCCCATCTCTGGTCGGTGTTTTAGTCCTTGTCTCTGTTTTCGTTTCCTGTTGTTTGGTTTCTGGCAGTGGGAATGCTTTGGTTGGTGTACGTCTGGAAGACTTTGAGGAAGCCTGGGACCGAGCTGACCTTGGGGTTGTTACCCGGGCACTGTCGTCTGATCTGTTACTTTGCCTAGAACTTGGCCTAATAAGTAAGATAAAGTTCTGTATTAGTTTTTCGCATTCAAAATCAGAGCAAATAAAGCCTTTATTCTGGTCACAAAAATAAACGGATGAACTTATTTCTTTGTGACTTGTAAGTCTAATTTTCTTCTTTTTTCAAACAAATACCAAAAAGCTGGTTCTTTCTAAGTTTATTGATTTGGGTTTTGTTGTTAAACCAACTACACAATAAATACGCCTTTTTATGCCTTCGATTTATTCTTCCACTGAAGAAAATTTATACATTCATGAATATGAACCATAAGAAATATTTATTTTATTCTAGCAAACAGAAAAGCAGAATGCACCTTAAGGTGCATTCTGCTTTACTTTCAACCTGCTTTCATTGATTGCATGTCTTCAAAACTAGAAATAGTCTATGGGGTAATGGGTTAAAATATAGTCAAACAAGTTTGAAATTGATGAAATATGAACTCAAAACTCCCTTTCATGATAGAATAAAGGCAAGATACTTTGACAGGAGTTTTTCTGTATTGATATTGACTTATACAGTCCTCCCTCCCCACAACAGCCCTCCAAACAACGACTACCTCCTTACAAAGATGTTTGCCACTGTTCCCTTAACAAGACAATTATGCCCAACCTTTTCACGACTGCAATGTCGTCTGCTTAAAATTATCATCTGCTGCTTTTCTCAAAGTTACATAATGGACATTTTGACAGAAAAAAGCATAATGACGGGTGACAAACAGCTTGAATCCAGATCAGATGCTGCATTATGCAGCATCTGATCTGGATTCAAGCTGTTTGTAAATGTTAGCCAATATCCCTCCCTATAACAACTCCCTCTGAACAACAAACACAATCTTTGTCTCCCATTGGGTGTTGTTGTAGAGATGGAGCACTGAACATCCATCTTCCATCGGTCTGTACATCTATGGTAACTTTGCACAGGTTTTACATGAGAAAATTCGTTTAACGTTACAGATGATTAGTTTGATCAATTTGACAGCAAGAAAGTCTTTAGACAATTCAATGAGACACTGCACACAATAAGACAATCCAGATAAAGTTCTTCACAAGCCATTAGTGCGGAGATCATTAACTGTGTTGGAATAGAATTGTTTTAGAAATGACGGCACACAGAGAAAACAATCCTTTAGTGCTAAGTTCGACCTTACAACAGAACAAGAAAGTCAGAAACACAAATTATTTCCTGACAAATTTAGCTTAATAAGTTTTAACTGAGAAGACATTGACAAATTAAAGAATTAACCCTTAGCCTGCCACTCACGACTATAGCTCCATATGCAAACAGCTTGGATCCGGATGAGACGCCGAGTAACTCGGCGTCTCATCCGGATCCAAGCTTTTTGACACTCGGACAACATTTTCAGCAATTTTGAGCAACTTTGAAGCACTTTGAAACTTGAAGCAGACGAGAAATATAGCAGACGACAATTTATTTGGCGGGCTATGGGTTAAGCATGCTGAATCAAGAGTGACAGTTAACCCTTTTAACACTAAGTTACTCTTGTGAGATATCAGGGCTTCAGATAAGAGGGAGTAAACTGCACAAATCAAACATTTTCTCACTTATTTTAACATCAAATCCTATGGTGTTACTTCTCATTAGAATCGTCTCTTTGAGACGATTCTAATGAGTAGTGACACCATAGGGTTTAAAGCAGAAATAAAGATTTAAGTTTTTGAAATACCCCCCTTATCTGGAGCTCTGGAGATATTAGCTTCCCTTCCGGATCATTTTAGTTACCAAAACATGAACCAGTCTACTTGGAATTCTGGATAGTTTAATAAATACTGGTCTAAATGAGAAAACAGTGTAGACCCAGATCAGAGGAGCCCTCTGATCTGGGTCTACACTGTTTGCAAATGTAATGAGTATGTTGAAACAGGTCCATGGCATTGAAAGGGTTAAAGAATATGAAATTCCTAGTTGTTAATATTATTACATTGTATTAACCCTTTACCCAATAACCTATTTATAATATTAAAGACAGATGATCACTTAAAGCAGGTTGAAAGTAAAGCAGAATGTGCCTTAAGGCACATTCTGCTTTACTTTCAGCCTGCTTTAAACTACCATCTGTTAGGCTATATAGAAATATTTGTTATGGTAATTGTTCATGAGGGTATAAACTGGAACTATTTTCTTCAGCGGAGGAATAAATTAAATACGCTAAAAGTCGCTTCTATTGGGGAAAGGGTTAAAATTACATAAACATTTGTGAAAAAGAACCAAATTGGTTGTTATTGTTGTTATTAGCTTGGTAACCCCTGATGAAATATGATCTTTTCTTAATGTCATTTGTTTACAGGAAATATTCTCTGTTTAACTCTTTCCTCCCTGAAACTTTAAATGGACAATTCCAGTTTCCATTTTAGTCTGGTCCATTTCTGACTTTTAAGGGTTGTTTTTGTCAATGTTTTGAATTATGACAAACAGTGAAGACCCTGATCAGAGGGCTCCTTTCGGAGCCCTCTGATCTGGGTCTTCACTGTTTGTACAGGACAAGTGTACTTTTCACATGTACACTGTTTGAAAACAACGCCTATGTGGGACTAGGGAGGAAAGGGTTAAGGCAGTTGGCTGCTTAAAGCAAATTGAAGGTAAAACAAAAAGTTCCTTTATGGGATCCTGTCTGTCAATCAGCCCTGCTATGCCTATATAAACATGTTTGAGATAATCTCTTCATTCAGCATGCTAAATGTTACAGCCATTGGAAACTCTCTTCAAGATCATCAATACAAAACATGTGTGTACATACCACCTAAAGTCAAGACTGAAAATAAAAATGTTACCATCCAGTTGATCTAAACTTACTTGATACTTATAGTGACAATGGCTTGACATTGACAAACATGCAAAGGTACAGTGGAGAATCTGTTATTCTTTCCCAATAAACGCGTTTACGCTAAAACTATTATTTGCAGGGCAAACAGTTTGGAGCCAGATCAGACGCCGGGTAACCCGGCGTCTGATCAGGCTCCAAACTGTTTGCCACCAAGATAAACAAGAATTATCAGAATTGTCCAAAAATTGTACTTTTCTACGTTTTAGTGTTTTGCGTTTGCGTACGTTTGCGTTTAAACGGGAAAGAATAACAGATTCTCCACTGTATTAGGAGATTTACTTTATGTTCAATATGGTAGTTGTCATAGATATCAGGTATGAAATAAAATTTCTTTATTTCCAATAATCCTGACCCTATTTATTCCTGAAAAACAATGCGAGGTTGTTTTTTTGCTTTAAAATATGCAAAATTTAAGCTGGTAGGTGACAAACCGCTAAAACCATTACTGACACTATCAGAAATTTTTAAAATAGTTACCCCTGTATGCTTCCTACGTATGCTAATTCAGAGCTCCAGATAAGGGGAGTATTTCAAAAACTAAAATCCTTATTTCTGCATTAAACCCTATGGTGTCACTACTCATTAGAATTAGAATTGTCTCTTTGAGACGAAAATGATGGATTTGTTCAGTTTACTCCCTCTTATCTGAAGTTGTAAATTTTCTTTAAAAATTCTCCCCTCATCAGTACCAAAGTACTGTATGTGACTATGTGTACATACCACTTAAAGTCATGGCTGAAAATAAAATGTCCCCATTGGTCCGAGCTTACTATACACATAATGATACCTGCTGGACACTTGTCAAGTGTGTTGTAAGATTTGTCCGAATTAGGGTCACCCCAAAATACATACAGTCAAACCTGTGTACAACCATCACTCTATAGAGCATACATTTTGTGAGTTGTCTGAAATACTGTTCATGTTATTACTACATTAAATGGTAATTACTAGTCGTATAATCAACCAATTAGTTGCAGTCAGGTGGCCGCTTCATGCATGACAAAGGTATTGCCAATTGTCTCTGTTCAGTGGCCATTGTGCACAGACTTTACCGGACAATCATAACTCAATATAGAAATGTGAAGAATGCTAAGGACAGTGGGTTGCTTTCTGTATTACTTAAAATCTGCAAATCTGTATCAGAGACTACACATTTGATTGGTCAATCCATTATCCAATAACCTGTTTCTAGTATTGAATATAGGTGACAACTTAAAGCAGGTTGAAAGTAAGGCACATTCTGCTTTACTTTCAGCCTGCTTTAAGCTACTATCTGCTTTAAAATAAAAAATATTTCTTATGATACATATTCAAGACTGTATAAATTGGAACTATTTTCTTCCGTGGCAAAATAAATTAAATGCGTAAAAACGTGTATCTATATATGGAGTAAAGGGTTAACACTGGACAGGTTTGACTGTACGCTAATTGTCTCTGGATCAATAACAATGACACTGTTAACTATCGGTAGTAATGAGTCTTGTCATTGTAAGGGTATAGTGAATAAATAATTCAAGAGTAACATTAAGATATGATCATCTTCTGTTAGTCACCTAGCCAGTACACGTTCAACAATGTCAATCTTCATTACATTATTTTTAAAAAATATTTGATACGATTGATACACTGAAAATTAAGCGTATACAGCAATAGTCTGGCTTTTATTGCATTTATTATAGGGTAATGGGTTAATCACAAGTTTGACTATTCAAAAGTACAGAATCAAGTAGAGGCACTAACATCTCTCTCTCTCTCTCTTTGCCGTAACCCTTATCATGTTGTTGTGTTACACAGCGTCTGATCTAGATTCAAACTGTTTGTCACTCATATTCAACTTTTCTTCCGATAAAAAAACATAAAAGCTAATTTTGAATTTTTTTCACAAACGATATATTTGAGCAGATGATTATTCAGCAGGTTTAAAATTTGGAAACCCCTCTCTCTCTCCCTCTTTCTGTGCCCTAAACATAATTTAATGGTCTCATTAAGGGATTTTACTGTAAATTTTTACTCTTTACTGACCTGCCAGGAACATCGCCGGGATGTCTCAATCTTAGAGGTGACTGTGCAGGAGGTTGTCTCCGTGACGACAGGTTACCTGCACTGACCTCTGACCCCACCATCGACCCAATGAAACCACTGTCTGTATCAAGTTCTCGTCGACCTGTCATCTGCTTAAACTTTCCTGGACCTATGATAGAAAGTTTTGTCCGTTTTACTGTAATACGTTACTTCATTGATATGGCTTTTTATGCATTTGGTTTATTCCTTCGCTGAAGGAAATAGTTCCTCCAATTTATGCAGTGTGCATTTGCAGCATAAGAAATATTTTCTATATCCTATAAGGAGGTAGCTTAAAGTAAAGCTTGCTTTAAGCTACCATCTGCTACAATATAAAAATATATTTCTGAGTGTGCACAATCATGACTGCATAAATTGAAACTACATGTACATGTATTTTCTTCAGTGGAGGAATAATTTAAAGGCGTAAAAAGGCATATTAATGGAGTAATGGGTTAAAAGTATCAAAAGGTGGTTCTACAGTCAATCCATCATTCCCAAGTGCAAAAAATACTTGAATGTTTGTGTACCTACCTATGCAATAATCTATATTGCTGGCATTATACAGCGCTCCACAACGACACCCCATGGGAGACACGGATTGTGTTTGTTGTTCAGAGGGAGTCGTTACAGAGAGGGAAAATTCAGACTTGGCTTACATTTGCAAACAGCTTGAATCCAGATCAGACGCCGCGTAACGCGGCGTCTGATCTGGATTCAAGCTGTTTGTCTGTCGTCATTATTTTATTATATTCAATTCTATCAATATGTCCACTTATATGTAACTTTGAGAAAAAACAGCAGACGACAATCTTAAGCAGACGATATTGCAGCAGTAAAAGCGTTGGAACTGCGACAAGGGTTGTTGTAAGGAGGGAGTCGTTGTTGGGAGGGTCGTTGTAGGGAGGGATCACTGTACAGGGAAACATGTGATTACATTTTTGCACACATACCACACATTTGGACATTCCATGAAATCTACTAGTTGTTCAATAGTTTATTTGAGTTTAGCTTAACCATATTTTATTTCAAATAGCATGAAAACGGGTCGGGCCACAAGCTCTACAAACATTTTACGGCTCTTTCCTAAGTTACCGCCCTCCCCTAGTTGTTCCCTAGGGGAGATAACTCACCTGGGAGTTTAGACAAGGGACTGTTAGGGCCTGACATCCCTGTGGCCCCACCTTCATGCTCTGATATTCCACTATCCTGAAGACTTGTGGTGCTGCCCCCTTCTGGACGCTGTTAAAGCAAAGGAATAAACACATGTAAATCAAAGCACTGAAAAGACTGAAATATTTAGCTATCATAGCTACATCTACCTGTAATTCATTTATCAAATACCATCTTCTTCATTCTGAATAAATATTAACTCATTCATTCCTGAAACTTTAAACGGACAGTTTCGTATTAAGTATAGTCCATTTTAAAGTTGTTTTTTTGTAATATATTGCAAAAGGGCAAACAATGTAGACCCTGATCAGAAGGCTCCTACAGGAGCCCTCTGATCAGGGCCTACACTATTTGAATAAGACAAGACTTAATGTACTATTCACAGGTACATTGTTAATGATGAGTATACTCGTCACTATGGTTGAATGTATTTATTAACAATTTAAGTTATAGGGCCATAAACCAAAACATTTTTTTTTATCTATCCAGAATAAGTCTAATTGATGTGCTCTATCATTATTAATGCTTAAAAATACTATCTTGCTAATAGAGAAGAGATAACTTTTGAAAACAGTTTGAATAAGAATTATATGGTGAGTAATTCTGTTTCTAATACAGATCCAGGGCTACCATAAGTTGCTCATAAAAATCCTAAGATTTCCAAATTTTCAAGCGTGATTTTAGGAATCATACTTTTAACCCTTTCACTGCCTGGCACTAACATAGTGATGCAAACAGTTTGGATCCAGATCATATACCATGTAACCTGGTGCCTGACCTGGATTTAAATTCTTTAACACCCATATCAATGTTTCCTAAATGGAAAACACATAAAATACCAATTTTAAAAGTAAGAGCAGAAATCCAAATATTTCGGCAAAAATCCATACGAAAAATCTGGAGAAATAGCAGCCCTGCAGATCTAACCTTTTGGACACTCAGATTTATCTTAGATGGAGCAATAAGGAAGAAAAACTCATAAACCAATAATTAGAAACTTATATGTTGTTTACACAGAACTGTAGTTTTTAACACATACACACAAAAACTCTTTGTACAAAATATTCTGTATAGACTTTCTTCAAGCAATTTTTCCCAATTCAAGCCACATTTTTGAAATTTTGGGTGGTAATAAATGAAAATATCTTACATTCACACCTAAAGTATTTCATAGCCAAGGGTAAATTATCTGGTAAGTCTGTTGAAAATCTGTGATAGTAAGAATGTATTCTAGTCTTCTTATTTTTTATCATTACCAAGGTACGAGAACTTATCTCTTACCATGCTAGTGGTGGATATATGTGCCACAGTGACGACCTTTGCAAACAATTTGGATCTTAATGAGACAATGCGTTCTGCCACGTCTCATCAGGATTCAAACTGTTTGACACGGTTTTCGAAAGAAATAAAAAAAATTCTATTTTAGAACAATAGCAGACGACAACTATTGTTGTAGACGAAAAAATTACCCAGCATGTAAAGAGTTCAAGACAATGACTCTATAAAAAGAATATGACTTCTTAAAAATGTGCTCAATCCAGTGTGTTAAAGGAAATTTCAAAAACCATGAAAAAGTGCAAACACCCAAATCCTATGAACCCTTTCCCTTATAGCTAGTGTCTAGGTAAGACAGAAAGTTGCATAGAGCTGGCTGTGATTAACTCTTTCAACACTTGGTAACTCGTGAAGGTTATTAGGTTCCCTCATGGACAATTTTATTCACTGAAACACAAACCAGTCTACTAGGACTTAAAGGTAGTTTAATAAATACTGCTCTAAATTAGCAAACAGTGTAGGCCCTGCTTAGAGGGCTCCTATAAGAGCCTCTTATCTTGGTCTACACTGTTTGCAAATGTAATGAGTATATTTTAAACAGGTCCATGGTGTTGAAAGAGTTCATGCAGATCCCCCATCCCTGAGGGAGACTTTTGCTATTACTTTCTGCCTGCTAAAAGCAGTCACCTGTCAGCCTGAAGGAATACTTCCTGAGGCTCTAAACAGAACAAGTTAGAAATATGAACATGTTTTTTCATGGGGGTAAAGGCATGAAAAGGTGTTTCTACAGAGGAAAAGATTTGATGTGAATTTATTTTTACGTTTCATCATCATGAATTCTTTCATTCATGACATTACAGTATTTTCCCTGGCATGACTACTGACAGACCATCGTAAAGAAAATGTACTGTACCAGTATGTGTACTTTTGTTAAATTTGCTTGCAGTAATAAGGCAAAGAGAAAACCAATGTGCAACACACCAGAAAACCTTTGTGAGAAAAACACCATTATGTTTGATGATACCTTGTGTCTAAACTTAGGAGCATAAAGGGAGGCAATTCCACTGTCTGTTGCTATGCTACTGGTAGTGCTCTCCCCTAATAAATCTGGTGACTGCATACAAAGCATAATAGCAATAAAGTGTCAGACTAACAGACTACTTGCTCCAGTCCAAAAAATCAAATTTCTACATCAAGGCTTTAATCTATATCGACTTAATTCTTAAAATGTATAAATAAATAGTTTATAGATGTTAAAAGTATATCTATAAGATTGTCTAAACAACTAACTGGTTATTCAAAATGGAAATATGTTGAATTTAAAAACATATGTCTTCATTGCATTAAACAAAATCCAAAGAACTGTGAAAGGAAATAATTCTTTCATTATCAAGATTTTTCCACAAGTAAGGAAACTTATAAAGCATTTTCTAGGAATTGTTGAGACCAATTGCTTGTATACCTTTTTGAGGTCTCTTCTTTCCCGTCTTTCTCTGTCAGGGTAATCATGTCTTCTAGGACGAGGTAAACTTGGCACTGGTGAATCTCTATCATTGTACGAGGAATCTGGAGTGTGGCGCCCTCGTCCAGAATCAGGTGTGTGACGCCCCCTGCCAGAATCTGGAGAGTGGCGACCTTTACCAGAATCTGGGGAGTGGCGACCTCTACCAGAATCAGGTGTGTGGCGCCCTCTACTTGAAATGCTACTATAACTTCCACTACGCTGCTTGCCTTTAAGTCCTGAATCAGGTTCATCTCTATTGCGATTTGCAGCTGAAACGGAAAATAACAAGATATTAAAACTATGACACCTGCCTTAACAAGATCTACATAATATCTTTTTGTATGCATGCAGTGTTAAGTGACCACTGAACAGATCATTATTATATTTGTAGTATTCATGACAGAAGCAAAAGTCACCTTCTGCATTAAGCAATCCCCTGATTTAGGCAGTCACCAGTCTTTTAAGATCACCTTGTATCTTCATTCAATGGTTAACCCTTTTCCCCCCATAGAAGCGCCTTTTAGCGCATTAAATTTATTCCTACACTGAAGAAAATAGTTCCAATTTTTACAGTCATGAAAATGTACCATAAGAAATATTTCTATATTGTAGCAGATGGTAGCTTAAAGCAGGCTGAAAGTAAAGCAGAATGTGCCCTAAGGCACATTCTGCTTTACTTCCAGTCTGCTTTAAGTGGTCACCTGTCTTCAAAACTAGAAACAGGCTATGGGGTAAAGGGTTAATTAACACAGGTTTAACTGGGTGTTGGAGTATTGGAGCTTTCTGCATTTCTTCTCCCATGCGCATTAACTCTTCCAACATTTAGTAACTCTTGAGGGTAGGATCATTTTAGTTACCAAAACATGAGCCTGTCTACTTGTAATTCTGAGAAGTTTAATAAATACTGGTCTAAATTAGCAAACAGTATATACCCAGATCAGAGGGCTCTTATAGGAGCCCTCTGATATTGGTCTACACTATTTGCAAATGTAATGAGTATATTTTAAACAGGTCCATGTTGTTGAAAGAGTTTAAACTCATTGACCCCCTGAATCTTTAAATGCTCAATTAATTTCCAATAAAGTTACGGTAAGCCCATTTTTTACTATTAAGATTTTTGATTTGCAATATTGCTAAATGACAACCAGTGCAGACCCTGATGAGAGGGCTCCTTTAGGAACCCTCTGATTTGGGTCTACATTGTTTGCATAGGGCAAGTGTTCTCTTCAGAGGTACACTGCTTGTAAATAACAAAAGATGGCATCATTAATTTATTGGGTTAAGCAGTCACTGTGTTTATAGAGATCCATGCTTCTAGCACAAGATTAACTAGTGTAAAGGATTACAGCACTCCCTCCTTACAACGACATTTGTCGCTGTTCCCAAGAAAAGTATGTTTTATGCTTCCCCTGATGCATCATCGTCTACTTAAAATTGCTATCTGCTGTTTTTCTTACATAAATGACATCTTGACAGAAATAAACATAATGACAAATGACAAACAGCTTGAATCCAGATCAGACGCCGCGTTACGCGGCGTCTGATCTGGATTCAAGCTGTTTGCAAATGTAAGTCAAGTTACCTCTATGTAACGACTCCCTCTGTACAACGCACACAATCTGTGTCTCCCATTGGGTGTCGTTGTACATAGAGAGGGAGCGCTGTACTTTGTATTGAAGAAACTTACAAGATGGTCTGCCATTGTCATAGTCATTCCTGAATGACCTGCTTGACCCCACTGATGTGTTAAGGTTATCCCGTGACCTTGACCTTGACATTTCCTGACCTGGCTGGTCCAGCTGCTTGCTTCTTTCCCACCTGTAAACAGTTAACAATTTTATTAATCATAAACACTTGTTATTCAATATTGTGATAATCTTTGCTAACAGTTTGTATCCTTACAACGACCCTTGTGGTAGTTCCCTAAACAGGGCAGTTATGTTTAACTCTGCCCTGCTGCAATATCGTCTGCTTAAAATTGTCGTCTGCTGGTTTTTTTTCAAGTTACATAATGGACCTTTGGACAGAAAAAAAACCTTAATGACGAGTGGCAAACAGCTTGAATCCAGATCGGACGCCGCGTAATGCGGCGTCTGATCTGGATTCAAACTGTTTGCAAATGTAGCCAAGTTCCCTCCCTATAACGACTCCCTCCAAACAATGCACATATTTTTTGTCTCCCATTGGGTGTCGTTGTAGAGAGGGAGCGCTGTAGTTCCATGCTCCATTTTTTTTTGTTTTTTAAAATAGATGAAATACATTGAAAACATATAGGAGAAAAAAACCCACATAAAAAGCAACATGGGAAAATAGAATAATTACAGTCTTCTAAACATATTCTTTGTAAGAGGAAACAACACCGGCAATAATGAGACTTACAGTCAATATACCAACCAAAAAAATATCAGAAAATATTAAAAAAAATCTAGCTTTTAATTGTAAAACATATTTGACAAGAACATAATTATGTGAAGTCTTTTGTCTCCAGGATTTGTAAATATAAAATCAATTGGCAAACATGTTAATATTGATGCAATTCATTTAGGAAACCATTACTCCATAGATATATAAGTCTTTTCTCATTTTCTAAGTACATGTATATGTCATGAAGCCCTTTTGAACACACAACTCCTGTGTGAAAAAAGTGCTATATAAATCTGGTATCATAATAATAATACTTTCACTTTATAAGTAGTTACTATGTGAAAACTTGTAGTATATCCTTTCAAAAGTTTTAAAGTTAGCTGCACAAGATTTTACCCCTATATTTTCTGTTTACGAAAGATATTGTCAAACCGGATGCAGCCCAAATTTCAAATCACATAAATCACATGAATCTTCATATATAGGTAAATAATCTGTAAATGCTTGGAGCAAATCCTTCCAGTAGTGTAGGAGGATTGAGATAACTATACAAGATTGTAACAGACAGATGCAAGGCTGCCATTTCTCCAGGTTTTTCCTAAGTCTTCGGATTTCTATGCTAGCAGATGGTAGCTTAAAACAGGCTGAAAATAATGCAGAATGCGCATTAAGGCACATTCTGCTTTACTTCTAACCTGTTTAAGCAGTCATGTGTCTTCAAAGCAGGAAAAAGACTATGGGGTAAAGGTACGAATATTAGTAAAATTGCGTCTGAAAATTGAAAAATTGAAGTCTTAGGATTTTTATGATCAACTTATGGCAGCCCTGCAGATGGATAGACATACAGAAAGAGCATCACTATATATAGGGAAATATAACTGTAGGAAACATTTTTAATCAATAACGACAAAAAATGACAATTTAATGGTTCAACAGTACCAACAGGCCAATAAATAAGGAAGAAACACGTTGTCCTTGTGAGGTGTTCTTGGAACATTGTCCATGCAGGCTTTACATTCATTCATATCTAGTGAAAAAGTAAAATCTTAATTATCAATTTTTCTTACCAATGTAGTGAAAAGGTAAAAAACTTAATTATCAATATTCATACCCATGTAGTGAAAAGGTAAAATCTTTATTACCAATATTCATACCCATGTAGTGAAAAGGTAAAATCTTAATTATCAATATTCATACCCATGTAGTGAAAAGGTAATATCTTAATTATCAATATTCATACCCATGTAGTGAAAAGGTAAAATCTTTATTACCAATATTCATACCCATGTAGTGAAAAGGTAATATCTTAATTATCAAAATTCATACCCATGTAGTGAAAAGGTAATATCTTAATTATCAAAATTCAAACCCATGTAGTGAAAAGGTAAAATCTTAATTATCAATATTCATACCCTTGTAGTAAAAAGGTAAAATCTTAATTATCAATATTCATACCAATGTAGTGAAAAGGTAAAATCTTAATTATCAATATTCATACCCTTGTAGTAAAAAGGTAAAATCTTAATTATCAATATTCATACCAATGTAGTGAAAAGGTAAAATCTTAATTATCAATATTCATACCCTTGTAGTGAAAAGGTAAAATCTTAATTATCAATATTCATACCCTTGTAGTGAAAAGGTAAAATCTTAATTATCAAAATTCATACCCATGTAGTGAGAAGGTAATATCTTAATTATCAATATTCATACCCATGTAGTGAGAAGGTAATATCTTAATCATCAAAATTCATACCCATGTAGTGAGAAGGTAAAATCTTAATTATCAATATTCATACCCATGTAGTGAGAAGGTAAAATCTTAATTATCAATATTCATACCCATGTAGTGAGAAGGTAAAATCTTAATTATCAAAATTCATACCCATGTAGTGAGAAGGTAATATCTTAATCATCAAAATTCATACCCATGTAGTGAAAAGGTAAAAATTAAATAATAAACACTAAACAAGTGAATTTCTGCACAGAGTTCATACCTGTGGTGGGCAAAGAACAGTTAAACCTCTCTAGTATGACCAGTAACCTATGTTAATTATTAGGAGTTTCAGACAAGTGACTGCTTAAAGCATGGTGACAGTAAAACAGAAAGCTCCTTTAGGAGCTTTCTGTTTTACTGTCACATTGCTTAAAGCTGTCACATGCCTTTTATACAATCAATTAGTTTTAGAAGTTGTAATAGAGAGGTTTTACTGTATAAAAAAGACAAAAAGTTATTTAAAACATGACTTACATCAACTCTTAGTATGTTGAGGCTTTTGCAGGAGAGATATCGTAATAAATAATTACTATGTTTATCAATGAAAATAAAAGAAATACTGGTAGGTTGACCTATTACTCCATAGCCTGTTTCTAGTTTTGAAAACAAGTGGCCACTTAAAGCAGGTTGTAAGTATAGCAGCCTGCTTTGAGCTACCTTCTGTTCATATTAAGTGGAACTATTTGCTTCAATGGAGGAGTGAAATAAATACGTAAACAGGTAAATCTATGGAGTAAAGGATTAAAGTCATAAACTTTTCAAAAAGATGTATTAACCCTTTCAACCTTACAGCCCTCTGTAGAGATTACTGATTACATATGCAGACAGTGTAGACCCTAATCAGAGGGCTCCTATAGGAGCCCTCTGATCAGGGTCTGCACTGTTTGATATTTTCATTTGTGTTTGTTGTCATATCAAAAATGCAACAGTAGACTGGTTTAAAATGACTGTACTAGAAGAGTCCAAAAGGATAATAAATACCCCAAAAAGGATTTTTAGGGTTGAACGAGTTAAGTAGCTTAACATTTTCACAGCAACACTGGCACTTGCAAACATATAATGGATCACTACTTGAAGTTGAGAAAATAGGCACCTCATCAGAATCCAAACTGTTTGACACTTATGCTGATATTCTGTTTAGTCAAAACTTCCAATTTAAGTCACAATGTCAGATGACAATTGTTATTAAGGACATCCTGGCACTTAAGAGGTTAATATATCTTAGTGTAATTAAGATTGAGAGTGAATTAAAAAGGACATGTTGGATATAGTAACTGATGTAATTATTTCGTTAGTACAGCATACACATTGCTCCCTCCCTACAATGGCCCTCCCAACAACGATTCCTTCCTCACAACAATGCTTGCCGTTGGACCCCAAACAAGACAATTATGTCCAATCTTTTCATGTCTGCAATATATTCTGCTTAAAATGAAAGTCTGATGTTTTTCTCAAGTCCCATGTTGGACATTTTTGACAGAAAAAACATAAATGTTGATTTGACGAGTGACAAACAGCTTGAACCCAGATCAGAAGCCGCATTACACGGCATCTAATCTGGATTCAAACTGTTTGCAATGTAAGTCAATTGTTCTCCCTTTAACAACTGCCTTCGAACAACACACGTAATCTTTGACTCGATCCATTGGGTATTTTTTGTAGAGAGAGAGCACTGTAGTGTGCCTATCATGTAGTGTACCCAGCTATTATGACCACTCAAATACTCATTTGTGTTGTTCAAAACAGATGATATCATAAACCTTTCCGCCATATAAGGCACCTCCTACCTACTCTTTCATATAAGCACCACAAAAGTATGTTCATGGAAAGTGTTAAATGCAAGGTACAAGCTGAAAGTAAGATGAAAGTAAAGCAGAAAGCTCCTTAAGGAGCTTTCTGCTTTACTCTCATCTTGCTTTTAAGCAACAACCTGCATTTAACCCTTTCCCCCATAGAAACGCCTTTTAGCGCATTCAGTTTATTCTTGCCCTGAAGAAAATAGTTCCAATTTATACATTCATAAATATATTTTCTATATTCTAGCAGATGATAGCTTAAAGCAGGCAGAAAGTAAAGCAGAATGCGCTAAGCGCATTCTGCTTTACTTTCAACCTGCTTTAAGTGGACACCTATATTCAATACTAGAGATATGCTATGTGGGAAAGGGTTAATGTGGTTGAATATAAAGAGTTAAACAGGGCTCCAGATAAGAGGGGGTAAAATGAACAAATTAATCACTTTCTCCCTTATTTTATCACCAAATCCTATGTTGTTACTACTCATTAGAATCGTCTCTTCGAGACGATTCTAATGAGTAGTGACACCATAGGGTTTAATTGAGAAATAAAGATTTTAGTTTTTGAAATACCCCCCTTATCTGGAGCCCTGGTTAAAGTAAGATAAAGGTAAAGAGTAAAGCAGTTAGCTCTTTTGGCATTTTGTTCTAAGCAGCCATCTGTCTATATAACCCTTTACACAATTGCCTATTTCTAATGAAACAAAATCTTCTTATGAAACATACATTCATTACTGTATCAACTGGAACTATTTACCTCAGGGTATGAATAAATTAATGCGTAAAAATGCATATTTATGGAGTACAGGGTTGATGTATGAACACAACCCTACTTTAGAGTGGTCATAACAGTGTGGTTTTATTGTACTATAGATTATCATAAATACGTATAGATGTTAGATGAAGCTTTCTAAGTACCGCCCGCTATCAGGACTTAATGCAACGAAACTTAAACACACTGACTGGCATCTAAGAATTCCAAAACAATTATCAAGGTTTAAAAACATCACACAAACAATCTAAATTTGGGGAAATGAAAATAGTCTAAACTAATCTATTTAGTAACACATTGTGACCTAAGAACTCCAAGATTTGTAAAGATTAAATCAGTTATGATGTCCATGCCTGGCATGATGTATGTTTGCATTTTAAGCAAAATACTGTTTGTTTGATCCTGGGAATTTATTTAATTCCTCTATTTTGGTTGTCCCAGTTGCTGGGGGCAGGCTGTATTCACAGAGTTATAGAATGATGTTATTTCTAACATAGATGTTCAGTGTTTGTAAGTATAGAAAACACTCTCTATTACAACCACTAAAACAAAGGCTAACTGATTGTCTAATATACAGGTGACTGCTTAAAACAAAGCTCCTATATGAGCTTTCTGTTTTAGTGTCATTTTGCTTTAAGCAGTCACCTGTCTTAAACACCTAATAATTCTGTCTTAAACACCTGATAATTAACACAATTTAAGTGGTTGAAATAGAGGGGTTTTCAGGGCTCCAGATAAAGAATGGGTAAACTGAACAAATCCAACATTTTCTCCCTCATTTCTGCACCAAATCCTATGGTGTTACTACTCATTAGAGTCGTCTCTTCGAGGCGATTCTAATGAGTAGTGACACCACAGGGTCTAAAGCAGAAATAAAGATTTTAGTTTATGAAATACTCCCCGAATCTTGAGCCCTTGGTTTTACTGAATATTGGTTATAGTATGTGTGCAGGCTGGCTCTATCTATCTGAAACCAAACTCATTATCTTGTATTAATTCTAATATAGATCAGGTATGTTCAGTGATTGTAAGTATAGGCTACCTTGTATGAAGTGACCATCAATTGAAGTACCACAGAAATATATAAAGATAATTGTAAGTGACTACTTATTGTAGGGTAAAAAATAATAGTCTAAGCTCCTATAGGAGCTTTCAGCATATTTCCTTTTATCCTGCATATCCGGTAATTCATTCATCCCTGAAACTTCAAATGAACGATAAAGTCTAGTACATTTTTGGATAATTTATGAGTATTTTTTTACAATATTTCCCAAAATGACAAGCATTGGAGAACCTGATTAGAGGGCTCCTGCAGGAGCCCTCTAATCATGGTGTACACTGTTTGCATAGGACAAGTATACTCTTCACAGGTACATTATTTGTACATTAAGGATGAGTGTTCTTGTTACTAGAATTGAATGAGTTGAGTAACAGCCTGAATTTAAGACTACCATTGTGTCCTCAATTGAGTGGTCCCTTAACCCATTACCCCATACATATGCCTTTTTATGCCTTTAATTTATTCCTCCACTGAAGAAAATAGTTCCAATTTATACAGTTATGAATATTTATCATAAGATAATTTTATATTTTCTAGTAGATGGTAGCTTAAAGCAGGCTGAAAGTAAAGCAGAATGCGCTTTAAGCGCATTCTGCTTTACTTTCAACCTGCTTTAGTAGTTACCTATCTTCAAAACTAGAAACAGGCTATGGGGTAATGGGTTAAGACAAGATTGTCAGTATACTGGTTATATAGCATGTGATCAGACTATGATGAGACTGGCTCTAGCTATCTCTATACACAATACCTATCCATGCTCTCAGCTAAACTCCAACTTTCCGATGCAGTAATTATCTCATAAGACTTTGCAGGTGCCTTAGCTGACCCAAGTTTTGATGATTTGGGATCAGGTAGTCTTCGTTTGTCAGAGCTTGATAGTTTGGATGTGGAGCTGTTTGAGCGCTCTGTCTTGGCTTGTTGAGTAGCTCTCAGTTGTTGAGCTCTTTAAACACATCACACTTATTATTTTACTACACACCTAACTAGTATAGATAGTTATTTAATTTTTTAACTTTTGCATATTCTTATTACAGTAAATTCACTCAGTAGATTCACTATCACTATCATTGGAACAGGTACTTATTGGTGTTGATGACAGATGACAGCTTAAAGCATGATAAAAGACAAGCAGAAGGCTCCTTCGTGAGCTTTCTACTATACTTTAATCTAGCTTTATGCAACAATCTACCTTCAACACCAAAACACCCTTTTTTTGAGTGCTGGTGATAGTGGAACCTTAATACACTTCTTCTAAGATAAAACCAGGACTTTTGCACCGACTACAGTAATGAGTATATAACATTAATTGCCATAAAAAATTAAAATTCTCCTTCAATTTGGCTTTTCTTGCTTGAGAATTGGAACGTTAAGGAACACAAAAAAGTTAAGCAAATCAAGTAGGAACCATTCTTCTTATTCACAGACATAGTAATCAAATGGACCTACCTGTCTTTCAGATCTGGTGGGAGCTTGAAAACTTCTGGTTCTTCATCACATATATTGGTAAGTTTCTGAAATCAAAATTCAATTATACAAAATGTGTTCAATAATCAATGACAAAACAGAGTTAAAGTCAGGTTGTCTAGCAGCTTAGCTTTCTGATTTACTTTTGCCTTGCTTTAGGCAGCCATCTGCTTAAATAAACAAAACTAACATATATAGAGGATAATCAATTTCTTTGGATTGATATGAAAAATATATCACGAGAATGGGTTGTTATCTGGTTAAAAAACGAGTCCGTAGGACGAGTTTTTTAACCAGATAACAACCCATTCGAGTGATATATTTTTCATATCTATTCAAAGGAATTGATTATTCTATTTATTATATATATTTTAATGACGTTTTTAAAGAAAATAACCCACACAAAATTGATTATTTACAAAAAACAACTAATTATGACGTGACGTCACAAAAAGTGATATCATCACTTCATGCAGTGATGATATCAACAGTGACGATATCAAATTTATCTAACTGAGAAATCTCTATAAATCATTGATAGGTATATAATAAAAGGCTATAATTATAAGTTGGATTTAGCTGAACCGCACTGATTGCTAAGAAAAGGGGTCAATGTTTCAGGAATTTCAGACATTCTGTGTAAAATACAGGTTGCATCTTAACCCATTAAGCCATACTGACTCATTTTGACTCATTGAGCAATAGCCTCATACTAACTCATTTTGACTCACTTTAATCAACTAGCATGCATTGAGGTGAGCACTGATAATTGTTAATCGCTTATGAGTTAATGGGTTAAAGCAAGATGAAAGTAAAGCAGAAAGCTCCTACAGGAGCTTTCTGCTTTACTTTCATCTTTGTTTTAAGCAGCCAACTATCCTTAAAACACAATTTCTTACCCTGACAAGATTATCTATTTCCTTATCCCTGTCCCGGGAATGTGCCATGTCTTTCAGTCTCTTGTATCTGTCCATCAAGGCATTATACTCCTCATTCAGTCGTTTCACTTTCTTTTCAAACTCTGTATCCACCTTTGGTTGTAACATATCAGCACCAGCCCTCACATCCACCATTTTCTTCTTCATGTTTTCTGTTGAGGGATCTGGCTCTAAAGAGTCTGCACCAGAGTCAGAACTATCACGCCTCTTTTTCTGAAACGGTTGCCGTGCCGACGATTTTTGTTTAAAATTTTCCTCCACATTTTCCTGAATTTCATCAAACTTCATTCCAAGCTTAAATAGTTCACCCTCTAATTCTTTCTCCTGGTCAAAGTTTAAGTCTGCTGCAGCGGGAGTTGATCGACGTAACACATTATAGTCCTCCTTGGATTGTAAATAATCACTGCGGAGTTTCTCGTGTTCTGTTCGGATCTTGTCAAACACTCCTTCCTGTTCCTCCACATTCAGCTGGTTCTCACCAAGCAAGGTTTGAAATGATTGCATCTGAAAGTTAGAGAAAATGACATTATAATTCAGTATATAGCATTGCATGATTAACCCATTACACATAGCCAGTTTCTAGTAGTGAATATGTGTCCACTTAAAGCAGGTTAAAAGTAAAGCAGAATGCTCCCATTTGAAAAGGTACTAGAAAGGCTATTTTATATTTCATGTTCAGTACTTCCATGTATCATGTATGAATGATCATATGCATTAAAAGCCATATTTATTGGGTAAAGTGTCAAGGTCACAGGGGTCCAAATTGTTTGGTGCATGGAAAGGTCTTGTCCATATACGTACACATACTAACTATGAAAGCAATACCTCAAGAGACATAGAAAGTTACAAGCATTTTTCGAAACCAAAACACAGATTTCAAAACCTAAACGTGGGCCCTAAGTTCAAGGTCAAGGTCACAGGGGTCCACATTAAGGTCTTGTCCATATACATACACATACCAACTATGAAAGCAATACCTCAAGGGACATAGAAAGTTATGGACATTTTTCGAAACCTAAACACAGATTTCGAAACCTAAATGTGGGCCCTTAGTTCAAGGTCAAGGTCACAGGGGTCCACAATTTTCTGTGCATGGAAAGGTCTTGTCCATATACATACACATACCAACTATGAAAGTAATACCTCAAGGGACATAGAAGTTATAGGCATTTTTCGAAACCTAAACACAGATTTGGAAACCTTTACGTGGGCCCCAAGTTTCGAGGTTAAGGTCACAGGGGTCCACATTTTTCTGTGCATGGAAAGGTCTTGTCCATATACACACACATACCAACTATGAAAGCAATATCTCAAGGGACATAGAAGTTATAGGCATTTTTCCAAACCTAAACACAGTCTTTACAAAAACCTTAACTAAAAAACTTAACCAACGCAGACTACAGGGTGACGACAATAGCGCGACTTTTCGAAAAGTCGAGCTAAAATGATTAGTAATGAGCACAAATGTAAGATTCTCTTTATCACATATACAATTTAAAAACCTATTAAGTCAACTTTAGCAGTAGTTTGTATCCCTCTCCCATAATGTATTTTCTGCCAAAAACTTGACCTTGTTTATGGTAATGTTATTTGGTGCCCCACTTTATGCAGCATTTGTGGATGAACAGGTTCAGCCGGAGCCCATATATCGATATTTCTACCATTTATTGAATGGCTTTATTACACTGCAAGAGGCAGTTTTATGTGATAAATGTTTGTATTATTTAACTTCTTCACTGACCCTTTCATCCAAATTTCTTGCTTGAAACAGCAGCCCAAGTTTGACTTTCTCAGCGTCATTTGCAATACCCCCTGGCTGCTCCACCTCTCCTCTCGGTGTACTGGTCGAGTCCATACTGGTGATAGAGTCTGACCTCGGCAATATCGCCGGGGACGTACCCCGCTGCTGCATCTGACGACCATCTTCTGACGGCGGAGGAACAAAGGCTTCTGAAAATATAGAAATAATATAATGATTGTAACTGTGGATAGTTTTACTGGAGTCTGACTTTGAACACAATTAGTGATGTAATATTCAGTTATATATGACCAACTTTCCTGAGCATTTTGGGGTGTCAAACTTGTGTTAAGGGATCAAGTATTGAAGAAGCATAAAAAGTCTGAAAATAAGTGAATTCTTTCAAAAGGCAACATGACATGTGTTTGTCTGTAATGGTAATGAAACTTTTGGTGGACTGTTGCCAAGTTAACCCATTACCACATGACCTGTTTCTAATTTTGAAGACAAGTGACTCATTTAAAGCGACTCGCAACCAGATGGTGCATTAAAAATAGTAATTTGTAAATATGTGTCAAACGCTTATATAAATGGTAAAGAATTAGTTTAGGATAAGAAATTCTGTTTAAAAAAATGTATTTCAATAAAAAAAAATATTGGTCTCTGGTGGGATTCGAACCCGGGGCCCGGCATTGGCGGACAGAAGGCAAAATAGGGGAAACCGCTTAGACCAATGGACCACGGAACTATCCGTTTATCTCGGATCGATTTAACGTATTTCAATGTGTAGCGATCGAAAGTGCATACAACTTCGTAATTCGGCTCGTGTTTATGTCTGAGCCCGTGTAGAGAAGCAACAACAACAACTATATCGTTAGCTAACGCTATAGAAAAACGATGGAAAATATCTAAAAATCTAAGATTCGGTGACGATTCTTGAGACTTTTTTTGGACTGATCATATTTTTTTAATGTCAGAAGCCAAATAATGCAACAAATTTGCTTTTATTTGAGTATTTTATTTTATTTTGACAAGTACACCATCCGGTTGCGAGTCCCTTTAAAGCAGGTTGAAATTTTTAAGTAAAGCAGAATGCGAATTAAGGTGCATTCTGCTTTACTTTCAGCATGCTTTAAGCTACCATCTCATAGAATTTAGAAAATATTTCTGTGATATAGTTTAATGTAGGAGGGTTTCACAAATTATAATATTCCCCTCTCTATGTTGTATCTAATGGACTATTTTTGTAATACATGGAGTTTTTCTACAAGACAAACAGATCAGGCTTGCTTACACACTTGGTGATTGATTATCTCATCTCTCATTCTCTTTTAATCAATCATTTGATTTATAGCTTGATTTCAATGTGTTTTAGACAGGTGTTTGCTTTAACCCATTACCCCATAGCCTGCTTCTAATTTTTAAGATAGGTGTGCACTTAAAGCAGGTTGAAAGTATAGCAGAATGCGCCTTTAGGTGCATTCTGCTTTACTTTCAGCCTGCTTTAAGCTACCATATGCTAGAGAATATAGAAAATATTTCTTATGATACATATTGGTGACTGTATAAACTATTTTCTCCAGTTTATGAATAAATTAAAGGGGGTTAAAAGGTGTATTTATGGGGCAATGGGTTAAGCAGGATGAAAGTAAAGCAGAAATCTGTCAGGTTGTAGGTAAATTTTCAAATGATCCTATATAGGGACAGATGGGTTGATGCTTGCTGGAAAATGTCACAGACATTTCTGAAGCAGATAATATCCCAGGATAAAGGTTTTAAAAGATGTAGTACAGAGTACAATGCCATGTACCTTTAACTTTGAACCATCAAAATACAACACTTAAGTGACTTTAACTTTTCACCTTTTACATATACTGTTAAACCCTACTGTGAAGACCAATCAAACTGGCTCAATGATGGTCATAGAGACAGGTCACAGCTTAAAACAGGATGAAAGTCAAGCAGAAAGCTCCTTCAGGAGCTTTTTGCTTGACTTTCATCTTGCTTTAAGCAACCACCTGTCTTTAACACAGAAAACAAGCCGTCCTCTGAGTTGATCATTATATTAAGGCTGAACTAATACCCAGAATGCTTATACCCATACCATGGATTAGCCCTAAACTCTTTCTATGCTAACCATGGAACTTTGATTACCTTTGCAAACAGTTTTGATCCTGATGAGATGTCGCGTAATGCGGCGTCTCATCAGGATCAAAACTGTTTGCCACACTGACCCTGTTTTGAAAAGAAACTTTGAAAATTTGGTTTTTAGACCAGTTAAGCAGACGACAAATGTTGCAGACGAAAAAACTCCCCAGAATGCAAAGAGTTAAGAATTGTGACAAGGTTCTTTTCAGTTGTATTGATCTTTTATAAACAGATAAATTACATGAAAGAATTCACTAAGTAAACATGAAATTTCTGCTGAGTGTACGTCATTCTCAACTCTTCCAGCATTGAGGAACTGTCATCTGCTGAAAATGTTCTCTGCTAAAATTTTCAAAATGCTGGAGTTATTCTTGATACACTTTTTTGTATTCACAGAAACAGGTCTCTGGTGACAAACTGTATACTCCAGATAATTAATTAAGCTCTACTTGATATAGGAAATGATCTAGATTAAAACTCTTTGCAAAGGTATACTTCACTATAGGTATTCAGTGTGGACAGGGTTTCAACTTAAAGACTTTTCCTCAGTCCATTGAGGGACCACCAGCCCATTGTTCTGGAGGTGTCAATGTAACTTTCAAATCACGTACAGCACAATCTCAGTTTACCTGGTGACGTCCAGATTATACTCATGCTCTAGTGCTTTTCAATGGTTTTTTCTAACCAAACTATCAAATATAAAGGTCCGGTCTCACATAAGACGATTCAATGGTTCAATATGCACAAGACCCATGTTTTTTGCAAGGAAATTGACAGTAAATAATCTGGCAAGGCGTTATGACCAAAAGGTCGTCAGGAGATGTTTTTAAAGACCAATAGAAATTGAAAATTTATCTGGTGTGTATAGTCACTAAGGCCAAAGATCTAAACCATCATGTACATATAGTCAAACAACTAGGTTAGACGTGTCACGGGGTCGCAGAGTCCATTTATAAGGGAGATCAGCATTTCGGATATCCTCGTGGCAATTTTTAAAAGAAAAGGTTTAGTTATTTGTACAAACAATAAACGAATTAGTTATCGGAAACATAGCGTAGTGGATAATACGTAGGGCTAAAAGGAAGCATGATCGGGAAACATTTTATCAAGCGCGGGTTCGAGTCTTGCATCACCTAAATATTTTTTTTGCTGAAACATTATTAAGGATTCTATAATTACATTGCATTAAAGTAATGCGGAAAGCCCCCTGATGAAAACAACTAAAAACTTGTATTGATATTTGTATTTTATCATCCCTTTGTTTTTGAAAATAGGACTCGAACTCAAAGTTGAAACTAATGCACCCCTTCCCCAACATTGAAGAACATGTGCATAAACAGTCAGTATAATACAGTATGAAATAAGATAATGCTTTACTATTCATTCTAGATTAAAAAAAAAGTTTTAGGTTGACGCGGGATTCGAACCCACGCTGAACAAAAATACTATTACCGCAATGCATTCAGCATACCTACACTTTACCTACTGCGCTAAACTGCTGACAGCAATTCCGCCTTCATTTTTATTTAATATACTAAACTCAACGGTTTAAAAATGGTCCGAGAACGTGCGGAATGCTGTTATCCCTAAAAAATGGACTCGGCTGACCTTTGACACGTCAGACCTAGTTGTTTGACTATACTAATTATATCTTGTTTGTTTTACTTTTTTAAACAAAAACAAATCCTAAAATCAACATAAACTGGACAATGGTACAGTTGAACTTCGATATCTCAAACTCGGTTATGTCGAATATAACCGTATTTCAAAGTTAAAGGCTTTAACCATGTTTTAACTTTGAAATATGTGTATGTTTTACTTAACCGAGCATGAAATAATGCAATTCATGTGTCGACAAATCAGATAGTTCAATTTAAGGGAGTTTGAGATATCGAAGATCGACGGTACTGTAATTTAAATGTGTGACAGTATAATGATAGAAATTTCTTTTAACCGATTTTATATGCCACAAATTTTGTCTCATGAGCTAATCAGATATCAAGAAATTGACAGATTGCGTTAGAATGTCTATCTAACAATACTGGTGTTCAGGTGCATTTAACCCTTAGCCTGCCACTCACGACTATAGCTCCATATGCAAACAGCTTGGATCCGGATGAGACGCCGAGTAACTCTGCGTCTCATCCGGATCCAAGCTGTTTGACACTCGGACAACATTTCAGCAATTTTGAGCAACTTTGAAGCACTTTGAAACTTGAAGCAGACGAGAAATATAGCAGACGACAATTTATTTGGCGGGCTAAGGGTTAATTAAAGCAGACGTGCAACATGAGTGAGGGTTGAGGTCTTTAACCAATTACCCTATACTATATATAATAGTCTTTTTCTACTTTTAAAGATGGGTATATGTGACCACTTAAAGCAGGTTGAAAGTACAGCAGAAAATATGCCTTAAGGCAAACTCTGATTTACTTTAAGCTACCGTCTGCCAGAATACAGGAAATATTTCTTATGGTACATGTTCATGACTGTATAAATTGGAGCTATCTTCTTCAATGGAGGAATATACTGAATGCGCTTAAAATGCTTCTATAGGGGAAAGGAATAAAAACAGAAATTATAAAAGTACATATATACAGGGCTCCAGATTAGAGGAGTTTTTTTTTCAAAACAATTCTGCATGAAACCCTAAGGTGTCACTAGTCTACACATTAGAATTGTCTCTTAGAGGGGATTCTTAGATGAGTAGTAATACCATAGGACTTGATGCTGAAATGAGTGAGAAAATGTTGGATTTGTTCAGTAATACTCCCTCTTATCTGGAGCCAGCTAGTGCATTTAGCCAAAACCTGTAGCCAGCAACAATTCAATAAAGAGATCAGTAACAACTAATGAATGTTTACCCCATTGCTCCATAGATACTCATTTTAACACATTTGAATTTATTCCTCCACTAAAGAAAATAGTTCCAATTTATACAGTCAAGAACATGTATCATAAGAAATATTTTCCATATTCTAGCAGATGATAACTTAAAGCAGGTTGAAAGTATAGCAGAATGCGCCTTAAGGGGCATTCTGCTTTACTTTCAACCTGCTTTAACTCTTTCCTCCCTGAAACTTCAAATGGACAATCCCAGTTTCAATTTTAGGATAGTCCATATCTGACCTTTAAGGGTTGTTTTTGTCAATGTTTGGCATTATGACAAACAGTGAAGACCCAGATCAGAGGGCTCCATAAGGAGCCCTCTGATCTGGGTATTTACTGTTTGCATAGGACAATGCACTTTTCACATGTATACTGTTTGAAAAGGACGCCTATATGCGGGACTAGGGTTTGAAGGGTTAAGTGATCACCTAACTTCAAAACTAGACATGGGCTATGGAATAGAGTTAACCCATTACTCCATTAATTCACATTTTTTACACCTTTTATTTGAGAAACTCTAATATTACCTTTAATGCTATATAAATCCATCCATACAGACAACCACAACACTAATACCATCAATGCCCCCTCTGTATTACCCCACCCACCAATTAACCATACATATTGCAGGCCATTTTTGCAAACAAATCCACTTTCAAAAGTCTAACATTTCTATGAAGTCAATAGAAATAGGCTGTTACTTGAAGAGATTTCCATTAGCCTATATCATGCTGAATTGTCATCTGCTTCAAATATATTGTCTGCGAAAAAAATAATTAATTTTGATATTTTTTTTTAATTTGAGATTATATTAATATGGGTGGCAAACAGCTTGGATCCAGATCAGATGCCGCGTCACGCAGCGTCTGATCTGGATCCAAGCTGTTTGCAAATATATATAAGCCAAGTGGTGCTTTGCACGATAAGAGTTAACCATCAGTAATCAATTGAAATTTAACCCTTTAACCATCAAGTAATTGTCGTCTGCTGAAAAATGTCATCTGCTTAAATTATAAAATTTATTTTAGAGTAACAGAACCAGGGTCTGAGTGAGAAAGAGTTCGGATCCAGATCAGACCCCACTTTAAGTTGGTCCTGACCTGGACTCAAACTGTTTGCGATGGCATATTCAATATCGGTTTTCTTCGTTGAAATGGTTAAAACTTTGTAAATTCACATTTCAGATAAACAAACTTTTTATTCACTCAATAAGAATCTTTGGTAACCAATACTAGAGATTATCATATTGTGCTTCCTTTCAATAGAATGGCCGGCCAGATAGACTCAGATAACCCTTTCCCACATAGCATATCTCTAGTATTGAATATAGGTGTCTACTTAAAGCAGGCTGAAAGTAGAGCAGAATGCGCTTTAAGCGCATTCTGCTTTACTTTCAGCCTGCTTTAAGCTATCACTTGCTAGAATATAGAATTTTTTTTGTATTATACATATTTATGAATGTATAAATTGGAACTATTTTCTTCAGGGCAAGAATAAACTGAATGCGCTAAAAGGCGCTTCTATGAGGGAAAGGGTTAAGACGTGACAGACTGTCGTGTTCTGAGCAGGGCACATACCCATTTTACAATGGTTATATATATCACATCAGATTCTTTTGTAAGGGAATCAATATAGCT
Source organism: Gari tellinella (assembly GCA_922989275.2). Classification (NCBI taxonomy): domain Eukaryota; kingdom Metazoa; phylum Mollusca; class Bivalvia; order Cardiida; family Psammobiidae; genus Gari; species Gari tellinella. The sequence continues at coordinate 17,255,251 of OV277865.1, forward strand.
TATCAAAATTCCAAACACCGCCCAAACAGGGTAGCCTAATTCATCAACTAGGCATATAGTGAATGAATTAACACTTTGCAAGGTAGAGGTGGATAGGTCACATTATCTGTGCAAACAGTTTGGATCCAGATGAGAAGCTGTGTAACGGCCTGCATGCCTCTCATCAGGATCCAAACTGTTTGACACTCTGACTCTGTTTTGGAAAGAAATTTTGAAAATTCTAGTTTTAGAACAATAACAGACGACAACTGTTGCAGACGAAAAAAATTACCCAGCATGCAAAGAGGTAACACTTTCCAATCGTGGACACAGGTATATATAGGCACAGGTGTCTAGCCTTTTACAAACAGTTTGGATCCTGATCAGATGCCAAATAGACTGGCATCTGATCAGGAGCCAATTAAACCTGTTTGCAATTTTGCATATTCCAGTATTTCTAAATGAAAAGTGGCAAAACTGTGAGGAGATGATGTTTACACTGCACTGAAAAGGTAATTAAGCTGCATTTTCATACTGAATTTCAAATTGAAAGCATTTGAAAAGATGAGAAATTAATTGGCATCTTATCAAATATGTAAGTTTTTTCACGGTAATCTTTATTAACATGAAAAGTAACGTATGACATGAATTAACAAGCTAGTCTAAAATTAGATATTTTAAGCAATATTTAACTCTTTGAACGTTAAAAGTGATTTTGTCCATGACAATTGTTGTCTAGAACTCAGATTTCACCATGGCCACTAGCAAAGAGGCAAATAACATACATGTGACCAAACATACCAGTTTGGAATTATTAACAGGTCAAGTACAGGTTCAGTCAATATTTCATAATTTTATGGAGAAATGTACAATGTAAATGATGCACTCTTAGCTTTTTTTCTTATGAAAATTGTCATCTGCCACAATTCGAGAAGTAGATCTTACTCAATGACATTTAAGCCAAATTGATATAAGAGTATCAAATGCTGACTTATGGAAAACAAACGGATGCTGCAACCAACATTCTGAACACTTTTCCTGCAAGCAATGCACAGTGTGTATATTGATACTTTTTGGAAACAGTGTAGACCCAGATCAGAAGCTCCTGAAAAATATCTCGGGGTCTGCACTGTTTTTTTATAGGATCTGTCTGATACGAGCTTGCACACTAAATTCTTGGAGAATTTTTTCCTTTCTATCAACTAATGTAATAGTTCAGATGATAGATACAATGGACAAAGTTTTATACATTAATATTCAGCAGAAGAGTTAAGCTTAAGTGATACTTCAGGGATCAAGGTTATATTAAAGCTCAAATTTGAACAATCAAATGCTTGAGAACAATCTCAGACTCAACTCAAAGTTTTATAACATTTGAGCCTGGTGTTTTATAAGAAGATGGAAGAGCTCACTTGGTAATTAACACATTACTCCACAGATTGTTTTTTAGTTTTAAAGATAGGTGACCACTTCAAGCAGGTTGAAAATAAAACAGAATGTACCTTAAGGCAATTATTCTGCTTTACTTTCAGCTTGCATTAAGCTTCCATTTGCTAGAATAAATTAAATATTTCTTATTTTACATACCAGTATTTTATGGCGCTGTATAAGTTGATATATTTTCTTCAGAGAAGGAATAAATTAAAGGCCTATAATTCAGGCATATCTATGGGGTAATAGGTACAGTGTTGTAAGGGTAAAGGGTTAAGAGTTGTAACTGGGGTTAAGTACTCTTTCACAATCAAACTTGATTACATGTTTAACTCCCAATTAAAAAGAATAAAAATCTATACAGAACAGAAATTTTGACTAAATTCAACTTGCATGCTTGGTAAAATCAAATTCGTCAATCACAAACAATATCCTTAGTACAATTAATAACTACTTAATTTGCAGCACAACTTTTTAACTGGCAACTGTACGCTGCCATGCAATTGTTTGGATCTAGATCAGATGCTGGTTATACTCCTGTGAAAAGTGTTCAAATTTTAGAATATTATATAAATATTAGATGGCAGTTTGCGTGACATTCAAATTGTCAGCCCGAGAAACAGCATGTCACCCCGAGGCGTAGCCGAGGGTGACATTCTTGTTTTCGAGGGTTGACAATTTGAATGTCACGCAAACTGACATCTAATATTTATTTTATTACACCAAGCTTATCAATTCTAGCTTTAGAATCGTCTCATTTGTATTTTATAAAATGTGTTGTGAATACTAATTTAGCGCAGACATGTACGTAACGCGGGAAACGATGTCGCCGTCTATGACGTCACATTGTTTATAATTATGTTACCACTCTTTATAACGTTCCAATGTATCCAATAGCGAACTCAATGTCAATGCTGACAGTACGTTTTCGGACGGAGTAAAAAAGTAATGTCTTTTAGAGTGACATCACAAAAAGAATATCATAAAGAGTGACAGTATATTTTGAATAGATGTAAAAGACATGCAAAATGTTAACTGTAGGTCTATGGGAATTTAACATTGTAACTCAAAGCGAGGTGTAATAATCATAAATGTTACATGGCTGCTTCTAAATTTGTTCTAGAACTTCAAGAATTACTTTACACATTCTACAAAAGGAGCTCAAGAACTTTTGTGATTCTAGACAATGGGCCTAAAAAACATCAAAGTTCTCTAGAATGTTTGCAGAATATTCATGAATGTTAAATGGCTGCTTATAGAATTGTTCATGAATATTCAAGAAATCTAATCATTCTTGAATAGTTCTAGAATAACTCAATACATTCCCATAGGGGTAACTTGCTGTCTAGTATGTATCCCTATTGTTTGACAGTTGCTTTAACCCTTTACTCCATAGCATGTTTCTGGTAATGAAGATACTGGTGACCATTTAAAGCAGATTGAAAGTAAAGCAGTATGTTCCTTATGGCTCATTCTGCTTTACTTTCAGCCTAGCTGCTAGGATATATAAAATATTAATTGGAACTATTTTTGAAGGAATTAATGAAATGCTCATCTATGGAGTAATTGGTGTTCCCTATGTCAAAAAGCCTAAATAGTGAACTGGAGAAATAATTTATAAGCATTCAACAGCTAGTACAGCAGTTGAAACAGTTAAGGAATCCCTTTAATTACAGTGGAGAATCTGTTATTCTTTCCCGTTTAAACGCAAACGTACACAAACGCAAAGCACTAAAACGTAGAAAACAACAACTTTTGGACAATTCTGAAAATTCTTGTTTATCTTGGTGGCAAACAGTTTGGAGCCTGATCAGACGCCGGGTTACCCGGCGTCTGATCTTGCTCCAAACTGTTTGCACTGCAAATAATAGTTTTAGCGTAAACGCGTTTATTGGGAAAGAATAACAGATTCTGCACTGTATCAGCTCCTACCATCGGGGTCAGGGTCTAATCATTGCGGATCATGCACCACACAATGGCAGCCACACTATCAAATACCAGGTATTGTAACATAACACTTCTATTTAAAAAATATACCGTTTACTATTATCAACCTGTTGTTTGTCCTCTTGAAAAATGCCATATCTTCTATAACTCTATTTATCTGACAAATTGACTCTTTGTCTGCTCTGATGATGATGATGTACATAATTATCTGGGTGTCAAACAGATTGGATCTAGATGAGATGCCAAGTTACTTGGCATCTCATCTAGATCCAAACTGTTTGTAAAATTCCTCAATATAATTTATGTGATCAACAAGAGAAGGGTTCAGTGTATTCATCCCAAATGTTGGCACCCTTTCAACATATACACACATTCATATATAAAGAGATCTGACTTATTACTATACTGGTACCTTTTCAGTGCTGGAACCAAGTTGTCTTGATCTTTAACAAACAGTTTAAATCCTGATCAGATGCCGAGTAACTCGGCATCTGATCAGGATCCAAACTGTTTGTCAATCAGACCATGTTTTTGTAAATATAAATTAAAACAAACCATACCACTCTTTTTCAGAATTTTAGCAAACGAGGCCTTTGACGAATGTATATTCAGCAAAAAATTGTTATAAAAGGCTAAGATATCTTATACGGTAAGTATAGTTTGTAACCTTGTAAAGCAAAAAACCATTGAAGATTAGGAGCAGATAAACTTACTGATATAGCCCCAAGTTAACCCCTTTGTTTTAACTATGTTCTATTCCCCTGGTAGTAGCATATATTGACACTCCCTGAAAACAGTGTAGACCATGATCACACAGATCATCCAGGGCTTGCACTGAGTTGAAATTCATATACAGTAAAACCTCGCTATTACGACCACTAAGTTATGTTAACCCTTAGCCTGCCAGTCACGACTATAGCTCCATATGCAAACAGCTTGGATCTGGATGAGACGCCGAGTAACTCGGCGTCTCATCCGGATCCAAGCTGCTTGACACTCAGACAACATTTTCAGCAATTTTGAGCAACTTTGAAGCACTTTGAAACTTGAAGCAGACGAGAAATATAGCAGACGACAATTTATTTGGCGGGCTAAGGGTTAATTATTAGGGTGTTTACGATAGGTGACCGCTTAAAGCAAGGTGACAGTGAAACAGAAAGCTCCTATAGGAGCTTTCTGTTTCACTGTCACATTGCTTTAAGCTGTCACCTGTATATTATACACTCAATTAGCCTTCGTTTTAGTGGTCGTAATAGCGAGGTTCTACTGTAGTCTATAATCTCCCTATGTGCTTGCTGGAAGATTTCACTATAGATAATTATACAAGGGTGAACAGTGACTAAAGACACTTCAGCATCTGTCCATACAACAGAACAATTCATATGTACATTTGTAATAGCAAACAGTGCAGACCCTGATGAGATGCAATGTAATGCAGCGTCTCATCAGGGTCTACAGTGTTTGCTAATTTTCCCTTTAATTATAAGACACTAGGCTTAAATGATGTTACAACTCATTAGAATTGCCTCGAAAATACGCTTCTAATGAGTAGGGACACCATAGGGTTTAATGCAGAAATGGTGTAACTACTCATTAGAATTGCCTGGAAAAGACGATTCTAATGAGTATATAGTGACACCATAGGGTTTAATGCAAAAATAAAGAGTTTGGTTTTTGAAAAACTCGATCCCCTTAACTCGATCCCTGTTATCGCGGTTCAGTTGGAGTTTGATTTAATAATTCAAATATTGACAGCAGCAATTGTTATAAGGAACAATAACCATAAATCAAATATGAATGCTGCCTTGTGACATATGAGTAACGGAATATAACAAAGAGAGAAATACCACTAATAATTGTGATTGATTTATACATTATTTGTTGATGAATTACTTGTTGATAGTTTGAATAATGTGCCTAAAGGCACATTCTGCTTTACTTTCAACCTGCTTTGAGCTATAATCTGCTGGGATAAAGAAAATAGTTCTTATGGTACATACTCATGACGGAACATGTATTTTCTTTAGAAGATGAACTAATTCGAGGTGTAAAAAAGGCGTATTTAGGGGGTAATGGGTTAAACATTCGAAATCAAGCGTTCTTTTGAGCAGTTATTACAGCAAGACGTGACTGTTCTAACTGAAATGTTACTCACATTTAATTATTTTCTTTGGTAGAAAATGAGGCTTTTATTAATTCAACAATATTTACTTAGGACCTATGTTAACTTTTGAACCCTGGATAGTAACACACCCAGGGCTCCAGATAAAAGGGAGCATACTAAAACATTTCAACATTTTCTGCTTTATCTCTCTACACCAAACCTATTGGTGTAACTGATCATTGGAATTGTCTAATTTGTAGTTACACCATAGGGTGTAATGCAGTCATAAGGATTTTAGGCCTTTCCTGGAGCACTGTGTACCTATTCACCTTATAGTCCTTAGATATATTCCTCATACGAAAGCCTTTTCATGATCTAAGAGAAATATTTCTTCCACAGTCTGACAGGTTAAAATAAAGCATCCTCAAATGACTTAGAGAAGTTTTTTTTATTAACTTTAATTCTGCTTAAAGCTGCCACCTTTCATTAACAACATCAATGGATCTTTTTAAGTGGTTGTCATAGATGTATTGACTATACTTTTTGGAAATTGTTCCCTATATATTTATATAACCCATTACCCCATAGCATGACAAGTGACCTATTAAAGCAGGTTGAAAGTAAAGCAGAATGTGCCTTAAGGCACATTCTGCTTTACTTTCAGCCTGCTTTAAGCTACCATCTTCTAGAATATAGAAAATATTTCTAATTATACATATTCTTGAGTGTATAAAATGGAACTATATTCTTTAATGGAGGAATGATTTGAAGGCGTAAAAAGGCGTTTTTATGGGGGAAAGGGTTAAAGATGTTTTTATCAATCAGCAAACAATACAGACCCTGATGAGACACAACACATTCCTTAGTTGGCTTTAAAGGTTACATTCTTTAACTCTTTCAACACCATGGACCTGTTTAAAATATACGAAACTGAGACATTACATTTTCAAACAGTGTAGACCTAGAACAGAGGGCTCCTATAGGAGCCCTCTGATCTGGGTCTACGCTGTTTTCTAATTAAGATCAGTATTTATTAAACTATCCAGAATTCCAAAGAGTCTTGTTAATGTTTTTGCTACTAAAATGATCCACATGGGAACCTAATAACCCACAATAGTTACTTAGTGTTGAACGAGTTAGGATGTGACTAACCACTAATTTCTGACACTTCTTCAATAGAATCAAGGTTTGGTGGACTCGTGATCAACTGTTCCACAATCCTCAGTGTCAAGCCATTTCCTCCGCGCATTACAATTGTTCTACTAGCCTTCAATGTCATGAATGGTTTCACATATAGCTATCACTTCAATATCAGAATCAACTTTCTTCTTTCAAGATAGGTTACATCCTTACTTTCTCCAAAGCCACATTTATGTCATTGCATTTTCTCATTTAACTAGATCTAACTGAAAACCAGATTCATTGGGAGTTGATGTACTAAGCAATAAAAAAAATCTTTCCTCCATTGTTTTCACCTCTAGAAGTGTTTCACATACTTTAACCTTTGAACCATGAAAAAAAACTAATAGAGAAATAAACAGAACAGACTAAAGCTAGATATTGTTTTAAGTTTTCTATCAAAGTCAACTAGACTTTTCACTTCCATGTGAATTCCTCCTGCATGAGTCTTCTTGAAGAATGGTAACTTAATCCAACTTATATTCAAACAATCACACTTCCTGAGTTTTACCAGTATTATTAATCATCCAGCAGGGCTTATCAGATAAGAGAAAATAAACTGAACAAATCCAACATTTTCTCACTAATTTCAGCCCAAATCCTATGGGGCAACTACTCATTAGAATCGTCTCGAAGAGACGATTCTAATGAGTAGTAACACCATAGGGTTTAATGCAGAAATAAAGATTTTAGTTTTTTAAATACCCCACTTATCTGGAGCTCTGATCCAGCACAGTTTGGATCAAGCTCCTACATCTGCACATCATTAAATCCTGGTTAGAGTTTTGAGCGACTTTCCTCACTAGCTTTCAAATTCAAGCATTCAGTTTATACTTGATAGCTCAATTGCCCTTAAATAGCCTTAACATCAATAACTAAATTAATCCATAATTTGAAATCTGAAACCCTCCTCAGTGAAAATAAGTGTATACCCTTCTACAGATCTAATGATTTATTTTCAGTCTCAAATTTAAACTGTTGTTATAAACCTGTAACACTGTAAACATGCAGTGCCCAAATTTAAACAATTTTTTTAAAGAAAAAAAAACAAGAAAAATGTGTACATGTACTCAAATCTATAAGCCAAATTCTTGGCAGATTTTGTCATCATTTCAAAGTGAACCATTTAAACACTGTTAACCTTTTCATGAGCGCCATACTCAATCATCTGTTCTGCCAATTTTGAAGATAAATATTGTCTTGTAACTAAAATTTGTTGTCTGCAATTTTATGCCAAAATAAAAAAAAATATCAATGTTCATTGATTCGAGTGCCAAACAGTTCGAATCCTGATCTGTCATGAAGTTGGCAAGTTATAGATAATTCAAAAAATTCCTCATTCATTGCCAATATATCAAATTTGTCGTCATCTTCATCCAGAAAATGTGTAATTCCAATTAATTCATATTGTCCACATTTTATGCTAAAATCCTTACTGATATCAATTACGGTAACAATAATGTAATTAAGTCGAATTTGTGAATTTACATATCTATCACACCATATTGTGTAGAGTTTACTTAACACTTCTCTTTTTCTGTAAAATAACACCGAGCCTAATATTCTCGATGTTCTCAAATGAAAAACAGTTGAACCTGTATTTAGAAACAGTCCAGTTAAGAAGCATGGAGACAAGTTGCAGTTTAATGCACTACAAAAGTAATGTAGAAAGATTTCTGTGGAACTTTCTGCGTCACTTTTGACCTGCACTAAGCTACCACCAGTCTTAGAGATTATTTTCATTTTATTGTGATTGGCAATTCAGTACAAGTTTGACTGTATATAAGAAGAATCAATGCAGTTTGGAAGTTTTACCATTAGCCTATCAACATTCAATTACAAGCTTCTGAAAAATGTTGCTTGTGTTATACATATGTACCTTTTTTTCAGTATATTTTTATACTTGCTCAGCTAGGTAATAAGTTAAAACTACTCTATTAAGTTGACCTGAATCACTGTTCATAATCTCCAGTAATTAATCTGGATCTCAACTTGTTTTTAAAATATGCATTTGCAATACCCTATAATATAATAAGGGACAAAATATATACAGTCTGGCATATATCTAACTTCCAGTCTTTAGAAGATGCACAGCTTTCTTTATGACTTTTTGCAGCATAATGCAGAAACAAAAGTAATGCAGAAAGCTCATTTAGGAGCTTTCTGTATTACTTTTGATCTGCATTATGCAGCTACCTGGTTATAGGCTGGTTTACAGGATTGTCACACCTCTTCATAGAAAAGTTGTTGATCACTGGTTTTGACTGTCAGGAGTTTTTTGAGTATACATAACATAACAAAAGGACAATGCTCAATAGGCTATGGGTTATACTATAAGGGGCTTATTGAAAGCCTTAAACCTTCAACATGCTGTATGAGGCAACTTTTGTGATAACACTAGCAAATATTTAGGATCCAGATGAGTCATTGAGTAACTCGGCATCTCATCTGGATCCAAACTGTTTGATACACTTATTATGTTTCTCAAAAGTTCTGATACATATCAATTCTGTAAAATTTTGTGAACGGAATTTGTGTAGCAATTTTCTCCAAAGCCTGCTAAGGTTAACAGTGATAAACGTGTTATTGTTATATACGCTTGTCTTAAACTTTATATTTATTCTGTACACAGAATAATAGCGACTGTGGGTGTTTTTAATCTGTCATTATCCCACAATGTCCCAACTGGAAAATTCTTGATCAGATAAAACCTAAATGTTGAACAAAATCAGAGCTCTAGATAAGGGAAGTATTTCAAAAACTAAAATCTTTATTTCTGCATTAAACCCTATGGTGTTACTACTCATCTAATGAGTTGTATCACCTTAGGATTTGGTGCTGAAATGAATGAAAAAATGTTGGATTTGTTCAGTTTACTCCCCTTTATCTGGAGTACTGAAAATGTGTTGACTTGTTCTAAGTCTTCTCATGCTAACAGCATTTACAATCATTCTTGCACTGAGAGACTATTCAATGATTTATAAATTTAATATCCATATCTATGGAGTAAATACTAAATACTGCACATAGGTCTTCTATTAGGTGGTTGCTAATGCAGCACTGACTGCATGCGTCGTCATAGAAAGCAATCATCCTTTTCAATTTCAAACACTTCAGTGGAGGAATAAATTAATTAAAAGTGTAAAAATGTGTATCTATGGAGTAATGGGTTAATTTAAGGGCTTAAGGCTTTTAAGCAACAATATAAATACTGCACATAGGCCTTCTAATCTGTAGTTGTACAGTTAATACAGCATTGACTGTATTGTTGTAGAAAGCATTAATTTTGTCCTTTTTAATTTCAAACCCTTCCTGTAAATAACATTGTGGGTCGTAAGTGTAAATATTTAACATACAGGTACTATGATTCCTTAACTTAATACAGGCTGATAAAGAACAGCTGTCCTAACCTAAAATTGTTCCAGTCTATATACAAACATGAATAAGTACCATAATATTATAAGAAATATTTAATATCCTAGCAGAATGTAGATTAAAGCAGGCTGAAAGTAAAGCAAAATGCACCTTAAGACAAACTGTCCTAACCTATATACAATGATGAATATGTACCATAATTGTAAGAATTATTTTCTATATCCTAGCAGAATATAGCTCAATTTTACCAGGCTGAAAGAAAAAGCAATCTGCTTTAAGTAGTCACCTATCTTCAATACTAGAACAGTCTATAGGATCAACATAGGTGCTCATCGCATGCAGTGTCTCTCTTCAGCCCCATCAAGCAGCATCTGATCAGGATCCAAACTGTTTGCAAATAACTACTGTACTTGGGGTAAAGCAATGTAGGGTTCAATGTTGTTTGCCACAGTTCAAGGGTTGGGTCAATGTAAATATTTGGTGACCAGTCTATACTTTCACTGATTTCTTGTGTAATTCTAGTGTGATCCATTGATTTACCTGTTTTGATCAATACAAGACCAGTGATAAACCAAATAAAATCTCTCCCCCTAGCTGACAACTTTCAATGTTACCTGCTTATAGAGCTTCAATTGACACTTCTCCCACTGAGAATTCATGCATAAAACCCTACCCACTATGATTATAATGATGATCCAAGGCTCTAGATAAGGGGAGTATTTAAAAAAATAAATCTTTGTTTCTGCATTAAACCCTATAGTGTCACTACTCATTAGAATTGTCTCTTCGAGACAATTCTAGTGAGTAGTAACATTATAGGATTTGGTACTAAAATGAGCGAGAAACCGTTGGATTTGTCAAGTTTACTCCCTCATATCAGGCTCCTGTTAAAAATCATCTACACACTATGACCATCTATCATCTGTACTATTACATTGGTTGATAAAATAAGAAAAAGTTAATGGACTGTTGCTAAATATAGCGTCATGGCAAGCTGAATGCAACTTCAAAATTCAATTGGTCTTTGGTATATTTGCAAAATTTATAAGGGTCAAATTCTCAAAAATCAGACATGTTAACCCTTTGAACCCTAGTCCCGCATATAGGCGTCTTTTTCAAAAAGTGTACATGTGAATAGAACACTTGTCCTATATGCAAACAACATTGACAAAAACAAGCCTTAAAAGTCAGAAATGGACTAGACTTAAATGGAAACTGGAATTGTCCATTTAAAGTTTCAGGGAGGAAAGGGTTAAAGGGAAATTGACTATAAAACTGTAAGGGTACCATTGGTCAAGCAAACTTTTCTGATAACAAATCAAGACATTGAACAAATGTAACATATAAATGTATCACCCATAGGTGTAGTTATGCTTTTTAAAAACAATGTAGACTCAGATCCTAAAGAAGCTGTCTGATCAGGGTCTGCACTGTTTTCTTAAAGAATCTATCTTACATGAATCTGCACTCTTTCCCTTGGAATGTTTTCCTTATTGCATTAGCCAGTGTAATTGTTCAGATGATAGATGTTGGTAGCGGGCGGGCCCATGGAGCTTCATTCTAGGAATATTCAGCTGGAGAAGGGTTAAAACTGCTCAAGTTGAGTCCGAGTTCATTCTCAAGCATTTGATTGGTCAGATTTGAGCCTAGGCTCAAATCTGACCAATCAAATGCTTGAGAATGATTTAAGACTCAAACGCTTTATAAGCATGGACCCAGGCTTGTTATACAATGAGTTAATTTGACTCAGCGATGAGATTAATTATTCAGGCTCTTACTATTAAAAGATCATAAAGAATTTAACCCTTTAACCATTTACTCCATAGCCTCGGCTGTTTCTAGTTTTTAACAGGTTTTGAAGAAACAGGATCTGAAGGACACACATTTAGTTCGATCTGATCTTTATCAAAAAAAAGTTTGTAAAGGTCTTCAATGCAGTCATCTCCAAAGTTTAACCCATTACTCCATGGATACACATTTTTATCGAAGAGAATAATTCCATTTTATACAGTCATTAACATGTATCATAAGAAATATTTTCTGTATTCTAGCATATATATATCATAAATTGGAACTATTTTCTTCAGTAGAGGAATAAATTAAATGTGTAAAAGGGCGTATCTATTGGGTAATGGATTAAAGATAGCATATATATTTTACTGTTAATATCATGAAAGGAAAGTATTAACACGGAAGGCAATGGTAAACACACAGGCAACAAGTCAGCTGGAAATAAAGTCACGGTATTTACAGGGTATTAACCCAGCCTTAGGTCACTTTTGTCTAAGACTACTTCTGTTTTTCAATACCTTGTCACAGTTAACCCATGACCCCATAGCATGTTTCTAGTTTTGAAAACAGGTGACTATTTAAAGCAGGTTGAAAGTAAAGCAGAATGTGCCTTAGGGCACATTCTGCTTTACTTTCAGCCTGCTTTAAACTATCATCTGATAGAATATAGAATATATGTCTTTTGCTACATATTCCTGACTGTATAAATTAACTATTTCCTTTAGTGGAGGAATAAATTAAAGTCATAAAAATGTGTATTTATGGGGTAATGGGTTAAGTCTCACTGTTGCATAAATGTTACCACTCAACAGAAGGCCCATTAGTGGTGTTTAATATAGGTGACAGCCTAAAGTAGGATAAAACTAATGTAGAAGCTCCTACAAGAGCTTTCTGCTTTTCTTATATACTGTTTTAACCCAATACCAAATAGCCTGTTTCTTGTTTTGAAGAGAAGTGACCTTTTAAAACAGGTTGAAAGTAAAGCAGAATGTATCTTGATGTGTATTCTGCTTTACTTTCAGCCTGCTTTAAGATACCATCTTGTAGGATATAGAAAACATTTCTTATCGTACATATTCATGACTGTTTAAAGTAGAATTCCTTTCTTTGGCTGAAAAACAAATTAAAAGCATCCAATGGTGTATTTATGGAGTAATTTAGGTTAAACTGTAACCTGACTTAAGCTGTAATCTGCCTAAACCAAATACTCCATACATATATACACCTTTTTATGCCTTAAATTTACTCCTTCACTAAAGAAAATAATTCCACTTTACAGTCATAAATTTGCATCATAAGAAATATTTCCTATATCCTAGCTGATAATAGCTTAAAGCAGGCTGAAAGTAAAGCAGAATGCTCCTTAAGGAGCATTCTGCTTTACTTTCAACCTTCTTTAAGTGGTTGTGCACCTGTGTTCAAAACTAGAAACAGGCTATGGAGTATCTGAGGTTAAATAACAAATTTCAATAAATTCCTACGCTAAGCCTTCGTTTTGAAGAGTTGTAACAGCAGGACTTGTCCTACACAATACGTGTCAATATTAGACCGGAGATAATCCAATTGACTACTTATAGTAATTCTAAAGTTAAAGTCTGTAGTGTTTCAAGGTTTTACTAAGTGCCAGATCATGTCATTTACTGCTTCATTTGTTTAACACTTATACTTCGGTTGCTGAATTATTGTCAGATTGAAAAAAAATAAAAAAATATTTTGCTGTGATGGCATATATAAAACAGTGTAGACCCAGATCAGACAGCTCCCAAGGGTCTGTACTGTTTTCATATATGTCTGAATCAAGTCTATGCACACCCTTTCCTGCAGAATTACTTCATTCTTTCATTACCCAATGTTAAAGTTCAGATGACAAAAGTTTTCAAAAACTGTTGCAAACCAAGTAAGTCTTTTCATTCAAACAGGAAAGAATAATGTTTTCTGTGTAACCACTGTTGAAACTTTCTAAAACTCTTTCCTCAACACAAAGCGCCATGGAGCACCTTGGAGCACCTCTGCATATATCTTAACCAATTACCCCAAAGCCTTGTTCTAGTTTTGAAAATAAGTGACCACTTAAAGCAGGTTGAAAGTAAAGCAAAATGTGCCTTAAGGCACATTCTGCTTAACTTTCAGCCTGCTTTAAGCTAGCATCTGCTAGAATATAGAAACAATTTCATATGGTACATGGTCATGATTGTAACAATTGGAACTTATTTCTTCAGTGGAACAATAATTTAGAGGCGTAAAAAGGCGTATTTATGGGGTATTGGGTTAACATAAGTGCCACAAAGTGTTGGTATTGAATGCAGGTGTCAGCTTATAGCAAAATGAAAGCAAAGCAGTAAGCTCATGTAGAAGCTTTCGACTTTACTTTCATCTTGCTTCCAACACACTATTGTGTAAGGTGATATGCTCATATAAAAATGGAGGAAAGTTTAAAAACAAATTCTGTAGAAGCTATGTACAGTAAAACCTCTCTATTACGACCACTGAAATATAGAATTGACTTATAAAAGACAGGTGATAGCTTAAAGCAAGGTGAATGTAAAACAGAAAGCTTCTGAAGGAGCTTTCTGTTTTACTGTCACCTTGCTTTAAGCAGTCACCTGCCTTAAACACCTGATAATAAACACACAATTTATTGGTCGTAATAGAGCGATTTTACTGTATTAACAGTTACTATACAGCACATACCTGGGAAGAACATGGTGGGTGTGGCTTGTTGTGGGGACTGAGCCACCATCCCTCGCTGTGGCGTTGACAGTTGTAACATCTGTAAATGCTGCGCTGACTGTAACGAACCACTCGTTGCCTGACTTGGTGTTGGGGAATTAGCGTGTAATGTGATCTTAGACCCTAGCCGCATCTGGTCAATTGTGAGTTCTGCGAGTGCGTATTTTGACAGTAGTTTATCATAATCCTCCTGGAGTTGTTTGACCAGCTGTGTGGCTTGTTGTCGCTTACTGGACTCCTGTTTAAGTTTCTTGGTCAGTTCACCTTTAGGTACGTCAGAGGCCTGACTCTTTGGCTCACTCTGATCATGAAGTTCTAGGTCATCATCTATGGCAATATTCCGTATCTCAGACAGAGACATATGGGTAGGTTTAACAGGGCCACCAAGTGCAGCTATGTTTGTGGTACTTTTGCTTTTGACCTTAAATGACTGGTTCTCCTCTCCTGGTGCTGGCTTTGGTAAAAGCCTTTTTGGCCCTTTCTCAACTTTGTTTGGTCCCATGCTCTCCATGTTGAAGAAACTCTCCTCTGATTTGGCATGTGACAAGTTGCTCTTCTGTTTTGGAGGCTTTGCCGTGACCCGCTGTGTTTTAGGTCTGACCGCCCTACTTTCTGACGCCGCTGATGAAAGTTCACTTAGTGCAGAATCAGGCCTAAAGTTGTCACTTTCACTACGTGTAATGTTCCTTGAATCAAGACGGGTTACCTGAGTTAAAGAGTCATTCCTATCCTCATTGCTATGGTAACCATTTTCTCCACCATGTTCAAATACTGGTTGAGGGGTTATTGACCTATTTTCATCAGACTCTTCGTGATCAACGTATTGACTCTGACTCTGTGGTGTCACTGACCTACTTCCATCACTTGACCTATCTGACCTTGACCTGTCTGACCTTGACCTATCTGACCTTGACCTATCTGACCTTAAACTACTTGACCTTGATCTATCTGACCTTGACCCTCTATGTTTAGGGGTCATTGATGGCTTATTTTCAATATCATATGCTGGTATTTTTGCTGGTTTAGGGCTTTCTCCGTCATGGTCCTGACTTGGCACAAAATAAATCTCATCCTCGTCTTCTTCATCATCAAACTGGTCTGTTCTCTGACTCTGAGTTTGTTCAAACTGTATACTCCAGTTATCAGTGTCAGTGTTTGCCCGCTCACCATACAACTCTAATGCCTCCTCAGGGGAAATCTCTGGAAATGACCTGCTGCTAATTGTACGTGTAGAACTAGCTGTATTTGGACGAGTGCGTTTCTCACCTTCGTTTACAAACTCTCTGTGATAGTAATTATCAAATCCATGACTGTCTTCATATAGGCCTGATTTAGATTCAATTCTATCCTCTGGCATTTCAATGTCCATAGAATCTCGAGTAGGACTTCGTCTGTCACCTTTCAGATAATCCTCAATAGCATCACCTGCTTTTATATCCTCAGATTCAAAGTCACGTGAATAATGATGCTCTAGCGACTCAAACTCCTGTAAAGATTCGCGTGGATTTATAAAATCATTCTCGTCCACTAGCACTCCGAGCTCCTGTAGCTGCCGGTAGTATTCCTCCCCAAACACATCGGACTGGGGATCTTTGGTGTCTCTGTCAGTCACAGACTCGTCATAATTCAACGAATGATCAAAACTACTCCGACTACTTAGTCCACTTCTGTTTCCCTTATGTGGAGAAACATCATCAAAGAAGTCTTTATCTCTACTCTCACCGTGATCATAATCATCATCAAAGCTTAAATCATCTTTGGAGGCTTCAAGGTCACTTATGTTCACATTGCTCTCATCAAAGTTACGCGACACGTCCTCAAAGCTGGGGTAAGACTGGAAGTCTAGCTGACGCAGTGTGGATGGAGTGCTCGCTGGTTTATCTCCCCCTAGTCCCGAGTCTGTCCAGTGGGTGGAGCTGCCATGTTTACTCAACAGATCAAAGTCATCCCGGACAATGCCATCATCATCTATCAAAATACCGCCAGCTGAAATTAGAAACAAATATTTAGAAAAATATAACGTCAAAGTTGTGGTAATCTTAATCTATTACCCCAAAGTCTGTTTCTAATTTTGTAGACAGGTGACCACTTAAAGCAGGTTGAAAGTAAAGTAGAATGCGCCTTAAGGCGCATTCTTCTTTACTTTCAGCCTGCTTTAAGATACCATCCGCTACAATATAGATAATATTTCTTACAATACTTATTCATGACTGTACATTAATTGGAGCTATTTTCTTCAGTGGAAAAATAAATAAAATGCAAAAAAACATTATTGTGACAATTAAATTTAATATATTTACAAGTGTCATGCAGGACAAATATACAACAAGAAGCTCCTTCTGGACTGTTCTGCTTTATGTTTGCCCTGCATTAACCCATTACTCCATAGACACATATTAATTTATTCCTCCACTGAAGAAAATAATTCTAATTTTTTCAGTCATGAAAATGTATCATAAGAAATATTTTCTAATGTCTAGTTGATGGAAGCTTAGAGCAGTCTGAAAGTAAAGCAGAATGTGTGTAACCTGCTTTAAGTGGTCATATAATTTCCATACTAGAAACAGGCTTTCAAAGGTTAAAAGTAAAGCATAGTGCACCTTTATGCTCATTCTGCTTTACTTTCAACCTGCTATAAGCTCCTATCTGCTAGGATATAGAAAATATTTCTTATGGTGCAAGACAGTATAAGTAACTATTTTCTTCAGTGGAGGAATAAATGAAATGCGTAAAAAAGGCTTATCTGTTGAGTAATGGACTAAGAAGTCTCCTATTATCAGAGAGTTTTGTACTTATTAAAAGTTTGACTGTATTCAAATGTTAAATACAAGTCATAGTTAACTTTACCTTTCTTTTTAAAAGCAGATGCTGCGTTAAAAACCATCATCATCCTTCTAAATTACCTATCCAGAAAGTTTTTAAATAACACTTTATGCTACAAGCTGCATACTCTAGACTGTACTCCAATACACTTTTATACTGTGTATTAAACAATGTCCCTAAATCTAGAGTACTCTAAAACACTTTATACTATAAGATCAAAGCTTCCTCTTGACTGTACAAGTACAAATACATCTAACAATCTGCCATCTATGCCATAAGGTGACAACATTCATGTATAATACAGTATTGCCACAATAAATCATCACTCAAATACATACAGTAAAACCTCTCTATTACGACCACTAAACCGAAGGCTAATTGATTGTATAAAAGATAGGTGACAGCTTTGACTGTCATCTTGCTTTAAGCAGCCACCTGTTGTAAATGCCTAATAGTTTCACAATTTTGTGGTTGTAACGGGGAGGTTTTACTGTACAGTATAACCTCTCTTAATCTACCATTTCAAAGATGTATCAATGTCAGTATCTAACACAGGTGCTTGCTTAACGCTGGACAAAAGTAATACAGAAAGCTCCTTTAGGAGCTTTCTGTATTACTTTTGTCCTGCATTAAGCAATAATGCAAACACCTGTTTTCAAAGATATTCTTTCATCCTTAATGATTGGTTGTTAAAGATGGTTGGTACTGTATATCCCCCACACCAGCTGCCTTATTAGGTCACAGATGACCCAGTCAATAAATAATAATAATAATTCAATTATCACATTGCAAGTCTGGTGGCTATTCTAAGATAAAATACATGTTACATAATTAGCTAATCAAACAAGATTTTGGACAGATGCAGACTAAATATGTGTACATGTAATTATGTCCACAGTCATATATTACCATTGTTTAACCCTTTACTCAATGGCCTGTTTCTTCATTTTAATGACATATTTTGGGGGTTTTTTAGCGTTCCACTTCTCATGGCCATTTATATCCTATGTCCTGATGTGTTGATGAACGGCACTGTCTTACGCAGCTCATCTGACATGTGACCACTCAACCTGTTACCCAACAGCTTTTTTCTAGCTTTGAAGACAGATGATTACTTAAAGTAGGTTGAAATTCTGCTTTACTTTCAGCCTGCTTTAAGCTACAATCTACTAGAAAAAAGAAAATATTTGTTATGGGACATATTCATCACAGTATAATGATGAACTATTTTCTTCAATGGAAGAATAAATTAAAGGTGTAAAAGGGCGTATTTATGGGGTAATGGGTTAAAGCAGGTTCAAAATAAAGCAAAATATGCCTTACTTTCAGCCTGCTTTAAGCTACCATCTTCTAGGATATACCCGTAGGAATTATTTCTTATGTTGCATTATAAGTCATAACTGTCTGAATAAAAGATGTTCTGTTCTGTTTATAAAACGGCACTATTTTCTTCAGTGGAGGAATTCAATTAAATTTGTAAAATGATGAAGCTATGGAGTAAAAGGTTAACTTGTATCAAGATTTTTGAAAGTCACCGACTATTACGATTATTACGACCACTAAAACTAATTGATTGTATAATATAGAGGGGAAAGCTTAAAGCAAGGTGACAGTGAAACAGAAAGCTCCAAAAGGAGCTTTCTGTTTCACTGTCACCTTGCTTTAAGCGGTCAGCACCGTAAACAACTGAATAATTAACATAATTTAGTGGTCGTAATAGAGAGGTTTTACTGTACATCATGCAAAGCCAAACTTCAAAAGCAATCCCTGTTCCTATATATAAGCTTACAGTATTTTTTCATTTTCTATAGGTTTTTTTTACCTATTCCTCAAAGAAAAGAGTTGGTTTTTTGGGTTATTTTTGCTGATTCATTATAAAAATGCTTGTTTCATCATTCTATCTTGCCCTGATAAAATTACCAAATCATGTCAGGTAGTGACTTAAAGTGGATTAAGCAGAAAACCCATAAAGAAACTTTCTGCTCTATTTTCAGCCTGCTTTAAACATTGCAAAAGTCGTTATTAGTTTATAAAGTTTAAGATTGATGCAGGTCAAAATGTATGCAGAAAACTTCTCCCAAATTAGTCAGTGAAAGGATTACCATATCAGCCTGTAAAAAGTTCAGCAGCTTTAACTCTTTGCATGCTGGGTATTTTTTTCGTCTGCAACAATCATCGTCTGCCAGCTTTTCATTAAATATGATTTTAAAAAATTATTTTCAAAACAGGGTTGTCAAACAGTTTGGATCCTGAGGAGACGCCGCGTTACGCAGGTTTTATCACTATGGCAGTCATATTCGCCGCTAGCATGGTTAAAGTTAAATCATCCCATTTTACAAATTTATTTAGGTTGGCTATTTAAAGCATTCTTGAAATGAAAATTATTGATTTATTACACTGATTGAATATCAATAATCAATAAAAAATGGCCCACTTATTGGTTTACAGTTATTCTGCTTACAAGTGTAGTTACTTAAATATTTATGATTAAATTGTCCTGGCCAAGTTTATGACCACAGAATTCTGTCTGTTGTCCTTGTGCTGCCCACCTCTTTATGGCTTAGAACTGCAGGTGAATCATGATTTCACCTTTACCGGGCCGGGGACCAGTATATGTATCATTTGCAAACAGTGTAGACCCTGATCAGAGGGCTCCTGAAGGAGCCCTCTGATCAGGATCTGCACTGTTTGCTTATTTTTTTTCTGATATTGTCCAGAAACAGCAGTAAAAGTTCAACATGAACTGACTTTTTTACAAGAGTGGAATATGCCATTAAATATTTTGGGCATTGCAAGTGTTAAATTGAAACCATGATCAGGTGCTCGTGATTTATACTACCCCCACCACTCTAATAGACTTCAACCTAACAAGAGTAGTAGACAATAAAACAGGAAGTTTGCATTCTCTTTGAAGATTTAAACTCACTTTCAAAAACTGTTAAACTGTTGTCTGCTGAAAATGATTTCTGCAGAAATTTGTTGTAGACGTCAAACTTTGCAGACAACTATTACATATCATACAGAATTAAGGCTCCGTCATTATCTCTCTATAATCAGCAATAAAAGTATGGTAATGCAATAAGCAGAGCTCCATCAAATACTAAAATCTTTATTTCTACATTAAACCCTGTGGTGTCACTACTCATTAGAATTGTCTCTTTGAGACAATTCTAATGAGTAGTAACACCATTGGACTTGGTGCTGAAATGATAAAGAAAATGTTGAGTTTGTTCGATTTACTCTATCTTGAATAAGGAGCTTTCTGCACTAAGCTGTCACCAGCTGCCTTTGAGACCTCATATGTATTTTCTTTAGAAAATGCTCAAAACACAGGCATCTGGTCAGGATCTAAACTGTTCAACACTTATATTTAGATTACTGGATCCAATCTGTTTGCAATTTAAGGTGAAAAGAAAAATCATTACCTGCGCATTTGATCATACCTTAAGGTGCAACTCCAAAAGATTTCTTATAGCAAACAGAAATACAAATCTTACATGTGACCAATGTTTAACGTTCATAATTAGCACATATTTAAATCATGCATACAAATTATATATGAAATTATACACACTGGTCAAATAACCTTGAAGAAAGAAATGAAAAAAACCAGCAAAATATATGTTTAGTTAATTCGTTCATAAGTTCTGAATCTTTTCTCAAATTTTGATATTTTTAATTTTTTGACCAAAGAAATATCCCATTGAGTGTCAAACAGTTTTTTTTATCATAATCAGACAGTACTGAGTTACTCTGCTCCTGATCTGGATCCAACTACTGTTTGTAACTGCCCAGTACATTCAAATAATTATGTCATAGAAGGAGTTAAAACAGATCCCACCTTCATACAAGATGTAATGTGAAGTATATCCATATCAAACAAACAGATCTATCGATACTATCCCTGCACACTCTAAAATTTCCCAATCAGCCTAAACGTCAGATCATAAATGGGTCTTGTATATCACAGGGTTTATAAAACTAAATATACCCCCATCAGTTGACTATGAATAGTTAGTACAGTCAAACCTGCTTTAACCCACAATTTAACCAACGATTCAATGAACAATTATTGGAATTTCGTTAAACGCTGGTGCCTGCTTAATTCAGAACAAAAGTAATGCAGAAAGCTCCTAAGGGAGCTTTCTGCATGACTTTTTTCCTGCATGAAGCTACCACCTGTCTTAAAGATGGAACATGAAAGTTATTTTGATTGGTTGCTATATATAGGTTTGACAGTATCGACATAAATCGTAACAATCTACAAGTGAATTAACCCTTATCGTGCCAAGCGCATCACGCCCGAGGCAATTTACAACAGATTCAGATCAAAATCTGATGCCAAATAACTCAATGTTTGATTAGAAGTCAAACTATTTGATTCTTGCATTAAAACTTGCTCAATTCGAAGAGACGAAAACCACAATTTAACAATATAGCAGACAACATTTTTCCAGCAGATGATTTCCATGCAGAGATAAGGATTTATCTGGCACTTTAAAATTACTCTCAATAGAGCGATACATTTAATGAAAATATTCGGCTAGAATTCAATGTGAAACTGTTCAAGGTATTAACCCTAATTGTGCTGGAACTGGATAAATCCATCCATTGCAAAACAGTGTAGACCCAGATCAGAGGGCTCCTTAAGGAGCCCTCTGATCTGGGTCTACACAGTTTGCCATACTTTAAAATATTCTAGAGACTAATCCCTGAGTGTCACTATAAACTGGTCATTTATTAGAATGCAGATGAGTAAATTTAATTAAGAGACCAGCATCTTAAGGGTAGAGAGTAAATTGGTACGTCCTTGGTTAGCTTGACAGGGGTGCGTTAATAGCCGACCTGCTTTACTAATAATGTTTCAAAAATCACAACTCTTGTTTTTCCAATAGTATACGGCAGAGAAAACACTGAAGTGAGCTATGTTAAATATTTATTTAACCTTTGAAATGCGGAGCGGAAAAAAATCAAAGTTTTGAAGAACTTTGTAAACCAACTTGATCATGCCTATAATATCTAAGTATGAGACTTAAAATAGCTGACTTTAAAGCAGAAGATATGTTAGCAGTATAAGAATTAAGCTTAGTTCCAAATATTTACTTCCACAGTCAAAGTCATCTGCTTAAAATTTTGTATAATAGCAGATGTTAGCTTCAAGCAGGCTGAAAAGTAAAGCGGAATGTGGCTTATGGCGCATTCTGCTTTACTTTCAACCTGCTTGAAGTGTTCACCAGTCTTCAAAACTAAGAAACAGGTAAAGTTTATAGATATAGGTACGTAGATGACAGTCATGTACTTTAAATGAGTGAGTGAGAGAATAAGATATTTTTATGTACATCAACTCATGAAATAATAGAAACATAGAATTGTTTATTCAGTTATTTTTTTTATCACAATAGCCAAAAGTGCAAACAAACTGTGTTTGGGGCAGGTTTAGTTTAATATTATTCTATTGCTCTATTAATTTAAATATTCACACAAGCACCATATTGTTACAATTTGTTTAATTTAAACAAAAGGGTTGGGCCATAAGTTATTTCAATTTCTCACATAACTACCCCTGTTTTCAATAGCGAACAGCGATCGCGAATATTCTTGTCTCCAACATGTGTGAGATCAATTTGAATGACGTCACTATAACGTCACTATTTATAACGGCGTTTTGACGTCAACGGGATTCCAAAAATGTCTATTGCTTTAAAAAAACAACTTAAAATCGTTTGTTATGTGAGAAAAAGAATCTGTCACTCGTCGATGTTTAAGACAAGCTGATCTCAAACTCGTCT
Source organism: Gari tellinella (assembly GCA_922989275.2). NCBI lineage: Eukaryota > Metazoa > Mollusca > Bivalvia > Cardiida > Psammobiidae > Gari > Gari tellinella. Next base: position 17,278,399 of record OV277865.1, read on the forward strand.
ATAATAGAAAAGTTATTAAGCTCGCCAAGGCTTGCTTAATAACATTTCAATTCTAGACTCGTTTGAGATCAGCTTGTCTTAAACATCGACGAGTGACAGATCCTATATATCCCATTCTGCCCTTCCCATTTGGGGCTGGTGCATGACTCTGCTTATTAACTCTTTCCTCCCTGAAACTTTAAATGGACAATTCTAGTTTCCATTTTAGTCTAGTCCATTTCTGACTTTAAGGGTTGTTTTTGTCAATGTTTGGCATTATGACAAACAGTGAAGACCCTGATCAGAGGGCTCCGAAAGGAGCCCTCTGATCTGGGTCTTCACTGTTTGCATAGGACAAGTGTACTATTCACATGTACACTGTTTGAAAGGACGCCTATATGCGTGACTAGGGTTCAAAGGGTTAAAGCGAGATGAGAGTAATGCAGATGTCTCTTTAACAAGCTTGTGCTAAACTTTCATCGTGTTTTGAGCTGCCACCTGTATTCATCACCATCAATGAATGAGTAGGCAAATATTTAAGGCAATCAAAGATGCCTCTGTGGACAAAAGAGTTAATGATAATTGCTGACAACTGGTTTGTTACTAATTTTCAGAATTATAACCAACAAAACATGAGACTACAATACATTGTGCCTATTTGCATTAATTAAGAGAGCTAATTAATTGCAACCCACCCATTTCAATATAACTATTTAGAACCACTAGAGTTGACTGTGGCCAAGACCTCTTTTGATCATTTGCCAGCCATATGTTACTGTATGAACCATCTCAGGGCTCCAGATAAGGGGAGTACATGTATTTCAAAATCTAAAATCTTCAATTCTGGTTAAATCCTACGGTGCTACTACTCATTAGAATCGTCTCTTTGAGATGATTCTTATGAGTAGTGACACCATAGACTTTGGTGCTGAAATGAGGGAGAAAATGTTGGATTTATTCGGTTTACTCCCTCTTATCTGGAGCCATGCATCTGCTTCAATATCTTCGTTATTTGTTTTAAAAATAAGTACAGTCAACCTTAAAAACTCATTCTTGCTCAAGTCAAACTTGAAAGGCTAAGCACTTCCCCCATATTTGTATGGTTCTGGAATATGTCAAAGCTGCAAATAAGGCAGGTATTTGAAAACAAATCGAATCTTTAATCTACATCTAAATTTTATTTTGCTTCTACGGCATCAGACAACATAGGGATGAACAAGTAAGTAAATCTTTACATCTTCACAAAATCCTATGATTTGAACACTCCTTAGAATCATCTTAAAGAGACAATTCTAGTGAGTGGTCACAACATATGGGTTTGGTGGAGGAAGAAATGTGACAATATTGGAAATGTGCAGTTTAACCCATTACCCCATTGCCTGTTTCTAGTATTGAAGATAGGTGACCACTTAACCCTTTACTCCACAGCCTGTATTTGACCACTTAAAGCAGGTTGAAAATAAAGTACAATGTGCCTTTAGGCATATTCTGCTTTACTTTCAGTCAGCTTTGATATAGAAAATATTTCTTTTGGTACATGGATATGACTGTATAAATTCGAACTATTTTCTTTAGTGGAGGAATAAATTAAAGAAGTAAAAAGGCACATATCTATGGAGTAATGGGTTAACCACTCTTATCCTAGGAGTCTTGATATGTTTTTACTCTTCTTATACTAATAGCCTTAACCCATTACCCCATAGCCTGTTTCTAGTTTTAAAGATATGTGACCACTTAAAGCATGTTGAAAGTAAAGCAGAATGTGCCTTAAGGCACATTCTGCTTTACTTTCAGCCTGCTTTAAACTTCCATCTACTAGAAAAAAGAAAATATTTTGTAAAATACTTACTAATGATTGAATGTAAATTGGAACTATTTTGTTTAGTGGAGGAATAAATTAGTGGCCTAAAAAGGAGTATTTATGGGGTAATGGGTTAATTAAGCCAATACAGTATTGATGACTTTTGTAAACACAGTCTCTGGCAATCATGTCTATAACCTTATTGTGTCACCCAGAGATTTGGCCACTTAGCAAAAATTGACAAAGACCTGGGTTATTAAAGATTGCGTGTAAATAGGAATAATAGGGAATCTGAGAATAGCAAGGTGACCTACTTGGAAAAGAAGCTGTTTTTAACCTACATACTTTGATTAATTCTTCCCTTGCAGGGCTCCAGATAAAGAGGGAGTAAACTGAACAAATCCAACATTTTCTCACTCATTTAAGCACCAAATCCAAAGCCTTATGTGTACTCACTAAAGCTACGCACTGCAATATATATATATACAACATCCACTACCTTATGTGCAATCACAAAAGCTACTGCATTGTACATTTACAATATTCACAGCCTTATGTACAATCACAAAAGCTACTGCCTTGTACATTCCCAACAGCCAATGTGCCATATTATGTGCAATTCATAAAAGCTAACTGCAATGTACATTTCCAACATTCAATGCCTTATGTGCTATCACAAAAGTTACATACTGCAATATATATACACACAACATCCACTACCTTATTCCAATCCCAACATCCACTGACTTATGTGCAATCACACAAGCTACTACATTGTTCATTTACAATATTCACCACCTTATATGCAATCACAAAAGCTACTGGTTTGTACAATTACAATATTCACTGCCTTATGTACAATCACACAAGCTACTACATTGTACATTCACAATATTCACTGCCTTATGTGCAACCACACAAGCTACTACATTGTACATTCACAATATTCACTGCCTTATGTACAATCACACAAGCTACTACATTGTACATTCACAATATTCACTGCCTTATGTGCAATCACAAAAGCTACTGCTTTGTACATTTACAATATTCACTGCCTTATGTACAATCACACAAGCTACTACATTGTACATTCACAATATTCACTGCCTTATGTGCAATCACAAAAGCTACTGCCTTGTACATTTCCCATCATCCATTGACTTATGTGCAATCACAAAAGCTACTACACTGTACATTTACAATATTCACTGTCTTATGTGCAATCACAAAATATACTACACTGTACATTTACAATATTCACTGCCTTTTGTGCAATCACAAAAGCTACTGCATTGTACATTCGCAACATCTACTGACTTAATTATGTGCAATCACACAAGCTACTACATTGTACATTCACAATATTCACAGCCTTATGTGCAATCACAAAAGCTATTGCATCGTACATTCACAATATCCAATGCCTTATGTGCAATCACAAAAGCTACTGCATTGTACATTCGCAACATCTACTGACTTAATTATGTGCAATCACACAAGCTACTACATTGTACATTCACAATATTCACAGCCTTATGTGCAATCACAAAAGCTATTGCATTGTACATTCACAATAATCCAATGCCTTATGTGCAATCACAAAATGCAATTTAATCGTTCACTAAATTACAATTGCAACATCCATGCCCACTTGCCCAGTGCAAACTTACAACAACCCAAGCCATGTTTGGTATGTGACTATCCAGAGCTCCAGATAAGGGAGTATTTCAAAAACTAAAATCTTTATTCTGCATTAAACCCTATGGTGTTACTACTCATTAGAATCGTCTCTTCGAGACAATTGTAATGAGTAGTAACACCATAGGATTTAGTGCTGAAATGAGTGAGAAAATGTTGGATTTGTTCAGTTTACCCCCTCTGATCTGAAGCCCTGACTACCATGTGACTTGTAACCATGTGTTCTGTGCTTTCAGACTTACTGTCTTTGTCAGTTATAAAATCTAACCAATGACCACCCTGATCTTCAACATCTTCAATCTCTTCTTCAACTGAAATCAACCACACAATGTGAGCTTTCAAATAAACAATAGCAACAAACACTCCCCACTTCCAAAAACTCTTTGATATCGCTTCACAATTTTGTTAGTAGAGGCGGTATTAGTTAAGGAATTTCTATGATGAGTAAATACGGGGAAAGATACAGGTAGGAAAAGGCTTGTCTTTTGAGGAAACAAGTGAAAAACTGAAACAACTTTTTCTATCAAACAAGTGAAGAACTTTTTTCTATGGAAGAACAGATCAATTCTTGAGAGTGCTAGCAGTAACTGTAACATTTTGCATAAGAGCCTAACCTTTCCTTCTTGAAACTTCAAATGGCCAATTCAACTTTCCAATTTAGTCTCGTCCATTTTTGACCATTATGTAACAGTTATACAGTGTAACAGGTGGTAGCTTAAAGCATGATTAAAGTAAAGCAGAAAGCTCCTCAATGAGCTTTTTGCTTTACTTCCATCATGCTTTAAGCAGCCATCTGGCTTAAAAATGGATATGATTTGTAATGATTTTATATTGCTTTTAACAGTATTTCAGTCATATCGTGACATTCAGTTAATTACAGGCGGAGGAAGACCCCAGAAGCCCTTAATGCACTGTTTCAGGCACAAATTGGCAACTGGGTAGAACCACCAACCTTCCACAAGCCAGCTGGAAGGCTTCCCCACATGAAATATCGGAAGTACCCGAAGATCGGGATATGAACCCACAATGGTGAGGAGTAATTAAGTGATCATCAGTCAGTCACAGTTCCCCACTTAACTCATTGAGCCCTAGTGACGCATATATGCGTCCTTTACCAAAAGTGTACCTGTGAAGATGCAGGAGCCCTCTGATCAGGGTCTTCACTGTTTGTCATTTTGTAATATATTATAAAAAACAAGCCTAAATAGTCGAAAATGGATCAGCCTTTATTGCAAACTGGAATTGCCCATTGGAAATATCAGGGGATAATGAGCTAAAAGTTTAAGTATATATACTTTATCAGTTTAGATATAGGTGATTTGCAATTATGACTAAAGAAGCAAGCATCAATAGCTATTCTCAACATTAATGATTAATGATCAACACTTAAATTAGCCTGTTTCTAGTTTTAAAGACAGATGACCACTTAAAGCAGGTTGAAAGTAAAGGTGAATATGCCTTAACCAATTACCCCATAGCCTGTTTCTAGTTTTGGATACAGATGACCATTTAAAGCAGGTCGAAAGCAAAGCAGAATGTGTCTTAAAGCACATTCTGCTTTACTTTCAGCCTGCTATAAGCTACCCTCTGTCAGAATATAGAATATAATTCTTATAATGCATATTCATTACAGTTTTACTGTGTAAATTGGAAACTTTTTTCTTCAGTAGAGCAACAAAGTAGAGGTGTAAAAAGGCGTATTTATTGGGTAATGGGTTAATTCCACCCTCTACTAGAATATTCAAAATTTCTTATGCAGCACATATTCATGTATAAAATTGAAATTATTTTCTTCAGTGGTGAAATAAATCAAAGGTGTAAACAAGTGTATTTAAGGGTTACCCTAATGGGTATATGATTAATGACTGTTCTCTACAAGGTTATAACATTTCTCTAATCAACATGAAATACTCACACTCTGTGGAATCTCGTAAAATTCCATCATCGTCTAGCTCAAAGTCTTCGCTGTATCCTAGAAATGCCATGCTGTCTTTTACCGTTATCACATCAAGCCGTGTGTGATGTCTGTAATTACGTGCGACACATCTCTGTCCTCGGTGAAAACCACCTTCACGGATCAATTATCCATTACATTGCAGTCTGAGGTAGGTCTGGAAAGAAAAGATACAAGACATCATTAGTTACAGGTAATGCTAGCAGTTATTGGCATCCTTTACCCATTCCCTAGACAATCAAATTAATTTTTTAATCTTTTGCCCCATAGCCTGTTCATTGTTTTGATCACAGATGACCACTTAAAGTAGGTTGAAAGTAATGCAGAATGCACCTTAACCCATTACCTCATAGCCTGTTTCTAGTTTTAAAAACAGATGACCACTTAAAACGGGTTGAAAATAAAGCACGCTGCAGAATGCGCATTTAGGCGCATTCTGCTTTAATTTCAGCCTGCTTTCAGCTATAATTTACCAGGATATAGAAATTATTTATTATGGTACATAATATTATACATGACCGTATAAATTGAAAATATATTCTTTTGTGGAGGAATAAATTAAAGGAGTTAAAAGGTGTATTTATGGGGTAATGGGTTAAGGTGTATTCTGCTTTACTTTCAGTCCACTTTAAGCTAACATCTGCTAGGATATAGAAAATATTTCTTTTTGTGCATATTCATGACTGTATCAAGTGGGACTATTTTCTTCAGTATAGGAATAAATGAAAGGAGCACAAACAAATGTGTTTTATAGAGCAATGGGGTAAAATTGGTAATATGGTGAAAAAGTTGTGACTCAATTGGGACTCAACCCCAGGGCATTTGGCTTATTGTGCCAACACTCTTAACCACTGAGCTACCGAGCCACACAGTAAAGTCTATAACCTGTTTCACCATAATCTAAACCAGACTACACCCATTCTGCTTTGCTTTCAACCTGCTTTAGCCCTTATCATGCTGAATTGTCTTCCACTACAAATGTATTGTCTGGGGAAAAACTCATAATCAGTTTTTATGGGTTTTTTTTAAACTAAAGTAAGATTGAATATTAGTGGCAAACAGTTTGGTTCCAGATCAGATGCCTTGTTATGCCGCGTCTAAACTGGATTCGAACTATTTGCAAATATTAGCCAAGTCAAGCTTAGCATGATAAGCGTTAGGTAGTCAATTTTGATTTGTTTTGATTTTACGTCGCTTTCAACAGTATTTCAGTCATATCGCGACGTCCAGCTAATTATAGGTGGAGGAAGACCCCAGAAGTCCTTTATGCACTGTTTCAGGCACAAATAAGCAACTGGGTAGAACCACTGACCTTCCGCAAGCCAGCTGGAAGGCTTCCTCACGTGAAAAATCCGAACGACCCTACTGGGATTCGAACTCACAGCGGTGAGGAGCTTAGTGATGTAAGTCACAGTGACTATACCACTAGGCCACGGAGGCCCCCGGGTTAGGTAGTCAATTATCTTAAATTATTAAACAAAGTTTAAAAAGGTGTTGCTTAACCCATTACCTCATAGCCTGTTTCTATTTTTGAAAACAAGTGACTACTTAAAGCAGGTTGAAAGTAAAGCAGAATGCACTTTAAGGCGCATTCTGCTTTACTTTCAGCCTGCTTTAAGCTATCATCTGCTAGGATAAAGAAATATTTTCTAATAGTGCACTATCATAACTTGAAAAATTGGAACTAATTTCTTCCATGGAGGAATAAATTAGAGGCGTAAAAAGGGGTATTTATGGGGGAACGGGTTAATGCATGACTATAATATATAGTAATCCTAGGGGTTTCACTTTAAATCCATTCAAAGAAATTCCACATACCAACTAACTCAGCACTAATATATCCTTCATAAACACATGTCTTTAACAAACACACTGCCAACAGCCATATAATATATGTCACTTTAAATTCATAATAATTGTATATTCCATTTAAATGTTAATGTGTAGCTATCCAAAGACTTGAGCCAGTCTTAATGCATCTGAGTGATCTGATCGAAGTGTACCCGAGTCGTGTAATTTGGAACCAGTCCAACACTGTACGGGTTATTGGATAAAAACGGAATTATTATGTACGGATTACTATAAACCTCCTCTCAGACCCTTAATACACACAACACGTTTATAATAACTGATAATACAGTGTATACCAATCATAATATTCTCACTTCATATATCATTTTTGTTTGTAATTTTTAATCAAGTTTCAAACATTACAGATCTTGATTGTATAACTGCACCACACATTTCTTTTGGATTCTTAAAGTATGTGAAGTAGTCATCTTGAGCAGGTTAAGTATGATTTATCATATTTAAAACCCAGGTCCACACAATATTCATTATTGTTTGTTGTACAGAATAGTTTTCAAGTCAGTAAACAATTACTCACTCGATACTGGTATTTAACCCTTTAAATGCTAAGAGAATGTTTTGTCTACAATGCAATTTGAAGTCTGCTACAGTCTTAAAATAATGTTCAAAAATTTATTGTCAAAGTGTCAAACAATTTTGATTCCCTTATGAAACAGCACTGCCTTAATCAGAGTCTCATCTGGGTCAAAACTGTTTCATAGGTAATCACAATCATGCTGTTATTGTACAAATTGGTGTAAATTGGAAAAACAAGTCTGAAGCCTTTCTCAAGTTTTACTCAGTTTTCTTATAATTATTTGCAGCAAATATGATCTACTATAGATGGCAATCAGTTTTGATCCTGATTTGACACTGACTTACTGTTTTTACAAACGTTTGCCATGTATGTTTTTGGCAGTCCAAAGTTTAAAACTGGGCGTAGATCTTCTGTAGTGCGTTATGGTCAATCATTAATCAATGTGGCATGGATGACAATTAATATGAATTAATATACTATTTATCCCTTCATAATCAATTCTGTGTGCATCAGAGCAGTCAAACAACAGCATTTAAAACTCAAGTTACCGTAACCCCGATTACCCCATAAATAGGCCTTTAATTTATTGCTCCATGGAATAACATACTTCCACTTTGTTTAGTGGGGAATATACACCATGGCAAATATTTCCTATATCTTAGTAGATGGTAGCTTAAAGCAGGCTGAAAGTAAAGCAAAATGCGCCTTCAGGCGCATTCTGCTTTACTTTCAACCAGCTTTAAGATATCAGCTATCTTCAATACTAGAAACAGGCTATAAGGTGTTGAATGACTCCGAAAATGGAAAATGTGTTAGGTTTCAGCCAACTTGAATCAATTTTATAAAGAAAATTATTTGTTGTCTAATGTTCTACCTTGATGGAAAGTTAAAATGTTCTACCGAGATGGAAAGTTAAAAAATTCTGTGACAATTATTTGAAATGTACATGTAGTATTAAATTTATAGTCAAATCCCTATATTATGACCATCCAGATAAAGGCTGATTTCTACTGTTAAAGAAAGATGGCAACCTAAAGCACCTGAGGATGAATCAGAATGTAAAGTAGAAAGCTCCTAACAAGAAAATATTTTGAGAAGACTTATTTGTCTGCAATACTTTTAAAAACAGCCCTTATATCAGCATAAACTCAAAACTGGTCCATTTTTACAAGATGTCTGGTCCCTGCATCATCCAGATAAGAAGGAGTATTTAACTGAACAAATATTACATTTTCTCACTCATAATTGTTAAACAGCACCAAATCATATGGTGTTACTACTCATTAGAATTGTCTCGAAGAGTAGTGACACCATAGGGTTTAATGCCAAAATAAAGATTTTAAATTTTGAAATAATACCCTTATCTGCAGCTCTGAGATGAGTATTATTTCCATCAAAGCAAAATCATTAATCATACATAGGTGTGGTAGAGGTTTAGTAAGGACAATACTTAAATATCTGGGAACAAGTTTTCTTACACTTCTGGTTTGTTGACCCAGGGTTAGTGTAGGTATAATACACGGTCAAGTATTTGTTTATTGACATAACTACTTTAACACTTAAAGCCATATATATCGAGATATCAGATATCTCTGGATTTTTCAACAAAAACTTCTGATGTGCATGATATAGTGTTCGGTTTTATTTTACCAATTATAAAGATTATTAAATCATTGCTTCCAATCCTTTGTTGTTCAACCTCATTAAAATATTCCTTCTATCAAACCTTTTACTCCATTATAAGTATGTAAAATTGTTTCTAGTTTTGAAGACAGGTGATCACTCAAAACAGAATGAAAGTAAATCAGGATGCGCCTCAAAGCGAATCAATGTGCAAGCTGCTTTACTTGAAGCCTACTTTAAGCCATCATCTGCTACAATATAGGAAACCTTTCATCTGAAGCACATTCACTACATATGTAGTAATCACTACTGTATAAAATGAAACTATTTTCTTCAGTGGAGGAATGAATTAAATGCGTAATGGAGTAAAGGGTTAAAGTCTGACAAGACCTATTAAACGATTGCTTATATGAAGCTCCATGAATAACAAAAGAATGCTTCATGCAGGAAAAAAGTAATGCCAAAATCTCTTTTAGGAGCTTTTTGCATTACTTTTGTCCTTCCACTTGTCCGTAGAGATCCTAATTAATAGCAACTTAAAACATTTCTTTCCTAAAACGGTATCTTCACTTGAAATAGTGAAAAACAAATCAGTGTTGACTATAATCTTATTTCCATGCTTTAAGTTAGTCAATCTAGATACACAATGTTTGTATAGATTACGAACAACTGCTTCAAACGGTTAAAATATTCAATTACCTGTATACAAAACCAACACAACACCGTCATTCCATGCAGATAACACAAATAATTAAATCGGCCAATCCTGTAAATTAATTTGAAGGAATTTTCATGGCATTTAACCCGTTACCCCATAGCCTGTTTATAGATTTGAAATAGGTGGTCACTTAAAGCAGGTTGAAAATTAAACGGAATGTGCCTTAAGGCACATTCTGCTTTACTTTCAGCCTGCTTTAAGCTATCATATACTACAATATATAAAATATTTCTTAAATTTCGTATTCATGACTGTATAAATTTGAACTGCTTTCTTCAGTGGAGGAATATATTAAAGGTGTAAAAAGGCGTATTTATGGGGTAAAGGGTTAACCCTTTCAAAACAGTAATATACTGAAGACATTTGCATATCAATCAACACTTAAAGTGGGGCCTGATCTGGATCCAAACTGTTGGTCACTTTAATCCTAATTCTGTAATATGAAGACGACTTTCAGAAATTTCAGCTGAGAACAATTTTCTCAGATGACAAGTACTCACTGTTGAAAGGGTTCACCACGATTTCTATGCTGGCCGCAAGGCTATAAATCTTAAAACGAACTGTGTGCTCAAAACGCAATTTCCATTACAGGCTCTACTTTTAACCCATTACCTCTTAGCCTATTTCTAGCTTTGAAAACAGGTGATCACTTAAAGCAGGTTGAAAGTAAAGCAGAATGTGCCTTAAGGCACATTTTGCTTTACTTTCAGCCTGCTTTAAGCTACCATCTTCTAGGATATGGATAATATTTCTTCTGGTACATATTCTTGGCTGTATAAACTGGAACTGTTTTTTCAGTGGAGAAATAAATAATAGGCGTAAAAAGGCGTTTTTAAGGGGTAATGGGTTAATATAACACATTTTAACTGACTTAGTAACCTCATTTGGATATATTTTTACAGTAGAATTATGTACGCAAAAACTTGTTATTTATAAATTGTTTGCAAAAGTGTTATGAGCCGAAAACATTTCTGAGTTTTGAGCACAGAGTTCATTTGAGTTTTATAACTTTGCGACCTGGAAGCCAGTTTATGTATATACAGTCGAACTCGGTTAAATCAAACATACCGGTATATCAAAGTTAAAACGTGGCTTAGTTTTATAACCTCAGGGCCTGGAAGCCAGTTTATGTATATACAGTCGAACTTCGATATCTCGAACTCGGTTAAATCGAACATACTAGTATATCAAAGTTAAAACGTGGCTTAGTTTTATAACCTCGGAGCCTAGAAGCCAGTTTATGTATATACAGTCGAACTTCGATATCTCGAACTCGGTTAAATCGAACATACCCGTATATCAAAGTTAAAACGTGACTTAGCCATGTTTTAACTTTGAAATATGGGTATGTTTGACCTAACCGAGCATGAAATAATGCAGTTCATGTGTCGAACTATCGGATAGTTTGAGTTAAGCGAGTTCGAGATATGGAAGTTCAACTGTAGGTATTTTGCAAGCAGCGTTTGACTGCCCTGTTTGTTTTACTTGTTTTCCGAAATAATTTCTGCTATAATTATGAAACAGTCTTAAAATTCACTATCAACTAGTCATGTTTAAAAAGTGGAATAATGCATAATTATGAACATTTAAGTATAGGAAGTTGGTAAGAATGCCTCTGTATATTTTACACCAATCCTGTTTAACTCAATGAGATAAAAGTGTGCTTAAGTGTATGCAAACAATAAAGATCTTCACACAAACTTTTCAGATGAACTGACATAAAATTTGCAAATTCTTTAATTTGAGTTTGATCAATAAAAGGTTAATTAATTTAGAAGCATAATCTATGTTTAAATAAAAGGTCTGCACACCAAGTCATTTAATATGCATGCAGAGAGAAAACATGACTGCTAAATGTTAACCCTTTACCTGATAGCTTATTTCTAGTATTGAACATAGATGACTACTTAATTGAAAGTAAAGCAGAATGCGCCTTGAGGCGCATTCTGCTTTACTTTCAGCCTGCTTTATGCTATCATGTGCTTGAACATAGAAACTATTCCCAATAATATATTATCATGACTGATTGAATTGGAACTATTTTCTTCAGCGGAGGAATATATCATATTCGCTAAAAGGCGCTTCTATGGGGTAAAGGCTTAAGTGACCTCTTGAAAGAAGATAAATTCATAGTTTTCTACACAGGTGACATTTAAATGCAGGCAAGAAAGAATGCAGGAAAATTCTACTAGAGTTCTCTGCACAATATGAGGCCTGCATTAAGCAGCCACCTGTCTATAGAGACTGCCGTGTTTAATTACCGTATTTTCTCGCGTATAAGTCGATCCGCGTATAAGACGGCCCCCCTACTTTGAGGTGAGAATCCTTGGATTTTGCTTTGACCCTCTTATAAGACGGGTGGAAAAATCGTGGCCGGTCCGAGAAATTTTTTTTCGTGACGATATTTGAAGTTTTATTTTTCCATTGAAGTACCTATGTCTATTTAACAGCGTAGCTTAAATAATGCTTCCATAAACGAGTTTGTAAAATAATTAATTCTAGGCAGACTACTTTATGATTCACCTAGCTGTGTTCAATAGATTTACTTACTTGCAAATGTTCAGCATTTAAAACATTTTTACTCGCAAACCGCGGCAAACAGCGCTCTTCAACACCCACCATTGTTTTGTTCTGGGTGTACTTTATTTACATTTAAAGCGTCACATATTCAGAGTAAGAACAAGTTCGTAGATTTTTTAAACTAAAATACCCTCATAGTTTTTAATTTAAATATTAGTAACACTTATTAGATTTACAATCAATAATATACGGGCATGATTCCGAATAGTTTGTGACGGAAATGGACGGTATATAAACACTTCTACAGTCTGACTGTGGAAGCCGGCTTTTATAGCCAGATTGTCTAAGCGTCTGTCTCGGTTGCGAAGTTAAGCAACGTCCTGTGCGGTTAGTACCTGGATGGGTGACCGACAGGCTTTACCCACAGAATTATGTACTGCATGGCGCAGAGCTCAAGATAAGTGGAGTATTTAAAAAATTAAAACCTTTATTTCTGCTTTAAACCCTATGGTGTCACTACTCATTAGAATCGTCTCTTTGACACCATAGGATTTGGTGCTGAAATGAGTGAGAAAATGTTAGATTTGTTTGCTTTACTCCCTCTTATCTGGAGCCCTGATGGCGTTAGTAAAACTTTTTTGCATTTGCAGGAACTGTGAGATATCAACAGTGTCAAAAAGTTTACTAGGCTTCTCATCTAGAACCAAACATCAAACTTGACCACAAAAGTGTTCTAACCTATTAGCACATGGCTTGGAGCTCTCGGCCAATCAGATGCCTCAAAAACCTGTGAATATATCGTTTATTTCAGCAAACCATGGAATAACTAACAAACTGTTCACTTATTCCTCGCTTCCGTCATCTCAAGGCAATTTGACGTCACAATTCTAAAAACAGCTGAGGTCAGAGGTGAACTGCACACGCTTCATGACGTTTTATTATGTACAGTGAGACCTAGACTTTAAAGACAATTACTAATGACTTGTGCTTACATATAGAGCTTCAATAAGCGTTATTTATGTTGGTGTTAAAGCATGCTTAATGTCTCAAACTTATCATTTGAAATAACCTTTCAATTTTAGTAAAATATTACAAACAAAATGACTTTTTCGTCTAAAACAGAAATCAGAAACGAATGGTTTTCTTGTTTTCCTCGAGCCCAGGCCAGTGCTAAATAGGTTAGACCATGGTTGCGCGCGAATAAACGACATAGTTCTCGGGGGCTACGCCCCCTCGAACTATATCGTTTATTCGCTTGCAACCATGGTCTAACCTATACTTACTCCATAGAATTAGATACAACATTTTTTACGTATTTAATTCATTCCTCTACTGAAGAAAATAGTTTCCAATTTAGACATTCATGAATATGAACAATAAGAAAATCTTTTCAATATCCTGGCCGATAGTAGCTTAAAGCAGGCCTGAAGGCGCATTCTGCTTTACATTCAACCTGCATTAAGCACTTACCCGTCTACAAAATTAGGAAGAGGTTATAAAGTAATGAGTTAACCCATTACCCCATAGCCATGTTTCTAGTTTTGAAGATAGGTGACCACTTAAAGCAGGATGAAAGTAAAGCAGAATGCGCCTTAAGGCACATTCTGCTTTACTTTCAGCCTGCTTTAAGCCATCATCTGCCAGAATGTAGGAATGTTTTCTTATGATACATATTGATAACTGTAGTGATTGCAGCCATTTTCTTTAGTGGATAAATAAAATAGAGGTGTAAAAAGGCGTATTTATGGAGTAATGGGTTAAGGCACATTCTGCTTTACTTTCAACCTGTTTTATGTGCTCACCTGTCTTCAAAACTGGAAACATGGGGTAATGAGGTTATTATTTATTATTATCGTTATATACATACCGAAAAACTATAAAGTATAAAGATTCTGCAAAGATAGTAGACTATTGTCTGAATCTCTTCTACAGTATTTGCACAGGTACAGTATGCACGGGTATTTTCAACAAACATTAACGGTCAAATGTTCAAATGTTCAATTTGATATTGTAAACATCCACACTGCACAATCATATTTGCCCAATATGAGACCAGGCAGATAAATACCGATAATTGATTTGGCAAATCCCCCTTTGTATTGCACTAGGTATCAAAGTTTTCATGTTTATAATAGACTCATTGTCATAGATCTAACAGTTGTAAATACATAAACACTTAGACTGCTAATAGATAATTCAATTACATTTGCAAACCGTTCGGATCTAGATCAGATGGCTGAGTAACTCAGCATCTGATCTGGATCCAAACTATTTGTCACTCACATAATATACCGTAAAAGTCCTAAAATTTAGATACCCTGTAAAAACTATACAGGTAAGTGCTACAATAGTAACATGTATTTGCTTTTACGGTATCACATGTTTGTCCAAAAGGTGCAAACTAATTGGCAATCAGTGTAGACCCTGATCAGACTGCTCCTGAGGGAGCAGTCTGATCACGGTCTACACTGTTTGCTTAGGCCTGTCTGTCGAAATACTAAGGGTCATTCCGGTACAATGGAATGAATGTATTTTACAATTTTAGCAGGTAATATGTTTGAAGAATCAAATCACCAACTAAAGGGCTCAAACTTCACAGGTTGACCATTCCTTAGACAAAGTGTGATAAAATTCTATTCTAAGCAGACTGAATGAATTATCAGATTGAATTCATGCTGGAATCAGACTGACTTAGTGTGGCTAAATTTAGTGCAGGCCGTAAGTCAGTGAACCCCAGCTATTTTCTCATGGCCACTTCACCCATTACCCCATAGCCTGTTTCTAGTTTTAAAGATGGGTGACAAATTATTTAGCAAGTTGAATGTAAAGCAGAATGTGCCTTAAGTGCCAATTTAATGCACCAATTTATAAAGTAATGAATTAGGAATGTAAGAAATATGAGCCTTAACTCTTTACCCCATAAACTGTTTTTAGTTTTGCAAAAAAGGTGACCACTTAAAGCAAGTTGAAAGTAAAGCAGAATGCACCTTAAGGCACATTCTGCTTTACTTTCAGCCTGCTTTAAGCTACCATCTCTCAGGATATAGAAAACATTTCTGTTAGAACAGGTTCATGACTATACAAATTGGAACTATTTTCTTTTGTGGATGAATAAATCAAATGCACTAAATGACGCTTTTATCAGGTAATACATTTTGCTTTACTTTCAATCTGCTGTAAGCAGTTGCCTGTCTTCAAAATTAGAAATGGACAATTGAGTAAAATAACACTGTTATGGTAAGATGGCAAATTAAAGCAGAACAAAAGTAAGGCAGAAAACTCCTATAGGAACCTTTTCCTGCATTCTGAAAGGTAGATGCTTTAACCCTTTCCCTTATAGAAGCGACTTTTAGCGGATATGATATATTCATCCGCTGAAGAAAATAGTTCCAATTTAATCAGTAATGACTATGTATTATAGGGAATATTTTCTATATTATAACACATGATAGCTTAAAGCAGGCTGAAAGTAAAGCAGAATGCGCCCTCAGGAAGTCACCTATCTTAAGTATTAGAAATAGGCTATCAGGTAAAGGGTTAAACAGATTGAAAGTATTCAAGGTAAAGCAGAAAGCTTTCTGTTTTACTTTCAGCCTGCCTTAAACAACACCCTACCATAAATACTAAAAACAAGCTGGGGATTAATCAGGTTACCACTTAACCCATTACCCCATAGCCTGTTTCTAGTTTTGAATATACATGTAGGTGACCACTTAACCCTTTACCCCATAGCCTGAATTTAGTTTTGAAAAACGGTGACTGTTTAAAGCAGGTTGAAAGTAAAGCAGAATGCGCCCTAAGGCGCATTCTGCTTTACTTTCAGCCTGCTTTAAGCTACCACCTGCTAGAATAAAAGAATTATTCCTTCTGATATATGTTCATGACTGTATAGATTGGAATATTTTCTTCTGCAGAGGATTAAACGGAATGCGCTAACAGGCGCTTCTATAAGGTAAAGGGTTAAAGCAGGTTGAAAGTAAAGCAGAATGTGCCTTAAGGCTTTCAGTTCTTTCAGCCTGCTTTAAGCCATCATCTGCTAGGATACAGCAAACACATTCATGAACATATGAAGAACTTGCACCATTTTCTTCAGTGGAGGAATAAATCAAAGGCGTAAAAAGGCGTATTTATGGGGGAATGGGTTATGGCAAGAGTACAAAATTCAGGAAGTACCTAGGATCTTTCTGCATTACTTTTATCCTGCTTTAACCCTTTACTCCATTCTCTTTTCCAGTGTGAAGTCATACCCCCTTTATTTACACTTAGCGAGCATGCGCACTCGGGGACAACAAACCCGATATCTACATAGTTTGAGCAGCAGGGAGTTTAATCTCATTCTTTTTTTTACTCATTATCATCTGAATAGGTCCTATGAATACTACGAAGGTCTTGCATTAGTTGCAAAAGCGTGATTTTTACCGAAAATTAGAATCAATTTTTTCTCCGAATAAGACCGTCGCCATCCGAATGAAGGACCGAGAGTATGCGTATGACATTAAATACCCGGATGACTGGAAAAGAGAATAGTCTAGCTGTTTTAATTTTGCAGACATGTGGTCACTTTAAGCAGGTTGAAAGTAAAGCAGAATGCAAAATACTTCTAATGATACCATATTTGTGACTGTATAAATTGGAACTATTTCTTTAGTGGAGGAATAACCTGCATCTATGGAGTAAAGGGTTAACCCTTAGCCTGCCACTCACGACTATAGCTCCATATGCAAACAGCTTGGCTCCGGATGAGACGCCGAGTAACTCGGCGTCTCATCCGGATCCAAGCTGTTTGACACTCGGACAACATTTTCAGCAATTTTGAGCAACTTTGAAACTTGAAGCAGACGAGAAATATAGCAGACGACAATTTATTTGGCGGGCTAAGGGTTAATATCATTGCCTGGATATTAATCTATACCATTCTTTTCCATTACAAATATCTAAGTATCACCATTTCAAATAAAATAGAAATGGTTTTCAAATTAATGACATCAGATTTACTTTCATGCTTATGCTTTTTATACCATTGAAATGAAATTAACAGGTATTTAATCATTTTGAATCATACTGAAATACAGCTCATGTTTCAAATAATATGGTTTTGTCCATGTTCTATTCAGTCCTGTTAAAAGAAGTGAAGAGTAAGGTTACAGCCTGAAGATTGAGGATAATTAAGAGAATAACTGTTTTTTTGGTGTAAGATAAAAATTTAATTCATTTCAAGAGTGAACATCAGATGTTATATTTTCACGAGTGGCAAAGCCACGAGTTAAAACATAACAGTCTGACGTTCAGGAATGAATTAAATTTAGATCTTTCACTGAAAAAATACAGTTATTTTATTTATTTCATGCTTTTAAACGTTTTTTGAAACTAAATTGTTTGTCAATTGAAAGGAAAAGTAAATTTTTTACCCCATATGGAGCCCCAAGTTTATCATTTATCGAAAATCTTTTTCGTGACATTTTGCCGTACAGTGACGTCATTGATTTACTGGTTTGACGTCATCAGAGTTTCATCGTTATTTCCGATCTTGGATACTTGTTCTTCCATTGAGTGGTTCGCGACAAATAGGGCTGCCAGAATTAAACGATAAGACACGATTGACTATGATTCTTAAGGAGCCCTACAGGGGAATTCATAATAGAAGCACGTGTGGCGATAATCCTACTGTTTGAAACAGTGAGATTATCAAGTGATAATCCACTGCTATTTCCCAATATTCCACCGAAAAAAAATAATCAGCCTCTGATCAGGTTCTACACTGTTGCATAGGACAAGTGTACTCCTCACAGGTACGCTGTTTGCAAATGACGCATATATGCATGACTAGGGTTCAAAGAGTTAAAGCAGGTTGAAATTAAAGCAGAATGTGCATAAAGGCGCATTCTGCTTTACTTTCAGCCTGTTTTAAGCTACCATCTTCTAGAATATAGAATATTTTTGCATGGTGCACATTCATAACTGTATTTAAATTTGACGTAATTTCTTCAGTGGAGGAATAAGTTAAAGCTGTTAAAGTGTGTGTAGATCTATGGAATAAAGAGTTAATGAGGTTCTTAGAATGAGACCTTTGGCTTAACCCATTACCCCATAGCCTGTTTTTAGTAATAAAGATAGGTGACCACTTAAAGCAGGTTGAAATTAAAGCAGAATGTGCCTTAAGGCACATTCTGCTTTACTTTCAGCCTGCTTTAAGCTAATATCTGCTAGGAAAAAGAAAGTATTTCTTATGGTACATATTCTTGACTGTATAAATTAAAGCTATTTTCTTCAGTTGAGGAATAAATTAAAGGCGTAAAAGGGCATATTTATGGGATCCTGGGTTAAATACCCAGCTCCCATGTATCAGGTCTATACACCGGGCATGTAAAAGAACCAGTGGTTTCTGCAGCCACCAAAAGCTAAAACAACTAATGACTGTTTGGGCATCCCCACCATAATAGGTCGATGTTGACCCTGAGGGACGTTAAAACTTCATATCATCCTCTTTCTCCATTGAGCAGGCAGTCAGCGAGACAGACCGGGCAGACTGGTGGGAAGTTCAGAGAGAGCACCTAGGTTGGAGTCCCAGTCGGGCCACGATTTTTTCAACAGTCCTGTTACAGTTAGCGACAAACGTAAATCAGACATGCTTGTGTGTAGCGGGATTGAGTGTGGTCATGTACAGGTACTTGGTGGAAAATCAATAAGACCTGGAACCAGGTGGCTGGGTAGCTCAGTGGTTAGAGTGCTGGCACGGTACGCCAGAGACCCTGGGTTTTTGAGTCCCTGTCGGGCCACAATTTTTTCATTAGTCCTGTTACACAAGAATGTCATCATGGGCTCCTCCTCGGGTGACATTCTGTTTCTTGGGTTAAAAATTTGAATGTCACGCAAACTGCCATCTAATATTTATATAATATATATACCTGTAATAAAGTTAAATTTAGAAACTGAATTGTGGTAAACCCCGTTATGTGAAATCATTCAGTAGGGTTCGCATAATATTTTTTGCAATTCAAAGTGTTGAATCGATTATGGCACAATTCTTGATTAGCATTCTCTTTGTTTTATCTTCAAAAAATCTTCCAGCACTGTTCATGTTCATGCCTGTGATTGACTTTTCATTAAAAATATAAACATTCTACATGAATGTTTACAAATAAACTCCAATTAACTTAATTAAACTCACCTGTAACTTGCATCCAGTGTAGTCCTTAATCTGTTATATAGGAACGAGTAAAACTTGAATGTTTATAACAAGTTAACACCATAAATATTATAAATATTGCGCGTATGTAAACACAATTTACCTCAACACCGTTTGTCTCTTTCACAGTTTGTTCAAGAATGGACATGTTTGATATCAAACGCTGAAAGCTCATGTGTCAGTTTGGCAAAGAAATTGTCAAAGAAAAGGTCCATTATCTCATTAGGCATACGTCAACATTTAAATGTAGAATGAATTGAAATGGTCGGAAATAGAATTTCCAAATCACAAAACTCAAACAGTTCAACTTCAAGCGACGAATCTGAAACAGCAAGTGACGCGCTAGGGGTAACAATGGGATGCGCACATTGTTTATTCCTTGCCAGTTCTCTTGCTGAAAAAATACTATAAAGCAGCTGTCGACATTTCTCGGCCAAAGGAAAACATAGGAAAATGTCTAATTTTCTAGGTCAAAATCGACGATTTTAGCGTCATGTTACCAACGTAACGGCGTCGACTTAAATTTTGGATATATCCCATTTCCGCTCCTTTTTCACGCACCTGCACAAATCAATAAGCGCTAATTGTTGCATCGCTATGAACCGGTAAAGCAATGAAATATGAAATCTTACCTTGCTAATGTCTTGTACTGGAATAATATAAGAGTAAATGAGATTTCCAGCATTGTTCTGATATTCCCGATTATTCTCAAATTATTTTGCACCGTAAAAATGTTGACTTCCGAATGAAAGATTTGGCCAAACGACATTTTATTGACGGAATGAGACACGGCTAATAGGACTGACAATGATAGGCACCATAGGATGAAAAGCAAACATTCAGATATTGTTACCAAGATAATAATTATTTCATTTTCTGCCTACTGATTTTTTTTTATGGTTGCAATTTGTGTGTTTCCTTTTCTCTTTTTTGTGGCTGATCGCAGATTTTTATAGGTCAAGGGGGACAATCTAAACTAAATTTGAATATATGTTTGAATCTTCTCCCCTGATTTATTGCACCAATATTAAAATCTAACTAAGTGGTTTTTTCAGTTCAGTTTGGTCACAGAGTAAACACTGACGGAGAAGTATCCCAGTCTGGCCGCGATTTATCGAGTCGTTGAAAATCGGCCAATATGGCGGCTAGAAAACAACATATTTTCCGTTTACCTATTGTTAGTTTAGTGAGGTTGTGAAAATGAGAGAAAAATGTATTTTCCGTTTTCCTACGAAGTTTGATGTTAATAGAAATGCTTTTAATGTTATCTTTTCGTTATAAATTTTGATACAGATGTTTTATTAGACCATGATGTTAGTACTAATACAAAATTTGAGGCGATAGTTTATAAATTGTTAGTTATGTGAGCCTTTGTGAGGTTGTGAAAATGAGAGAAAAAGTAATTTAAAGTTAATAGTAAAAAATGGACTAGCCTTATTTCGAAAATGGAATTGTCCATTAAAAGTTTCAGGGGTGAATGAGTTAACCAATTACCCCATAACCTGTTTCTAATATTGAAGATAGGTGCTCACTTAAAGCAGGTTAAAAGTAAAGCAGAATGCACCTTGAGGTGCATTCTGCTTTACTTTCAGCCTGCTTTAAGCTACCATCTGCTAGGATTTCTAAAATATTTCTTTTGCCAAATATTCATGACTGTATAAAGTGAAACTATTTTCTTAAGTGGAGGAATAAATTAGAGGTGAAAAAAGGCATATTTATGGGGTAATGGGTTAAGCTACTCTCTGCTAGGATAAGAAATATTTCTAATGGTGCATATTCATGAGTTTACAGTGGAACTATTTTCTTCAGAGGAGGAATAAATTAAAGACATAAAGAGGTGTAATGCATTAACTCTTTGCATGCTAGCAGCGGATACATGTGCCATAGTGATTATCTTTGCAAACAGTTTTGATCCTGATGAGACACAGCGTAACACAGCGTCTCTTCAGGATCCTAACTGTTTGACACTCTGACCCTGTTTTGAAAATTCTATTTAAAGCAAAGTTAGCAGATAACAATTGTTGCAGACGACAAAATTACCCAGCATGCAAAGTGCTCTAAGGTGAGGCAACTGCTAAATGCAGGATAACAATAAAGAAAATGTTACAATAGAAGATCTTAACATCACTGTTTTCCTGCATTTGACTACCATCTGAAAACCAGCATTGTCATTTCGCCTTTTTGCACCTTTTATCTATTCCTCCACTGAAGGAAATAGTTCCAATTTATACAGCCAAGAATATTGTATCATAAGAAATTTTTTCTATATCCTAGCAGATGGTGGTAGCTTAAAGCAGGCAGATAATAAAGCAGAATGTGTCTTAATGCACATTCTGCTTTACTTTCAACCTGCTTTAAGTGATCAACTATCTTCAAAACTAGAAACTGGCTATGGGGTAATCTGCACTGGTACAAACAAATATCTATTTGAGAAAAAAAAATCAAGGCTAACATTGTCATAAGTCAGGATCTGGAACTGACTGAACCAATCATACAAACCTGCTATTCCTGCATCAACATTGTTAGAACTGGATATAAACATCATTTGCCAACAGTGTACTGCACTCTAGTCTAACTTTGTGGCGCCAACCCCTCAAGCAGCATTTATTAGAAGACAGATCAGTGCATTTGAAAATTCACCAATGTAAGGGTTAATAGCCAGTGCTGTCCAACACATAGCAATATACCATATAATAAGTATATATTAACCCTTAGCCCGCCAAATAAATTCTCGTCTGCTATATTTCTCGTCTGCTTCAAGTTTCAAAGTGCTTCAAAGTTGCTCAAAATTGCTGAAAATGTTGTCTGAGTGTCAAACAGCTTGGATCCGGATGAGACGCCGAGTTACTCGGCGTCTCATCCGGATCCAAGCTGTTTGCATATGGAGCTATAGTCGTGAGTGGCAGGCTAAGGGTTAAACAGGTGTTTGATATATTGTGGTAGCCCATGGCTTGGGCTTACGTGAAGGTTCTTGTATCGTCTGGCCAAGATCTTAAAAACCCTTCACGTCTTCCAGGTTCGTAGGGAAAGACAGAAAGTAGGGAAGACAGCCGTTTATAAAGGAAATTACACATCGAAAGCGACGTGTAACTAAAGTAAAGCATGGGCCACGAGATTATACATAAAAAGGCTTGACAGGTAAAAAAGGATACATGTATGATATATACGGAGGAGTAATATTAAACAGGTGTTGAAATTTCGAGTTAAAGCATCATAATGTCGTCTGAATTGTAAATGTTCTCTGTTATATATTTTGCATAAAAAATAACAATTCCTGTCGCATAGCAGCGAAAGTGAGACTATTGCAGTATTACTATGAGATGACGTCTCCACCTCCACAAGTAAAGCAATACCATTGTCACGCCTATGCTCCCTTGTCAGTCACGGAAAAGACAAAAATATAAGTGATAGTGATATTTCTTCGAATGCCTTTTGCACAGAAATAGCTGAAATTTCTATTCTAAACAACAATTTATTCACCAACTGGAAAAACCAGAAGGGGCACTGAGAAATTAGATATTTTATTCTGTTTAATTACAGTAAAAGCCCCCTCTATTATGACCACTAACTTGAGTTAATTAATAGGTATTTAAGATATGTTGCTGCTTAAATCAAGGTCAAAGTATACCTGTTTTTCATACAATCAATTAGACAGTTTTAGTGGTTGTAGCAAAGGGGGTTTGAATTGTGTATTTGTTTGGTATATTGAGGACTAATACAAGGAATGGCTATCAGACCAGGGTAAATTGAATAGATGATGTCGGATGATATGTGCAAAATATCTAAACTCAGTGTACTATGGTTTCAGACCAAAAGATTTTTTAAGTTTTCATTGAAAAAATCTATCATTAGCTCCGGTGACCCAGATATGCAACAGACCGGAACCAATTCATCAATATATGTGAAGGACCTCTAAAAGTTACAACATGCCAAATATCAAAGCTATGGCCATATTGGTTTCTGAGGAAAAGGTGTTTGAACATTTCACTATATAACTATATGTAAAACGGTGACCCCAGGGGCGGGGTCAGTTTTGACCTCAGGGGCAAAATTTGAACAAGGTTGATAGAGGACCTGTTGATGATGCTATATGTGTTATATATCTAAGCTCTGGCCCTTGTGGTTTTTGACAAGAAGATTATTTAAGATTTCCTTATTTGTTCACTTCGGTTGCCATGGCAACCAGAGATCTGTATTGTTTCAAATTCTTTGAACAACTTTGAAAGAGCTTGACCCAAAGATCATTCCTGTGAAGTTTGGTTGCAATCCAGCCAGTGGTTTTGGAGAAGATGTTTGAAGAAATATTTGACACATGCACCACACACGACGACGGACAAAGACCGACCACAAAAGCTCACCTTGAGCACAAAGCTCAGGTGAGCTAAAAAGGTTTCTGAACACTTAAGGGGCCAAGTTTTTAGCCCCAAATTCATGAAGCTTGCTCAAAATAATCACCTAGACAAAATCTAGGCAATGCAAAAGTATATAATTCAAATCATAGGAAAGGCTTCTGAACCCTGTAGTTCAAATGGAGTACATGTACAACTATCCTGACACATTTGTTTCATGTGACATTAGGCACCAGCGAGGGTATTAACCCTTAGCCCGCCAAATAAATTGTTGTCTGCTATATTTCTCGTCTGCTTCAAGTTTCAAAGTGCTTCAAAGTTGCTCAAAATTGCTGAAAATGTTGTCCGAGTGTCAAACAGCTTGGATCCGGATGAGACGCCGAGTTACTCGGTGTCTCATCCGGGTCCAAGCTGTTTGCATATGGAGCTATAGGACTTTCTACTTCGTGAGTGGCAGGCTAAGGGTTAATCACCTTTAGTGATAAAGTCTATTTAAATCTTTGAACTTTGTACTCTGGTGAGCGCCTTAGAGCCGACTCCCTCCTTACAACAACGCTTTCCACTGTTCCAAAGACAATTATGTCTAACGCTTTCACTGCGGCAAAATCGTCTGCTTAAAATTGCTGTCTTACATAATGGACAATTTAACAGAAAAAACATAAATGACAAGTGACAAACAGCTTGAATCCAGATCAGATGCCGGGTTATGGGGCATCTGATCTGGATTCAAGCTGTTTGCAAATGTAAGCAAATTTCCCTCCCTATAACAAATCCCTTCAAACAACACACACAATCGTTGTCTCCCATTAGGTGTCTTTGTAGAGATGGGAGCACTGCATTACACAACCATACCATAGGCTACTAACAGAAAACAAACAATGCATTGACTAAAAGTAGTTTTATTTCACATTGAAAAACCAAAGGTCCAAAATGGCCTGATTCCAAATCCCAAAGTATTTCTGTAACAACAGGTCAACAGCTATGTAACAGATTAACAAGTTTGATTCTCAATAGTAACCAGTGTAATATAAATAAATATAAACCAGTTATACCAGGGCTGCCATTTCTCCGGATTTTTCCTAAATCTTCGGATTTTTTTTCTAGTATATGGTAGCTTAAAGCAGGCTGAAAGTAAAGCAGAATGCGCATTTAGGCGCATTCTGCTTTACTTTCAGTCTGCTTTAAGCAGCCACGTGTTAACAAAACTAGAAACAGGCGATGGGGTAAAGGTATGATTCGTAAAATCGCACTTGAAAAATGCAAATTTGGAAATCTTAGGATTTTTCATGTCAACTTATGGCAGCCCTGTTTATACAATGGGGAGAATGGTATTCTTTTGCAACAAACATATTTAGACTAAAACTATTACCTCCATTGCAAACAGTTTGAGGCCTGGTTAGATGCCAGGTAACAGTTGCACTAAAACTGTAATTTCCTTTGCAAACAGTTTGGAGCCAGATCAGACGCCGGGTAACCCGGCGTCTGACCAGGCTCCAAACTGTTTGCCACTCAGATTAAAATGAATCTTTCAGATATTCAAGAATTTGTCATTTTCTTCATTTTATTGCATTGCAGATTTATGTAGGTGTAAAAACTATTTTGCGGTCTACAACTGTTAAACAGGATAAATGTTAACATATTACATGTTACATCCTAATTGCTGTTTCAATATGTATGTGAAATCTTTTTTGTAAAAATATTCATTCCCTACAGAAAATGTATTTTTTCGTATCATATAGCTGTAAAAAAAAAAGTTTTAATACCAATATCATCTTCCGTAATATATAGCTGTTGTATGATTGCTTAAAAATTTCAATTTCCAGTTAGTATACATGTATACGCAATTCATACAGCCTAGATTTTGAACTAAATTTGAGAACAGTCGTGACAACCTATTTGAAGTATTTACTATAATAGTAGAAGGGTTTTATAGTCTTGAAATGAAGTTATAAATGAAATGGTTTATAACAAGTAACTAAATAACAAAAGCTTCTTACTAGCTATTTAAAAATTTCCTTCTAAATGATTTAAAGTGTCTTCTAAAGTACAACCTCTTGTAAGCAACACTCAATTTGTCTCATTGTCAGTTATATAACAGGTGACATCTAAATGTTGGACAAAAGTAATGCAGGGCTCCAGATAAGAGGGAGTAAGCTGAACAAATCCAACATTTTCTCACTCATTATAACACCAAATCCTATCTTGTTACTACTCATTTAAATCGTAACAAAGAGACGATTCTAATGAGTAGAACACCATAGGGTTTAATGCAGAAACAAAGATTTTTTACGTTTTTGAGGTACTCCGCTTATCTTGACCTCTGGGCATGTAGAAAGCTCTTTCCACATTGCCTTCAAATCTGAATTCAGATACCTCTCAAAAGATGATACATTTGTAGTATTTATGACAGATGGCAGCTTGATGCTGGACAAAAGTAATGCAGAAGGCTCCTATAGGAGCCTTCTGCAGTACTTTTGTCCAGCATTAAGTGGTCACCTCCCTTTCAAGATCACAATGTATCTTTATTCAATGGACACTTAACACAGGACTGATTGTACTTTTGTCCTGCATTTAACATTTTCCTCATGTTATTTTATTCTGCATTTAGCATTCATCTGTCTTTGACTCTTTGCATGGTGGGTATTTTTTCGTCCGCAACACTAAAATTGTTGTCCTGCTACTGTTCTAAAAATAGTATTTTCAAAATTTCTTTTCAAAAACAGGGTCGGTCAGAGTGTCAAACAGATTGGATTCTGACGAGACGCAGCATTAATGTGGAACCTTAACAAGATCCAAACTGTTTGCACAGATAATCTCATTTCCGTCACTTGCATACTAAGAATTAAAGATCCCTGGGTCCAAGGTTATAAAACTTTTCAGTTGAGTGAACTTGAGTCTAAAGTCCTTCTCAAGCATTTGATTGGCCAGATTTGAGCTTAGGCTCAAATCTGACCAATCAAATGCTTGAG
The DNA here is from genome assembly GCA_922989275.2 of Gari tellinella. Lineage (NCBI taxonomy): Eukaryota > Metazoa > Mollusca > Bivalvia > Cardiida > Psammobiidae > Gari > Gari tellinella. The sequence goes on from OV277865.1 coordinate 17,305,585, forward strand.
AACAGACTCAGCTCAAACGGTTTATAACCTTGGACCCTGGTCTTCTTTACAGGGTGATTGCTAACAAGAGGTTATACTGCAAATATGAAAGGAGAATCCCGTCAATATGAAACAAAACTATTTACTCTACAACTGTGTGACCAATAAACAAGACAGCCACAACATTAACAGGAACAGACAGTTACCATAGAAACAGTATGTATGGGGACAATTCCCTCCAAATATTACTGTTTTCATCATCATTATTCATGCTTACAAACCACTCAGGCTTGATTAGATTAGAAAGTATCCTGATAAACAGCTTTCATGTCAGTTAACTCATAGAAGTCGAACTTGTTTTTGTTTTTCACAAAAAAGTTTACAGATATTAATTAACCCATTACTCCATAGATACACATTTTAATGCCATTAATTTATTCCTCCACTGAAAAATAGTTCCAATTTATAGTCATGAATGTGTATCATAAAAAATATTTTCTTTTTTCTAAGAAGGTAGCTTAAAGCAGGCTGAAAGTAAAGCAGAATGTGCCTTATCCCATTACCCCTTAAAAAAGCCTCTTATTTATTTCTCCACTGAAAAAAAAGTTCCAGTTTATACAGCCAAGAATATGTACCAGAAGAAATATTTTCCATATCCTAGAAGATGGTAGCTTAAAGCAGGCTGAAAGTAAAGCAGAATGTGCCTTAAGGCACATTCTGCTTTACTTTCAACCTGCTTTAAGTGATCACCTGTTTTCAAAGCTAGAAATAGGCTAAGAGGTAATGGGTTAAGGCGCATTCTGCTTTACTTTTAACCTGCTTTAAGTAGTGACTTGTCTTCAAAACTAGAAACACACTATGGAGTATAGGATTAACCAATGTTCCTTCTTTTAAATACCTTATACTTAATTAGAAGCACAATGTTGATAAACAGCTTCCACATCAGTCAAAATGTGGAGGCGAAGTCATAAACTTGGTCCAATTAAATTTGTTTTCCCAAGTTTTTCACTGAAAGTTCTCAATCATTTTCAGAAAAACAAATTGCACACTTGTTTCCTTGGTAACTGACTGGTATTCATTTCATCCCCCTAACAGTGGTAGAAGTATAAGAAAATAAACAAATAGTCATCCATATTGCACATTTTAACAAATGCGTTTCTGCGACATAATTTATCTTCACATTTTTTTCTACCAAGAAATTAAAGGACAATATAAATATAGTCAACCTTATACTAAATGAAGATTAACTGTAGCAAATGAGATGATCTCTAAAGACTGTCATCTACTTATTGCAGGAAAAACAATAATGCAGAAAGCTCCTAGACGACTGCTTAACTCATTGAGCCCTTGTGACGCATATATGTGTCTTTTACAAAAATTGTAAATGTAAAGAGTACACTTGTCTTATGCAAACAGTGAAGCCCCTGATCAGAGGGCTCCTGCTGGAGCCCTCTGATCAGGGGCTTCACTGTCTGTCATTTTGCAATATGTTATAAAAAGCAACCCTGAATAGTCTAAAATGGACCAGCCTTTATTGCAAATTGGAATTGCATGCCCATTGGAAGTTTCAAGGTATAATGAGTTAACTCTTTGAACCCTAGTCACACATATATGCGTCATTTACAAACAGTGTACCTGTGAGGAGTATACTTCTCCTAAGCAAACAGTGTAGACCCTGATCAGAGGGCTCCTTAAGGAGCCCTCTGATCAGGGTCTTCACTGTTTGTTAATTTGACATATATTGTAAAAATCAACCCTAAAAAGTCACAAATGGACTAGGCTAAATTGAAAAGTAGAATTGTCCATTTGAGGTTTTAGGGAGGAAAGAGTTAATGTAGGACAAAAATGCAGAAGTTCCAATAGGAGCTTTCTGCATTATTTTTTTCTGCTTTAAGCAACCACCTGTATTTATAGAATACCAATAGATCCTCTATTGAGTGAGATCTCTAAATTCAAGATTGACCGTCTCTTTACTGTTTCCTTTGGAGAAATGACGATGTCAGTACCAGTATGTCACTGCCATTTAATTTCTATGTTAAGGTCTGCAGTAAGCAACAGTATTATCGTGACCAGTCCTAGTATTATCTCCAGCAGCATAACTTGACTAAACCCACTACCCCATAAATATGCCTTTAATTTATTCCTCTATTGAAGAAAGTAATTCCAATTTATATTGTCACAAATAAGAAACATAAGAAATATTTTCTATATTATAACAAATAATCGCTTAAAGCAGGCTGACAGTAAAGCAGAATGTGCCTCAAGGTTATTCTGCTTTACTTTCAACCTGCTTTAAGTGGTCACCTATCTTTAATATTAGAGACAGGCTATGGGGTAATGGGTTAACACTGCAAACAAATATGATCCAGATCATATGCTGAGCACCTCAGCATCTGTTGCGATTCCAAACTGTTTGAGACTCATATTGATGTTTTGAATGAATAGAAACCTATAAACCCTTTCCTTCATAGCAATGCCTTTCCATGCTTCTAATATATCCTCTTGAGCCAAAATGAAACCTCTTCTGTATCCCAGGGCTCCAGATGAGAGGGAGAAAACTGCACAAATCCAACATTTTCTCACTTATTTTGAAATCGAATCCTATGATGTTACTACTCTACGATTCTAATGAGTAGTGACACCATAGGGTTTAAAGCAGAAATAAAATTTTTGAAGAAAAAAAACCTTATCTGAAGACCTGATATCCTGACAGGTAGATGCCGAAAGCAGAATGAAAGTACATCAGATAGGAAACTTGTTTTTACATTCTGCTACGTGTCTGACTAAAACAGGCTGAAAGTATAGCAGATAAATGTCTTCTTTATTTTCAGCTTTCTGTAAGCAACCACATGTGTTAGCCATTACCCCATAAATACACCTTTTTACGCCTTTAATAATTCTACACTGAAAGAAATAGTTCAACTTTATATTTTCAGGAATATGTACTATAAGAAATATTTTCCACATCCTAGTAGATGGTAGCTTAAAGCAGGCTGAAAGTAAAGCGGAATGCGCCTTCAGGCGCATTCTGCTTTACTTTTAACCTGCTTTAAGTGGTCACCTGTCTTCAAAACTAGAAACAGACTATGGGGTAAAGGGTTACACACTGAGACCAAGCTATGAGGAAAAGGTTGAACCCAGGTGTCACTGTAAAACTTGTTTCGTGACATTTAGACAAAGCAATTATTTCTAAGAGCTCTCTCAGACCATTCATCTGAACCCATATTATCAGGTTTCCCTCCTACACGTGACAGAAAAACAAATACGAGCTTGAAATTAATCTGCTTAGAACGGCGAAGAAAACCTGAACAGAAGAGGCCGGTAAATAATCTCCTCTCTAACAACTGGTGTCTAACTCAAGCCTTTTCACTGGGGTGTTTTATTTTTACCCCAAACAACTATGTCTGTAATGAACTCTTTCAACACCATGGACCTGTTTAAAATATACTTGTAACATTTGCAAACAGTGTAGACCCAGATCAGAGGGCTCCTATCTCCTATAGGAACCCTCTGATCTGGGTCATCACTGCTTATTTAGACCAGTATTTATTAAACTACCCAGAATTCCAAGTAAGATTCTTACAAACATGCATTCAGACAGACAGACAGACAGACAGACAGACAGACAGACAGACAGACAGACTGACTACAAAAACAGTTCTTCAAAATCAAACAAACCTACTTAAAATCATGTATGGATTTCAGATTGTCTTTTGGGACAAAAAATCACTGGATTTCCAAAAAAGTGCTTGTTTTAAAAAATCTGGAATCACATAAAACATGTAAAATATAACAATTTTCAACAAAAATGCAAAATTACAGATTGCACTTGTTACCATGGAAATAAATGCTTTAAACTCGCCACAGACTGGCAGCATGTGGGAATGTAACTGATATCTGCAAAACAATCTGCAAAATACACATGTATATATAACACAAGAAATGTCAATGTTCAGGTAACTTAAATTTAATGCTTTTAAAAAATTCTGTTAAGTGGCAACTTATGAGAGGATGAATTGAAAGTCAACCATGAAAGACAGTAGCTTAATGCACGATTTTACTTTTATCCTGCATTAAGGTGCATCCTTTTTTTGAAGAATGTCATAATGCAGGGTAAAAAGTAATGCAGAAAGCTCCTATAGGAGCGTTCTGCATTACTTTTATCCTGCATTAAGCTGCATCCTTTCTTGAAGAATGCTCATGCATTGTTCATTTCAATGGTCGTTAAATACAGGTTTAACTCTTTCCTCCAGTCCTCAGTGAATAAACACCTATTTATCTCCAACTAATCTAGTATATACATGATACATGTGTGTTTAAAGGCAGATGGATGCTTAAAGCAAAACGAAAGTAAAGTAGAAAGCTCATTTAGAAGTTTTCTGCTTTACTTTCATTCTGCTTCAAGCTACCATCTGTTACTCACATAATCAGTGATCCTTCCTTTGAGCGCCTTTTTTCAGGACATTTAGGACTTTACACATTAAGCCTATAGAAGGACTTTGAGAACATTTACTTTTTTTCTCATAGAGATGCCTTTTTATGTTTCTACCAAGTCCTGTTGAAGAACCCTGGGAAATTGTCCCTGCATCCTGAAAGGTAGATGCTTAAAGCAGGCTGGAAGTAAAGCAGAAAGCTCCTAATGGAGCTCTCTGCTTTACTTTCAGCCTGGTTTAAGCAGGTACCTGTCTGACAAGCTATGGAGGAAAGGGTTTATATCTGTAGGTGTAATATGACACTCAGGGGAGGAAAGGTTTAACTTGCAAAAATTAAACAAAAGATAAAGTACAATGAGAGAGATGTACACAACAGAGATATTGTGACTATGTTCAACATCTTCACAGCAAGACCTGGCGCTATCGGTACCTATAAACAGTTTGGATCCAGATCAAGTACAGAGTTACACAGTGGAAGATATGGATCCAAACTGTTTGACATTGATATCTATGGGGTTTCTTTAGCATCAAAATGGCTGAAATATAACATTAAGATGTAAAATGATGATATAAAACCAGCCAAAATTAACTATAGATAAATCAAGTTAAACATAGTCATAACATCATTTCTATCGTAACAAAATCTTATCAGTCCAATTTGTTTTAATTGATCATTCCAAGAAGACCCATGGGCAAACTTTGGTCCCAGCATTTTTTTAATGCAGTATAAAAACAGCTTTGTGAATTATTTTTATACAGCATTAACCTATTACCCCAATAGCCAGCTTTTAGAATTAAACATAGGTTACCACTTAAAGCAGGTTGAAAGAAATCAGAATGTGCCTTAAGGCACATTCTGCTTTACATTCAGCCTGCTTTAAGCTACAATCTGCTAAGATAAAGAAAATTTGTACATATTCATTATCGTATAAAGAGGAACTAATTTCTTCATTGTAGGAATAAATTAAAGGCGTAAAAATACATATTGATAGGGTAATGGGTTAAGCATTAATCTCTCTTTACAGATCTCTGAGTCTCTTCAAAGCATGTTCAATTAACACATATTGGACTGTATAGGAATCTATTGGTAACATTGACAAAATATATAAATAGACCATCTGTAAAAACATAAACACCTGGTCCCCGCCACCCATCACACGTCTACTGTTACAGTTGCCATGGTAACACTCCAAACAAAAAATCAATTTATCACAAAATCACAAACGCTCTCTTGTCTATATGGCTACCACAACCAATTTTATAATCTAAATATTATTTTTTAGTATCTATTTTTTTTCATTTCTTAATGATAATCATCTAAATATTGTAGCTAATAATTTTGATATCTACCACAAAATCAGTTTCTAAAGTATCTTTTTTTGTTATTTTTTTTCCAGTAAGTAACAAAACAATGGAAAAATTAATTCAGATGATTTACAATACTACTAATGAAGTTATGTGTCAATTCCATTCTTTCTATATCTTATCCAGGGCTGCCATAAGTTGATTTTGAAAAATCCTAATATTTTCCAAATTTTCTATTTTTCAAGCGCAATTACATAAAGCAGTTTGAAAGTAAAGCAGAATTACTTTCAATCTGCTTTAAGCTACCATCTGCTAGGATAAAAATCAGAAGATATCGGAAAAATCCCAAGAAATGGCAGCCCTGCTGATCTGTACTGTCAAACTTGTAATAAGCAGCCATTGAATATCTTTTAAGACATGTTACAGCTTAATGCAGGATAAAAGTAATGCATAAAAAGCTCCTAAAGGAGCTTTCTGCATTACTTTTGTCCAGCTTTAAGCAGTTATCTGTTTTAAGGAGATAGCCATGCTTCTCTCTAAAGTGGCATTCTGTAAGACAGGTGTTTTCGGTATGAAAATTACAATAACGCAGAAATATCCTGTAGGAGCTTTCTGCATTGATTTAATTATATCCTGACCTCATTGATTCTTACAAATATCCCTGCTTATCACACGCTTGGCTTTTCTAACAGAATGATCACCTATACATTGGTATACATGCAAAATAAAAAATTATTTCTAAGATGTGTATAAAATCAGTTAAAAAATTTAAACTGATTACAAATCAAAAGAATAAATCCAATTGCTATATCTATATTAACCCTTAGCAGATGATGGGAAAACTGCCTTAATCCTTGACCCCATAGCCCGTTTCTAGTATTGGAGATAGGTGACCATTTAAGGCAGGTTGATTGTAAAGCTAAATGTGCCTCAAGGTGCATTCTGCTTTACTTTCAGCCTGCTTTAAGCTATCACTGCTAGAATGTAGAAACTATTTCTTATGGTACATAATTATGCACACCTGTATGAAGTGGAAACTATTATCTTAGGTGTAGGAACAAATTAAATGCGTAAAAATGTGTATCTATGGAGTACCCTGATAGGTGGATGCTTGAAGCAGGCTGAAAATGAGGCCTGCTTCAAGCATCCACTTGTCATAAGCAATGAAAACAAGCTACGGGGGAATGGGTTAACAGTTTAAAATGTTTGGACTCATATGATTAGCAAAACAATGTTATACACACTTCATGATTTGAGACTTACAAAAACGCTGTTTCAAGTTGATGATGACTGTGCTTAGATCTTAACCCACTACCCCATAAATACGCCTTTTTAAGCCTTTAATTAATCCCTCTACTGAAGAAAATAGTTCCAATTTATATGTCACAAATAAAAATCATAAGACATATTTTCTATATTCTAGCAGATAATAGCTTAAAGCAGGCTGAAAGTAAAACAGAATGCGCCTCAAGGCGCATTCTGTTTTACTTTCAACCTGCTTTAACCCTTTACCCCATAGAAGCTACTTTTAGCGAATCTGATTTATTCCTCCGCTGAAGAAAATAGTTTAATCAGTCATGAATATATATTATAGGGAAAATTTTCAATATATTCTAGCACAGGATAGGTTAAAGCAGGCCGAAAGTAAAGCAGAATGCGCCTTAAGCGCATTCTGCTTTACTTTCAACCTGCTTTAAGTAGTAACCTAATTTCAATTCTAGAAATAGGCTATCAGGTAAAGGGTTAAGTGGTCATATATCTTTAAAACTAGAATCAGGCTATGGGGTAATGGGTTAACCCATTATGTGCTGGAATCCTCTATACCCGTACATATAACAGTATGCATACTTTTAGAACAGTGTAGACCCTGATCAGGGGAATCCTTAAGGAGCCTATTAGATCAGGATATGCAGTGCATAACTATTTGTTTTACTTTCACTTTTCTGAAATATCTCTTGAAAAACCCTAAAGCTTAAAGAACAACATAATCTGATCATTTTCCGAAAATTTTATATCCAACAGAAAAATTCAGCATATAATGGGTTATTTATCTATCTTTGCCATGACTTCACAATGCAAAAATAAAGTATGAGATTCACGTTTTTTCACAAATCTTTTTTTTTTTATTTTCTTGAGTCCATTCAAGAATTATATGGATGGTCAAACAGCTATAAAATCTAAAACAGATCTATGATTTGCGTTAAAAACATAAAAAGATTTAAACAATCTGACCAACTTCGTAGAAGTTGAACATAATGAGGTTAATGGCTACGTAACTCAACTCTACATTTTTTTTTTTAACTTTCTTGACACATTCATTAACAAGACTAGCAGACAATACCACATATATCAATACATACATGTACTCTATAACAGTCTATGTCAACCATATGTTAACCCATTACCCCATAAATACACCTTTTTATGCCTCTAACTTATTCCTTCACGGAAGAAAATAGTTCAAATTTATATAGTCATGAATATTTATCATAAGAAATATATTTTCTATATTCAAGTAGATGGTAACTTAAAGCAGGCTGAAAGTAAAGCAGAATGTGCCTTAAGGCACATTCTGCTTTACTTTCAACCTGCTTTAAGTGGTCATATATCTTCAAAACTAGATACATGATGTGGGGTACTGGGTTAACTGACTATTCCATTCAACCCATTACTCCATAGCCTACAGTAAAATCCCTCTATTACAACCACTGAAAAAGATGGTAATTTATTGTATAAAAGACAGGTGACTTAAAACAAGGTGAAAGTAAAACAAAAAGCTCCTTTAAGAGCTTTTCTGTTTTACTTCCACCTTGCTTTCAGCAGTCACCTGCCTTAAATACAAAATGATTAGCACACTTTAGTGGTCGTAATAGAGGGTTTTTCCTGTGTTTCTTATTTTGAAGGTAGGTAACAACATAAGGCACATTCTGCTTTACTTTCAACCTGCTTTAAGTATTCATCTGTCTTCAAAAAGAAGAAACTGGCTATGGGATAAAGGGTTAAAACAGGTTAGCCCAAGTATAACGTATTCCCTACTGTATGAATTAACTCTTTCCTCCCTAAAACTTTAAATGGACAATTCCAGTTTCCATTTAAATCTAGTCCATTTCTGACTTTTAAGGGTTGTTTTTGTCAATGTTTGGCATTGTGACAAACAGTGAAGACCCTGATCAGAGGGCTCCTTTCGGAGCCCTCTGATCTGGGTCTTCACTGTTTGCATAGGACAAGTGTACTATTCATCTGTACACTGTTTGAAAAGGACGCCTATATGCGGGACTAGGGTTCAAAAGGTTAATGTCAAATTCTAATTTTTTAACCTAAATATAACATATTCCATACTGTATAAATTAATATGAAATTCGAATTTTTCTACGGAATGTAACTCCAAATGGAATCATAATGAATAAATTTTGTCCTTAAGTCAATCTCATACAGAGCCTGCACCCCTAACTGCAGTACAATGGTGATCCCTAAACACAGGTGACTGCTAAACCCATTACCCCATAAATACGCCTTTTGACGCTTTTTATTTATTCCTCCACTGAAGAAAAACTTCAAATTTATACAGTCATGAAAATGTATAATAAGAAATATTTTCTAAAATCCTAACAGATGGTAGTTTAAAGCAGGCTGGAAGTAAAGCAGAATGTGCTTTCAGACACATTCTGCATTACTTTCAACCTGCTTTAAGTGGTCAACTTAAGTGGTCAACTATCTTGGATACTAGAAACAGGCTATGGGGTAAAGGGTTAATGCAGAAAAAATGCAGAAAGTTCCTACAGCAGCTTTCTGCATTATTTGTATCCTGCATTCAGCAACCATATGCATTTAAGACTACCAATTTTCTTATATTCAGTGGTCGCTTAATACAAGACTTATTGTGCATACAGCTTTCTGTTTAGAAAACTTATACATCTATTGTGTAATCATTACTAGGCCAGAAAGTAACAAATCATTACAAAGCTAAATGCTATAACATGTTGACGGACAGATCTGTACCTTGCACAGTAAAAAAGTGGAAATATAGTGGAAATATGTCATTCTTTACCAAGTAAAAAAGTGGAAATATAGTGGAAATATGTAATTCTTTACCAAGTAAAAGAGTGGAAATATAGTGGTAATATGTCATTCTTTACCAATGAACAAAATTGCAGTAAAACAATTGTTATTTCCTTGCAAACAGTTCTCCAGTGTTAAATCAAATACAAATCAGTCCACTACCTTTTAACCCATTACCCAATAACCTGTTTCTAGTTTTGAAGAAAGGTGACCACTTAAAACAGGTTGAAAGTAAAGCAGAATGCGCCTTAAGGCGCATTCTGCTTTACTTTGAGCCTGCTTTAAGCTATTATCTGCTAGTACACAGAAAATATTTCATGTGAGACAAATTCATGACTGTAAAAATTGAAATTATGTTCTTCAGTGAAGGGATAAATTATAGGCGTAAAAAGGCGTATTTATGGGGGAATGGGTTAACATTATACATGTAGCAATTTAAAAACACAAATGAACAAAAGACAAAAATATTGCACTCTATGATCAAAAGTGTTTTCTATATTCTGTTACGGACTCTCTTAACCATTTTTTTGACAGATTGGATCCAGGTACATGTAGGTATGGCCTTATATTTTATGGGGCCCGATCTGTATTCCAGCTGTTTGCAAAATATACCAGATTCAGTATGTGGAATGTCATGGAGACTTATTGTAACACATGCTTGCTAACCCTTTCCCAATAGAAGCGCCTTTTAGCAGATATGATTTATTCATCCGCTGAAGAAAATAGTTCCAATTTAATCAGTAATGAATATGTATTATAGGGAATATTTTCTATCTTATAGGGCATGATAGCTTAAAGCAGGCTGAAAGTAAAGCAGAATACGCCCTAAGGCGCATTCTGCTTTAATTTCAACCTGCTTTAAGTAGTCACCTATCTTAAGTACTAGAAATAGGCTATCAGGTAAAGGGTTAAAGTAAAACGTCTTAAAACCAGACGCTTCTAGAATGACAGTAAAGTTTTAATAAAGGAGGTTTCCAGCTCTTACAGCTGCTAGTCATCTAAATTATTTACTTTATGATCATGCCAAACAAATGTTTCGGGACTGGCCCAAAGGTTATGAAGAGTTTGAGTTGAGTCTGAGACCATTCTCAATCATTTGATTGGTCAGATTTGAGCCTAGGCTCAAATCTGACTAATCAAATGCTTGAGAAACACTTCAGATTCAACTCAAATGTTTTATAACCTTCAATCCTGTGAAGATTGTTGGGGTTTAATGAGTTTTTCTATTTATAGGTGTTTGGATTTCAAGAGTTACATTTTCGGTGGCAATTAACTTGATTTCACTAAGTATAACTTGCTGGTGTTTTGTAAAATATTTCTATTAGTATATCTGCTAAAACCAAAATAAATGCTATAATAATTCTATCAATAACCAGCAATATTGCAAGGCAAGGTGGAATAAAATTCTGTATTATTAAGCTCAAATCAGGGGGTATAATTCTGTCTGAAACTTCAGCATATGCATAATTATCTCCCTTTGTATGTTTCCACTCAACAGTATCTCATACAAAACGCTCTCATTACTTCTTCCACAATGTTATTTGTGTAGTTTTATTTAGAATGTTGCTTTTTTTGGTCATTTTCATTACCAATATCTTGAAATTTGTCATAACAAACAGAAGCCAACTAAACTGTAGAAAATAACCTGCATGTTTGTGTTTCAATAATATTTTGGCTTCAGACCGATACATATACTATAATAATTTATTTTTTATACAAATGTAGATTTTTATTCCTGAAGATGACTCGTGAAATATTTCCCAGGATGCACTGTTTCTACAGTTCACTCTTGGGAGTCGGTTGCCTCATCTGGTACCCCGTTGACTGCTGGGCCCTGCCCGTTCACGGGGGTCTGTGTATCCTCGGTGAACAAGGGGTTTCTCACCTCCATCTCACCGGTCTGAAATAAGAAACATATAGAATGTAACTCCCTCCTTACAACTACCCTTGCCTCAGTTCCCTTAACAGGACAATTTTTGTCAAACGCTTTTACTGCTGCAATAGCGTCTGCTTAAAGTTGCCGTCTGCTTTTTTTCTCAAAGTTTCATATTGGACATTTTGACAGTAAAAAACTTAATGCGGCGTCTGATCTGGATTCAAGCTGTTTGCAAATGCAAACCAATTTCCCTCCCTATAACGACTTCCTCCGAACAAGGAACACATTTTTTGTCTCCCACTGGGTGTCGTTGAAAGGAGGGAGCGCTGAATTGGCAAACTGTGTAGACCCCAATCAGAGGGCTTCTTACGGAGCCCTATGATCAGTATCTGCACTGTTTGTTTTACTTTTACAATAAGAGCCTAATACATTTCTCCCATAATAAGATGTCACATACCTTAAACAGAGCCCCAGATAAAGTGAATTTTTCAAAAGCTAAAGTCTTTATTTCTGCATTAAACCCTATAGTGTCACTACTCATTAGAATGGTCTCTTCGAGACAATTCTAATGATTAGTTACACCATAGGATTTGGTACTGACATGAGTGAGAAAGTATGGATTTGTCCAGTTTCCTCCCTCTTCTCTGGAACCCTGCCTTAAAGATTGACATATGTTTTGAGTCTCACTCAAAACTAGAAGAGCTAATTACATTTTAAATTCCTAGACAAAACAAACTGCTTGATTACACCCAGAAACACTGAATGTTCTGGTATCAGGGCTGCCATAAGTTGACATGAAAAATCCTAAGATTTCCAAATTTGCATTTTTCAAGTGCGATTTTACGAATCGTACCTTTACCCCATAGCCTTTTTCTTGTTTTGTTGACATGTGACTTCTTAAAGCAGGCTGTAAGTAAAGCAGAATGTGCCTTAGGGTGCATTCTGCTTTACTTTCAGCCTGCATTAAGCTACCATGAACTGGGAAAAAATCCGGAGATTTAGGAAAAATCCGGAGAAATGGCAGCCCTGTGGTATAATCAGGAACAACATCCAATCTCTCAGGCAGTCTGTAACCAATAAATATCTCTGATCACTTTTACCAAAATTAGCACCAAGACGATTGCTTATTTGAGACCAATTAGGACAGGGGGGTGCAATTACACTAATTGGTGTTTAGTACATACTAAAAACAAACACAACCAACACCGTTCACTATATTTGGCTTTCTCCTTCTGTGGAAGAGTTATTTTCTGAATCCTCCTCCTGCTAAAAGCACTAATTGATGGTTTTTCGAAAACAGTGTGGACCCAGATCAGACAACTCCTGAAGGAGCTGTCTGATCTGGGTCTACACTGTTTCCTTATAGTACATGAGTCTTCTCTCTTTCCTAGGGAAGATCTTCCTTACTTTATTAGCCAATGTAATAGTTCTGATGATGGATGTTCATAGTGTGTGGGGTTTTATATAAGAGGCTATAGATCAAGGGTTTACCCATAGCCTATTTCTAGTTTTGAAAACAGGTGACCACTTAACCCTTTCCCTCATAGAAGCGACTTTTAGCGTATCTAATTTATTCCTCCGCTGAAGAAAATAGTTCTAGTTTATATCCTCATGAACAAGTATAACCATTACAAATATTTTCTATAACTTAGCAGATTTTAGCTTAAAGCAGGCTGAAAGTAAAGCAGAATGTGCCTTAAGGCACATTCTGCTTTACTTTCAACCTGCTTTAAGTGGTCACCTGTTTTTCAAAACTAGAAACAGGCTATGAGGTAAAGGGTTAAAGCAGGTTGAAAGTAAAGCAGAATGTGCCTCAAGGCACATTCTGCTCTACTTTTAGGCTGCTTTAAGCTAACATCTAAAATATAAAACAATTTTTTTATCGTACATACATGTATTTATGACTATATAAATTGGAGCTGTTTTCTTCAGTAGAGGAATAAATTAATTTATAGGGTAATGGGTTAAATCTCACTTTAAGCCACAGTCTGTCTTTAACAAAATCAGTGAATCTTCTTCGTCTTTGTTAGAAAAACAAGTCTTTTTGTTTTAATCTTAGCACATAATTCCCTTGTGGATTATGATATTTTACCATACTGTTTCTACTGAGATAAAGGAAGTCATTTTATGGATGTTTTGTGCTTAGAATTAAGATTAATGATTTCACATTTAGAGGAACAATTATATTACCAGTACGCCCACAACATTTCAATAGCAAGAAACAATAGTGCTGACGTTTATAACATATACAGGGCTCCAGATAAGAGGTAGTTATTTCAACAAATCAAACATTTTATCACTCATTTCAGCACGAAATCCTATGGTGTTACTACTCATTAGAATCGTCTCGAAGAGACGATTCTAATGAGTAGTGACACCATAGGTTTTTATTCAGAAATAAAGATTTTAAGTTTGAAAAACTACCCTTATCTGTTGCTCTGCATATATCAGAACACTTATTAATTTATCAATAACTGAACATTTCATATGCTAATCTTGTCTCCCACATAGCTTGTTTTCAGTATTGAAGACAAATGGTTGCTTAAAGCAGACTGAAAGTAAAGCGGAATGTTGCTTTGAAGGAAAGTTCTGCTTTACTTTAATACAGCCTGTTTACATGTTAGGATATAGGAAATATTTCTTATATTTCAAATTCATGACTGTAGAAACTTTAACTTTTCCATTTAATGAGATGTCAAATGTTTTTATATCCAATATTAAATCTATGGAAAGAAAGACAGACAGACAGACCAAAAACAACATACACCCTATATTCAATCTTGCACGGTATAAAAACAGTGGAAGGGAGGAGAATAAAATGTCTGTGGAGATATTTCCCACACAGACAAGTCTATTACTATTTCAATATAAGCTAAAACCAAACTGACAATCTAGCTGTCAAAGGTCAGACAGGCCACTACCAGCAGTCTCAATGAATTCAACATGATGAGGTCAGAGCTCCAGATCACGGGAGTATTTCAAAATCTAAAATCTTTATTTCTTTGGTTAATTTAACCCTATTGTGTTACTACTCATTAGAATCATCTCATCAAGACAATTCTAACGAGTAGTAACTACTTAGGATTTAGTGCTAAAATGAATGAGAAAATGTTGGATTTGTCCAGTTTACTCCCTCTTATCTGGAGCCCTGAATTAAGCTCATATTTAACCCATTACCCTAAAAATACACCTTTTTACGCATTTTAAATAATCATTCACTGGAGAAAAAAGTTTTAATTTATACAGTAATGAATATGTATCATACAAAATGTTTTCTATATTCTAGCAGATGATAGCTTAAAGCAGGCTGAAAGTAAAGCAGAATGCGCATTAAGACGCAGTCTGCTTTACTTTCAACCTGCTTTAAGTGGTCCCAGAATTTCAAAACTAGAAACATCTTATGGTGTAATGGGTCCTGATCTTGCTAGGTGCCACTTGACTTAACCTGTCAACAGTTCTGATCCAGATCAAATGTCGAGTAACTTGGTGCCTATAATCTTGACAAGCAATATCAATGTCTCTTTGCTTAAAGAGATAAAACTAACATAAATAAAAATGTAGACAGCTGTTTGAAAGACCGTAGATGATTTTTTAGCAAGAGAAGCAAAGTTTGTCTGAAATCTACAGGGCTGCCATTTCTCCGGATTTTTCCTAAATCTCCGGATTGTTTTCCAGTACATGGTTGCTTAAAGCAGGTTGAAAGTAAAGCAGAATGCGCCTTAAGGCACATTCTGCTTTACTTACAGCCTGCTTTAAGAAGGCGCTTGTCAATAAAACAAGAAACAGGCTATGGGGTAAAGGTACGATTCGTAAAATCGCACTTGAAAAATGCAACCTTGGAAATCTTAGGATTTTTCATGTCAACTTATGGCAGCCCTGAATCTATAAACTGAGGATAAAAATGATACAAACTCTGGCTTTCTGTATCCCTTAGATTATAATGTTGTATGACAAACAGTGCAGATCTAAGTCAGAAGGCTTCTGAGGTCTACACTGTTTGTTCAATTCTGTTTTTCTAAATTATGTTCCAAAAACACTTATAACAAGAGGGCCTGAAGGCCCTGATATCGCTCACCTGTTGTACTGAAGCTTGATAGCTTTACCTTTCTGTTTCATCTGTTTTAATCTAAAGCCATTCAAATTTGTAGTATAGCATGTAAACAGTTTTGAAATACAACCTCATAATTCTAGTATAGTAGAGTACATCAAGGGCAGATAACTAGGGCCTAAACAATACTGAAATGAGGTCTTTTCTATCATTTCAAAGTATATCAAGAGGAGATAACTATTGCCACAATGATTAGATTTCAACATTAATTGCACTCCTTTATGCCTATAGGTATATGTGTGTGCAAGTAAAATAAAATCCATTGAAAACTGTAGTTGCAAGAGTGTAAACGCTATTCAATATGGCATTTTCAGCAATTCAAGGGCAGACAACTCTTGGCCTATAGGTCCGATTTCAACCATAATCACACTTATTTGATCTCTTATGGTCATATACAATCTGAGCAAGTTTGAAAAAGACTAGATAAAAATTGTTGCATCTAGAGTGTAAACACCCTTAAATATGGCATTTTCAGCAATTCAAAGGTAGATAACTCTCAACCTATACATCCGATTTCAACAATAATCGAACTTATCTGAACTCTTATGGTAATATACAATCTGAGCAAGTTTGAGATAGATTGGATAAAAATTGTGACCTATGGAGTGTAAACACCCTTAAATATGGCATTTTCATCAATTCAAAGGTAGATAACTCTCTACCTATTAGTCTGATTTCAATCAAAATCGAACTCATCCAAACTCTTATGGTCTTATACAATCTGAGCAAGTTTGAGATAGATTGAATAAAAATTGTGGCCTCTAGAGTGTAAACACCCTTAAATATGGCATTTTCAGCAATTCAAAGGTAGATAACTCTCAACCTATTGGTCCGATTTCAACCATAATAAATCTCATCTGAACTCTTATGGTCTTATACAATCTGAGCAAGTTTGAGATAGGTTGGATAAAAATTGTAGCCTCTAGAGTGTAAACACCCTTAAATATGACATTTTCAGCAATTCAAAGGTAGATTACTCTCGACCTATTAGTCTCATTTCAACCATAATCAAACTCATCCGAACTCTTATGGTCTTATATAATCTGAGCAAGTTTGAGATAGATTGGATAAATACTGTGGCCTCTAGAGTGTAAACACTAAAATTGTTGACGACGAACGACGGACGACGGACATTCAAGTATTGCAAAAGCTCACCCTGAGCTAGCTCAGGTGAGCTAAAAATCAACATAATTATAATAGATGTTCTACAAAAGAGGAACAGTCCATTAACCCATAAATACGCCTTTTTACGCCTCTAATTTATTTGTCAACTGGAGAAAAATAGATCTAGATCTGATTTATATAGTCAAGAATAATTATGCATTATATAGAGGATCTAACATGAGTGCTCATTAATTATCATTTTTAATAAACAAGTTGACTAAAACAATATGACGCGAGCCTTGGCGAGCGTTATATTTGTTTTAGTCAACGAGTTTATTAAGAATGATAAATAATGAGCACGAATGTTATATCCTATTATTTATGCTTTTCGGTGGATTACCACGATATAGCAGTGGATGATCACTTGGTAATCCACTGCAGTGGATTATCATCAATCGCTTTTATTATGAATTTTCCCCGTAGGGCTCCCCAAGAATCGTAGTCAATCGTGTCTTATCGTTAAATTCCGGCAGTCCGATTTGTGGCGAACTACTCACCGGAAGAGCACGAATCCAAACTCAGGAGCAACGAAGTCATTCGGATGACGTCAAATCAACAAATAAGTGACGTCATTATACCGCCAACTGTCACGCACATGTGTTCGACATAAAACGTGGGGCTCAACACGGGATAAATAATGTACGTTCGCTTTCAATTTTTAAACAATTTCGTTTAAAAAGTGGCTTAAAAGCATAAATAAATAGAATAACTGTGTTTTTTCAGTGTAAGATCAAATTTAATCCATTTCGTGAACATCAGACTGTTATATTTTCACTCGTGGCTTCGCCACTCGTGAAAATATAACGTCTGATGTTCACTCAATGGATTAAATTTCGATCTTACACTGAAAAAAACAGTTATCCTCTATTTTATCACATAAACATTTTTTAAGTGAACTGAATCCGTAGTTTTTTGGCTCTCCGCCATATGTATTTTCCGCCAAAACTTGACGTTGTTTACAGTAACGCCATGGCAAATGACGTCATTTGGCGCCCAGCGCCATGCAGCGCTCATGGACGAACAGGTAGGGCCGGAGCCCAAATATTGATATTTCACTATAGTTTATTGAATGGCTTTATAACACTCCCAGAGTCGGTTTTATGTGATAAAAGAATCTATTTTATATATCCTACCAGATGTTAGCTGAAAGCAGGCTGAAAGAAAAGCAGAATGCACCATAAGGTGCATTCTGCTTTACTTTCAATCTGCTTTAAGCGGTCATCTATCTTCAAAACTAGAAACAGGCTTTGGGGTAATGGGTTAATTGTTTAAGCATAGAATGGGTTTACACAAGTCTAACTGTACTTGGGTGAGAATACAAATATACAGCAGACATAATCTGAACCAGTCTAATTCCCAGGGAGCCTTCTTCACAGTGTCCATACTGACAGAATGTGGGAGGTATGTAGATGAGCAGCCATTTACCGTAATGGCTATTAGACTTTTACAGGATGTTTACATAAACAGTAACTCAGTCATTGGGGTCTGAATAGGATCAAAACTGCTTGCATAGGTTGATAAAACCAGTTTTCAGGTATCTAAGGAAATCATATTATTGTTATTATTGTTATTACTTAGCTTTAAGCAAGACAATATTAGAGCAGAAATCCCCTGTGAGTGTTTCCTGCTTTAAGTATCTACCTGCCTTAACCCATTACCCCATAAATATGCCTTGTTATGCTTTTAATTTATTCCTCCACTAAAGAAAACCTTCGAATTTATACAGTCATGAAATATGTATAATAAGAAATATTTGCTATATACTATCAGATGGAAGCTTAAAGCAGGCTGAAAGTAAAGCAGAATGTGCCTTAAGGCACATTCTGCTTTACTTTCAATCTGCTTTAAGTGGTCACCAATTTTCAAAACTAAATTCAGGCTATGGGGTAATGGGTTAAAACACCAAGAACAATTTTAGCGTTCATTATGTTTTTTGTAATCTGAACAGTGCTCACACTGACAGAATGTGTGAGCTCTGTGTGAAATAGGACAACAGAAGATGAGCAGCTATAGATGCAATGTCAATATGGACTTACCGGTGCCAGGCCAGGACACTCATACACAGTGTAGTCGCCCTCCTCATTCTCCTCCTCAGACTCTTCCTCTGACCCGTCCTGCTTCATCTCACCATTAGCCCTGTAATAAAACAACACAGAATTATGTACCAACACAGAAATATAGTAGTCCTGTAATAAAACAACACAGAAATATGTACCAACACAGAAATACATTAGCCCTTTAATACAACAACACAGAAATATATGTACCAACACAGAAATACATTAGCCCTGTAATAAAACAACACAAAAATATGTACAAACCCAGAACTATATAAACATATATGTTTTCCAACCCTATCTCCCATATCCCCTTAAGGTGCATTCTTCTTTACTTTCAAACTGCTTTTAGTGGCCATCTGTATTCAAACTAGAAACAGGCTAGGGAGTAAAAGGTTTGGCTGTTACCTGTCTTCAAAATAAGAAAAAGGTTATTGGGTAAAGGATTAAAATGAGTTGTTACGATACAAGTTTTGATACAGACAGAGGCTTTTCAGGTCTTTTAAATTAAAATTCCCTTCTGACCTCGACCTCTGAAAATATATAAGGTGACAAAAAATAAAACTGGTTAAGTAAGAAATAGTGCAAACCAGACTCTTAGCGCATTTAATTTATTCCTCCACTGAAAAAATAGTTCTAATTTATACATTCATAAACATGTGCCATAAGAAAAAGTTTCTATAACCTAGCAGGTGATAGCTTAAAGCAGGCTGAAAGTAAAGCAGAATGTGCCTTAAGGCACATTCTGCTTTACTTCAAACCTGTTTAAGTGCTCACCTGTCTTCAAAACTAACAGGCTATGAGGTAAAGGGTTAAAACAATGTTGATTTCTGCTCTGCTTGTTATACTTCTATAACTGCAGTTTTCTTCTAGATTCAAGCAGATAAACGATACTGCAGAAATTCAGTTTTGTCATCTTTTTTGTACTTGTGCTTGTTGCCATTAATCTGTCTGGGTTTTCGTTGCTTTATGGCAGAAATTATAACGGTTCCATTCTCCTAGGGCCCTCTCTTCTCAAAGTCTTACATTCTCTGTGAACTCCACCAACTTACAAGTTGGCTGCACTCTGTACAAATCTGCTTTTTATGCTTTAAGGCTTTTCTAACTTTTACAGATTTGTTTCTATAGCAACGCTTCCATAAGAAATGTTTTAAATGTATTTGTGGTAGCATGCTGCATTTGAAGCCTCTCTTAATATATAATTTCAACCACTAAAAGGAATATATTGATCATGTATAGACTGAAGCTGAAAGCAGAAAGAAAGTAAAGCATAAAACTCCTAAAGGAGCTTTATGCTTTACTTTCATTTTGCTTTAAATAACCACCAACCTTAAACATGGAAACCTGTGTTAAGCAACCATTCAAATCTGGGCTATATAGATAAGGTTTTAAGAGTTAACTCTTTGCATGCTGGGTAATGTTTGGTCTGCAACTATTGTCATCTGCTACTGTGTTTCAGTTTCAAAATTTCTTTTCAAAACAGGGTCAGAGTGTCAAACATTTTGGATCCTCATGAGACACAGCATTACCACATCTCATTTGGATCAAAACTAAGTGCACATTTTAATCATGATTCTGCTGCTAGCATGCAACGAGTTAAGCTTGAAGCTGTACCTGCATGGTTATGAGAGATCTTGATGTATCATCAATTAATAGTTAATACATGCAAATATTTCTCTCAAACTTGGTACCCCTACTCCCTACGTACAAGGGTTGTTATTTAAGTTCGTAGACTTTTTTCACAAAAGTTTCAGTAATCATGGCTGAAAAATAAATCAAGCACCACTAGAAAGGTTGTTATTTTTCTGATTATAAGATGTACTTTCATATCAGTGCATAGAGCCATAGTAAAGTTATAGGGATTTACAAAAAGGCGCAGACCCGGGCACGGTCGAGCAATAAAGCGACGTCAATATGACGTCAAGTGATATTTACAACAACTTAAAGGTTCATTATTTTTCAAGGTAACTTCCAGTGAGTTGGATACATTTCTCAGGTGATTTAGCCTTTTGTCATACGTGTCTGTATACCCCTGTTCATTTAAGGTTGACACAATATTCTTTGATCTGTTCACTAATTCGTTTACTTAGTCAAATTTAATGAATGTTTGCCTTACAGTTCCAAAACGTCCGCATAGTTCGTTCTCTTTAATTGATGATCATCCTTTTTTAAACCATCCATGCCATTTGAAAACAAGTGCCAGACAAGAAGTAAATTTCAAATTAGTTTTCCGAATCATATTTAAAGTCTCTGTAGGTGATTTCCCTGATTGAACACACACTTTAATCAACACTCTTCTTTTGATGTCACCTGTTAACATCATTTTCATTAGACAAAATGCTTACGGCGATAGATTAAAGTCTTGTCCAAACGAGATGAAACAACGTATTATTTTCAAATTTTAAGGACATTACGTCATAACGTCGTTTTTGAGTCATACGCTTTTGCACTGAATTTTAACGTCAAATGACAAACTTATGGGAATGCCTTTAAGACGTAACAAAATATGAAAATGGCGTGCCCCGGGAAGCGTTTCATGGGTTGCTATGGAGACATTTTATTACAACTTGCAAATAATTATTTTGAAAAAATAAAGTATATTCGGAACAAGAAGACGTTATACATCAATAATATACCGTTAGATACCACATACTTGGTGACGTATAGAAATAAGGACAAAAGTCTATGAACTTAAATAACCACCCTCGTATAGTTATATACCGTAATTCATTTACAGACTGCAATATTTCCTTTTAATTAAGTTTGTTCCAGGTAAACGTAGACATTTTCTGTTCTGCATATTGTAATAATGATTTATCTATCCCTATAGACTATTATATCAAAATGTGATTCTGTCTCTTTAGACAAAATTGCAAGAGGAAGCAGTAAACAAAAACAATTTCAACATTTTCTATTCCTTATCTTTTATTTTCTACCATACCTTAGGCTGTGACTACTCATTAGAATCATCTGCAGGGCTCCAGGTAAGAGGGAGTTAACTGCACAAATACAACATTTTCTGACTTATTTCAGCACAAACCCTATGGTGTTACTACTCATTAGAATTGTCTCTTTGAGACGATTCGAATGAGTAGTGACACCATAGGGTTTAAAGCAAAAACAAAGATTTTAGTTTTTGAAATACTCCCCTTATCTGGAGCCCTGAATCTGAAAGATGTACTCTGATGAGTAGTTACAACATAATTGAGGCTAGGTGGATGAGACATAGTACAATCTAATACAGTAGAACCTCTCTATTACAAACTCTAAGTTGTGTCAAATATTAATTGTTTAAGACAGGTGACTGCTTAAAGCAATGCGAAAGTGAAACAGAAAGCTCCTACAGGAGCTTTCTGTTTCCCTTTCACATTGCTTTAAGCTGTCACCTGTCCTTTATACATATAATTAGCCTTCTATCTAGTGGTCGTAATAGAG